>CM050164.1:422225798-422848069 GCA_027410445.1 Discoglossus pictus | reverse complement strand
TGACAAATGTAAAATGGCTCTTATCAGTTCACCAGACACTGTGTGCATGTTCTGAAGGTAATTGGTGTATTGATATGCTTTTTGGACATTTTTTTTGTTTCCAAAGTATAGAGGATTAGAGAACCCGGAGCTCACCCTGATGCATCTGTAGTAACCTGAACAAAATTGTACAAGACCCAGTGTTACCCTAGTGTGATGATATCGTTGGATGTGCACCTTAAAATCTGGTCAAATACAAAGTTTGTCAACATTTCACTCACTGATTTCTTAACAGATTTGTGAAAGATCCAATTTCTTAAAAGGACACAGAAATAAGTTTAGTTTCTATCCCAATATAGCATGTTTTAGACATGCTTCATGAAAAAAACTTACATTAATACTGAAATGCTTGCACCTTCCATAGATTGATTTATTAAATGCTATGTGGAAGGTGGCCTTGGGAACTAGACTGGATAATGAGCAAAATATTTTTAGAATATATAAAAAAAAAAGAAAGTGACAAAGCAAAGGTTTTAGTTATTGTGGAAATTAAAAGTATACATATAAATACGTATCATTAAATTGGTTTGTTATTACATTTTTGAGTGGAAGTGGGCAGTGCTGGATCTACCTTTTTTGGAGCCACTTGGCAGTGAAGTGGAGGAGCCACTTCACTTCGGACCCATATTTGCCTTTTTTATGCGGGTAAGTTCCTTGACCTGTTGTAACTCTTGTTCTAGTTGGTTACCCCCTAGTAGATAGTTTATGAACTCGAGCATTTAGTTTTTTTTTTATCCAGCAACCACTTATTAAAAAGTAACGGCTGCCTACTTGGAGGCTGCCTACTTGGCCTAATGGGTAATCCGGCCATGGAAGGGGTGTTTTAAGTATACAATTTTTGAAAAGGTCCATCCACTCTCCTAAGTATTTATTTCACGTGATTAGTTATCTCTTACCATGGGGGATTATAAACCACAAGAGCATGCCCCTTTTGGTTTGATTACAATGATTTTAGGACCTTAGCACAGTCTCTGTGACTGGTATTAGTTACCCATCTAGGCATCTCTTGTAGCTTATGCCTCCCCAATGTGAGAGAGAGGTCAGCAGAAACGAAAAAGATTCATATACATAGTTGTTTTAACTACATATTATTTTCCCTCTGTGCAAATATATGTAAAAAGTACACAGCACTTTGATTTTATGTCTAGTAAAAGAGCAAGCATCTTCTTCATAGTTTGATTATATTCAACATAAGATCAAATTTTCATAGAACATTTTTTTCCTAAAGTTTAAAAAACAAGTTTTTGGCATCTTTCCTTTTTTCTGCTCGCCTGCTGAGCCAACAGCCACTGAGTGGAGCTGCAGACATTTTTTGTCAATTTCTTGTTCGTGTAAAGCTTTTCATCTACCACTACCCAAGCCCTAAATCTTGACCCCAAAACTCTAACTCCTAAACCTAACCTCAAAATGTAACACTAAAGTTAGCCCCTAAGGTTAACCCTAATCCTAACTTTAGGAATTGACGAAGATCTCACCTAGTGGCCGCTTGACGCCACTGTGGACGGGCAGGTAACAGGAAAGGTCCTATTTTTGATACATAATATTGGGAGTTCTGTGTCCTTTTAATGATATAACTTATGCATTTTCTGGTGATGTAAACTGTGAATTTGCCTGTTATTTTCTGGGGAAATTTTTAGAATTTTTCTTAAATCTATCATTGCATGTTCAATAGTCCAGGCTACTACAGGCACATAGGCTGAGCTTTCATATAGCATATTGAACAATGTTGCCCTAGTGCAGTGGTGGACAACCAGATCCTTTGAGTGTCATCAACAGGCCAGGTTTTCAATATCTCTCTGCACGAGCACAGTTGAATCAATCAGAATGAGCAAAACTGTATAACACCGGTGTGTTAAAGGATAGAGCACCTGAACACAAAAGCAGAGATCCAGAAATCCTGGACTATTGACAGCCGTTGCAGTACAGAGTTGCTCACCACAGCATTACTGGGTTGTATTAGCATTTTCTTCCTTTTTTATTAGTATTGCACAATAATGATTATTTATAGACTGTATTCATGTTTTGGATTCATATCATATATTAATATAGAATTTGAAGTTCATGATGGTGGTTGATAACAAAATTAAATAACTCATTACCTCCTTCTGAATCTCACAAATATTAGTTATAAATGTACTGACCCAAAATATATTGCAGTCTACAAAACCATCTTGTCATTGTGTATGTGTGGTATATAATACTATGGTGTCCATAATGTACATGATAGTTTACCCACAGTGCCATGTTTATTAACCAAACTGTCTTTTTTCATAGTGAGCCTCAAGCGATGTGTTATATAGAAACATCCAATCTGGACGGAGAAACAAATCTAAAAATACGTCAGGTAATCGCTGTTTCCTGGAGCATCGCTATCTTTGGGTTAAGATAAAACATATCATTTTAGTGACAGCAGAAGACTTTTCTAGACTGCCCATTTGGCCTAGTTGGTCCTCACCATGACCTTGTGCTTCTCCATAGCTTATTAAAGACAAACTGGCACAATATATATGTTTCCTGGTAGCCTCATGGTGAGCACATACATTACATTTTTTATCAATATTATTTATTTATTTTTGATGCTGGCCGAAACTTCAAAACTATCAAATATATATCTATAATATTCACTGCACATTCTCTTATTGGTTATACAGAAGTGTTCGTGCAGTCTCATTTCTGTCCCTTTTTCATAATGTTTTTTGTCAAAAATGTCTAATTAACACACACCTTCACCACTTCATCAAATCTGTTACCCTCCATCTCCAGTGCTACCTCTGGGGCAATAAGTCTATCATCTATATCTACCTATGCCTGTTTCTTCCTCCCTCACGTTTCTTATTTACATGGTGTTCTCGTTCATCCCACTGAGTTTTCCTGTCTTCATCACTCCCATATCTCCTTCCATGTCATTTTCCCCTCCATGTCTTCTTCTTTCCCTCCTGACATCTCTCTCGCTCGATCACATGGTCAGCTCTCTCTTTTTGGCCTCGTCTGTCTCTTTGTTATGTCCCTTCCTCATCTTCTGACCCTTACCTCTCCTCCATTTTGCCCATCTTGCCTCTGCATCTTGCCTATCAATAATATATATATATATATATATATATATATATATTATATATATTTATATATACTATTATATATATATTTGATAGGCAAGATGCAGAGGCAAGATTGGCACAAAATGGAGGAGAGGTAAGGGTCAGAAAGATGAGGAAGGTACATAACAAAGAGACAGACGAGGCCAAAAAGAGAGAGCTGAACCATGTGATAGAGAGAGAGAGATTCAGGAGGGAAAGAAGAAGACATGGAGGGGAATAAGGACATGGAAGGAGATATGGGAGTGATGAAGACAGGACAAAACTCAGTGGGATGATGGAGAACACCATTAAATAAGAAACGGGAGGGAGGAAGAAACAGCATAGGTAGATAATAGATGATAGAAGATCATTGCCACAGAGGTAGCACTGGAGATGGAGGGTAACAGATTTTGATGAAGTGGTGAGGGGTGTGTTAATTAGAAATTTTTGACAAAAAACATTATTAAAAAGGGACAGAAATGAGGACCACAAGAACACTTCTGTATAACCAATAAGAGGAATGTGCAGTGAATATTATAGATATACTATTTTGATAGTTTTGAAGTTTCGGCCAGCATCAAAAATAAATAAATAATATTGATAAAAAATGTAATGTATGTGCTCACCATGAGGCTACCAGGAAACACTATATATTGTGCCAGTTTGTCTTTAATAAGCTATGGATAAGCACAAGGTCATTGGTGAGGACCAACTAGGCCAAATGGGCAGTCTAGAAAAGTCTTCTGCTGTCACTAAAATTATATGTTTTATCTTAACCCAAAGATAGCGATGCTCCAGGAAACAGCGATTACCTGGCGTATTTTTGATTTGTTTCTCCGTCCAGATTGGATGTTTCTTATATAACACATCGCTTGAGGCCTCCACTATGAAAAAAGACAGTTTGGTTAATAAATTATGGCACTGTGGGTAAACTGTCATGTACATTATGGACACCATAGTATTATATACCACACATACACAATGACAAGATGGTTTTGTAGACCTGCAATATATTTTGGGTCAGTACATTTTATAACTAATATTTGTGAGATTCAGAAGGAGGTAATGAGTTATTTAATTTTGTTATCAACCACCATCATGAACTTCAAATTCTATACTTAATATATTGATATGAATCCAAAACATGAATACAGTCTATAAATAATCATTATTGTGCAATACTAATAAAAAAAGGAAGAAAATGCTAATACAACCCAGTAATGCTGTGGTGAGCAACCTCTGTACTACAAGGGCTGTCAATAGTCCATGATTTCTGGATCTCTGCTTTTTGTGTTCAGTTGCTCTATCCTTTAACACACCGGTGTTATACAGTTTTGCTCATTCTGATTGATTCAACTGTGCTCGTGCAGGGGAGAGAGTATTGAAAACCTGGCCCTGTTGATGACACTCAAAGGTCTGGTTGTCCACCACTGCACTAGGGCAACATTGTTCAATATGCTATATGAAAGCTCAGCCTATGTGCATGTAGTAGCCTGGAACTATTGAACATGCAATGATAGATTTAAGAAAAATTCTAAAATTTCCCAGAAAATAACAGCAAATTCACAGTTTACATCACCAGAAAATGCATAAGTTATATCATTAAAAGGACACAGAACTCCCCAATATTATGTATCCAAAAATATAGAAACCTTTCCCTGTTACCCTGCCGTCCCACGATGGCGTCAAGCGGCCACTAGGTGAGATATTCATCAATTCCTAAAGTTAGGATTAGGGGTTACCCCTTAGGGCTAACTTTAGTGTTACATTTAGAGGTTAGATTTAGGATTTACAGTTTAGGGGTTTGGGGTCAGGATTTACGGCTTGGGTAGTGGTAGATGAAAAGCTTTACACGAACAAGAAATTGACGAAAAATCTCTGCAGCTCCACCCAGTGGCTGTTGGCTCAGCAGGCGAGCAGAAAAAAGGAAAGATGCCAAAAAACGTGTTTTTTAAACTTTAAGAAAAAAAAAAATGTTCTATGAAAATTTGATCTTATATTGAATATAATCAAACTATGAAGGAGATGCTTTATCTTTTACTAGACTTGGGAAGTGGACATAAAATCACAGTGCTGTGTACTTTTTACATATATTTGCACAAGAGGGAAAATAATATGTAGTTAAAACAACTATGTATATGAATCTATCGTTTTCGTTTCTGCTGACCTCTCTCTCATATTGGGGAGGCATAAGCTACAAGAGATGCCTAGATGGGTAACTAATACCAGTCACAGAGACTGTGCTAAGGTCCTAAAATCATTGTAATCTAATCCAACTGGGCCTGCTCTTTGTGGTTTATCATCCCCCATGGTAAGAGATAACTAATCACGTGAAATAAAGTACTTAGGAGAGTGGATGGACCTTTTAAAAAATGGTATACTTAAAAACACCCCTTCCAATGGGCCGGATTACCCATTAGCCAAGTAGGCAGCCTCCAAGTAGGCAGCCACCACTTTATAAAAAGTGGTTGCTGGCTTAAAAAAAAACTAAATGCTGGAGTTCATAAACTGTCTACTAGGGGGTAACCAACTAGAACAAGAGTGTACAACAGGTTAAGGAACTTACCCGCATAAAAAAGGCAAACATGGGGTCCGGAAGTGAAGTGGCTCCTCCCACTTCACTGCCAAGGGGCTCCCAAAAAAAGGTAGACCAGCACTGCCCACTTCACTCAAAAATGTAATAACAAGCCAATTTAATGATACGATTTATATTATACTTTTAATTTCCACAATAACTAAAACCTTTGCTTTGTCACTATCTTTCTTTTTTTTTATATTCTAAAAATATTTTGCTCATTATCCAGTCTAGTTCCCAGGCCACCTTCCACATAGCATTTAATAAATCAATCTATGGAAGGTGCAAGCACTACAACATTTCAGTATTAATGTAAGTTTTTTTCTATGAAGCATGTCTAAACCATGCTATATTGGGATAGAAACTAAACGTATTTCTGTGTCCTTTTAAGAATTTGGATCTTTCAACAAATCTGTTAAGAAATCATTAAGTGAAATGTTGACAAACTTTGTATTTGACCAGATTTTAAGGTGCACGTCCAACGATATCATCACACTGGGGTAACACTTGGGTCTTGTACAATTTTGTTCAGGTTACTACAGATGCATCAGGGTGAGCTCCGGGTTTTCTAATCCTCTATACTTTGAAAACAAATAAATGTCCAAAAGCATATCAATACACCAATTACCTTCAGAACATGCACACAGTGTCTGGTGAACTGATAAGAGCCATTTTACATTGTCATTGTCAGTTAACATATTAAATGTTTGGAAGCTAGGTTACAAAGAATGTGACATCTATAGGAACAGGAGGATATAATTCGAATTTGGAGAGTGAGAATAGAAGTGTCAGTAGATATGTGAACTATTTTTCCAGCAGAAGCGGTGGGGGACCTATTATTCAAATGGTTATCCAGCAAATTTAATTAAAAGGAGATTAAATTAATCATTATTCAGAACAATTCTTTAATTTTTTATTTGAATTTTCCTGACATAGTAACCCCATAATAAAAAAACAACTGAATTGTATTCTTGCAGTAGAGGGGAAGCATTTAAATGGAGCGTCCCACCAGTAACTGGGTGCCTCCAGCTTTTTCTTCGCATAGGATCAATATTTGAGGGTATAATAGTTAATTTTGTGATTTAAAATCAATTACATTAAATATTTTTACAGCTTTTTCACTTGATTTTGACTGTTCTACATGATGGTGCAGATCAGTATCCATGATCTCAGAGTTAAGCCTGAGCAGATAGCACAACAGAATGGGAAAGCTATGGTAGGGCCAATAAAATCATATATCTTATCATGAATGAAGATAAACTTCCGTTACAAAAGTCATAGTTTGTTCTGAATATTAAAACAAATGGCAATAAGCAACTTGAATGCTCCTTAGAAATTGTCGTATTAGTTGTAGCACATGCTATTGTTGGGCAAGAACATGTACATAATTGCAGTTAAAATAGTGTAAATAAGATCTCACAAGACTTTTGCTCAAGAGTAAGGTAGAAACATGAGGAAGAAGACATATGTAAAGTATAATCAGATCAATATGAAGCAAATAAACCCTGCAATAGGTGTTCAGGTCTCGTAGTGAGAGGATTTGCAGGGACTAAGTAGATTATGTGTATTTATACTAAGTATTTGGGAATAAAAGTGGGTCAAAGGCATATGCTCACACTACACCTATGTTAATGTGTGATAGCACTAAGCAAATGTACTCATTATGGACCAGTTTGTGACGAGAAATATTCAGAGTGGTGTTTCATGGAGCAGACATAAAAATGGCACATACTGTAACAGGTTTGGGTATTACCATGCAGAGCTTTGATGGGGTTTCATAGCTCTCTCTGTGTCTCTTATAAGTTACAGGCACTTTGTATAAGCTTTTACCAGTATGTATTTATCCAATTCAAGCTATTTGATAATGTGTTTGTTGCTCTTCAGTTTGTTTATCTGCAACTATATTAATATTGAGTTTGCGTATATTCAATGTATGATGTTTACCACTATTGTGATAGAAAAGTAATACTGCAAGACAATGCCCAAATCAGTTCACCAGAATCGAGTAGTTTAACACCCAATCACAACATCTGACCTGGATGATAAAATGATCATATCAGCTGGAAGATGCTGCCCATTGGTAACCTTCACAATGTCTCCCACTGCCACCTGTCAATCCAGGGGCAGCCAAGCAGCAGAAGGAGGAAGAGAGAGTAAACATTGGCTATCCTTAATAATAACCATAAATATTAATGTTGCCTATCCCGAAAAATAACAATTAATTCAAATGCAGAGATCCCAAGTATGGCATAATTTAAAATTACTGGTAACAACTGTAAAGTACTGTAGTGTTTTTTTTTTTTTACAATATTGCATATTCTTCAGTAAACATACACTGAAGTTTGTTATTTTTTTCTTGTCAAAGAGCCTTTCTGATCCACCCACCAACCTTTTGTTAATAGTTGTGAATTATTCCCTGGGGTCCACTATTGATACTATTACTCAACTAAACAAATATGAAACAGAATTGTATGGCCACTATAGTGGCCCTTTAACCAGGGATTATTAAGGCTAATACTGTTATATTTCTATTCGTGATTACCAACCAGGAGATAAAAAAAAGAAATAAACCATTTTGTATGTGTGTTGCATGCATGTGTAGATAAATATATAAACCAAGGATAGGCAAACATTAATATATTTTAATTCATGTACATTTTCAAGATAATAATAAAAAGTGCATAGATATTGTAATAAATAAATAAATAACAATAAATTATCAAAATATGATTTATGGTGTCTTAGCATACCAGTAATAAGACTCATAACTTGGTATAATTTCTTAAAGGACCATGGTACATTAGCAAAAACCTTACATGTTTGTAAGTCTGCAACAAACAAACAATAATAGCTGTGTAAGAAAGACATGGACATAAGAGCATTTTCAGAGAAAATCTTTATTTTAGCAGACTGTGCTAGTACATGGAAGCTGCAATGATAATAACACTTCCTTCTGAAGACACGATGGGGCAATAACAGAGGAAGCCAAGCTATACTTGCAAGCTGCCTCTGCTGAGCCTATCATTGTAAGGACGAATGTGTCCAATGCTGCGATCCTATCAGAATAAACTAGTCATTTAACAAATCCCCACTTCTCGTCCATTTTTTAAATAGATAATAAAAAATGAGCAGAGCACCCAGTCAGTCTCCAAGCGAGCAAGAAGAAGAGTGGAAGACAAAACATGTCATCCTTCAGACACAAGCAGTGTGTTCTACAATAAACATTTAATCTAAAGATAGTATTATAGACATGACTTGCACGGTTGCTAACGTTGTTTATTTCTTACAAACTTCACAAACATCTTATGTTTTTCCCAATCTACAGTGGAACTTTAAGCATTCTTAAAAAGGTCCCATTCACCTTTGTTCCTTGGTATTTTTCCCTTCCTATCTCCACATTTGTTATGCTGTACTGTGACACAACAATGCATAAATGAAAAGTATGCATATAAATAAATATAATTACAACTGTCTGGTATTACAAGCCATAGCAGCATGTCCTGTTGGTATAGATTAGAATGATGACGGGGCTTACAAATCCCTGTGGCTATTATGAGTTATGCATCTAGGTATGTATTTCATTTTTTCTCGCAGAATTGGGTGATAAATCACAAACACATGAGATAAATTCATTAGGAGAGTGGGAGGATTGCTTTATGTAATATAAGCTTAAATACCCAACTGTCAAGCTCAGTTATCGCACACTTCCACTCAACATATGTAATTACAACCAATTGTAATTATATTTATTTATGTTGTGTATTATTTCTGCAATTATTGTGTATATCTGCAATAACTGTGACATTTGCTGTGTGACATGAGCAGCAATTTGCCTCATAGGCACCTTTCCGAGTTAGTTTACCAAAAAAAAAAAAAAAACTTTATGGCATCTATAAGCTAGATATTTTAATTAGACATTGATCATTACAATTCATATTTAATGATTTTAAAAGCAATATTCAACTTTAAAATTAATTTTAAAGTTCAGATTCAGCCAGCTGCTTGTATCCATCCACTATAAGGTGTGTCTAGCAGGCATCGGCTACATTTTCAGGCACAAAGTGTACCAACACAATGATCTTCATCCAATGAGTAGTTGTTTAATCTCTTATAATATCTAATCAGTCAACCCCTTGCCCCCCCCCCCTTGATGACCTTATCAGGATTGAAAAACCCTCAACTGGAGGCTACTACTTTAGTCTTTGAAAATATATTCAATATTAAATATTGCTTTTGTAAATTATTAAATATGAATTTTATTAAAGGGCTACTTAATTAAGCACAATTTAAACCTCATAGTAAAGATCTCCTAAAAGCATGTTGAAATACTTTTAGAATTTTTGAAATATGTGAAAGATGTTAATAAAGTAAAATCTGTGTTTTTATGAGTCACTGACATGCCCTCTGCCAGACATGCAGCTACAGCTCTGTGTAGTGAGCAACAAAAAAAATAAGAGTCAACTCTTAACCAATCCATCTGTGCAGGGCACGGAATGCTGGAATTACCTAAACAGGTCAGTTATGCATTAACATTTCAGTGCAGTCAGAGAAAAAATGCTATCAATCACTGTCCTCACCACACAGCTCAGCTGTCTGTTATCACTATAGAAACAGTCAGTAGGCAGGAGAGACTGTGTTTGTAAATAGACTTAAATCTTTAGCCGTTATAAGTGTAATTAATAAATAGGTTATTCTTACATACATCTTGTGCTCTTTCACACCATGAAGAGCACGAGTAGTGAGGTAAATGGCCCTTTAATGATCAACATATAATTAAAATAACTAGCAACTCTTGCTAGGGCATTACGGTGGCATTTTAAGTCACTGTTTAGTATATCTAGCCCTAAAACTGTCATTTGGTGTTTGTTGTCTGTGCTAGATTTTAGTAACTAGAATACTTTAGACAAACCCAAAGTTATATGAATGCAATAAGGTCTTAAAGGTCTCAGGATTTGTTCTAGTGCTCATGTTGATGCTGAGACACATATTCCCCAGCTGCACAGTGACACTGCCAATGACATTTATATGAACATTACTTATTGAGCTGTCACTGCTGTTTAGTGTCAGATCTGACAGCCTGGTACTTCTTGAGAGAATAACATATATCTACTGACAAAACAATAAACATAAAGCGTTTACCTCTTTCCATTTCATGTTCTGCCAAGAACCTCCTCTTAGTACTGAAACAAATAAAGACAATGAATTCAGACGGCTTCATGACAAGGGTTTAGATGCTGCCATCTACCAGCCTGCCACTAAAGTTAAACACCTTGGATTCTGTAACAATTAGGGCATCATTCATGATTTTCAAAATCATCCTTTATTGCATAAAATATATATATATATATATATATATATATATATATATATATATATATATATAAATATACAGTACATTCACATATTTAAAGGATCACTATAGGAAAGTTTTAAAGGCATACTGTTCATGTAGGCAGTATGCCAAAGAGAATTGAACATGTTATTAATAAATATATATTTTTAAATGTTTTATTTTTATTCCATGTGACTATTTACAGCTCTGATCAAGCACTACATGCCCTCTTTTGTTTCTGAGTCCTCCAAGGAAGCTTCTATGTCAATTATGGGTGTTAGTGCACACTGTTCCACCAGCCCAGAAGCTCATGCACACACCCAAAGAATTTAAACAGAATTGTCCCAGACTGACTGAATAGCAAAGGAGGACGTGCTTGATCAGAGCTGCAAACTGAATACATATAAAATGTTTTAAAAATTAGTAAGTTTGAGGTTTTTTTTAACAATATACTGAATTGTAATTAATTAGCATACTGCCTACATGAGCAGTTTGCCTTTAAAAACAAACTATAATTCAGTGGATATATATTCAGTAAATATACAATTTTTGATGATTATTTCAATTATGACCCACCAATTCCTTTTGTCACATTATCTCACCCCACACAAAAGTTGGATATTAGTCTAGATTATAACAGACACATGAAGAGAAATGGTAAAGTTTCTCACAAAAAAAGTTTCAATTAAAACTATTGTTATTAATAAGCAGATTCCTTATTGCTAGGGGTATATTACACACATTTAACTTAATGTGATAAACAGGATACATAAGACAATATATATGCACATATATACTGATACAGTAGGAGATACGGCCCTGCTCGGGTGAGAGCTTGCAATCTAATACAAACATATTATAGCACCACAGGTCATGAAAAACAACTTTTCTATTTGCTAGAATAAAATGTACCATATTTTTCCGTCTATAAGACAGTATTTTTTACCATTTTTTTAAAGTCTAAAATAGGGGGAAAGTCTTATACAGTGCTGGTGCTGTCATGCTGCATCTGGCCACTAGATTTAAGGCAGGAGAGAAGACACACATTTGGAAATGCATTTGGTTCCAATTAGATTGCATTACACTGTAAGTTTGGATAAAAATCTGTATTTTATAAGTTTTTATTGTGTTACACATATATTTAAGGGAACTTTCGGTCATGATTTTCACTGATTTCCATTGCAGCTCAATATCCTTGTGATCACAACACTTATTACTCAGAAGCAGGGTGCAATTGCAATTTGTGAGCTGGAATAGAAATCAGTGAAAATCATGACAGAAAGTGACCTTAAATATATGTGTAACATAATAAAAACTTATAAAATACACATTTTAAGCTCACAAGCAGTGTAATGCACTCTATTTGGAACAAGCAATTCCAGTAGGTCTTTTCTCCTGCCTTAAAACAACACCATCTAGTTGCCAGCTGCAACATTACAGTGTGATACCCATCATGAATGAGCTGATCAGCTTGTGTGTGACACGTGTGTGTTGCTTAAGTGGATAGAAATGTGTATTTTATAGGTTTTAATTGTGCTACACATATATTTAAGGGCACTTTCTGTCATGAGTTTCACGGCTTTCCATTCCAGCTCAATATCCCTGTGATCCTAAGTTAAACCAGAAAAATGCAATGCATGTGATCACAGGGATATTGAGCTGGAATGGAAATCAGTGAAAATCATGACAGAAAGTGCCCTTAAATATATGTGTAACACAATAAAAAAAAACTTAGGAAATTGCATATTTATTTATTTATGAATTTTGGGCTCCAAAAATAGGGGTCGTCTTATAGATGGAAAAATACAGTACTTTAAAATGGCATCTTTTATCTATTAAATAGTTCCACTTCTTTGAACATTTTAGAAGCTCGTCCTGGGGCTCTAAAAACATGGCTGGCAAACTGTCAATCAAATCTCTCCATGGTTATTTTGGGTGTCTTCCATTATATCATTGTTTGCAAACTGTAATAAAACCTTCCCCACAGATGAAAAGGAAGTGGACTGCATTGATCAAGACACCTTAAAATCTTGAATACTTTATACATGAGGTTACAATTTAAATATTTCAAAAAATAATCAATCAGAATTTTTATAGTACATGTAAAAGGCATGCTCAACACTCTGTACACTGAGGCTGTGTTGGGAGACCGATTTCACGTTCAGTTGAATAAAGAAGTGACTAAATTAAATCGGGCATAAATCTGCCAGTCTAGAACAGTTCACTTGTTTGTCTGAGTATGTTCCCCTGGTCCCCTTGTGGATTGCTAACTGGTGGTGGTGAATTGGCTTGTATACCTGAATGAAGCTGTGGGCTCTACCATGTAGGGCCACTGTAGGTGGGCAGGTCATAGCAGAGCGGTGAGACAAATCACAGTGCACTAGAGAAGGAACTGGCAACCCACTCCAGTATCTTTGGCATACTAACCTTGTGGATATGCACAGAGACATTAGTAGGTGTGCTGCAGTCCATAGGGTCACAGAGAGTCGGACACAACTGAGAGACTGAACAACCATATGTGAAATGTTCCCTGGTACTTGATATATGCCATGTGGCGGTGTAATTTGGCCACTATTTATTTTCCCAATGTAGATGTGATGAGTTAAATGTATATAAGATGACCTTTGTATTTTTATTGTCCACATTAGAGCCTCGGTGAGTGAGAAAGGGTTAATATGGCATCCATTTGCATGTATTTGTGTTGCAATTTAATGAGGTAGTGTGTTTTTAATAGCTCTCAGCATGTTGCAGCATGGCTTTTCATATTGGCATATGCATGACCATTACAACCTATGAGGATTTTTTTTTTTCAATATTCGATATTTGGGACTTGTTGTGCAAGTAATAGTAATGCCTTCCATTGCTTTCCCCATGTTTAAAAGTGAATTGGTGTCTTTTTATTGTCATTTGCAGTGTTACAAACTAGTCCTATTTGGAACCCGTTATCTTTGGGCTGCCATTTGGCGTTTGCGGGCTTGAGTGTGGTGTTAAGCGATTTTTGCAATTAAATAGCGATTTTAGCCAATCGGAAGTCTTGCGGACATGAAAGAGCAAAGGCTTCGGGAGGCTGTAAGTTACGGGTTTAACCATCACAATTTTTTCAAGGCTGTAACTCGTAAACCCATTTGGTGCCCGCAAAAAGACGCCAATTGAATAGCAAATTAACTTGCGATCTCACTTACATGCTACAGTAACATAAGGAAGATCAACTGAATGAGGCTCCATGTTGATCTATTACTTTTTCTATAGGTATAACTGTATTATTGTTTAATATTACAGAGCATTTGAGGTTGCTTTAGACATTTTTGATAGAGAGTTTGAGGAAAAAAGGCAACACATTGAGAGGGGAAAAGTTTTGCACCATTTATTTGATGTTGCTCCTGGAAAAAGTGTTTTAAATAGACTGAAGTCATATTATAAGGGCAGTGGGGGCAAATACAAAATAGTTAAGAGTCGCACTATGGCCGCAGGTTACACAATTCTGATATATGCAATGGTGTATGTTATGAAAAAACAGCATGAAATTGTATGCTATACTTTTCTCGAAGTGTCTTTACAACCCAATATTTGATAAGTCATAACGACATGACACTGTTTAATAAATCCGAATCACGCACCTTATATTCATTATATATTACTAGCGACTTGCCCGTCAAAAATTACGGCAATACAATTTGAAGCCATGACAATGCTGTTTGGCACACAATGTAAGGCTTTTGCTGCTCTGTGGACCTTCGGCGCTCATTGTGAGCCTATCCCCTCGTGTACTTCAATTGTCCAGCTTTGCAAAGATCATCTTTGGCGCTCATCGCGAAGACATTAAGATATTTAAGTACAGTGTAAAATGCCCCAAAAATGTGAGTACAGTGAATTAATATGAATGAATAAATGAATATACTTTACCTATTTATATTTAATATACAGCAATCAATATCCTAAAGAGCTAACAATCTATTTGGATTTTCCTGAATGTGAAAATGTACAGTTGGACTATTGATCATCTGAGGAGAAAGTGTCAGCAATGTGTGCAGTGTAAATAGGCTGCATGTGCGAGGGCAAACCGTGTGTCTAACCCCCCCCCCCCGTGTCTCTCTAACCCCCCCGTGTCTCTCTAAACCCCCCGTGTCTCTCTAAACCCCCCGTGTCTCTTTCCCTCCCCCTCCTCATTCTCACCCCCCCCTCATTCTAACGCCCCCCCCCTCATTCAACCCCTCTAAATACCTCCCCCTCTCCCTTTCCCCTCACTTATCTGCATCTGAAGCTTCTGCTCCGTTCTCCGCTCCTTCCGGCGTCTTGACGTGGCGCACATGTAACGTCACGTCATTAGCATATACTGGTGACGTCACATGCGCGCCACGTCAAGACGCCGGAAGAAGCGGAGGCGCACATGTAACGTCACGTCATTAGCATATACTGGTGACGTCACATGCGCGCCACGTCAAGACGCCGGAAGAAGCGGAGGCCGGAGCAGAAGCTTCAGATGCAGTTAAGTGAGGGGAAAGGGAGAGGGGGAGGTATTTAGAGGGGTAGAATAAGGAGGGGGGTTTAGAATGAGGAGGGCGGGTTGAGGAGGGGGGTTGAGGAGGGGGGTTGAGGTTGAGGAGGGAGGTTGAGGTTGAGGAGGGGGGCTGAGGAGGGAGGTTGAGGATGAGGAGAGAGGATGAGGATGGGGGTTGAGGAGGGTGGTTGAGGTTGAGGAGGGAGGTTGAGGATGAGGAGGGAAGTTGAGGATGAGGAGGGAGGATGAGGAGGGAGGATGAGGAGGGAGGATGAGGAGGGAGGATGAGGATGGGGGTTGAGGGTGAGGAGGGAGGTTGAGAAGGGGGTTGAGGATGAGGATTGAGGTTGAGGATGAGGAGAGAGGTTGAGGATGAGGAGGGAGGTTGAGGATGGTGGGGTTGAGGATGAGGATGGGGGAGTTAAGGATGAGGATGTGGGGATGAGGATGAGGATGGGGGGTTGAGGAGGGAGGATGAGGAGGGAGGTTGAGGATGAGGAGTGGGGGAAGAGACACAGTGAAGGGAGAGGGGGGAAGAGACACAGGGAATGGAGAGGGGAGAAGAGACACGGGAGAGAGAGGGGGACACAAGAGGGGGGACACAAGAGGGGGACACAGAGGGCAGCACATTTCCCACCCTTGGCTTATACTCAAGTCACTCATTTTACCCAGTATTTTGTGGTAAAATACGTGCCTCGGCTTATACTCGGGTCGGCTTATGCTCGAGTATATACGGTATATTATGTTCAGCACATTAGGTTAGGCAACATGCAAATATAACGTCTCTGCCAGCAGTAAATGTACTTTATTAAATGGCTTTTTACCTTCTTCTTTAAAGGGAGACAGAATGCATGTTTTTCTATCATTCATATAAAAGCTTATGTTTTAAACGCTATAAAGGTATGTTTTTTTTATGAACAAATATTTAGTGAAATTTGTTTACACTTATTGGAAACTAACAGGAAATACCTCTGTGTAAGCAGACAGCATGTAAGACTCAAGACACGGACTGCATGACAGACATTCAATGCAGTATATTCTGCTGCAGGAACTAATTTTAAAAAAAGAAGTGTACTGTTCAACATTAACAAATGTCCTCTTTTGGATGCAACAAAGAAAGAAAATGCTTTCAATGTCCCTTTGAAGACCACTGTCGAATAGGAAAAACTTAACATTTTTTAAATAAGCAGCAAACTAACAGTATTAACAGCCATGGGCATAACAGCATTTTCACCGAAAATCTGAATTTTAGCAGACTCTGCTAGTGCATTGTGCATGGAAACTAACATGACAGTAATAGTTGTTAAAGCATGGGGGTACAGAGAACGACCTTCTTCTTTTATCCTCTCTTATTACCTCCTCTCACTCCTGTCTTCAGGGCTTTTCTTGTGCTGCCCTTAGTCTTTGGAACGTCTTGCCTCACTCCACTAGACTATCCTCCTGCCTCAAATCATTCAAATACTCACTTAAAACTCATCTGTTTAAAGAAGATTATCACATCCAGTGCTAATATACACATCACAGTCCTTCTATACCTCTCCCATAACCTTTAGATGCTCTAGTGAAAGCTCTGTGTACACGGGATTTTAAGCTTAATGACATGGCCCTCCATTCGCTTCTCTTCAGTGCGTTAATATTGTTTTGCCTTGAACTTACCACTGTATAGCGCTACGGAATATGTTGGCGCGTTACAAGTAAAGGAAATAAATAAAAAAATGTTGAATGCCAACAGTCAATTGATAAGGCAACAAATCCCCCTTCCCCCTCCAACCCCCCTGCTAGCAGAAAACACCACACAAACATGGATTCCCCCTGGTACAAGCAGAGTTTTGTGAAATAAAGATGTTTTATATAAATGCCTTTATGCTCTTGGTTTACATTACTGCTAATGTTGTTAGTTTATTACATGATTCACAAATATATGCAGTTTTTTCTCCAAACTACAGTAATCTATTAATGTTCTGTTATTATTAAAATCAATCATATATATAGTTGTGGACCAAGAACGTTGGACTTGTTTACGGCTTTGTCAAACTTTGCGAGCCTTGTGAAGCGGGGCGAGCCGTCAATCACGCGGGACTTAGGCTTCGCCCACGAACAGTTGAAACACGCGGCACTTAGCTGCGATGACTTAGCGACGACCGCAAAATTACGGCCCGTATGACTTAAATAGACTGCAGGGCTCGCAACAACAAGACTTTAACGGTCGAGCCACCAAAATGAAAATACCTGCAAAAACACACAAATATGCCTCAAACACTCACACACAGCACAGGGGGAGAGCCAGGGAGCCTGTGAGTGAGGAAGAAAGTGAATTCGAGGCATATTTTGCCTTTTTTCAGGATCCAAAAATCGCTGAAGCGAGAAATAAATGGCTGCCGAAAAAACAGACATGAAAAGGAGGCCGAAGGACATTAATACAAGCCCTAAGCACTAAGACTTAATGCAAACCAGTAACACTTAATACAAGCAGTAACACTTAACCCAAGGCACTAACACTTAACCCAAGGCACTAACACTTAACCCAAGGCACTAACTCTTAACCCAAGGCACTAACTCTTAACCCAAGGCACTAACTCTTAACCCAAGGCACTAACACTTAACCCAAGGCACTAACTCTTAACCCAAGGCACTAACTCTTAACCCAAGGAACTAACTCTTAACCCAAGGCACTAACTCTTAACCCAAGGCACTAACTCTTAACCCAAGGTAGTACACGGGGGAAGAGGCTCGCAATGAGCAGCGAAGGCGCTCATTGCAAGCCACGCGATGAGGGACAAAGGTGCTCACAACTCTGAACCCAAGGCACTAACTCTTAACCCAAGGTAGTACACGGGCGAAGATGCTCGCAATGAGCAGCAAAGGCGCTCATTGGGAGCCACGCGATGAGGGCCAAAGGTGCTCACCGTGGGGCTTGCGCTGAAGGGGCTCAGAGGGCCCATATACTCGCATTGTGTGGCAAACAGCATTGCCAGGCTTACAAATTTTACTACCGTCATTTTTAACGGGCAATTTCCTAGTTAATAAGATTCTTTTGCCTTCAGTGTTTCATTTAAATCATGTTCATGTTCTCTCGGATTACAAAAAGAACCTGATTATTGACTGCATTTTTGGGAGGATGTAAACAGAAAACTGTCAGTATTTCTACTAAGGTCAGTGGAAAGTGTCTGCATATTTATGAGGATCCCCGGCACTCACTGCACACATGGCTGGTTGAAGACAGATAGGTCAGAGACTTAAAAAAATCAGGTTGGTATGGTAGCAGATGTGTGGTTGTTTTGAGTGTATATACATATATACACACACATTATATATATATATATATATATATAAACAAGGGAGTGCAGAATTATTAGGCAAATGAGTATTTGACCACATCATGTTGTCTTACTCCAAGCTGTATAGGCTCGAACGCCTACTACCAATTAAGCATATTAGGTGATGTGCATCTCTGTAATGAGAAGGGGTGTGGTCTAATGACATCAACACCCTATATCAGGTGTGCATAATTATTAGGCAACTTCCTTTCCTTTGGCAAAATGGATCAAAAGAAGGACTTGACAGGCTCAGAAAAGTCAAAAATAGTGAGATATCTTGCAGAGGGATGCAGCACTCTTAAAATTGCAAAGCTTCTGAAGCGTGATCATCGAACAATCAAGCGTTTCATTCAAAATAGTCAACAGGGTCGCAAGAAGCGTGTGGAAAAACCAAGGCGCAAAATAACTGCCCATGGACTGAGAAAAGTCAAGTGTGCAGCTGCCACGATGCCACTTGCCACCAGTTTGGCCATATTTCAGAGCTGCAACATCACTGGAGTGCCCAAAAGCACAAGGCGTGCAATACTCAGAGACATGGCCAAGGTAAGAAAGGCTGAAAGACGACCACCACTGAACAAGACACACAAGCTGAAACGTCAAGACTGGGCCAAGAAATATCTCAAGACTGATTTTTCTAAGGTTTTATGGACTGATGAAATGAGAGTGAGTCTTGATGGGCCAGATGGATGGGCCCGTGGCTGGATTGGTAAAGGGCAGAGAGCTCCAGTCCGACTCAGACGCCAGCAAGGTGGAGGTGGAGTACTGGTTTGGGCTGGTATCATCAAAGATGAGCTTGTGGGGCCTTTTCGGGTTGAGGATGGAGTCAAGCTCAACTCCCAGTCCTACTGCCAGTTACTGGAAGACACCTTCTTCAAGCAGTGGTACAGGAAGAAGTCTGCATCCTTCAAGAAAAACATGATTTTCATGCAGGACAATGCTCCATCACACGCGTCCAAGTACTCCACAGCGTGGCTGGCAAGAAAGGGTATAAAAGAAGAAAATCTAATGACATGGCCTCCTTGTTCACCTGATCTGAACCCCATTGAGAACCTGTGGTCCATCATCAAATGTGAGATTTACAAGGAGGGAAAACAGTACACCTCTCTGAACAGTGTCTGGGAGGCTGTGGTTGCTGCTGCACGCAATGTTGATGGTGAACAGATCAAAACACTGAATCCATGGATGGCAGGCTTTTGAGTGTCCTTGCAAAGAAAGGTGGCTATATTGGTCACTGATTTGTTTTTGTTTTGTTTTTGAATGTCAGAAATGTTGAGATGTTATATTGGTTTCACTGGTAAAAATAAATAATTGAAATGGGTATATATTTGTTTTTTGTTAAGTTGCCTAATAATTATGCACAGTAATAGTCACGTGCACACACAGATATCCCCCTAAAATAGCTAAAACTAAAAACAAACTAAAAACTACTTTCAAAAATATTCAGCTTTGATATTAATGAGTTTTTTGGGTTCATTGAGAACATGGTTGTTGTTCAATAATAAAATTAATCCTCAAAAATACAACTTGCCTAATAATTCTGCACTCCCTGTATATATATATGTATATATATATATATATATATATATATATATATATATATATATATATATATATACACACACACACACATATACACATACATATATATATATACATACAGACACACACCATAATGAAATTGACCCTAGTGGTCAATTTTTGTTTATATGGTCTTTTGAAATAACTAAATTTGATAATAGTAAAGTAAAAAATACAGCTTTTGCATTTTAATCTTTTATACCGTACTAAAATATTATTTACTGCAGGTATCCATTTTCTTTTGTTAGCTGCGTCTGTCTGCTACTTTCACATCAGGAAAGTAGCTGCTTATGAAACCATTGGCAGTTATAGATGCCACATTCTCTTTGTGTGATCAGAAACTTCCTGTACTATAAAAGTCGAAATCGATCACTAGAAATCAAAATGGTAGACCCTACATAATTGCCTATAAAAAAAAATATATAGAGGCTGTATTATTTTATTTTCCATTCTAATAACATTTTCTATATGTTCAAGTGTTATTCTTAAAAATAGTTTATTTAAAATATAGAACAAAGGTGGTCCTTTAATTGGGCCAAACACTTAGGTAGATAAAATATGATAAATGGACCTTTTGCCCTCAAATCTACGTTTCTATAAGGAGATCATGGCTCCACTGAAGCTTGTTGGTTTTACTAAGCTATAATCTCTATATATTGGTCGGCCTTTCTCTACTCCTCTTCATTGCACTAATTACATCTGTATGCGAGTACCACAAACCCATCTCCACAAGCACTAAACAGTGAAGTGCCAAGTAAGTGTTGCCAATAAGATTTACTATAATATTCATAGGTAAGTGCCTATTCCCATAACGATAATGAACAGCAGATCCTTATATACACATTGAATAATATGTATTTAATATATTTATACTCCATTCAATTATGTTTTTTTTTTTTAATCACCAATATAGTTTCTAAAGAGTGTGTAACGCTCCAGAGGGAGGGCATGCACACTTTAGAAACTATTTGTACTGATTCCGTATATGCTGCAGTGCGTATTGGCCAGCGCCAGTGGTGTATGCGCAAATCGCGGTACCAGCGGCGCATGTGCAACGCGAGGTGCCAGCAGCGCATGCGCAAAGTGCTGTGCCAGCAGCGCATGCTCAAAGCGCGGCACGAGCCCGCATGCGCACAGCGCACCACCAGAGGGGGCAAAAGAGACAGAGAGGGAAAGGGGGAAAGAGACGCTGGGGAAGGGAGGAGGGGGCAAAGATACACAGGGGAGGGAGATGGGGAAGAGACACGGGGGAGGGAGATGGGGGAAGAGACACAGGGGAGGGAGATGGGGGAAGAGACACAGGGGAGGGAGATGGGGGGAAGAGACACAAGGGAGTGAGATGGGGGAAGAGACACAAAGGGAGGGAGATGGGGGAAGAGACACAGGGGAGGGCGATGGGGGGGAAGAGACACAGGGGAGAGCGATGGGGGGAAGAGACACAGGGGAGAGCGATGGGGGGAAGAGACACAGGGGAGAGCGATGGGGGGAAGAGACACAGGGGAGAGCGATGGGGGGAAGAGACACAGGGGAGGGCGATGGGGGGGAAGAGACACAAGGGAGGGCGATGGGGGGGAAGAGCCACACTGGAGGGCGATGGGGGGGGGAGAGCCACACAGGAGGGCGATGGGGGGGGAAGAGCCACACAGGAGGGCGATGGGGGGGAAGAGCCACACGGGAGGGAGACGGGGGGAAGAGCCACAGGGGAGGGCGATGGGGGAAGAGACAAAGGGAAGAAGATGGGGGGGGGGAAGAGACACGGGGAGGAAGATGGGGGGGAAGAGACACGGGGAGGAAGATGGGGGGGGAAGAGACACGGGGAGGAAGATGGGGGGGAAGAGACACGGGGAGGAAGATGGGGGGGAAGAGACACAAGGGAGGGAGATGGGGGGAAGAGCCACACGGGAGGGTGATGGGGGGAAGAGCCACACGGGAGGGTGATGGGGGGAAGAGCCACACGGGAGGGCGATGGGGGGGGAAGAGCCACACGGGAGGGCGATGGGGGGGGAAGAGCCACACGGGAGGGCGATGGGGGGGGAAGAGCCACACGGGAGGGCGATGGGGGGGGGAAGAGCCACACGGGAGGGCGATGGGGGGGAAAGAGCCACACGGGAGGGCAATGGGGGGGAAAGAGCCACACGGGAGGGCAATGGGGGGGGGGGAGAGCCACACGGGAGGGAGACGGGGGGGAGAGCCACAGGGGAGGGCGATGGGGGAAGAGACACAGGGGAGGGCGATGGGGGAAGAGACACAGGGGAGGAAGAGACAATGGGAGGAAGAAACACAGGGGAGGAAGAGAGACAGGGGAAGGGACACAGGGGAGGGAGATGGGGAAGAGACAAGGGGGGGGGGTGAATGTAATATTACACCATAATTTATGATGGGTAAACGATAAGTATTATAATAAAAGCAAGGTACATATTGTAATACATGATTTGATAAAATTATATTAGTGGTGCATCTTGTAACAAATGTGTATAAAAATGTGCTCTATGATTACCAATTATATTTTAATGCAATGACTATAAATAATCAACTACCAATAATACAGCAACTTTCTCAATCTCTAATGCATCCTCCACTTCAACCTTTAGTACATCTGGCCCCTGCAGTTGAATACTCAAAATATACAGTCTTTACATAAAAAGCTCTGCAGACAGTGCTGACAGATTTTAAATAAAAAGTAACAACAATAATAATGTTTAAAACTTTGTAGAAAAGGCAACTGGGTGACCAAAGTAAAGAAGAATATTATTCATTAAAAATGAATTATTTTATTTCTATTACATAGAATTATGATTTATGACTTACCTATAGTTTTCTTTTTGTTAACAGTATTATCTGCCTTATGTCTTTTCTGTAGAGAAAAAAAATATATATATTTTAAAACATTACAAAAATGGTACTATAAAAACACACATACATATCATATTATAATTCCATATCCCCACTCCCAGAGCTTGGATCAAAAGAAATAAAAACTTTCTCGCGTGCAAATTCTTTTAAATCATTAAAAAGGATTATTGGGTTTTATTTTAGGAAAAAAAATAAAAATATTAATATTAAAAACATTAATTTATAGATTTTATTGTGAATAAAGGAAAATCATTAAGATCTCACTGAGACCAAAGCTTGCAAGTCTGGCAAGCTGATGTCTTCAAGCACATTCTTCTACATCTCCACTATGGGAATCCATGTCTTCTGCATAGGAATGGGAAGTTGGTGGGCAATGTTTGAAACCAACAGCTTGACATACTCAAAGTAAGTTTTTAAAAGACTTTGACCATGATTCAGTTCTAGGCCGCATTTTGCGGGATCTAGGCCATATTTCTGCCGGCGCGCTGCAGTCTCCCGTTTGTCTCCGATTCCGGATCTCATCAATTACAGGAGCCCGCAATTTATGGGCCCAAAGCCGACTCTGTAAGCCACGCACTGGTTCGTAGCAGTTCAGGGCGGGAATATGAATAATTAAGCAAGACCGTAACCTCATATTTCGAAACAGCCAAAAGAAAAAGAGACCCTCATTATTACGGCAGTAAAACATGGAGGTTACATGTCAATCAATTAGGTTCGGGGGTCCGATATGCGATCAGACTCGCAAACCTGCAAAATAAAGAATTATGAAAATGAATGCCAATACTATTCTAGTCAATGTGGGTGGCCTAATATGTATTAACTCATTGATACCCGAGATCGATTAAACCACAAAATCAAAATGAAACTATAACAATACATTTTATTTACTGACGATTTGCGGGCTTGAGCAATTAATTCTAATGTCTATCATCTCTTTCCCCGTCATTTACAGTGCAGTATTGATTTTTTATTTGCATTTACAGTGCTACGAACAGGTGTTTAACCCCCTTGCGTGTCCTCTCTAGCACTCAAAGGATTTTCTCCTATATTTCCCGTTTACGGGTGTGAAAACATTTGCGGGTTTGGGGAATTTGAGCAATTGAATAGCGATTTTAGCCTTGCCATAGTGAAAGATCAGAGATCAAAGGTTTCGGTAGGCTGTAAGTTCCGGGTTTTACCATTGCAGAGTTTTCAAGCCCGTAATGCGTTTGGAGCCGCGACAAAACGTCAATTGAATAGCAAATTAACTTACAGGCGCACTTACGTGTTCCAGGAACTTGCGATAGCTCTTTGCTCTTTTTAATTCACTAGGAAATTAAAACCAAAAAAATATTTGATCTTTGGGTCAAGCCACTTATGGGGTGTACTTGAGCAGCTCATAATGAAGGAAGAACTTGCATGCTATTTTGCAATTGCTTGTGGATGAAATATTAAAGGGCCAATTTCAAATTATTTAAACAGTTTGGAGCTTTTAAAACTTACATTTGAAATTTGGTGTTTAATGCTTTAGCAGGAGCAGATATGCTTCTCTCAACACTCAATCAGCAGGAAACGGAGGGGATCTTTCCAGAAGACTGCCCTAATAAAAAGTCTTTATCTACCTTGTTGCAAGTAAAAAGGTCAGCCTCCTGGACAGATAAAATGGCTACTGCTGGAAAACTTAGACCAGTAATTTTGCGGTTGATCATTGATGTGATACTTCTTGTTGAGCAACCCATGCACTTAACCTTTGGACTAAATATATATATATATATATATATATATATATATATATATATATATATATATATATATACAGATGTACTTTTTATTTACTGTACTACTGTACGGTGGAGGGCTTCTATTGCTCTTTTGCCCACCATATTATAAATGAATATATATATATATAGTAAATAAAAAAGTACATCTGTGTTCACATTTGAATGTCTAAAGCAAGTTAAGAAAAAACTGCTTCCAGCTCAGAGTTGCGAGAAAAACAATTATTACACTGCATTCTGGGAAGTTGAGCTGGGACACACAAATATGCCCACAAATGCCTCGCTCTTCATTCCTTAGCCATTATCAAACATGGCTTCCTTTAAGTTTATGCATGCTGTATTACACAGCTTTAATGCAAAGCCTTCTCGCTTAGGGGATTTTCGAGTGGCTAAGCTCTGTAAATTGGACTTAAATTTGCGTGCTACCTGACTCCCAGACGTCCTGGCTGTCCCCCTTGCTGTGTGTAATGTTTTTTTTTTATTCGTGTTTGTATTTTGTGTGTTTTTCATGTTTTTCAGTGTGCGAGTTTCGGCCATTAAATTTGTATTTTTGCGACCTCATAATTTAGCATTTTTGGACCTCGTACGTCCTTGTCAAAAGTATTACGTGCCTGGCTGCTATTTACGGGTTTTGGGTCGTGTAGTCTCGTTAAAAAAAAATTTCAGCCGCAATGTTTTTTCTCGCTTAGCCGATTTTCAAGTTCCAAAAACTCCTTAAATTCGACTTTAATTGGGGGCAACCTTACTGTCAGAGGTCGTGGCTGTCCCCCCACGCTGTGTGTGTGTTTATTTATTTTTTCTTTTGAAGTATTTCTTGTTTTTTGCCAGTCTCGCGGCTCGTATTTTTTAGTGTATGTCCGTATTTTGTCATTGCGCGTTATTGTTTTTTTTACTAAGTCCTGCGTCGTGGTTGTTTTTTTTCAAAGTCTTGCTGCTCTGGGTTGTTTTTAACCACGAGTGAGGCGCCATAGAGCCTCCACCTCTGCAAATGCAGCACCTCGCTTCACGAGGGTCCGCATTTGCAGCCCGAACTGCGACCCTCGCAAATTGCAAGCTCGCAGTTTGACAACCATTATATGTGATATATATATATACATATATGTGTGTGTGTGTGCATTGTGTATATCAAATATATATAGTTCTCAGCAGTGTGGGCTTGCCAAAAAACATTAGTAACACAACGTTAAATCTGCGGGCTCATCCCTACGACCCCGTACGACTTAGACAGGGAGCACCAAAGGCAAAGTATATTAATTTATTATTTAATGAATTAAATATAATAAAAAAAACAGAGCAGAGGAGAAACTCAGCGCGGAGCTCACAATGAACGCCTAGGGTGCTCAGGAAAGCAAAAAGTACATGATGGGAAAGGCACACAATGAGCGCCAAAGGCGCTCATTGCGAGCATCGTGATCAGCACCGAAAGCACTCAGCGCGGGGCTTGCAATGAGCCCCAAAGGTGTTCAAAGGACTAAAAGCCTTACATTGTGTGGTAAACAGCATTACCTGACGTCATCACTAGACGCCTAGGTAGCGGCAGCAGGCAGGACACTTCACCATAGGACTTATGCTCCAAAGCCCTGTATTGCCCTAACTTGGATTCCATACCATCTCTCCCCATTACGTAGGATTAGATGAATATCAGGAGAATATTAAAGTTAGACATAGAGGGTCAATGAACTTTGCCATATATAGAATCCTACATTAATATAAGTTTCCTGCGGTTAAGTTTCTTTTTGGATGTATATCCACTATAGTGAGACACTTTAGAACAAGGCTCTACTCCTCCATCCTGCCCTGATTTATGCACTAGGCAATGGCACTTTATCTCCATGAGATAGAACCTCATTTACTAGTCACTTTATGAATTTTCTATGTATACATACTTTACAGTCACATTTTATATTATTCATATTTACTCATTTAAAGCACTTAGCACTTTATACTCTGTCTCACTGATCAAACCTGGATGCTTCTTGCTATGTAAATAATATAGTGGCTCACAGATATTGCCATCTCATATCCAAACTTATTCAATTATTATCATTATCATTATTTTAATGACCAGTATTAAAAGTTAAGATTTAACTATCATTCTCTATATTGTTATTAGGTTTTGCTGTGCACTATTTGTAAAGGGATCCCTTGGATTTAAAATTCTTCTTTGATACCTGGGATTGAATATAGAGGTGCAACCAAGGATCAAATGTTAATACACTAAAAATATATCAAACACCTAGAGCCACCTATGTTTGAAAAGGATGGAGAGTCCTGACTTAGAGCTTAGAATCCAGTTTCCAAAGCGCTTTCTCAAAGCGCCATGCAAGACTGAAAACTCGCAAACTTACAATTTAAAGCGTTTGAAAGTACATTTTAACCCTTACAGCACTAGTTTTTGATGTAAACAAAAACATTTGTAATCTTTTAAACCTAATCAAATGGATTTGTGACTTCAATCTCTTTCAAAATCACTGGATTTATTTTACACTCAGAACAGCTGAGTGTAGTTTTTATCTCTAAGCCCTAGACTCCCTGAAGATGCTGATGTTGCTGTCAGTGTAAAGATGATATAAAGCCTTTGTCAACATGCCAAAGAAACAATGCTTCAAAATGTAATCAGAGTACACTGCAGGATCCCAACGTAATTAGCTTTTATTTGGATTTCATTTCAGTTACTCACAAAATGTAAATATTTCAGGATTGTATTGGCTTAAAGCAAGTCCAAAATTCCAACTCAATTTAAAGCATGCTCATTAACCCCTTCAGTACCCTACATACAGAACACTTTATTTGTATATATGTCATGAGACAATTTCTATATAGTGCTGTAGAGCCTAGCTCCCATCAGCTGTTTCACCAAAACTACTATATACAGAATTTAACATATGGCCACTAGATGGACCCATTTCTTGTTGCGGTGAAAGGACTTGTGTATCTCAGTGAAGCTGTGAGCTATACCATGCAGGATCATCCAAGATGGGCAGGTTATAGCAGAGAGGTCAGACACACTCCTGTGATACCGCTTGCTCCAAACATCTTGAAGAAAATGACTGGGGAGAATTCAGTGAAAGTGGAAAATTGTCAGACTACTATGGGGATTTGTCCATAAGTATGGAATTCTCCATTCAAAAGATATATATTTGGAAATTATGATAAACCCTCACCATCATTCTCTCCTCACTATAAAAACATGATTCTTTAGATTTCACCTTAAGTGCTTTTATAAGGCTCTTGTAAGAGTTACTGAACATCTTATGTGATATTTAAATGTCATGGATTGTGAATGTATCTGACAGAGGAGAATCAGTAGTGAAAAATACCAAAATAAACAGGTACAAACTCACCCTGATGTTTGCTTAAGCCCTTCAATTTGCAAGCTGCAGCTTTTGTTAGTTGACACCCCTGAAAATCCCTGCTAAGATTAGCATAAAATTCCTAATTCGTTTTGGACAATCAGGAGAAAGCAGAGGTTAGCGGATACATTTGTATCACACTCTGGGGTTCCCGTGTTGCAAAGCAGCCTGGGATTTTTAGTCTCTCTCTCCCCTCTATTCTTGCTCTTTGATTCAGCTGTGAACTCAGACCCTTTGAAAGGTCAAACTCTGTACCTAGCTGCTTTCCTGTGTGTACTTGGTTATGTACGCTTCCTATGGGAGTACACTTTGGAGCTAGACAGGGAACGAGCAAGCCCCCCTTGGGCAAGGGTCAGTAAAGCTTACGGAACTATTTTTTGTGGTAGCCATGAAATAACTCTACATTTTCAAGTAAAAGCTCCCATAGCTATCAAAAAGCTTTACATAGTTCCCACTGCTGAGAGACCAATAATGGAATCAAGCAGCTTAGTCCAGAAGGTGCTTTTTTGATGCGAGTCATGTAAACAAGCTTGAAGCAATTTGGGGTTAGGCAAAGCAAATACAGGGGGTAGTCAGGAGCTAAGGGTCATGAACAGGAGGACTGTCAGGAACATAGAAACAAATCCAAATATTCACCTTCTTTAGCATGGCCAGTTTCGTCTAGAGAAGGGACAGCATTTACAGCTCTATGGCTAAAAATGTAACTTTTTGACCAGGAGCAAGTAATGTGAATTCTTTGAATTGTGAGTAAGAAGCCAACTTGATCTAATTAAATAGACTCTGGGCAATATAAGGTTGGGTCCTATCCTCTTATGGTAGCACAACACAAGGCAGCAGAAGTGGCGATGAGAATCCGCTAGATGGAGCTGCCGATATTCCGGCGCCATATCATTGAGTCAAGGCTTAGGTAAACTGTTAGTGTTCGGCTAACATTATAAGCTTAGAACTTCTCTCACATATCGGCTGCGCTGCAAAGTATTGGCACGCCATCTAGCGTTTGGAGGGCACACTGCAACGGTGGATCTGTCCCGACACCATAAAAGGATAGATCCTAAGGTTGTTTTCTTTAGATTATTCTTAAAAGCAATAGTGAACTAATCACTATTGTATATGCTATATTTATATTAAAATACGTGGTTCCTGAACACTAATTAGCTGCTTTGATGTCTTAATTAGAATCATGGTCTACTTATCTGTGTCTGTGGTGGACAAACAATGCCCCCCAATATAATCATACAATTAGATCACTTCACCTTCTATTGCCTCTAAGTACTCTGAGTTACAAATGAGTAAAGGAGTCGCAAAGACAATGTTCAGGAATGATTTCCTGTGCAAGGAAAAAGGCTAATACAATTGTATAGCCAGTTTTACTGCTCAGCATCCTGTGAGTGTGACAGCATTCCTTTAAGGTGGTTTGACCTGAGTTCTAGACAATTTTGGACGGGCTGTATACCTCCCCAGGCCTCCTGGGGTTGGTAGGAGGGCGACGTGACCTGCATCAGAATGCAGAAGAAACAATGCTGATTATCGCACAAATTATTATGTACAATATATTGATAGATTTTCATGCTCTTTAAAAATAACTTTAAAAAAACGTGATTTTGGAAAGTCCCTTTAATGTTCCTAGGAACAACTGATGATGTGGTATTAGTATCAATACATTCAATATAGGTTCATGATATTTACATGTATTTGACTGCTACCCATCTCTACTATTCTGCATCATACATTTAGTACGGATGATTATTCTTGAGGTGTGAAAGACCTGCAGTTCACTTACATAGTCTTCAATTATTTCTTTGATGCCAGCTACTGTGAGGATGAAGATTAAGGGCACCAAAGTGGTATATCTTCCTGTAGGAGACACATCAGGAATTTGCTAGGAAAAAAACAGACAAATATTAAACAATATTAAAGGTGTGGTGGCACATAGGGAAGTAATGAATGTTGTTAAATAAGAAATGTCGACATAAAATAGGTATTGCAATGTTCATTTTCTCAAGTTTCCTTTCCCTAAAATGCTGCAACACATTTCTGCTGCATGGTCGTCAAAAATAAATGTCAATAATAAAAATACTTTAGAGTAGAGCAGGTGTAGTCAATATATATTTTTTCAAAATTTACCAAGGTCTAAATGTCTTTATGAAAATGAAGTCAAGGGCCAGAATCCATATTTTTGGATACATACACATCTACTTTAATACAGTGGTTCCCAAACCCCTCCTCAAGACCCAATACACAAGTGAAGCAATTTGAAACTCTGCAGCCTTTAAATAGTAGTTGCCTCCCCTCTGTTCATACAGTGGCTCACCTAAATCATGGATGTTAATATGATTTGCATTCAGCCAGCGTGTGGCAAGTTGGAACAGTAGTTTGAATGCAAATCGTTTCAGAAAATGTAAAAAAGTAATCTAATACAGACACAATTGTGGGTATTGCGTAGTCACATTTTTATGATGTTTATGGATTAATAATTTTCCCAGCACGTCATAAAATGATAGAGATACATGCCATGGTGGAATACAATTGTTTATATGCCACAGCAAAGCCAGGCATTGGGAAATCCAGATGTACTAAAGATTACAGTTTTGGTGAGCTCTTGGAGTCTGTTCCATTCCTATGTTATCCTATACTATGGGGAAGATATAATAGATTAAAAGGGACTATGAACTCATGGATACTGCTCTGTACCATCATGTTGTAAAGTTAAAATCAAGTAGAACAGGTTTAAAATATTTTCATTTTAAGCTCTGTTCTGTTTTATGATTGCTTTAAAGGCCGGAGTGTTGGCTTTTACAGCATTTAAGCTGTTGATTCACGGTGAGTCACAGTAGGAGCTGAATGAATTTGTTGAGCTTATAGTGAGAGTCTCTCAGTTCCTGAAGGGCCAATAAATAACAAGCTCATTCCAAATGTTTATTTATTCTTTTCGTTGCACATTTCAATTTAATTCTATTTGGGGTTAGACTGTCTACCGAAGGAATAAGACACCATTTTTTGGTGGCAGATTGTATTTGGTCCTTCAGAACCTGCTTATCTAGCAATCTCCACACAGCCATTATGGAGCATTGTTTTACGGATTAACCAGCTTATACTATATATGACTCTTGTAAAACAATGAAATAAGCATCGATATTATCAATTCAAAAATATATTTTATGTTGGTTTTCATTGCACTGTTTGTTGATGTAGAGAAATGTGAATAAATTCAATGTCCCTTTCACATCCAACAGTTATCCTAATACATCACACTTTAGTACATGTGGCTCCCTATGACTGAACAAGGGTTCACAAAGGGGCGTGCATGGCTGCTGAAGTCTACTGCTTGAGTTCTGTGTAATGTTGATATATTTCACAAAGAACATAAAGAGGATTATGCATGGGAGTACATGAACTCTGCACAGAATCTCATAAATTCTGCTGGAACAGCTCATGATTTACCTCCTACACCAATCCAGTTTGCCAGATAGAGGACACAAAGCTCTCAAATGTTTCCATGTTGTTGCTGGTTAATATTTAGATATATCCCTTGTTAACATTTTAGTTTTTAAAATTAATTAAAATAATGCACAGTCATAAAAACAAGCTTGCATAGAATACAGATTTTAAGTGTGCACATTTTGTAACCGAGCAAATGTTCCAGTTGTTGCAAAAAATTAAAACACATATAAATAAATAGATTTACAACTGGTTATTCAAAATTTTGAGTTTGATAATTGAGCTTTAACATTGGGTATTTTAAGTTTGAATTACATGATAAAGTTCTTCCACTCTCCAAATCTCACATGATTAATTATCGCTGACTTTAAACTCTGTGCGCCAGTACTTCATATAGAAGCTCAATGATGCTTAGATCAGGTGATTAGGAAGGCCACTGAAGACATATTACTTTATCATGGTGTTCATGAAACTAACCTTTGATATGGTGTTCATGAAACTACCATTTCATTTGTTTAGCAGTGTGTATGGGGCATTATTATCCTGGAATATGCTAACATCATGAGGGAACCGTGTTTGCACCATAGAGTGCACCTGGCCCTGTAAAATGGCCTCATATTCATTGGCCATTACAACCATGCAGACCAATCTTCTGACCTATTGACTCTCACCATACCATTATGGACCCTACCAGCATGTTTAACAGTTGGCAAGAGACACTGTGGGTTCAAGGCATCATTTGACTTTCTCCTAAAGTAAATCCATACAGATGATGGAAACAGAGTGAAAGATGACTCTTCAGACCATATTACTTATTTCTATTTCTCATGGGTCCAGGTTTTGTGCTCCTCACACAAGGTTATGCAATGTTATGTGTTGGCCTTGGATAAAAGAGGTTTTTGAATGGCAGCCTGGCATAAAAACCCTCTTCTGTGAAGCACACTATGTTCATTTTGTGTTGAAACTGAGTCAGAGAGTTGCTGAATCAATTTTCTGGTAATTCTTGAGTCTGGACTTTTGTGGCATTTAGCAGCTATGCTATGATGTGTCCAACTATCGCTGTCAGTGAGCTTTGACTTCTCTTTGCCAATGTAGATTGTTCATGTTGGGCATATGGTGTCATTACTTTTTAGATTGCTCCCTTGACACATTAAATAATTTTGCAGTTTTTGTGTCTCTTTTCATCAAATAACTAATTGTCAGACCTGTGATTTAGTTGCATTATTGTTACATTATTTTGTCCTCCTCCTGTAGGTTAGACTATTGATAAGACTTAGCACTTAAAAATTGCTTTGACTATTAATATATTTATCCATCTGGACATACTCAGGGTTTATCACCCCAACTGTGTCAGATAAGTAATCACATGAGATAGAAGTCATTAGTAGAGTAGAAGAACGGTTTCAGTAATTTATGCGTAAAATACCCAACTTTCAAGCTCAATTATCTAATATTTACACTCACATTTTTTAATAACCAGCTGTAATTACATTTATTTATAGTTGTACTTTCATTTACAATTACTAAGTGGCTGCTCATTATCAAGTGTGTGTCAGTCACTTCTTTTTTGTTTGTATGCAAATAACCTTTGGATCTCCCTAAATGTTATAGGGTAATGCAGACATGGGCATTTTACTTGCTGCCAATAGGGACAATAGTGTCACCTATTCAATTTGCAACCTATTAAAACAGTACAATTCTAAGTGGGGTTCCCTGGTGGTCCAGTGTTTAGGATTCAGTGCTTTCACCACTGCGACCTGGGTTCGATTCCAGTCAGGGAACCAGCCATGCAAGGTTGATCCTGGTCAGTACTTGGATAGGAGACCCCGTAGGAATACCAGGAGCTGTATGCCATGGTCCACTGGAGAAGGAACTGGCAACCCACTCCAGTATCTCTGCCATGAATACCAAGTAGATCAGTAGACCAAGTAGAAGCATGATCTTTTGCTGTCCATGAGGTCATGGAGAGTCGGCAACAACTTAACAACACAAACACACTCAATGTCAACATGTTGAGCCTTTTAATTTCATATTTATTAACCTGTTTTTTTTGGACTGAAATTCCTAGTCTGTATCCCTATAAGCAAATAAAACAATTTAATTAAAATGTCATTATATAATTAGTCTGAAAGAAGAAAGGTAAGACGATTATCACAAATCATCAGCCTTATTAAATTGCGATTCGGCCAATTGAAAAGGCCTCTATATAATCACATAGCACACAGTAATAGAAGGTAAATAAGCAGATCATTTGTACCTGTAATAAGGCAATGAAGAGGAAGAAAGCATTGGCAGCTCTCCTGATCTGCTCATAGAGGAATCGAGGTAGGAACGTTAACATGCTGTACTTGGCTGTGCTGTGGGAAGGAGAAGAGAAAGAGACAACTTTATTGTTAAAGTTAAAATAAAAGGACAATATGCTCAAGTATATTACAGCGGACTACCGGGAGAAAGTCTGATATATTCATTGTATGGTACAAATGCAGAGCATATAATCAATTACATTCACAAAATACCTTGGGCAACTCTTAAGGGAAGTACACATTATTTCACATAGTTAAAAAGAAATCGAAAGCCCAAATAGTGAAGTGTGTTACAAAAACTAGTTTATTGTGACACTTAAAAAAAATGTACTTGCAAGATTTGGGTATTTTTATTGCATTCAGAAAATATTCAATCTGCTGTGCTTTGCTCCAGGGGACACAGGCTTAGGAATTGCAAATAATGGCGGCTGATTGTTAAGATAATAGCCCCATAAAAGGCAGGAATATACATGTTATCTAAAATACGTACCAATAAAGAGAATAAAAAGGCGATATAAAAAGTAATAAAACAGTAAAACTTGATGGCAGTACTGACTGGTCACTTTCAATATACTCCAACATGTTTCTCAGGGAACCAGAGGAAGAGTATTTGAGACGTAAAGCCGTATAGAGGAGGTGGTCATAGGTAACTAGACAGACTCTTTATTAGTATTTATTTTAAATAATATCTATATTCCTGCTTCTGTGGAACTGTTGTCTTAAGAAGGAATCAGCCACCATGATTTAAAATCTGTATGCTCTCTCAAAATAGGTATTTTTTTGTATGGTGATAACCCATTATTCCATAGCTTATGCCTCTTGGAAGAAAGCATAGCATGTTTGATATATCCTGGATGCAATAAAAATACTCAAATCTTAATTAACTATTGCAGCTATTTTCACTGCATGAGACCTTCCTGAAGCTTTAAGATTGCAGCACAGAAATTTAGGACCAACAAAAATGTACAAGCTAAGGAACCGGCCCCACGCTGATGAGAGGCAGAAACCTTGAAATGGCTGTACGTGGGTGGGATCCCTAGCTTGTGTATAATCCAACTCTAGCTTTGCTTAAAGCGGTTTGATACAGTGGGCATATGCTTAAGGGAAGCCATTGTTGTAATGACTATGGATTGCAAGAGTGTAGCCTTTGTATATATATATATATATATATATATATATATAGGACCACTGTTTTTGAAATCAAGGACTTTTTGATTTTTTGTGACATAAATTTTGGATATAAAAATATTCATATCTTTGGGGAAGTTTATTATTTATAATGATTTTATACTGTAGTATTTGTGCCAGTATATATTTGTTTATGGACATTATTTTATATGTTGTGTGCATACCATTATAAATATTGTACTATGTTGTGATAATTTACATGGAACGTATCAATCCTGCTCTATATTATCAAACAGAGCACTGAAAAACAAAACCTTTTTGATTTTTTTTAAATTGATGTATATTCCACAGTTTCTTGAGTTATTATATTGCCTAGTTAGTTAATCTTCTTTAACTGTTCTCTTGGGCTTTCTTCACTTTGTAGGTTCTGGACAGACCACAATCAAAATCACCCTGCAAATTGTTTTAGGCTCTGGATGCTGCAACCAAAAATGGCAACTATGTCCTTTGATTTCTTTAAGCATTGTAACTCCAGATGAACTGTATTATCGAAGTGATCACCATATTAAGCGTATAACGAAAGCTTTGAATTTATTGTCTCTTCAGGACCTGAGAGTGTCCCCGTCAATACATGACTGGTTCAGCTAAGGGACAGATAACAGCCAAGGTAATTAAACACCTTGGAGTCCTGTAAAAGTTAACATAGAAGTATTTAAAACAATTATAAAACAAAATGAAAATCTTTTTATAACTCCAACTAACTTTCACTGCTCTGAATGGTGGTGCAAAGTAGTGTCCATAAGCTCAGAGCCTCTTTAGGTCTAAATTCAACAAACAAGAGCTTATGGGATGCCGTCTTTCTAAAATCTTAAACAAACTAAAAACGAACTTGATGTAATATACTGTTATAGACAATACAGTGATCTTGCATCATGCTTGATACAAGATAGTTTCCCAATAAGTGTTGGTTGGAATTTAGAGACAAACTAGAACTTATCAGAAATGTGCGGACCAATGTCAAATGTAAACCAACATATGGTCAATCTGAAGACTTCCGCACTGCCTGTTTATCCTAGAACTGGCTCTGGATGTTTATTCTCTGTTTAGCACACATATCGCACAGATTCATTACATACTAAAATGGCCATGAACCTCCCCGGGCACACTCTCAAGTGGTAGGATAGAAATCAGCTAAAAGGCACATATCAATCATAGCTTAGTACATCCTGTAATCTATGTCTAAGCCTCCAATAACTTGAGATACTATATTGAAAATGGAGATCACTGTCCCTTTAACACCACTTTGATCCTTAATACATCCCTGATTTATATTGTGCCTCTGCCTATCTAGTACATGCAGACATATTGTTGCATATCAATAGAATGTATATTAATGTCTCCATACCCACTTCCACTTGCTACCCCTAGAGAAACCCAAAACATAATGTTTCCTAAGATAGATAGATAGATAGATAGTACCGGAAACTGAGCAGGTCCCTCTATACTAGTAAGAAAGCAATTACTGAATATTGCCCTAGTAGACTAAGAAAGGTGATGTGTGATGATTTATTTCTCTTAGATTGAAAGTTTGCGAGTTTTCAAGTGTGTGTCCGTGTCTTGGAAACAAGCACTATGTGCATTTGATTATAAGCTCAAAAACAGGGCCCTCCATTCTTTATAAGGTGTTAAGTTTGTTTTTTGTCATATACTAAACCCCTGTACACCGCTACGGAATATGTTGGCTCGATATAAATATAAGATAATAATAATATAGTCACAGAGAGCCATTGAGAACTAAAATTCCTGTTTCCCTATCCCTATATTGCAAGTAAATTATGCTGCACCTCAGGTCGTGTGAAACTGCAGGCAGAAAATACGGATCTAAATTCTGCAATATTATGGATTATGGAACCATATAGTGAAAAAAACTAATATTTGTACCATTAAGACGCTTTTACTGTATACATACTGGTGTTGTAAATATGTCATGACTTTTAAAATGGGTCAACCTCTAGTAAAATACACAACTATCACCAACAGCATGATTTAGAATCACAAATATCGATAAATAGTGGAAACTATGCTCAGTGCTTGTATAATGCTGGGTAATGCTGATTCATGAAGTAATATTCATTATTCAGTTCCTTGAAGAAATTGTGATTTTGCTAGACAAAGCAGATAATAAAGTACTATTGATTTATTGAAATGTATATAAGCAGTAAAATGGCATACTGTAAATGTATACATCTTCAATATTGCATAGAAAGATATTTAAACATGAAATTCTATTTTAAGTATCCATGTACAAAAAAAACATGAAATATCTGTAAAAAGTTAATTAATGTTCCAATTGTAAATTTATTTATCAAAACCACAATTTATCAGAGTTTGTATATTTAAAACTACTATTATTATTATTATTATTATTATTATTATTGAGCACAGTATTTAATAATTATTGGACTATTTAAAACTGCACAAGCATTTAACTAAAATCCAAATCTCATGCAAATTATTAGTTATCTCTAGCCCTTTCCATCCTGACTTTTGTAACTGACTACCTCACCTTGATAGTAACTGATTTTGAGGTCAATCACATCACATATTGGTACCATTAAAACATTCAACACATATAACAACAGAGCATCCGGCTGCCTACTTGTGAACGGATTTCGCATTATTATCAATAGTCTGTAAATGGTCTTTTTCCCCTATTTTTTTTAGAGCTGGCTATAAAGTTTGAGTTTGCTAGCCCAAGGAAGTTTATGGACATTGTCTACTAAATAGAACTGCAGAGAACTATGTTGACTTGCTAGGTGTTGCTATGGAGATTCAGCATATTCACACAGCTTGGATACTCACTTGTTAAATGCATGATCATTACTAGTCTTAGCCTAACTGTTAACATTACAGATCCCTGTTAACAATTGGATCAAGTTTTAATATGCAGCTAGAATCAACATACTAAATATGCAATCTAGTATGAAAACTCATCTAATGTGTGTTTTAACAAATACTAATCTAATCCAGACATATTCACCATCTAGTCCTAGGACCAGTACAGGTCCCTGAGACATTATCTGTCAGACTACAGGAACAAAGAGAGGTGAAAGGACATATGAAGATAATTACAGTTATATATAGATTATTCATGAGTGTATTTGCACTTGAAATGCTCTTTTCAGATCAGTGTAACTTTAAATGAAAATTGAGTATGTCACATGTAGTAACACCCTGTTAATCCTGTTCTGGAGAGCCATTTGGTCACTAAAAAGGTTGAAACCACTAATCTAACCCCTAGTAGGAATATGATTGAAAGCCACAGCCAACGTAGTACTTATACAGTAAGTGTCTTGGTCGACACTGTATTCTGAGAATTTTCAATACAACCCTGCAATTAAATAGTTTAAAAACATATAATAAATCTCTAATCTAATTATTTTTCCTCAATATTCTTGAGACAACAACAATTAATATTAAAATATTTTGTCAGCTACAACTATGAGTACAATAAACTATATAATTAGTCATTGAAATAATATTTCTTATATTACATTTTACAAAAAAAAGTTATGATATCATAAAATATTCAAGAAATCATCCAAGCATTTTTAGAGAAATCTAATGATAAAGAATAATCCTTTTCATGACAAGATAGTAGATTGTACTTTCTTTGTTTCTAGTAAGTACAAACATGTAAGAATACTGATTATTTGCTAATCTCCTGCTATTTATCTTTGATAACATCAGCTGTTGGTGAGGAGAAAATTATTTTCCCTTCTTAGTTTATAAAAGGGGTGTGACTGACCCAACATTATTGTGACCAGTTAAAAAACTCCCATTTGTACACAAGATGGCTGACTGATCAAACTGATTGGTTATCCAAAATGATTTGGCCAAAATTCAGAGAGTGTGGAACTGTACTACAGGATAGAAGGTAAGATTATAGGACTTCAGGGACTTGTTTTTCCCACAGCAGTCTTTGCTCATGTTCAAATCACTCAATTCCAAGATGAGAATGTGGGACTTCATTATCCTTCAAACGTAAAAGCCAATGTGTGTTAAAAAAACAAAATAGTTAGGCAGGCAAAATGTCACAAAGCTAGGATTACGGATAAGAAAAAGAAAGTTCATGCGTCTCTTGGTCCCTTGAAGCATCCATGACACTTGGTGAAAGTTGCATGTATAACTAGGGTGTTTACAGTTCTGTATGGCTTTAAGATATTCTTGTGAATATCGGTTATTGTGCAGGGGAAGGGAGTAGGTGTCAAACACTTAAAGTTCCAATCATATAACAAACAAATCCCCTTCTCACTTTTTCTACCCTTTTCCCTCACCCCACTCTGCACTGACATATAAGGGGCTCTATTCAATTGCAAGCCCGTAATTAAATGGAATTCGACATTCTGGCTATGAGTTAAAATATTTTCTAAATATCTAGATGTAGTCAATTGACTAAAGCCCGCAATAACAGGCTCACAGCCTCCACACGCAACCCATGCCAAGTTTTCAAGGGGCGTGATCATATAATCTGACAATAAATAAGCAAGCCCATAAGTTACAATTTAGACAGAGCCAATAGTAAATGAGACCATCATTGTAACGTCAGTAAAACATGGAGTTTTAAATACAATTAATTTGTTTTTAGAAGTACGATTTGCGATCTGACTCGCAATCCAGATGTAATGTAGACATCAATAAAGCAACTGTTCTAGTCAATGCAGGTTCCATGATATGTATTAACCCATTGAATCCCGGGATCAATATAGGACAGAAATAAAACTTTAAATAAATAATTTGTTGTTGCAAAATTATGAGTTGAGACTGTTGTGCAATTAATCATAGTGCATTTCATTGCTTTCCCAGTATTTTTTGTATTTTTAAAGTACAGTAATGTGTGTTTATTTGCTTTTGCAGTGTTACAAACAGGTGTTTAACCCACCTGCGCGTCCTATCTAGTACTTGTATAATTTTTTAATACATTTGCCATTTATGGAGTAGAATGTAATTGCGAGCTACATGAACGTTTGTAATTGAATATCGATTTCCAATCTTCAGCAGTTAGCATTTGTGGGCTTGAAACAAAGGAGGAGATAGGAGTTATGTTTTTGACAACCTGCACTGCTTTTGAGCCTGTAACTCGCAAATCGAATGCAAGTAGCTAAAAGTAGCCAATTGAAAATTAGTAACATTTATGGGCTCTATTATGGGATCATTTAATTGCCAATTGGATAATTGAATAGGGCCCAAGTTAATCTCAAGCTATCAGACCTAATAAATTTAGACAATATGGAACTTTTTATGCACAAATTCTTAAAAAATGTAACTTTTCTTTAAAAATGCTTTGAGGCACATGACTTACACAGCTGCTAATGTTGTTCATTTGTTACATACATCTATCCTAAAATACAGGGGTCATTTAAAATAATGTCTATACTGTACAGTGAAAGGACCACCAAGTTCCATGAGAAGTGTAACATAATAATGGATTAACAGCGGTACATAATATACTTAAATTATGAATAACATCAACAGACGTACTTAAACTATGAAAAATCCATTATCTGAAGTTTTTGACCATACAGCTTACTGTCGCAGTGGAGGATAATGCAAGATCAATTCAATCATACCAATTCCTAGGCAACTAGAAATATCTTTTTACAAGCAAATAAAGCACTATTGTGTTTGACGGGACAAAGTGAAAACTGAGACGTCAGTAAATAAATATACTATGGTACCAACTCATGAAGCTTCTGGGAACAAGAGTACAAAGGAATTCCAAATACTAACTACCAGCAATCTGCACACAAGGAAATCTCATCCGCCTGCATTGTATAATCATCAACAATGGCAATCATTCTTCTTCATTAATTAATAACACTCTGGGGTCACAGGTGGAGTGAAAAACAGAAGCAATTCCCACTTCCATCACAGCAATGATCAGTGATAATTTAGTAAAAGGACCCAGAACTCACATATACTGCTCAGCAACATCATGTAGAGTGGCCAGAATCAAACCTTTTCATTTGAAGCTCATTTCATTTTAGAATTATTTTTAAATGTTGAAGTTTAAGTTTCTAAAACTATTTAGTGATCTCAAGTTTTAGTAGGAGTCAGCTGCCCTGTATGATCTATTGAGACAAGTTCTTCGGTCCTTTAGGCACCATAAATTATAATTTCCCACTAAATGCATATATATATATATATATCGTCACTACATAAATATATTTCACATTCTTCCCCTTTCGGTGTAGAATATCTAAGAATCCAAAGGAATAAGGTGATATTGCTTTGAGCTTTGGCTCTTGAGAACATGCAGAGTCTTAGAAGCTCTACACTCGGCTGCCATGGAGAACTGTTTGAGGATTAGCCAGGTTATATAAAAAAATAAAAAAACAACTCAATCTCTGAAATATGAAACATTTTTAAAAATTCTAAAAGTTTTTCAATGATCTATTTGATGATGTAGAGCGGTATTGATTAGTTTCATGTCCCTTTTAATGGACATCATTATTGTGCCAATTTAAAAACTCAATAGGAAACAGTAATAGTTCCTCACATAAACATATTATATTGATATTTAGCTTTTAGGGCATTGGTGGGCAGTCAGCGCTCTTAATCTTTCCACGTGACCCCCAAAGAAGTGTGAAAAATCATCCTCTTCCACAGTCTGTTTCTTGCTGCTTTCATCACTGGCATTACTCACATGTTAAGGAGCACAATATGATGAATGAATGAATGAATGAATGAATGAATGAATGAATATATATATATATATATATATATATATATATATATATATATATATATATATATATATATATATATATATTACATTTGTGTTCACATTTGAATGACTAAAACAAGTAAACAAGGGAGAGATGCAAGGACTGCCCTTTTTGTTTAGTTTCAGAAGATACATGGCAGGAATTTTTCAAACAAATAAAAATACATTTTGATGGCTCTGTAGGTCGCTAGAGGTATCAATGTTTCATTTGTGGGGGGGGGGGGGGGTTACATTTCTGATGGACAGGGCATAAACATATTGTTGCAAGCTGACCTCTGTTCAGTAAATTTGAATCTCCCATTGGTCTTCAAACTATAAGAAAGTGCTCAATTCAAACAAGATGAATCCTTGGTATGCAAAACTTAAGATTTTCTCTAAAAAATATTTTATGTTTATGTTGTTAGTTTGTTATATTCTTCAAAAACTAGTTAACTTTTTCCAAAAAACTCAGAGCCCCACTGAAGTGCCTTGCTAAAATATTAAACATGTTTTTACATGGAAAATGTATTAATTATATTTATTTAATGAAATAAATACTCCATAAACAGATGAACAGCAGTATGTTTGATCCACAACAGCCTGACTAGTGAATTCAAAAAAAGTTGAAAGGAAGTGAATACATTGTTTGTATTGCTAGTTTTATATGTAGAATAATGAGGATAAAAATATGAAATTGATGTTTTACATAGATTCCCAGGGATCTCAGTCCATCTCATCTCTCTAACATATCAATACACTAGAAGGAGAAACGTAAACCTACTCTGTCTTTTTCTAAGCATAAAGATCACTAATTTTACATACAATAGTGTGTGTGTGTTATATATACTGGAGTGAAAAAAAAAATCCTCCTCCTTCCCCCCTTATCATCATTCTCCTCCCCCCTCCTTATCATCATCATCCTCTTCCTTCCCCCCTCCTTGTCTTCTTTCCCCCATAACCTCCTCCTTACTGCACCCTCTCCAATCCCTATCCCCCACTTTCCTGTCTTGCTACTATGCTCCAATGAGCTGATGCCGATCCTGACGCTGCAGCACGTCTTTCGTACCGGCATATGCTAATGACGTGTCAGGGTCAGCATCAGCTCATCTTAGCATAGTAGCAAGTAAGGAGAGAGGGGATAGGGATTGGAGAGGGTGCAGTAAGGAGGAGGTTATGGGGGAAAGAAGATGATGATAAGGGGGGGGGGGGGAGAAGGAGGATGATGATGATGATGATAAGGGGGAGGATAATAAGGGGAGGAAGGAGGAGGACGATAAAGGGGGGAAGGAGGAGGATGATAAGGGGGGGGAGGAGAAGGATGATAATGGGGGGGGCCCTCTTTTGCACCCTCGGCTTTTACTTGAGTTAATACGTTTTTACAGTTTTTGTGGTAAAATTAGGTGCCTTGGCTTATACTCGGGTCGGCTTATACTCGAGTATATACAGTGTATATGTGTGTGTGTATATATATATATATATATATATATATATATATATATATATATATATATATATATATATATATACACTTTTTCATTTGATGTGTGAGGCCCCCTTTTGTGGACCTGGTTCAGCTGCACCCTTTGCAGTTTTGTACCATATGGTCCATGATAAATCCGGCAATGGATACTTTCTGTGGTGCCCTCTTCCCTTGATGCCCTAAGCAGATACTTATTTTGCTTAATGGTTAAGCAAAGTGACCCTTTTTTGACTTATTGCCCTATAGAATGTTCTTAAACAAATAACTAATGCACAGAACTCTACACATAGATTATCTGGCATGTAATAGGCTGTACATGGCACACCCTTTCTAAATTATGCAATTGTATACTATAGATTGGTCATTCTTTAAAAAAATCCTGTTAAAATATATGCTATAGTAAATGCAAAATAGAAAACTATATTATCACCCATATCTTTAATGAATATATTATGATTATGATGAATTAAATGACCACTGTACTTTGGGAAAAACTTTACATGTTTTTGAAAAACATGTACAAGAAATAATATCAGCAGCGATGTCATCCATGATACTTAAATCTGTTTTAGATAAAAAATCTTAACAGAATTCGCAGGCTAAGCTTGGCTACCTTGGACCATTAGATGTCTTGGAGCATGGGGGTTATTCTTCTATTTAGTCATACTACCAAGTGGCACTTCATAGTGGCAGTCTTTAAAAAGGACTAAATAGAAATGTTATCTGCATCCAAGTTCTTCGCATTCTTCCCAGGTGTCTAAAAGCAAATGTCTGCTGTCTTTAAAGCTAAAATCAATATAATTAAAGGCCACATTTAAATGTTTTTAACTTCCTTAAAACATGTTGGTCTTTGTCCTGTCATGTTCTTCATGACATACTATAAATACAACACTTCAGAGCCTCTTTATAATTAATATGGCATCCATTAATAACCCCTGTGATTCACTGTAAACCTTTCACTGAAGTTGTGTTAGTTTATATTGAATACTACACAACTCTTAATGTAATATTAACTGGTCTAATGGATTAGCAAATCTGAGACGGTGTCCTTTCTTAGACAGTGACAAATAGCAGTGTATAAAGTGATTAAGAAGCACAGTCATAGACGGATTTAATCAAGCCTTGATATATTGCTTTATTTATAATAACTAATCCTTAATTAACAACTTTTTCAAGATGCAATTATGTTCATGGAATAAAGGAAGAATCTTGCTCTGAAATATATGCTACATGTGATACTCAATGTGATACTCAATATCTTCTTTAGTTGTTTTTTTTTCTATGGACAAATAGTACCATTCTAATAAGAATAGAATTAGTACTTTGTAAAATAAAATTTTATAGAAAATCCTCAGAACACGAATATGGGTCAGATATACTAAGTGTTGATGTAATAGCAAGAGAAGTGATTGCTTGATTTTTATTAAAATGAGGTCAACAAAGGGTGGATAAACTTGTAATGTTATTACAAAGCCAGAGAATCATAGATTTGAGAACATTTAATAGTTAAAAGGCCCATCTAGTCTGCTCATTAAAGCAACCTAAAATGCTTGGTTTAATTAAACCTCAGTAAAGCCTAAAGTTCCACTTATCAACTTTCTTTTCTGTAAAGAGGGTTTTTATCACATTAACCCTAAATCTTCCACATTGCAACTTTAAATCATGATCTTTTGTTCCTGTATAACATATATAGCAATTTTCTATGACGACTGAAAGTGAGGAGGATCTAAAGAGCCTATTGATGATGGTAAAACGATAAAGTTGCTAAAACGATAAAGATCATGAAAACCGTAATCTCATCCCCAAGCAAATAGATGGGGAAGAAGTGGAGGCAATGACAGATTTTATTTTCCTGGGATCCAAGAACTCTACAGCCATGAAATCAAAAGACGTTTGCTTCTGGGGGAGAAGCTATGGCAAGCTTGGACAAGTTAGTAAAAAGTAAAGATATTACACTATCAACAAAGGTCCATATAGTTAGAACTATGGCATTCCCAGTAGTAACATACGGATGTGAGAGCTGCTCCAAGACCATAAAGAAGCCTTGAGAGCCATAGATGGCTTTGAATTGTAGTTTTGGAGAAAACTGCCCCTTGGACTGCAAGAAGATACAATAAATCAATACTTCAGGAAATAAAGACCAACTGTTTAGTGGAAGGTTTGATCATGAGGCTGAACCTCAAATATTTTGACTATATCATGACAAGACAGGATTCCCTAGAGAAGACTCTGATGTTGGAAACGATTGAAGGCTCAAGAAGAAGGGGACAGCAGAGGCTGCAACATAATGATGTGCGGCTGCTTAGCTGTACTTCGTTTTTTACAGTTTAGCATAAATGTTTACTTTTAGACATCCCCACAATACTCACCGTGACAAAATAAAAGGGTATTGACCAACTGGTGAACATCTAGCGGATATAGTCTAGTACATCCCGTGGTACACGACTACAGTTTTACTATAGGAAATGTCTTTCCATTTGTCAGTTCATATGTCAGCTCAGGTAACTTGACTAACACTCAATATAAAAAAAATTACATGGATGAGGACTACTTATTTGTATTTTAACCTATAGTACTCTTAATTTCCAGAGTATTTCCATTAGTCCTGTTGATTATGTGTTGATATAAAGGGTCACTGTAGTGATCATACTATAAGCTTTCATTAGTTTATCTAGTAACAGATCAGCAATAAAATCAGCATTTGAATTAGAAAAATTAACTGAATGTTTTAAAACGTACATTTAAATTTTAGTGTTTCAGGGACTAGTAGAGCTGCCAATATTTTGGATAGAACACAGCACTTCTGCAAAAAGAGCCATTTTCAAATGTACTGATTATATGCATCCCATGAGTAAGCACATAGCATCTGGATTATTTAAAATGTTAATGGAAGCAAACATATCAAAAATTGTTTACTTCATTATAAGTTCTTGTGGTCTCAAACATTTAAAAACCTGGTAGTTTCCGAGTGTCAACTGTTTAACTGAAATTTTGTGGAAAAAAAAAAAGAGGATAAAGACTCAAACTTTAACAGTCAAAACAAAAATAAGAAGTTTTACATGTGAGAACAATATAGAGACAAATAGAGCTAAAAGGAATGGAAATGTCAGTAGTGTATGAGAGTGTCATTGATGAAAAGGGTGTTGGGCCATATAAGAGGAGTGGTCCACAGCAGAGTGTGGTACAAGAGTGACCCATAAACAAAAAGCACAGCAAGGGAGATCCAGATAACAGCAAGTCAGGGAGTCAGAGGTCAGGTGCCAGCAGGTAGGGAGGTCCAATAATTCAGTTAAGGGTCAGGGTGCCAGAAGGAACGAAAGTCAAACATAGCCATGGTTAGAACAGATCATGGCAAGCACAAATATACAGACAGTAACATGCAGCACAGGGGAAAACAACTGAACACTGTTGCTCAGTTAATGGCGTATTAAACAGCATAGATTAACATGCAAATCACATAATTTACGTGACAACACATGTGCACGCCAGAATGCTGAATTAGCATTGTCCACTTTCATACAGAATTTTGCAGTGCAACATATAGTTACATATAGTTACATAGTAATTAAGGTTGAAAAGAGACTTTCAGTCCATCAAGTTCAACCTGTTAAGATCTCCTCTGATCTGCAATATGCGGATTAGTTATTAATTAATTTGTTGATTAAATAATTATTAATAGTATAGTATTGGAGGATGAATAAAGAGTTAGTCCCTCAAGTTCAACCTTTTTAGATCTCTATTGATCTTTTTAATGTGCACTATTTATTATTAATTGTTAATTGATCCAGAGGAAGGCAAACAGAAAAAAAACCATTGAAACTTTGCCAATTGTCTCATAAGGGGAAAAAAAGCAAAATTCCTTCCTGACCCCAGAAACTGGCGATCAAATTTCTCCCTGGATCAATATTGCTTCGCTAGTTATCTAGGATAGCCTTGAATGCCCTCTTTATTCAAAAATATATCTAACCCCTTTTTGAAGTTGTCTATCGAATTCGCTGTTACCACCTCCTTTGGTAGAGAATTCCACAGTTTAACCACCCTAACTGTGAAGAACCCTTTTCTTTGTTTAAGGTAAAACCTTTTTTCCTCTAACCTCAAAGGATGTCCTCTTGTCAGTTGAAAATCTCTTGCTACAAAAAGTTCACTTGAGCCTTATATTGACCCTGGATGTATTTAAATAAGGTAATCATATCTCCTCGTAGACGCCTTTTTTCTAGCGAAAATAAGTTTAATTTGGTTAGTCTTTCTTCATAACTTAGCCCCTCCATTCCTCCATTCCCCTTATTAGTTTTGTAGCCCTTCTCTGTACTTTTTCCAGCTCTAAAATGTCCTTTTTATGAAGTGGTGCCCAAAATTGTACTGCATATTCCAAATGAGAGCGTACTAGAGATTTGTATAGTGGCAGAATTATATCTTCTTCCCTGGCTTCTATACCCTTCCTAATACATGTTAATATTTTATTTGCCTTTGCAGCTGCTGCTTGGCTTTGAGCACTGTTACCTAGGTGGTTGTCCACTAGTACTCCCAAATCCCTTTCAATATCTGATACACCTAGATTTGCTCCATTAAGATTACAGATTGCATGGCTATTTTTCCTTCCCAAATGCATAACCTTACATTTATTTGTATTAAATCTCATCTGCCATTTAGTCGCCCATTTCTCGAATTTATGCATATCCCTTTGTAGGAAAAGTACATCATTATCTGATTTTATTACCATGCACAACTTAGTGTCATCAGCAAAAATGGAGACACTACTTTCGAGTCCTACTTCAATGTCATTAATAAATATGTTGAAAAGGAGAGGACCTAATACTGAACCTTGAGGAACCCCACTTATCACATTAGACCAATCGGAGTATGTTCCATTCACAACAACCCTTTGCTTCCTGTCTTTTAGCCAGCTCTCAATCCATGAGCAGATATTTACTGCAATTCCTGTATCCCTTAGTTTGCTCACTAGTCTTTCATGTGGCACTGTATCAAATGCCTTTGAAAAATCTAAAAAGACTACATCCACTGAGTAGCCCTGATTCAAGTTCCTACTAACCTCCTCATAAAAAACAATTAGATTGGTCTGACATGACCTATCCTTCATAAATCCGTGTTGACTGCTACCTACGATCTTGTTCAAATAGACATATTCTTGTATTCTGTCCCTTATTAACCCTTCTAAAAACTTCTCAACTACAGATGTGAGGCTCACTGGTCTATAATTCCCCGGATTTGCTCTAGATCCCTTCTTAAATATAGGTATCACCTCTGCTTTTCTCCAGTCATCCGGTAGTAACCCAGTAGTGAGTGAGTCTTGAAAGATTAGATATAATGGTTTGGCTATTACAGAACCCAGCTCCCTCAGTCAGTACCCTTGGATGTATTCCATCAGGACCTGGGGCTTTATTAACATTTATTTTCTCCAATCCCTTTTGGATTTCTTCCTGCGTTAACCAATTATTTAGTGATGGTTGTGTAGCCCCATTATGTTGCGGTGTCCCAACCACTGGTACCTCCCTTGTGTATACCGACGAAAAGAACCTATTTAGCTCATCTGCCTTTTCCTGGTCACTAATTATCAGATGGCCTGTGTCACATTGTAATGTTCCTATAGCTTCCTTCCTGGCCTTCTTCCCATTAATATATTTAAAAAATATTTTAGGGTTAGTCTTACTTTCCATTGCAACTGACTTCTCATTTTCTATTTTAGCCAGTCTAATAGCCCTTTTGCAAGCCTTTTTGATTTCCTTATAGTCACAAAAAACCTGCCTCTGTTCCCTCCTTCTTGTATAATTTAAATGCATGTTTCTTTTTCCTCATCATGATCTTTAAGTCTATTGTTAAGCCACATGGGATATGATTTACTCCTATTCATTTTATTTCCATATGGTACATGCAGATGAGTATGTTTATTAAGTATATATGAACTTGTGTGCTTTTTTTGTGCAAGAATGTACTAGTGTATTTGCAAATAGTGTATAGCCAAGTCACTTTGCTAAAGATGCGGAGGTGAGGACCAGAGAAATAGTTATTCCATAAGGTTGAACATGACAGGGACTTAAACAAAGGCGTGGTGTGGAGCTTCTTGAAGTCTAAATGTGTAAAATATGAGTTTGTGAAAGAGCACAAGATTGTATGTTATTTATATATTTTTTACTTACACTAATAACAGCTAAATAATCTAAAGTTTTAAGTTTGTTTAAAGACCAAAGTCTCTCCTGCCTACTGCCTATTGCATGAGTAATAACGGATAGCCAAGCTGTGCTTTGAAGACAGTAATTGATCTGATCTGAAGTTTTTCCCTGCACTCAGGAGTGCACTGACCAGTTAACATGTAACTGACATGTTTAGGTGATTCCAGCATTCCATGCTCTGCACAGATGCATTTTGTAAAGGTTAAACTCTTTGTTTCTTGTGCTGACTACACAGAGCTATAGCTGTGGGTCTCGCAGTGGGCAGTCTGTGACACATGTAAACACAGATTTCATTTCATTTAAAATCTCAGTGAAAAATGCACGTGCTTCAAAAATTCAAAAAGTATTTCAACATGCTTTTCGGAGAGCTTTACTGTGATTTGATCCAATCTGTACTGAATTAAGTCGACCTTTAATGACAGCTTCAGACAATGCTGAGTTTCTAATACCTTTTTCCAAACACTGCAAGACATTCACTTATAGCTTCACATAATGCTGAATATTCACACCTAACTTTGCATTACACTAAATATTCACACCTATGCTGAGGACATAATTGTGTGTCTTTTGTGAGGAAGGAACACCTTGTTGGAGATTTTGCAGATGTAGACATTGGGTGCAGATGTAGACTTTGGGTCTAGCTGCATCTCTAAAATATAATATAATCTTCCATTAATATGCTTCTATTCTCCCCTTCTATAAAATACATTCTAAATAACTATTTCATTGACTGATGTGCTGAAAACTTTTTGCACCAGAGAGTCAGGACATATGCAAATTACAGCCCTCATTTGCATTTCACAGGAACCTGCATCTCTAAATGTTCTCTGTTTAATGGAGCTTCCTTAATACATTTTTACATATATCAATATGAAATATTTAGCTGGAAGTGTGCCAAACAGAATGCAAGATGTTCTGGGCTTTCGCATAAGTAATCAATGTTTACAGAATTTACAAAACACTTGGGAAAGAAATTACGAACCTAGTTTTGTGTTGTACGTTTTGTCCTAAATGTACATAAATAATACAGTTTAATCTATATTAAGATATTGCAAAAAAAAAAGGTAAACATTCCTGTAACATTTAGTTTTTCTATTGGAAACAAAACAAGTACATTACAACATTTTAACCATTTTATTGCATTCAGATGGGACATTTTCTGTTTTTAAAGGTAATAAATACAAAAGGTGGTTTAGTCGCATGTCAATACATCATGTTCGCATTTTTTTAGAAACAAACAAAAACAGTACAACAGACAATAAACAACATGGTTGTCACTTGGTGTACTGGGAGTTTAAATGTTATACTGTATATATATATATATATATATATATATATATATATATATATATATATATATATATATATATATAACGCTGATGATAGGCAGTAACCTTGAAACGGCTGTCCATGGGTAGGATTCCCAGCTTGTGTATAATCCAACCTTGGCTTTGCATAAGAGCTGTGTAATGCAGCGGGCATAAGCTTAAAAGGAAGCCATGTTTAAAATGGTTATGGATAGAAGAATAAAGCATTTATGAGCACATTTGCATGTCCCTGCTCAGCTTCCCAGAATGCAGTGTAATAATTGTATTTCCCAGAATTCTGAGCAGGAAGCAGGTTTTTTAACTTGTTTTAGACATTCAAATGTGAACACAATTGTACTATATATATATCACTGTTTATCTATGTATTCCTTTTAATGTACCAATGTGGTATTATTTTTCTAAATGGTATTTTAAAAGCACTCCCATTATGCAAACAGAAACTTCCTCATTCAATTCGAGATACGTATATACTCGAGTATAAGCCGAGGCACCTATTTTACCACAAAATACTGGGAAAACTTAGTGACTCGAGTATAAGCCGAAGGTGGGAAGTGCTGCCCCCTGTGTCCCTTTTGTGCCCTCTGTGTCCCCCTTTCTTTTGTCTCTCTCCCCTGTGTCTCTTCCCCTCCTCTCCCTCCCCTGTGTCTCTTCCCCCTCTCCCTTCCCTGTGTCTCTTCCCCCTCTCCCTTCCCTGTGTCTCTTCCCCCTCTCCCTTCCCTGTGTCTCTTCCCCCTCTCCCTTCCCTGTGTCTCTTCCCCCCCCTCTCCCTCGTGTCTCTTTCCCTCCCTCTCCCTTATCACCCTCCTCAACCCCCCTCCTCAACAGCCCTTCTCATCATCAATCCCCCTCCACAGGAGCAGCTGCTAATGGAAGGTAAGTGAGGGGAAAGGGAGAGGGGGAGGTAATTAGAGAGGGGTACAGTGAGGAGGGAGGTCGAGGAGGGGGGTTGAGGAGGAGGATTGAGGATGAGGAAGGGGGTTGAGGATGATGATGGGGTTGAGGAGGGGGGTTGAGGATTAAGAGGATGATAAGGGAGGGGAAGGGAAAGAGACACGAGGGAGAGTGGGTAAGAGACACGGGGGTGGAGAGACACGAGGGGGAAAGAGACACAGGGTGACTCGAGTATAAGCCGAGGGGGTCCTTTTCAGCCTTAAAAAAAGGGCTGAAAACTTGGCTTATACTCGAGTATATACTGTAAGTAAATTGCGATTGAACATTGTTTGGCCTGCGAGTGCTTTTTTCAGTAACATTACACATGTACTCAATTCGTTTCACACGCAATATTACGTATCTCATCCTAAATACAGCTCGTCAGTAAAATATTAGGTGTAGAATTAGACATTTACTCGTAATATTACACCAAACTCGGCATTTGACTTAAATTAAAATGAGATAATATAAGCACCCACAATCTGCAAGTTAGCATTTTTGAGATTCAATACATGAAGTCGGACTAGAACTTACATAGATAATGCATTAGAGCATTTGTTTTAATCCATGTGGGTTTCATGATATGTATTAACAATTGAGTACTGGGTTTTGTTATCCTGTAAATTGTAAAATGAACTAAACATAATAATTAAAAATAATATTTTTTTAATTGCATATTTTTGCCTATAGACCTTTTGACCATTACATTTGAATGCACTTACCTGCTTTTGAATGTTTTTTTAGTACTTTATGGTCCTCTTATCTGCTGCTGCTAGTCTCAGAAATTCTTTTAATACTTTTACGGTTGCTGTTTAGTACCCATAAAATTTCCTTCAGACATGTTAAAATTTTTACAATTTATGAGTCCGTGGTAATTTGCGAGTGATCAGTAAATTCTCAATTGGATACCGATGGAGTGTAAAACTAAGAAAGAGTCAGCAGTGTATGCTATCCTAAGATGTTACCACTCCTCCCACCACACAGAACTTCTGCATAATAGCACCACTGTTTTACAATCCCTCCCTATCAGATTTTTACTGTCTCCTACTAAATGTAAACATCTTCCCAAATTTTCACATCTTCTGTGAATGGTATCTCAATGCCTTGGAAAAAAACTGTAAGTATGTAAAAACTAATGTTAAACTCTAAGGGCCTCATTCAATTGCGATGTGGCCAATTGAATAGGGCCCTAAAGAAGCACATAGCATATTTTTATTAAAGAAGTTTTTAGTTAGTGAAAACCTTTCTTTTGGATAGATGCTTGCTAACTAAAAACTTCTTTAAAAAATATATGTTATGTGCTTATTGAGGGCCCTATTCAATTGACCAAATTGCAATTGAATGAGGGCCTAAGACAGGGTCTTGTTTAATACTGTATTTTTCTTTATAAGTTACCCCTGTGTAGTACTTCGGAATATGTTGGTGCGCTACAAATACAAGATAAAAATAGTAATAATAAAAAAAGAGTCAATGGGAGAGCTTGCTGTGATTGATGAGTCTCTCATATATTACGGCTAACTCACTCGCAATCATGAAAAACAGTTCAATAGAATAGTAAGGGAAAGGCAACTTTGTATTGGTGTAACTTTACAAAATACGGAATTGAATGAGGCCCACAGAATAATGTAGAGATTAATGACTCATTAAAACAGAAGAAAGGAGAGCGCATAGAGCTGAACATGTATATCAAAGCATGTCTAATAAGACACTAGTAAAATTATACTTAAAAGATATTTTCTCGATTTGCAACAACAAAGATCACAGTGGGCAGCAAGATGAAAAATATATCCAAAAATACAATGGTAAAAGATAAAAAGTTAAAAAAATACAAATATATAGAGAAATATATGTGAAAAATATATAATCCAACAAAGAAGTATTTAAGGGAGCAATCTGTGTGTGTAAAAGGGCAATACAATAGAAACAAAATCCCTTACATGAAAATATAAAATAAATTAATATAATAGATGTGGTGCTGATTAGCAGGATGCTAACACATGATCATCTTTGTGTTGTCTCCTTTCTTTTCTGTTTTAGTTACGTCATACACTTTTATCTCCCAGTTGGAGTGGATTTTTATTGAGTAGTAATTGATTCCAGACTTTTTATAAGAAGATATTTCATGCCTCAATGAGTGGGTGAATAAGTACTCTATTAGAACTTTATTTTGGTAGATTTGGTAAATGGTGTCCCTTTTTTGTGTTTGTTTTTTGAGCATTAATGATTCATTGGCTTCTTATCTAGAAAAGGAATTATATAAGAAACAACTATTTGAATTATCTATACAGAGAAATAAAGAAATATAAAGACAATGTGAGATTTGCCATTTGGGCAGGTCATAGCAGAGGGGTCACACACATTATGGTCCACTGGAAGAGGAACTAGCAACTCACTCCATTATCTTTGCTATGAAAACCTTACAGATAAGCACAACCAGTGACATAATGATAATTGTGCTTGGCATGTTGCGGTCCATAGGGCCCTGTCTATATACACACACACAGTATATACACTACTTACAAAAAAATAACAAATTCACCGATACAGGGATACACCATTTTGGATTCCCTTGCTCAGCCGTTCTAATATCTGCTTAGAGTTCCAGAATGAAAATGTAAACGTTATTTGATAGTTTGATGGTGTAGTATGATGTCTGGCTATCAACCATGTCAATTTGTGCTTAGATGATGCAAATCCCCTAGTTTTTATTGGAGCACTTAATGTACTATAAATACATCATGGAGTCATAGAACAAATACTATGGTCTATGGGGACTCATTTCTACAATTCTACTTTGATATGGTGGTCTAGATGAACTGTAGGGTGAAGTGTTGGAGAACATGTGTGATCCTACTAGACATAAGTATGTCCCACTGTGTAGATAGATCATCTACTAGGTTGATTGAGGTGACATATGTACAACTGATTGCATAGCATGTCAGTAATTAGATACCACTAACAATCCCTCCTAGTCACACCTATGAGATTAGACTGTAATGGGATATTGATATGTGATACCATGAAAAGACTCACATAACTGCTCTGGGAATTTCAGTTAACAAATTGATACTACTCATGTATTAAAACATTTGGGTGAGGTGTCTCAAAACATGTACTAATACAGTATAAGAGGATATTAATAAACAGACACAATATTCTTAATAATAATGAGCATTTATTTTATAATATATTTTCATAGCTCAGGTATTTTAAATGTTTGGATAAAAATTATTATTTAGGTATTTCTTAAGGTGGCCAAAATTGCGGCTTCATCTTCTGTGTTTTGATTTAAAGTGACACAACACGGTTTCCAAATATGGTATAATTTAAACCATAGGTAAGAACAATAACTTTATCAGTTGAATGTTATTAAAAAATTGCGGTTTACTCCAGTAAACGAACACTGAAGTTCGCAATTTTGAGCTATCAGCCAGATCCACCCACAAAAATATATATATTTTTAAGGAGTGATATCTATCAGTAATCCTTTATTAGCCCCACTGTACAAAAAAAAAGACTAGGCATGCTCTGACCCAGGGAGCATTCCCAGCCTTTTTTTTTCTGCAACCAACTTGAACTCAAGATCTACCCAGTAATTACTGATAATAGTCTTCCACTAACAAAATATTTCAATCATTTAGGTACTTTTCAAAACTAACAGGAAACCCTTCTATGTGGCCAGAGAGTTTTGTAAAACACTAGATCTCATTAGCAGACATGTACGACTTATACAGTTATATTCCTGCATATTGGCCCCAAATAACAATCATGCATTAAACACAAATTATTCTGCTCCAGGACCTTTAAGTTATCATCCAATCCCTGTTTCAGATGCAACAAAGAAAATTGCTCCCCATGGTCTTTTAAGAGTCTCAAGAATGTTTATAATTAACATTTTCAATTCTGGTGTTTTTACAGCCTTCTAGCTTTGACCTGAAGTACAAACTTACATCTGATCCTTCAGAAAAGGCAGAAACATTTTATGAAGTTATTTGAGGAAAAAGATATTGCTTTCAATATTATGATCCTCATAAATTGTTTACAGACTGTCTCGGAAAGTCATCAGCATCCTAATGATTGATGTCTATGCAGAGTTAATTTACTTCCCGTAAAGGATGAGATACAATGTGCATATAATTCAATAAAAGTTCTCATGCAAACCATGATTGGCTTCTCCTGCTAAAATATTTTATAAACGATTTATGAGATTGCCAAAGGGAGGAGATAAGTTTGTTGAGGGCTAACAATTGTAAGACAAAAATGAGAGAAAAACTATTTGATAGCCGATCATCTATCACATTGTATTTTCAGAATTTGGAAACAATTTAAATATTAGAAAAGTATTTGCAAATGATGTAAACGAAATAATCAGAGACTGCATTGTATAGTAATACCGTTTTTTTTAAGATGACCACAAAAGAAGCTCAGCTTAAGTGACATATATTTCTGTCACACTGTAAAAGAAGGTGCTTCATCCCAAAGGACGCAGGATTAAAAATCCACTTATACCCTACAACTAACAATATGCTGAAAATGTCTGCAGGTTAGAAATGGAGGAACAACTTGACCATCAAAAACTATCCCTCTTTCAACAACTAAGGGAACATAATATACTGTATATGATGATGAACAAATGGAAATGAAAGGCAGCTTTTCCAGATGAAACAGCCATCTTAACGTATAAAAAAGAAAAACACACCTGCCTCTCTCAAAATAACAAGTAGAAGACGAGAGAATTAACAATCCGAGTACAACTTTGATTTCTACTACTACTACCAACAACCAAAATGGTAAACAAGCATCCAAGCCAAACAACAAACACTTAACTTGAAGACACCCCCAACTGACACAATCAGAGATCTCTGTTTTATCTAAAGGACTATCATTCTGTCCAATCACAAAACTTGATAAAATGTAACTCTACTCAGACCTGGAAGAATTCTTCATGAGGCTGAGACTCACACAACGAGGATGCCACAACACCATGGAAAAGGAACACACGGTTCACTCCACCACCTGGACGCAACCCTAAACTTGACAGTTAAATCAAAAGCTTTCGCCCAAGAACTACATAACAACCCAACAGAAAAGAGGCTTATACAATTTCTCTCCAGTGGAAAGAGCTGCAATAAAGGCTTTGAACCCCAATATTACCATCAAACCAGTGGAAAAGGGTGGCACAGTTGTGATTATGAACACTCAGGACTACATAAAAGAAGGAAACAGACAAGTGACAGACAGTACCTACTACAGAAAAAAAAAAAAAAATTGAACCAGGACCCTACAGAGGAATATACCATTCAGCTCAGCAAACTTATCCAAACGTTCCTTAGGAATATGTAGCAGTTGGAGCAGCTTATACCCATCCTACAACTGGGATGCCAAAGATCCACAAACCAGGCAACTCAGGGAGACCAATTGTTACAGGTATGGACAAACTGACTGAACAGATATCTGGCATTGTTGAAAACATCCTTAAGTCACTAGTTACAAACACCAGCAGCTAAATAAAATTCAACACTTACTTCCTAAATAAATTAATTAGACTACCTCAAACCTCACTGATTTCACTATTCGATGCATCTTGATGAGCAAAACATTCTTTGGCACTTAACGCATCCTTGGCACTCGTCGTGCATGGTAAAACCAATTTACATTACTCCTTATGGGAGTTTGATACTCGTCTTTCGCCACTTGTCGTGCCTTCTGGAACCAATGAACTATGCGTACCAAGGGTCCACTGTACATACTTGCTAACACACTACTTCACTACATCATGGATGTTGAATCACTTTACAACAACATCACTCACAAAGATGGCACGTCTTAAGTTTCTCTCAGCACACTCAAAACCTGAAATATAACCCTGATATCGTTGCCAAACTACTAAAATATATCCTGACCCACAACTACATCACCTTCAACAAACATGTTTACCCACAAATAATGACTGCAATGGTTACCAAAATGGCACCATACTATACCAAGCTATTTCTGACCGACCTGGAACAGAGATTCTTATCCACATATGTTCACAAACCGTACAGATACAACCATTACATAGATGACCTGTTCATCATTTGGACAGAAGGAGAAAAAAACTTCATAGACTTCAACAATTCTTTCAATACCATCATCTATTAAACTTAAAAATGGATTTCTCTGAAGAACAGGTGAACTTTCTGGACACTATCATATCCATCACAAATGGCACACTCCACTCATCTGTGTATAGAAAACCTGCAGACGCATGCAGCTACCTACACAGCTCCATCACTCCCACACTAAGCAAGAGATCATTCATATGCTCTAAAGGGCAGTGCTGGCAATTTCCCTGAATGAAAATACATGTTGCAGCCTTTGCAAAACCTTAGTTAATGTAGGACGGGGGTGGGCAAGTTTGGTCCTGGAGAGCCCCACACAGGACAGGATTTGAGAATATCCCTGCTGCATTCAGGTGAATCAATTGCTTCTTCAGTCTTCCTCATTGACTCACCTGTGCACAGGAAGGATATCCTCAAATACAGGGCTGTGTGGGGCTCTCCTGACCGGACTTGCCTGATGTAGGGAACTATACAGCCTCCTCAAAAATGCCCACTTGATGAAGATACAGAAGGCAAGGTAGGCAATAGTTTCATGACTTATACAGAACAGAAACTTATGGTTAGGCATTATTTGCAGTTTAAAGAGCCATAATAGCTTCGGGAAAATTATAAATTTGTGACATGTTACACACAAACAGCACTAGCATCTATGGAAGTACTTGTGATAGAAAGATTTTAGAGAATATCTTCCTTTTATCAAACTCTGCTCATATAGAAGAGTTGCCATGTCTGTGATCGTTCTTATTGAATCTGATGTGTTTGGCTTTTTAAATACAGAAGAGAGCTATTTATTAAAGGTCCACTGTATATATGCAATTTTAAGAACTCATCTTGATAATAGGCAAAGTATCCTTAAAAAGTATAAAAACAAATACAACAAGTACCTCACTTTTAACTCTTTTTGCTAAATAACTTGGCCAGAATTCTATATTAAAATTCTGTTCCTATCAAAGATTGGTGCTCATCATCATAATACTGTACCAAAATGTGGAGGTTAGACAGGAAAGAAGTAGTATGAAGGGAGCGCAACAATAATAAGCTCTACCACCCATGCAACAATCATTGCAAGGTTGCCTCATTTCTTCTTTGTTTTCTTTGACTTCTTAAAGTAATAAACCGTATAACAAATGCCAGATGTTTTCCATACATTACGAACAAGTCTGATAGTATAAAATATTCCCTGTCCTATCAATAAATATGAATTATTCATTTTTAAGTTGTATGTAACTTAAAAATTAAAAAAAGCAAACAGAGGAAAATAATAAATTAATAATGCCTATATTAAATTAACTAAGGCCAGAGGAAAAATCAGGGGGACTGTCCCCTGATATATAATCAATGAATAATGGAACATTACCTTATCATAACGGTATTCACTATAACAGTATAACTAGGAATAAGTTGTACATCCACAGACTTGTCAGGGAATTGAGATATGTGGCCATCATACACGTAATTAAAATTATGTTTGTACTTACTGAAGTGCCTATGTGGATAAGGAGAATTACCCAATATAAATTCACAATTAGGAGAGGAAATTACCAATTTCTAATGGTTTTAAGAACTGTAATCATAATGTCAGTCAATCAAAATGTCAGGATTTGGAACATGGCCCACAACCTAGAAGGAGATATGATACAGGTAAGACACCTGGAACGGAGGATGCCGGATTATCGATGTCCGACTTGTACTATAATTGTGACATAAAGGTGAAATTCAGTTGTGATAATAAATAAATCAGTATGTTTTGCCTAAAATGTTTAAATATATATAAAAAAAAATAATGTACTTTACGTGAAGGTTGGTACTTTATGATGAAGATGTATTATTCTAGATATATAATAATTATTTACACTTAATCACATATGATGATTGTAATAATACATATAATAATAATTGTAATACTATATGATTGTAATACTGTATAATATTAATGTTGGATGACAACTGGTTACTATTAGTTTATGTCACTTCCGTTTTGGTGTGATTTAAGACCATAACTATATGTACTTTGCTTATTATCCTGTACTGGAAGGGCGAATCTTGAAATGTTGTCAGCCTATTCAGATGTCTGCACAATAAACCACTTGTCTTAAAGTTACATACTGTAATCTGATGTCCTGCAGTCTTTTATCTTATTTATTTACCTGACCAAGCATTGATTGCATCAGCAATTAGACTGTTTTTTGCACGGGTGGACACATTTATCGATAACTTTGGAGTCTTGAAGATTTTTTTAAGAGGCAGACAGGAGCCTGGAAGAAAGCCCTTCATAGAGATGCATTATACTGTGTCAAAATATTTAGGAGCCCAGGCACCACCTCTATGTATGTGTGTACTTGTGTAGGGCAGTGTGAGTGTCCAGTAATTTAGATGAATAATCAGAGTATTGCAGTATATAGTCATACCTTTTTTTATTGGATAAACATTTTTTTTTTACATTATAATAAGTTGTTTAAAATTTTTTGGTTGTGTCTGGTAGTGCATATCCTTAAGGTTTTTGTGGCAAAAATATTGGGGTGGGTTGCCATTTCCTTCTCCAGTGGACCGCGATTTGTCTAACCTTTCTTATGTGACCTGCCCATCTTGGGTGACCCTACATGGTATAGCTCACAGCTTCAATGAAGTACACAAGCCACTTCACCACAATATGGTAGCCATTTGTATAGGTGATGGCCTTGTCACTATAATTTCATTTATGAGTCAGCAGTGACACAAAGCAACAAATGATCACTCAGCGATCTACAGGGAACAGGATGGATGGGCGAACAAAAGGCTTGTGGAACATTCAATACATGGAAACGAAAAGTAGGTTTGAGTGCTGGATGCATTGCCGGCCCTTTTGGAAGGGGAGTGCATATAGTCCTTATGATATTACACTGTACTGAATCATATCACATAGATTTCTAAGCAATTTATATGTTTCATGTGTATTGATGCTATTAGAAATTCCTTTAACAAGTCTACAAAATTTATCAAATGGCGAATGCTCTTTGGCGTATTGATTCATCTCAATTCACCTCAATGCACCACTAGCGTTCAGCGTTTAAGTCAGCAAACTTATTGTATTTATGTGATGTATTGCCTGTTGTAATGGACAGTATATATGATAGGGTTGCAGCATATAGCTTTTCAACGGGAAGCTTATTACATAATAGAAAAGGTAATTTTACATATATATGTATAGGTGTATACCATTTTATATTTACATTTATATGTTCAGAAATGTAATAGTCATACAATATTGAAAATAATAACAACAACAACAACAATAAATACTGGCACTGTGGACTGATAACTTGTCACAAAAAACGTGCCATTTTGTTTTTTGGCTCTCTTCTGGCCACTCTGCCATAAAGCCTAACTCTATGGAGCATATGGCTTATTGTCGTCCTATGTATAGATACTCCAGTCTCTGCTGTGGGACTCTGCAGCTCCTCCAGGGTTACCTTAGGTCTCTGTGCTGCCTCTCTGATTAATGCCCTCCTTGCCTGGTCCGTGAGTTTTGGTGGGCGCTGTCTCTTTGCATGTTTGCTGTTGTGCCATGTTCTTTCCATTTGGTTATGATAGATTTGATGGTGCTCCTGGGGATCATCAAAGATTTGGATATTTTTTTTTTTTTATAACCTAACCCTGACTTGTACTTCTCAACAACATTGTCCCTGACTTGTCTGGAGAGTTCCTTGGTCTTCATGGCAGTGTTTGGTTAGTGGTGCCTCTTGCTTAGGTGTTGCAACCTCTGTGGACTTTCAAAAAATGTGTGTATATGTAATGACAGATCATGTGACACTTAGATTGCACACAGGTGGACATCATTTAACTAATTATGTGACTTCTGAAGGAAATTGGTTGCACCAGAGCTTTTTATCAGCTTCATAACAAAGTGGGTGATGCTAATTTTCTGTTTTCTAAAAAATAGTTTTATGTATATACTTTTCTCATTTCACAAGCTTAGACTATTGTGCTCTGATACATGACATAAAATTCAGATTAACAAAACATTGAATTTAAGGCTGTAATGTAACAAAATAAGTTGAGGAGATATTTCCAGTACATCCCGCCTTAGGCCCTCATTCAATTGCAATTTGGCCAATTGAATAAGGCTCTAAATAAGCACATAACATTTGTAAGTAAAAACTTCTTTAAAAAAAATATGCTATGTGCTTATTTAGAACCCAATTCAATTGGCCAAATCCCAATTGAATGAGGCCCTTAGCGAATCTAGCCCATGTTCTTCAGAACTCTACAGAGCAACCAGAAATACAAAAAAAAATTTGAATTTATAAATAACTTTGCTGATATTTTTAAATGAGCTAAGCAATAATGCACCAGTGTTGACGGTGCCATGATAACAAACTTGCACGTTTTTGGCTTTGCCATAATAGAGTACAATATTAGCTATGCAGACTCTGCACTGCTTTTATCTTAAAACAGATGGCTCCTCTACAACTGACATTTCCAGATGCAAAGAAGCTGAAATGTATATCCAAGCTAGAAGTTTCCAGTTGCAGAAAAGAAATGTACATAAATAAATGTAGTTAGAACTGGTAATTATTAAAATTGTTGTTGTAAGTAGTAGATAATTAGGCGTGAAAGTAGGGTATTTTAAGCATAAATTAATAGAAGGTCATCTCCCATTATTCATTATCTGAAAAGCAACAAGAGCATGTCCAGTTGGATAAATAATAATAGTCACAAGGACTGGACTTTTGTGCGTGAATATCTTTAATCTATACCAACTGGCCATGCTCTTGTGAAATAAGGTCAATATGAAATGATCCCCATGATCCCAATGTTATCATGCAGTTAGATCCTCGCAGTAAATAATTCCTTAGATGCTTAGCATTGTTTATGCATCTCTTATGTCAATGTGTGGCTTAATATGCAAATCAGTGGCTCAGAGTACTCAATAAAAGTGGGGATCTAACTGCATGATAACATTGGGATCATTGTTTTGGCCAATACAGCATTCTAATTAGCAAATGAAAATTACTAATTGGCATTCAGATTCACTGATTTGGATACAAACGCAACAGAAACAATACTACATTTCTGCACATTCACTTTAAATATAAATTATAGCCAGTTTTCCATACGCTTTACGAATAACACAAAAAAACATTTGGAGGGTGACAGAGTCGCATTAAAAGGACGGAGAAAGTGATGATATATTCCGTGCCGCAAATGGTATATTTTATTTTTTCTTCTCTGTAAGCCTGATTGGGTTAGAAGGTCAAGTGCTACTTCAAGAGCCAATCAAGCGAATGTTAGTTCTAAACTGTGGCGGTTACATTCATTTCTCGGTGCTTTTCAGCACTTTACATACCCAAACACTATGAGGTCTCATAGTAATAATAACTTCTATAATTGTACTCATTGATATAAGAGCAACGTGTGTTTTAGAAGGACTAATTTAAGCCAACATTTGCCCAAATTCATATATCATTTTAAAACACTGCACATATATACAATAAATCAGCATAAAGTGTTTTACCAAGGTTACTTTTGCCCGACAAAATATAAAAATATAAATAAATAAATATATAAAAATACCGTATTTATCGGCGTATAACACGCACTTTTTCTACCTGAAAATAGGGGGCAAATGATGTGTGCTTGTTATACGGCGATATAATGTTAAGGACCCGTGACGCTCTACCCCCCCCCCCCCCCTCCGTGTCTCTCTACCACCCCCGTGTCTCTCTAACCCCCCCCGTGAATCTTTCCCTCCCCCTCCTTATACTAAACCCCCCTCCTCATTCTAAACCCCCCTAAATACCTTCCCCTCCCCCTTTCCCCTCACTTACCTGCTTCACCCGGTATATGCTAATGACGTGGCGCGCATGTGAGGTCACATGCGGGCCGGTTCAAGAAGGAGCGGAGGCCGAAGCAGAAGCAGGTAAGTGAGGGGAAAGGGGGAGGTATTTAAGGGGGGGTTTAGGTTGAGGAGGGGGGTTTAGGATGAGGAGGGGGGTTGAGGATGAGGAGAGGGGTTGAGGATGGGGGGTTGAGGAGGGGGTTGAGGATGAGGAGAGAGGTTGAGGAGGGGGGTTGAGGAAGGAGGATGAGGATGGGGGGGGGAGTTTCTTGGTTTCCCAGATAGCAGCGATTTCTGAGTAAACTTTTGTAAAAACATATAATATCCAAGTTTCTTTGTTAAAACAGTTGCTTTTACTGTCATTTTACAGTTTTTACCTTATAAGTGTTAATAATATTAATAAAAAAAGTTCTGAGCTACCCTTATTTTGCTTCAAAGTTATTTATTTGAAATTACATTTTTTCCCCCTGAAATTTCCTTCTTAAAATGAGGTGCGTGTTATACGCTGGTGCGTGTTATACGCCAATAAATGCGATTATATATATATATATATATATATATATATATATATATATATATATATATATATATAGCACATTGTCAACAAAGGTCCATATAGTCAATGCTATAGTCTGTCCCCCATCTGTATCACTACCAAATTGTAGTGAAGGGGCTTGTGTACCTCAATGAAGCTGTGAGGTATATGTTATGGTCCACTGGAGAAGGAACTAGCAACCCACCACAGTATCTTTGCCAAGAAAACCTTAAGGGTCATGGAGAGTCGGACATGGCTGAACGACTGAACAACAACGGTGTGCCCAGTGATAACATATAGCTCTAAGAGCTGACCATAAGTAAGGTTTAGCCACAGGAGTATAGACACTTTTGAATTATTTTGTTGGAGGAAACTATTCAGAGTTCACTGGACTGTAAGAAAATCAAGCCAATCCATACTCAAGGAATTAAAATCGGACTGCTCATTGGAAGGATTGAAAGTAAAGCTAAAAAGTGTTGTATATTAGGTTTTGTCTGCCCCAGTGACCCAATAATTACTCCTCATTTGCTTGTGCTATATCCCAATTATAAAAGTTTACCACACACCTATATAGAAAATCCTAAGTGTATATGTGTCTCAGCAAGTATACAGTAAGTCAGAAAGTGCCAGGTACACTTAAAGACAGAATATCATCTGTATATAGTCATTTCTATGCATATTCCATGGCATTGCATCAGCAACTTCAGGCAACCTGCTGCCCGCCCTGAAAATGCCTTACCCTAGGCCTGGGCCTCATGGGCCTAGGCTTACCCACGACTAAATAATTTTGCAACATAATGAGAAGTCCGGACTCACTAGAGAAGACCGTGATGCTAGGAAAGATGGAAGACAAAAGGAATAGGGGAAGGCATTGACACCTTTTGCTTGTGGTGTTGTAGAAAACTGCCCTTGGACTGCAAGAAGATCCATTAAATCCATACTACAAGAAATCAAGACAAACTGTTCACTTGAAGGTATGATCATGACGCTGAAGCTCAAATATTTTGTCCGGATCATAAAAAAGGCAGGACTCACTAGAGACTGTGATGCTGGGAAAAATGGAAGGTAAAAGGAAGAAGGGACGGCAGACAATAAGATGGATAGTCAGCATCACATAAGCAATGAACATGCAACTTGCTCAGACAAGCATTTGCTGACAAAACTAGAGTGATAAAGTCCATAAGGTCACGAAGAGTCAGACCTGAATGAACAACTAAACACTGTATATGAATTGTACTGAATTAAAATCACCAGTCTAATGAAGATTTCCCACGTTCATACACTACGAGTTCATGTCCATTTTTTACAACAGACACCTAAAGTCAACTTAACATATTTTGAGCTGAAAAGGGTATTGATGTGATATTGTAAGTAGACACACACTCACATTTTTTTAACTAAACCTGATACAGAGCATAATGGTTTTATCATAAAAAAAGCTTTTAAAATTTTTACTTTTATATGCTATTTTTATTTACTGCAGTGCGTCTCAGGAGTCTGTTATTGTTAATGAAAACACTGTCAGTTTTATCTGCCACATTTCTATTGTCCACAGAGAAACCTTGTATACATTCAATGTCTCCTCCCACCTCAGTTGGTAGATCAGTAAAAACTAAAATGGAAGTTTCATGATTGTATATAAAAAGTAATACATTTGATGCTGTATTTATTGTATACTCCAAGAACATTGTGCATACTTTCAAAAGACCATATTATAGATATATGACTGTAGTGGGCTATTAAGGGACATTGGACTCTATTCCAGGGCTTGCGTAAAAGGAGCGCCGACTCGCAACTGCAAGAGTTCTGAAAACCTAAGTCACAGCGCTATTCTATGGGCCTCATTCAAATGTGATTTGGCCAATTAAATAGGGCTCTATATGAGCACATAGCATATTGTGTTTTTTTTACAGAAGTTTTTAGTTATTGAACTTCTATCCAAAAGCAAGGTCTTCACTAACTAAAAACTTCTGTAAAAAAAAAATGCTGTGTGCTTATATAGAGCCCTATTCAATTGGCCAAGTCACATTTGAATGAGGCCCTATGGCTCCTGAAAAATAGAAGCCTGTAAAACGTACTGACTCGTACCCAGGAGGGTCTGCCCGGAGCTCAATTCTTACAAGAGCCATGGAACAGATGCCATTTTTTTGTGTTGCATCTGAAAGAGGGATTTGAGCAGAAACATAGATGTATGACTCGTGTGTATGTGTATCGTTCGGTCATATCCGACTCTCCGTAACCTCATGGACCATAACACAACATGCTGAACCACTGGGTATTCATGGCAGAGATACTGGGGTGGGTTGCCAGCTCCTTCTCCAGTGGGCCACAGCATACAGCTTCTGGTATTCCTAGATGGTCTCCCAGGCCCAACCCTGCATGTCTTCACGGTGGTGTTATCTCTTGGTTTCCTGACCGGAATAGAACCCAGGTCTCAGCGGTGAAAACACAGAATCCTAACCACTGGACCACCAGGGATCCCTTTTATGAATCATACTGGTCTGATAATGACATCACCAGTTCTGCATTTGCTCTGTGCACTTTTTGTTAGTTTCAATTTAGTTTAAAAAGGTTTTACTTAATATATTTTTCATGCAACACACAACCTGAGTAATATTTAAAGCAAGCTCTTTTAAATGCAAAAAAAAACAAAAACAACTTGTGTTCCATGTCCCTTTAACTTGCAGATTTTATTGGAAGATGCATTCATTGTATCTGTTTTATGAGATAGTATAATAGGACACATTACAGCATACACCAAAATATGGACATTATATCTTAGACAATCTAGACAAAAATATTGAGTGTATAGCCATTATAGACAAGTCAAGTCCACTGGGAGGGTCCTCCTTGAATATGCATACCTTGTAATGTTATTTTTATGCATTGTCAATGCATATGTCTGCTGCAATAAGGGCTGACCAATTCACTTGTAATGCACGTCTATTAATATATGAATTATATTTGTGGATATACTGCATCACATATATACCTATACATCATGTCCTTAGGAAACCCAACCCATAACTTATATTTTACATTTACACTGTGCTGGTATGAGAATGGTGAATGTGAGAATAAGATCATTTTTATAATAATAAACATTTATTTCAGTTACAATTCTTTTAGTTGTGAGCTGTTTAATTTTGGGGTGTATTTTGCCTGATCACCCACTAATATGGCCTAACAAGAGGAGTTTGTTGTTTTAATTATGCAGTAATAATAAATAATAATAGCATTTAATGATTTGTAACAGCAATATATAACATTAAATTCACATCCAAACGATATAGCACCAAACTCTAGTTGAGCTTATTGTTTCCACCCTGCTAAGTTCATCAAGGGGGATGGTGGGGTTTAGATGAGGGTTTTAAAGAAAAAAGGTTTGAATAATGGGTTTTAAGAACAATTTCAATGTTTCCAAGGGATACAAGTTTAACACAGCAAGAATCTGGCCAATGAAGAGCATTACACTGATATACCCTTGTGCCTGAAAATTTTGCATTGCCTGCTAGACACCTCCCCAACTGACCTTATAGTGCATGGTGAAATAAGTAGCTTAGAATGAACTTTAGGTTTAAAGTTAAATATTGCTTTTTTTTTTAATTATTGAATACAAATGCTTATAAAATTCTTATTAATAATCAATGCTTAATGAAAAGGGGGCGTAGGACTGAGTCTTGAGGGAATGGCGAAGAAGAGGCGCCAGATAAGGCAACATTAAATGTTTGATTTCGTCCATAACATCTGAACCGTAAGAGAGCTGTATCTTGGGAGGAAGTGAAAAATGTCAATAAGATAATGGTGGTCAACTGTATCAAAGGCAATAGAGAGATCCAGAAGAATTATAATAGATAAGTGACCCTTTGACTAGGCAGGAAGTCATCAGTGACTTTTGTCAGACCTGTGTGATATAATTTAAAACTTAACTAAAATTATTAAATATTATTAAAATAAAACACATTTTCTTAGAGAAAATGTGTTAAAATTATCAATTTTGCACATTGATCGGTCTATCTGATCCACTCATCACTTAAAAAGAAACATCTTGCTAATGTTAGACCATTATCAATAATTGATAATTATCCCTTTGAGGGTGTGAATCTATTATCTTCCAGTTTAATGAAAACACTGGGCATGCCCAGACCACAGGGAGTAATTAACCAAATCACCCATTATTCCTTGGGGTCTAGGTACATTTTCATTTTCTTGCGGCTTCACAGTGAAGAAAAAGCAGCAATTAGCAGTTTATTGTAATGATCTCACATTATTAAGATGTGCTTGGTGGGTGGATCAGAAAGCTAATTGACAAAAATTGCATATGTAAAATTACTGTAAGAAATGCATTATTAATAGCTTTGAGTTGACAAAATACTTGTTACTACCTCGAGTTCAATTATACAGTATTTTTGGAGTGTCCCTCAAAAGTATTGTATGTAATTAGATTGTCTTGATAAGTCTCCCAGAACAGAACTAAAGAAGTGTAGTAATTACTTATTTGTAGCTTAATGTTTTTATTTCTAATTGGTTTATAAGTGTGATAGAGAGGGGGGTTGAGAAAGGCCACGGTGTGGTGCAGCATGTATCCGGTTTTAATTGCGCAATGCTAGCATGTTAGCATGACGGCGCCAATGTGTATTCGCGAAGCACAACCACGAGTGACGCATTATTGTCTCAATAAGATAATACTCATGAACAAAGACACTATATATATATATATATATATATATATATATATATATATATATATATATATATAAATACATATACACATACATATATATATATATATTTGTGTGCACATTTGCATGTCTCTGTCAAGGTTCCCAGAGTACAGTTTAATAACTGTATTTAGACATTCAAATGTGAACACAAATGTACTATAAATATATATATATATATTCATACACACACATACTATAAAATAGGACATTCATGAAATAGAAAGCAGAACACAAAATACTTCAATGATAACATTAGCTTTAGTGAAATACCAGTACAAAATCTCTCTTTACAGCCATTTCACTTATAACTATTCAATATTAGTGACTTATCATCATTTATATATCCTGCACAATTTTTTGCTTTCTAATAAGCCATTCAAGTTTTAGTTTGAATTGCATGGCAACATGAAATAACCACATAAACATAAAATACCCATATTTTGGATCTATCCTGTTTTGTGCACGCATGGCACGGGAAGCCTCCTGGTGCTGGGTGCGCTCGCGTCCCGATGTACTCCCTAACCCCCTAACCCTAAGTCCATAACCCTAACCCCCTACACCACTTGCCGGCCCTAACCCCCTACACAACTTACGGCCCTAACCCTAAACCCCTAACCCCCTACACCACTTGCCAGCCCTAACCCCCTACACCACTTACGGCCCTAAACCTAACCCCATAAGTCTAATCTCCTACACCTCTTGCCAGCCCTAACCCTAACCCCGTACACCATGTACAGGCCCTAACCCTAAACCTAACCCCCTAACCCTAATCCCCTACACCACTTACAGGCCCTAACCCTAAACCTAACCCCCTAACCATAATCCCGTACACTTCTTGCCGGCCCTTACCCTAATCCCCTACACCACTTACCGACAATAACCCCCTAACCCTCTAAACCTAACCCAAAGACCCCTAACCAATTATAGGGGACTTGGAGACGTTGGCGCAGGACAGCATGCGTGCATACATATAAAAGGATAGGTCCCATATTTTTAACATAAATATATTTTATATACAGTATGTTAGAATTAAACTCAATATATGTAAATATATTGCATAAGTATACATTCAATTATAATATTAAAATGTTGCAAGACATGCACACTATTATCATTATAGGCTGTACTGTGTAATAATCATAGATCCATTTTAAGTAACACTGTTTTCTCTATTTTATCAATAACAGCTTTAAACAAATCTGTACTACGCTATGGAAAAAAAAAACAGCAACTACTGGAGTTTTCCCTGCAAGAAGTTTTGTTGCGACACTAGACCATGCAGAGATTACAGTGTGGTATCTGGTGTACCAGGATGGGATGAGGTTACACTACCCCACACAGAGTGGTACCCGGGGCAGGATCAGTCATACTCATTTGTATAGATTATGATCTCTCCAGAGGCAGCCAATCACACTAATCTACATACAGATTGCCCAAAGCAGGACCTGTCATGGTAACCTGCATAGAGGGGCACCTCGCCACACCCCAGAGGATAACATCAGATATTACTGTGTATTAGTGGGACATGTCAGACTGTACAGGACAGCAGTTAGCACAAGTGTACAATACGTCACTAGAATATCTAGAATGGGTATAGTCATACTGATTTATACTGAGATCTCTCTAGACTGCACATGGCAGGTTGTACAAACTGGGACCTCACCAGGCTGCCAGGGAGGAAACTTCACCAGACAGCACATAGTAGATTACGTTACATTAATACGTACAGAATGGCTCTACGCTAGCCTGCCCAGGATAGTAATTCTCATACAAATATGTACAGAGTGGCACCTAAACATTCTGCCCAAGGAGGGCACCTCATTACCCTGCACATGGTAGATTCAGTTATGTTATTATGTACTGCAGAGACACCTCGCTAGCCTGCCCCAGATAATATCACTCATACAAATCTGTACAGAGTGGGACCCTCCATCCTGCCCATGACTGCACGCATACTAATCTGTACAGAGTGGGACCCTCCAGCCTGTCCATGACTGCACGCATACTAATCTGTACAGAGTGGGACCCTCCAGCCTGTCCATGACTGCACTCATACTAATCTGTACAGAGTGGGACCCTCCATCCTGCCCATGACTGCACTCATACTAATCTGTACAGAGTGGGACCCTCCATCCTGCCCATGACTGCACTCATACTAATCTGTACAGAGTGGGACCCTCCAGCCTGCCCATGACTGCACTCATACTAATCTGTACAGAGTGGGACCCTCCATCCTGCCCATGACTGCACTTATACTAATCTGTACAGAGTGGGACCCTCCAGCCTGCCCATGACTGCACTCATACTAATCTGTACAGAGTGGGACCCTCCATCCTGCCCATGACTGCACTCATACTAATCTGTACAGAGTGGGACCCTCCAGCCTGACAATGAGTGTACTCATACTAATCTGTACAGAGTGGGACCTCTCCAGCCTGCCCATGACTGCACTAATACTAATCTGTACAGAGTGGGACCCTCCATCCTGCCCATGACTGCACTCACACTAATCTGTACAGAGTGGGACCCTCCATCCTGCCCATGACTGCACACATACTAATCTGTACAGAATGGGACCCTCCAGCCTGCTCCAGATAATATCACTCATACTAATCTGTACAGAGTGGGACCCTCCATCCTGCCCATGACTGCACACATACTAATCTGTACAGAGTGGGACCCTCCAGCCTGCTCCAGATAATATCACTCATACTAATCTGTACAGAGTGGGACCCTCCATCCTGCCCATGACTGTACTCATACTAATCTGTACAGAGTGGGACCCTCCATCCTGCCCATGACTGTACTCATACTAATCTGTACAGAGTGGGACCCTCCAGCCTGCCCATGACTGCACTCATACTAATCTGTACAGAGTGGGACCCTCCATCCTGCCCATGACTGCACTCATACTAATCTGTACAGAGTGGGACCCTCCAGCCTGCCCATGACTGCACTCATACTAATCTGTACAGAGTGGGACCCTCCATCCTGCCCATGACTGCACTCATACTAATCTGTACAGAGTGGGACCCTCCATCCTGCCCATGACTGCACTCATACTAATCTGTACAGAGTGGGACCCTCCAGCCTGCTCCAGATAATATCACTCATACTAATCTGTACAGAGTGGGACCCTCCATCCTGCCCATGACTGTACTCATACTAATCTGTACAGAGTGGGACCCTCCAGCCTGCCCATGACTGCACTCATACTAATCTGTACAGAGTGGGACCCTCCATCCTGCCCATGACTGCACTCATACTAATCTGTACAGAGTGGGACCCTCCAGCCTGCCCATGACTGCACTCATACTAATCTGTACAGAGTGGGACCCTCCATCCTGCCCATGACTGCACTCATACTAATCTGTACAGAGTGGGACCCTCCAGCCTGCCCATGACTGCACTCATACTAATCTGTACAGAGTGGGACCCTCCAGCCTGCCCATGACTGCACTCATACTAATCTGTACAGAGTGGGACCCCTCCATCCTGCCCATGACTGCACTCATACTAATCTGTATAGAGTGGGACCCTCCATCCTGCCCATGACTGCACTCATACTAATCTGTATAGAGTGGGACCCTCCATCCTGCCCATGACTGCACTCATACTAATCTGTACAGAGTGGGACCCTCCATCCTGCCCATGACTGCACTCATACTAATCTGTACAGAGTGGGACCCTCCAGCCTGCCCATGACTGCACTCATACTAATCTGTACAGAGTGGGACCCCTCCATCCTGCCCATGACTGCACTCATACAAATCTGTACAGAATGGGACCCCTCCAGCCTGCCCATGACTGAACTCATACTAATCTGTACAGAGTGGGACCCCCCATCCTGCCCATGACTGCACTCATACTAATCTGTACAGAGTGGGACCCTCCAGCCTGACAATGACTGCACTCATACTAATCTGTACAGAGTGGGACCCTCCATCCTGCCCATGACTGCACTCATACTAATCTGTACAGAGTGGGACCCTCCATCCTGCCCATGACTGCACTCACACTAATCTGTACAGAGTGGGACCCTCCAGCCTGCCCATGACTGCACACATACTAATCTGTACAGAGTGGGACCCTCCAGCCTGCTCCAGATAATATCACTCATACTAATCTGTACAGAGTGGGACCCTCCATCCTGCCCATGACTGCACTCATACTAATCTGTACAGATTGGGACCCTCCAGCCTGCTCCAGATAATATCACTCATACTAATCTGTACAGAGTGGGACCCTCCATCCTGCCCATGATTGTACTCATACTAATCTGTACAGAGTGGGACCCTCCAGCCTGCCCATGACTGCACTCATACTAATCTGTACAGAGTGGGACCCTCCATCCTGCCCATGACTGCACTCATACTAATCTGTACAGAGTGGGACCCTCCAGCCTGCCCATGACTGCACTCATACTAATCTGTACAGAGTGGGACCCTCCATCCTGCCCATGACTGCACTCATACTAATCTGTACAGAATGGGACCCCTCCAGCCTGCCCATGACTGAACTCATACTAACCTGTACAGAGTGGGACCCTCCATCCTGCCCATGACTGCACTCATACTAATCTGTACAGAGTGGGACCCTCCAGCCTGCCTATGACTGCACTCATACTAATCTGTACAGAGTGGGACCCTCCAGCCTGCCCATGGCTGCACTCATACTAATCTGTACAGAGTGGGACCCTCCATCCTGCCCATGACTGTACTCATACTAATCTGTACAGAGTGGGACCCTCCATCCTGCCCATGACTGCACTCATACTAATCTGTACAGAGTGGGACCCTCCAGCCTGCCCATGACTGCACTCATACTAATCTGTACAGAGTGGGACCCTCCATCCTGCCCATGACTGCACTCATACTAATCTGTACAGAGTGGGACCCTCCATCCTGCCCATGACTGCACTCATACTAATCTGTACAGAGTGAGACCCTCCAGCCTGCCCATGACTGCACTCATACTAATCTGTACAGAGTGGGACCCTCCAGCCTGCCCCAGGTAATATCACTCATACTAATCTGTACAGAGAGGGACCCTCCATCCTGCCCATGACTGCACTCATACTAATCTGTACAGAGTGGACCCTCCATCCTGCCCATGACTGCACTCATACTAATCTGTACAGAGTGGGACCCTCCAGCCTGCCCATGACTGCACTCATACTAATCTGTACAGAGTGGACCCTCCATCCTGCCCATGACTGCACTCATACTAATCTGTACAGAGTGGGACCCTCCAGCCTGCCCATGACTGCACTCATACTAATCTGTACAGAGTGGGACCCTCCAGCCTGCCCATGACTGCACTCATAGTAATCTGTACAGAGTGGGACCCTCCAGCCTGCCCATGACTGCACTCATACTAATCTGTACAGAGTAAGACCCTCCAGCCTGCACATGAGTGCACTCATACTAATCTGTACAGAGTGGGACCCTCCAGCCTGCCCATGACTGCACTCATAGTAATCTGTACAGAGTGGGACCCTCCATCCTGCCCATGACTGCACTCATACTAATCTGTACAGAGTAAGACCCTCCAGCCTGCCCATGAGTGCATTCATACTAATCTGTACAGAGTGGGACCCTCCAGCCTGCCCCAGATAATATCACTCATACAAATCTGTACAGAGTGGGACCCTCCATCCTGCCCATGACTGCACTCATACTAATCTGTAAAGAGTGGGACCCTCCAGCCTGCCCCAGATAATATCACTCATACAAATCTGTACAGAGTGGGACCCTCCATCCTGCCCATGACTGCACTCATACTAATCTGTACAGAGTGGGACCCTCCAGCCTGCCCCAGATAATATCACTCATACAAATCTGTACAGAGTGGGACCCTCCATCCTGCCCATGACTGCACTCATACTAATCTGTATAGAGTGGGACCCTCCATCCTGCCCATGAGTGCACTCATACTAATCTGTACAGAGTGGGACCTCTCCATCCTGCCCATGACTGCACTCATACTAATCTGTACAGAGTGGGACCCTCCATCCTGCCCATGACTGCACTCATACTAATCTGTACAGAGTGGGACCCTCCATCCTGCCCATGACTGCACTCATACTAATCTGTACAGAGTGGGACCCTCCATCCTGCCCATGACTGCACTCATACTAATCTGTACAGAGTGGGACCCTCCAGCCTGCCCCAGATAATATCACTCATACAAATCTGTACAGAGTGGGACCCTCCATCCTGCCCATGACTGCACTCATACTAATCTGTACAGAGTGGGACCCTCCATCCTGCCCATGACTGCACTCATACTAATCTGTACAGAGTGGGACCCTCCAGCCTGCCCCAGATAATATCACTCATACAAATCTGTACAGAGTGGGACCCTCCATCCTGCCCATGACTGCACTCATACTAATCTGTATAGAGTGGGACCCTCCATCCTGCCCATGAGTGCACTCATACTAATCTGTACAGAGTGGGACCCTCCATCCTGCCCATGACTGCACTCATAGTAATCTGTACAGAGTGGGACCCTCCATCCTGCCCATGACTGCACTCATACTAATCTGTACAGAGCGGGACCCTCCAGCCTGCCCATGACTGCACTCATACTAATCTGTACAGAGTGGGACCCTCCATCCTGCCCATGACTGCACTCATACTAATCTGTACAGAGTGGGACCCTCCAGCCTGCCCATGACTGCACTCATACTAATCTGTACAGAGTGGGACCCTCCATCCTGCCCATGACTGCACTCACACTAATCTGTACAGAGTGGGACCCTCCAGCCTGCCCATGACTGCACTCATACTAAGCTGTATAGAGTGGGACCCTCCATCCTGCCCATGACTGCACTCATACTAATCTGTACAGAGTGGGACCCCTCCATCCTGCCCATGACTGCACTCATACTAATCTGTACAGAGTGGGACCCTCCAGCCTGCCCATGACTGCACTCATACTAATCTGTACAGAGTGGGACCCTCCAGCCTGCCCATGATTGCACTCATACTAATCTGTACAGAGTGGGATCCTCCAGCCTGCCCATGACTGCACTCATACTAATCTGTACAGAGTGGGACCCCTCCATCCTGCCCATGACTGCACACATAATAATCTGTACAGAGTGGGACCCTCCAGCCTGCCCATGATTGCACTCATACTAATCTGTACAGAGTGGGATCCTCCAGCCTGCCCATGACTGCACTCATACTAATCTGTACAGAGTGGGACCCTCCATCCTGCCCATGACTGCACTCATACTAATCTGTACAGAGTGGGACCCTCCAGCCTGCCCATGACTGCACTCATACTAATCTGTACAGAGAGGGACCCTCCAGCCTGCCCATGACTGCACTCACACTAATCTGTACAGAGTGGGACCCTCCAGCCTGCCCATGACTGCACTCATACTAATCTGTATAGAGTGGGACCCTCCATCCTGCCCATGACTGCACTCATACTAATCTGTATAGAGTGGGACCCTCCATCCTGCCCATGATTGCACTCATACTAATCTGTACAGAGTGGGACCCTCCATCCTGCCCATGACTGCACTCATACTAATCTGTACAGAGTGGGACCCTCCAGCCTGCCCATGATTGCACTCATACTAATCTGTACAGAGTGGGACCCTCCATCCTGCCCATGACTGCACTCACACTAATCTGTACAGAGTGGGACCCTCCAGCCTGCCCATGACTGCACTCATACTAAGCTGTATAGAGTGGGACCCTCCATCCTGCCCATGACTGCACTCATACTAATCTGTACAGAGTGGGACCCCTCCATCCTGCCCATGACTGCACTCATACTAATCTGTACAGAGTGGGACCCTCCAGCCTGCCCATGACTGCACTCATACTAATCTGTACAGAGTGGGACCCTCCAGCCTGCCCATGATTGCACTCATACTAATCTGTACAGAGTGGGATCCTCCAGCCTGCCCATGACTGCACTCATACTAATCTGTACAGAGTGGGACCCCTCCATCCTGCCCATGACTGCACACATAATAATCTGTACAGAGTGGGACCCTCCAGCCTGCCCATGATTGCACTCATACTAATCTGTACAGAGTGGGACCCTCCAGCCTGGCCATGACTGCACTCATACTAATCTGTACAGAGTGGGACCCTCCAGCCTGACCATGACTGCACTCATACTAATCTGTACAGAGTGGGACCCTCCAGCCTGCCCATGACTGCACTCATACTAATCTGTACAGAGTGGGACCCTCCAGCCTGCCCATGACTGCACTCATACTAATCTGTACAGAGTGGGACCCCTCCATCCTGCCCATGACTGCACTCATACTAATCTGTACAGAGTGGGACCCTCCAGCCTGCCCATGACTGCACTCATACTAATCTGTATAGAGTGGGACCCTCCATCCTGCCCATGACTGCACTCATACTAATCTGTACAGAGTGGGACCCCTCCATCCTGCCCATGACTGCACTCATACTAATCTGTACAGAGTGGGACCCCTCCATCCTGCCCATGACTGCACTCATACTAATCTGTACAGAGTGGGATCCTCCAGCCTGCCCATGACTGCACTCATACTAATCTGTATAGAGTGGGACCCTCCATCCTGCCCATGACTGCACTCATACTAATCTGTACAGAGTGGGACCCCTCCATCCTGCCCATGACTGCACTCATACTAATCTGTACAGAGTGGGACCCTCCAGCCTGCCCATGACTGCACTCATACTAATCTGTACAGAGTGGGACCCTCCAGCCTGCCCATGACTGCACTCATACTAATCTGTACAGAGTGGGACCCTCCAGCCTGCCCATGACTGCACTCATACTAATCTGTACAGAGTGGGACCCTCCAGCCTGCCCATGACTGCACTCATACTAATCTGTACAGAGTGGGACCCCTCCATCCTGCCCATGACTGCACTCATACTAATCTGTACAGAGTGGGACCCTCCAGCCTGCCCATGACCTGATATAACAATATAGTCACTTCTAGCCCTCTGCACCCAGTGCCCCCTTTCATGACAGTAACAAGCTGCCTCTGTACCAGCCCTGCACTCCCCGTTTACAATGTATGTAGTGTGATGGGCAGCATGTGCCTGGCAGTGCCAGCAGCACACCCACCAATCTCTGAGCCCCACTGCCCTCTTACCTGACTCTGTTGTCCCTGAACTTGCATGTCTGGGGCTGGTTGATGAGGATGACTCGGGCAGCTGCCTCCGCCTGGTCAGCACTGGACGTGGCTCCGGACATCTCATCATCTGCCTTCTTGTAACCCGAGGAGGAATAGCCCGGACCTGCCGGAGCACAGAGAGGGCTGTCAGAGAGCTCAGGAAGAGAGAGAGAGGCACAGATAGGAGAGAGACAGCCCTGACAGGCAGGTGGAACAGAGGGAGGCGGCTCTGAGGTAATAAGGATGAGAGATGCAGATAGAAGGAGGGGATATGGACACTGGGAAGGGAGGAGATACTGAGAGAGGGAGGGGGCTCTGAGGTAATAAGGATGAGAGATGCAGATAGAAGGAGGAGATGGAAACTGGGAAGGGAGGAGATACTGAGAGAGGGAGGGGGCTCTGAGGTAATAAGGATGAGAGATGCAGATAGAAGGAGGAGAGGGACACTGGGAAGGGAGGAAGGGAGGAGAATGAGGCGGGAAAGGGAGGAGACATGAGAGAGATACTGAGAGAGGGAGGGGGCTCTGAGGTAATGAAGATGAGAGATGCAGAGAGAAGGAGGAGAGGGACACTGGGAAGGGAGGAGACAGGGAGGAGAATGAGGCGGTAGAGGAAGGAGACAGGAGGGAGAGGAAGGTTCAGGGAGGGATGCAAGAGAGGAATACTGAGAGAGGGAGGAGATGGAGATGGACAGGGAGGGATGCAGGAGAGGAATTACTGAGAGGGAGGAGATAGAAAGAGGGTGGAAAAAGATACAGACAAATGAGACAAGGAGGGTACACTGATGGAGATGCAAGGATGCAGAGAAGGAGGAGGGACGAGAAATAGATGAGATAAGGAGTGAAGTGAAATGTATAACACCTAGAAAGGATTTCAGGACACACAGATGAGAGTGCAGCCACACAGATAAGTGAGAAGTACAGCAGAGTGCAGGACATGGGCACATACAGATAAGAGAGAAGTGCAGCAGAGTGCAGGACATGGGCACATACAGATAAGAGAGAAGTACAGCAGAGTGCAGGACATGGGCACATACAGATAAGAGAGAAGTACAGCAGAGTGCAGGACATGGGCACATACAGATAAGAGAGAAGTGCAGCAGAGTGCAGGACATGGGCACATACAGATAAGAGAGAAGTACAGCAGAGTGCAGGACATGGGCACATACAGATAAGAGAGAAGTACAGCAGAGTGCAGGACATGGGCACATACAGATAAGAGAGAAGTGCAGCAGAGTGCAGGACATGGGCACATACAGATAAGAGAGAAGTACAGCAGAGTGCAGGACATGGGCACATACAGATAAGAGAGAAGTACAGCAGAGTGCAGGACATGGGCACATACAGATAAGAGAGAAGTACAGCAGTGTGCAGGACATGGGCACATACAGATAAGAGAGAAGTGCAGCAGAGTGCAGGACATGGGCACATACAGATAAGAGAGAAGTACAGCAGAGTGCAGGACATGGGCACATACAGATAAGAGAGAAGTACAGCAGAGCGCAGGACATGGGCACATACAGATAAGAGAGAAGTACAGCAGAGCGCAGGACATGGGCACATACAGATAAGAGAGAAGTACAGCAGAGTGCAGGACATGGGCACATACAGATAAGAGAGAAGTACAGCAGAGTGCAGGACATGGGCACATACAGATAAGAGAGAAGTACAGCAGAGTGCAGGACATGGGCACATACAGATAAGAGAGAAGTACAGCAGAGTGCAGGACATGGGCACATACAGATAAGAGAGAAGTACAGGAGAGTGCAGGACATGGGCACATACAGATAAGAGAGAAGTACAGCAGAGTGCAGGACATGGGCACATACAGATAAGAGAAGTACAGCAGAGTGCAGGACATGGGCACATATAGATAAGAGAGAAGTACAGCAGAGTGCAGGACATGGGCACATACAGATAAGAGAGAAGTACAGCAGTGTGCAGGACATGGGAACATACAGATAAGAGAGAAGTGCAGCAGAGTGCAGGACATGGGCACATACAGATAAGAGAGAAGTACAGCAGAGTGCAGGACATGGGAACATACAGATAAGAGAGAAGTACAGCAGAGTGCAGGACATGGGCACATACAGATAAGAGAGAAGTACAGCAGAATGCAGGACATGGGCACATACAGATAAGTGAGAAGTACAGCAGTGTGCAGGACATGGGCACATATAGATAAGAGAGAAGTACAGCAGTGTGCAGGACATGGGCACATACAGATAAGAGAGAAGTACAGCAGAGTGCAGGACATGTGCACATACAGATAAGTGAGAAGTACAGCAGTGTGCAGGACATGGGCACATATAGATAAGAGAGAAGTACAGCAGTGTGCAGGACATGGGCACATACAGATAAGAGAGAAGTACAGCACAGTGCAGGACATGTGCACATACAGATAAGTGAGAAGTACAGCAGTGTGCAGGACATGGGCACATATAGATAAGAGAGAAGTACAGCAGTGTGCAGGACATGGGCACATGCAGATAAGAGAGAAGTACAGCACAGTGCAGGACATGTGCACATATAGATAAGAGAGAAGTACAGCAGAGTGCAGGACATGTGCACATACAGATAAGTGAGAAATACAGCAGAGTGCAGGACATGGGCACATATAGATAAGATAGAAGTACAGCAGAGTGCAGGACATGTGCACATACAGATAAGTGAGAAATACAGCAGAGTGCAGGACATGGGCACATATAGATAAGTGAGAAGTACAGCAGTGTGCAGGACATGGGCACATGCAGATAAGAGAGAAGTACAGCATTGTGCAGGACATGGGCACATACAGATAAGAGAGAAGTACAGCAGAGTGCAGGACATGGGCACATACAGATAAGAGAGAAGTACAGCACAGTGCAGGACATGTGCACATACAGATAAGAGAGAAGTACAGCAGAGTGCAGGACATGGGCACATACAGATAAGAGAGAAGTACAGCAGAGTGCAGGACATGGGCACATACAGATAAGAGAGAAGTACAGCAGAGTGCAGGACATGGGCACATACAGATAAGCGAGAAGTACAGCAGAGTGCAGGACATGGGCACATACAGATAAGAGAGAACTACAGCATAGTGCAGGACATGGGCACATACAGATAAGAGAGAAGTACAGCAGAGTGCAGGACATGGGCACATACAGATAAGAGAGAACTACAGCATAGTGCAGGACATGGGCACATACAGATAAGAGAGAAGTACAGCAGAGTGCAGGACATGGGCACATACAGATAAGAGAGAAGTACAGCAGAGTGCAGGACATGGGCACATACAGATAAGAGAGAAGTACAGCAGAGTGCAGGACATAGGAACATACAGATAAGAGAGAAGTACAGCAGAGTGCAGGACATGGGCACATACAGATAAGAGAGAAGTACAACAGCCTGCAGGACATGGGCACATACAGATAAGAGAGAAGTACAGCAGTGTGCAGGACATGGGCACATACAGATAAGAGAGAAGTACAGCACAGTGCAGGACATGTGCACATACAGATAAGTGAGAAATACAGCAGAGTGCAGGACATGGGCACATACAGATAAGAGAGAAGTACAGCAGAGTGCAGGACATGGGCACATACAGATAAGAGAGAAGTACAGCAGAGTGCAGGACATGGGCACACACAGATAAGAGAGAAGTACAGCAGTGTGCAGGACATGGGCACATACAGATAAGAGAGAAGTACAGCAGTGTGCAGGACATGGGCACATACAGATAATAGAGACATACTGCAGAGTGCAGGACATGGGCACATACAGATAAGAGAGAAGTACAGCAGTGTGCAGGACATGGGCACATACAGATAAGAGAGAAGTACAGCAGAGTGCAGGACATGGGCACATATAGATAAGAGAGAAGTACAGCAGAGTGCAGGACATGGGCACATACAGATAAGAGAGAAGTACAGCAGAGTGCAGGACATGGGCACATACAGATAAGAGAGAAGTACAGCAGAGTGCAGGACATGGGCACATACAGATAAGAGAGAAGTACAGCAGTGTGCAGGACATGGGCACATACAGATAAGAGAGAAGTACAGCAGTGTGCAGGACATGGGCACATACAGATAAGAGAGAAGTACAGCAGAGTGCAGGACATGGGCACATACAGATAAGAGAGAAGTACAGCAGAGTGCAGGACATGGGCACATACAGATAAGAGCGAAGTACAGCAGAGTGCAGGACATGGGCACATACAGATAAGAGCGAAGTACAGCAGAGTGCAGGACATGGGCACATACAGATAAGAGAAGTACAGCAGAGTGCAGGACATGGGCACATATAGATAAGAGAGAAGTACAGCAGAGTGCAGGACATGGGCACATACAGAGACAAGGTGAAAGTGTAGAGTGTGGGACACAGTCAGACTGATAAATGGAGAGTCTCTCTGTGAATCTTGGGGAATGTATGGGGATATTTAGCACATACACTGAAACCCCCTGCAGAGTGTGGCGCAGTCCTCAAGTTTCAACCTTATTAATAACAATGTTTAGACCAACCACAATTTTTAGGGGTGTTTGTGCACCACAGGTTCCAGTCTCCTGTACACACCGCATGTCATCCCAATGCACAAACAAATCTCAAAAAAGTACTCTTGTCCCAAGTAGCATTTTCTCCTGTCCCAACACTTAGCTGAATGTTTTATTTCTGTAAGAACAAAGATACATTTAATGTAAAATGACAATTCTAAAATCTCCCTATGGCCATGGCCTTTCCTGAAGTCTGGCTTGGTGTTTGTAATTTGCCTCAACATCAGCACCACATCATGCTCTCATTACCTATAAATAACAAAATACTACCAAACATTAAGTGGGGGTCATGACCACTTGTAACTTGCAGGGGAGAATATGAGGAGGACATCAGACAAGCTACATAATGAGGGACACTTCTTATTTTCATAGTCTAAGCTAGTGATACCACAACTGATTTGCTATGAGGATAATGACCTCCTCCTTCAGCAGAGTATCATAATAAAGTTTCAAGAGCAAGCAGCAGTAGTGTCCAGATGTACTAAGGTAAGAGGTGGGAGAACCTATGCAGTTCCTATATTATTCTATGGGACAGTTAAGATGTGACCTCTCACCTTAATGTATCTGGCTGCATGTATTTCTCAATGAATAACACGCTAGGGCAGGAGTCTGCACTCTTTTTAATCAAAGAACCATACCATGTCAAAACTGAATAATCAGCAAAGAGCCATTATGTAGAGAGACATTATCAATAATTCACATTTATTTACAAATAATAACTCACAATCTGTACTCAGCATTTTAGGGGACAATAATATCTAGAAAAATATCACACACAGAAAAGTTGCACCTAAAAGATACACAATATGTCTGTTTAGACTTTTGTTGCTCCAAGTAGTCCTCTATAAGAAGAGAGGGCCATATTCAATTCGAAGGCCGCAACTCGATGGCAGACAGCCGAATGTCTGCGGGTCTGTTGCGGTCTCCCGTTCGTCTTTGATTACGATGCTGTTCAATTGCTCAAGCCCGCAAGTTACGGGCCCAAAGCCAAAAACTTAAACCATGCACTGGTTCGGAGCAGTTCAGGGCGGGAACATGATCAATTCAGCAAGCCCGTAACCTCCCATTTAGAATCAGCCAATATAAAATGAGGCCGTCATTATTACGGCAGTAAAACATGGAGGTTACATGTCAATCAATTAGGTTTGGGGGTACGACATGCGGTCAGACTCGCAAAACCAAAAAATAAAGAATTATGAAAATGAATGCCAATACTTTTCTAGTCCATATGGGTAGCCTGATATGTATTAACTCATTGATACCCGAGATTGATTTAACCCCGAAATTTATCATAAAAATCTAAGATCTTGCCGATTTGCGAGCTTGAGACTGTTGTGCAATTAATTTTAATGTCTGTCAGTCATCGCTTTCCCCGTTATTTACAGTGCAGTAGTGATTTTGTATGTGCATTTACAGTGCTACGAATAGGTGTTTAACCCCCTTGCGGGCCCTCTAGAGCACTAGCAGGATTTCCTCCTTTATTTGCCCTTTACGTGTGTGAAAACATTTGCGGGCTTGGGGAAATTGAGCAATTGAATAGCGATTAGCAATTTTAGCCTTTGCAAAAGTGAAAGATCAAAGGCGTCTGGAGGCTGTAAGTTACGAGTTTAACCATCGCCATTTTCTCAAGGCAGTAACTCGGAAGCCAAACGGAGCCCGCAAAAAGACGCCATTTGATGACCTCACTTACAGGCTACCGGATCTCCCGAAAACCTCAATTGAATGAGGCCCAGAATTAGGTGCATTGTAGAGAATACAGACATAAACTGCCATTAACTTAAATCCACAGTTGTATGTAATCAAAACAACAGACCAATAAATGCACTCAGTAATGATTCTTGTCTGGTTTGCTGGCTAACCAAAATAGCCATTTGTTGTTCTGTACTGAGCCGCACGTTTTAGACCTGTGTTGTATGCTAAAAATAAAAACAAAGGCTTCACCATGCAACCATATTGTTTTTTAGTATCAAGTTTTCTTTGAAATTAAGTTTCCGGTTATAATATTATATTTTAGTACTTTTTCAAATAATCACATTTATGTGGGTATTTGTCTAAATATCTTATGTAAGGTAAATATAACTTCATATATCCTTTGAAATTATTCACCAATGTGTATATGACAAAGCAATAAATGTTTCGAGTAGTAAGTTTCAGAACAACACTTGTAAGGAACGTTGCCAGTTTAGTCTCTAATCATTTCTTAAAGTCCATTTTTATAAACTGTTTATTTTCTCACTTTATATGCATAGATTCATAATTTTTGGAAGCTAAACATCCAGAAGAGTCAACTAGTCTGCCTATTTTATTTATCTAAAACATTTTGATATAATAAATGCACATACTACAACAGCCTTATGCGTGAAGTCCTTTACTGTCATTTATATACTACCATTTCTGTACACTAATACTTTCTTCACCTTACTCCACTTGTTATTGCATTCATCCTTTATGGAAATATATTTCGTCCTGAACTTAATTAAATCCTTTAATATATTTGAAGGTTTTTATATCACTCCATGCCGTTCTGCCCTCAAAATAGTATTAAGGCCATGAAGTATTTTGTTATACGGTTTGCCAGTTAGATCATTCAGCATTTCAGTTGCCCTCCTTTGAATTGTTTCAAATTTGTTAATATTATTTTCAGATATTGGCACCAAAATTAAATGGTGGTATCTTGGGTTCCAGCCAAGCCGTTTCTCCAAAGCCAGTTGCACAGTATGCTAGCAGAGGTCTACCTAGTGATCTATAGAGTGGCATTAGTACTTTTTTCTATTAGTAATTTCTTTTCTTTTGCAACCAGGCATCCTACTTGTGATTCGTGCAGCTTTGTTGTCTACATTTAAAACATCTGAAATAATAACTTCCAAGCCCATTTTCTCTTAAAACTATTAGGACTGGTTCCTGGATCCATTCTCATTAGTTTTGTATGATTTCTATATAATAAAGTGCCAGGAAGTATTATTTCACATGTGTGAGATAAGGATCACCCTTTGCAGACAATACCCCATTATTGTAAGGCAGGGTGCCTGCTGCTGATGTTATAATTAGTGAGAAGCACAAAGATCTGCAGACAGACAGCCAGGAGTGCTGAGGAGAGCACACAGCACAAACAAACCTATCACTCGCATGCAGACTCACTGCTAAAAATACATTGAACAAACAAAAGGTAACAATGCAAAAAACAAACAAAAGATGCTCACTCCCACCCACTTATTTTCTCACTGTCATCAGCTTATTCAACATTAACAGAGATGAATGGATGGGATTAAAGGCTTTTTGGCGTACAATTCACAGAAAGAATATGCAGATTCACTTTATTAAATATCAGGAATATATCACTTAGGTGTACATTTTATTATATTTATGTACTACTATTGCACATGGATACGCAGATATTCACATAAAATCAAGAAACACCACAAGCTGTCTATATTTATTTTCAGGAATGGTCCCTTATGGAAAAGCAAGGTAATGCCTGCTAAATAATGCAAGATCCCAGGAAGAATGGCCTTCCAACATTACCCTAGGCTATTCTGTGTTGACAGGAGTCTACAGGGCCAAGGACCAACTCCATGCAATGATTACTCATCCCCTGAGGCAGTCACAACAGTGAAATGTTCTTCAATGAATCCTGTATATTGCAGATATATACAATTTAAATGATCTCTGTACTCTAGGGAGAAAAAACACTTTTGTGAAGAATTAAGAAACTAACAACATTAGTAACTAAGTAATAATCATACATAATTTTTTTAGGAAAAATTCAAAATTGAAGACTATCTTTTTCATCTAGAAAGTTTGGAGCCTCATCTGTAAATTGAGGGAGGGTGGAGGAGGCAGAGGGAATTTGTTATATGATGGGAGGTTTTAGTATTTGACTCTTCCCCATGTCCCTATACATACTTAGAAGCAGGCAGGTGCAAGAATAGCTGCAAGCCCTGCTCCTTCAGAAATGTACCTCTCATACATGGAAACTCCTGGGTGCAGCAGAGGAATCCCACTTGTTTCTGTTTAAAAGGTAATATAGTTATATCTTCCCTGCCTAATAAGGTTCTTAGTCAGACTCCAGTTTTCAAACATATTTAACATGGAAAAACATCCTGCCTTCATATCAATGGTGGGCATTACAGGAAAGTGCTAGAGCAGTAGAACATGTATTTATCCCACATTGTTACATCGTTCACAAATTAGATGTTTTTACAAAACTACAGTGGTCCTATAAATCATTCTTGGTGTCTGAGACTAGCTACTGAAGACTTGGATTGAAGGGTTGAAATGATAAATGAAAGTATGTTTTTTAAACTGATACTTCAATGTGGATAAACTGGTTATTTCTTATTTCAGGCTTGCTTCACAGTGCAGTCATTTATTATTATATTGGAGGCCTGGCTTTGTCAGCTAATGAGTATTAATTAAGGGCCAACAGTGGTCACATTTTTAAAATGTACTTTTTTGAAGAAGGGCTAAGTTCATAATTCTACACATCCTCCTGAGAAAGTAGCAGACAGCATCAGGTAAGTAAACAAATTGGAAGTATGCACTACTTGATTCCTTAAAAAAATACCAAATATAAAGTTTGTATTTATTGTTTTGCTTTCTGAAAACAATCTGCCCATTATCACATTTAGTTATTTAATTACCATATAGAAAACAATTAACCACAAATCCTAAAGCTTTGTAAGTGTGCATTGGCTGACGCAGACAAGTACGACAGCTATTATTGATCTTTTTCCATGCAATTTGGCACATGTTCCATTGTTGATGCTTCATATACATGACTTTAAAATGGAACTTCCCTGTCTATTTAATATTCAGGGTTAATAACACTCAGTAATACCTCAAGTCAGGTTATCAAGTTGCCACATAAGGATGTGTAGTCCTGATTTGTTTCCTGCTCTCTATACACAGCAGACCAGACCATACTGTTTTCTTCTCTCTCTTTCTCTAGGCTTTAGCACAGGGGTGTCCAAACGTTAAACACTTTTTTTCTCATGCAAAGCATCAGTGGTCAAATTTAGTAAAATATAATTAATGAAAACACAAAAACATAAGTATGAGAAAATAATGTATTCATTACCCTACATTATAATCACATATATAGTTGTGAGCATGCAGGCTTTTGCTAATGCTTGTGGGCTCGCGAAGCGAGGGCCGCAGTTGCTGGCATGGAGCGCCAAAGGCGCTCCTTGCCAGCAACTACGGACCATGCAAAATTTACGGAGTTCCGAAAGCAAAATACGAGACAAGTTACGACCCATTACGACCTCGCAAGAAGCGTCCGAAACCTGCCCACATGAAAACATGAAAAACACAATAAATACACACAACAATTACATAAAAAGCTTACCTACAGCACGGGGGGGGGGCACCCAGGACCTCGAAAACTGAAGTTACACCTCAATTTAACTCCAAATAAAAGAGTTTATGGCAGCCGAAAAAAACGAAAACGAGGCTACAGCAGTCTAAAGACGCAAAACACCACCAAACACCTACGGATTTCCCGAAAAAGACGTACGAGATCCGAAAACAAGGCCGCAACACGCGCGACCCCAAAAACACTACAAACACAATAAATACACATAAAAAACTTACCCACAGCAAGAAGGGGCACCCAGAACCTCTGCAAGTGAATTTACACCTCGATTTAATTCCAAATTTCAGAGTTTAGACACCCGAAAATAACCTAAGCGAGAGAAAAAATGGCCGTCGAACAAAACGAAAACAAGGCTAAAGGACCCTAAACACGAAAAACACCAACAAACACCTACGGATTTTCCGAAAAAGTCGGACGAAATCCGAAAACAAGGACGCTAAATCAGCCACAGCCGCATACCACACATTAGGCGCCATTTTAGAACAATTACTAATACAATCCAGAAGTACCCAGCTACCCTAACGGATTTGCCTTGCGCACGCACACTATTACACTGCACACATTCATGACACTTACACAGCAGCTCCACAGCACTGATGATGCAGCAACATGAAAACAGATTGCCAGCTCCTCAACACAGTGCTTCCTGCATATATTACTTCACAATAGGTAAAGTATATTCATTTCTTATTTTATTAATTATTCATTGCCATAGCAAAAAAAAACACCAACGCTGCTCATAGCACACAAACAACCAAGAGCCTCGCAATGAGCGCCGAAGGCACTCATTGCAAGCCATGCGATGAGCGCCAAAGGAGATCAGCAAGAGGCTCGCAATCAACGCCGAAGGATCTTAAAACACCAACAAAATTAGTTTTGCACCCAAACAACATTACCTGCCTTACAATCTTATTGCCGTCATTTTTTGACGGGCAAGTCGCTAGTGAAAATATTTTGTGCGATGTCTGGAACTGATTTTGCTTGTACAACCGTCACTATATGTCCTCTTAAATTGATGAAGCAGTTTTATAACCTTTCAGATATATTCTTACTGTATATGAGTGTATGATATTTAAATTAATTTGAAGTGCTATAAAATGATTGAAGGGGAGTCGGGGAAAGTAGCTAAAGGCAGGGGTAGAGAAGTCAGAACAATACACCAGGAGCCTGTGTGTTCACCTATAATAGATCTGCAGTTTGGGGATTCACATAAAAAGCATGGAATGACCACAATATGAACCCTGGGAATTAAGATGTATATCCAGCTCTACGGAATTATATAACATCAGAACCTACCATGAGCTTAAAAACATTAAAAAATATATATAATTGCTGAAGATTCTGTTTGGGTATAGTCACATCTTTTCTGCCTTCCTGCTAACTTGGAGTCTGAAGTTGTGTATTTATATTATCTTTCAGTGGAAGGAGAGGTGTGGTGGGATTTGCTATAGGAGCATTTAGTATTTGACACCTAACCCATTTCCCCTGCAGAAATGTTACACCCCATTCACACACACAACCTTCACCAAAGTATCACGATGCTTTGGGGGGCCACCAGAAGCATTAATATTTTACCAATTACAAATTAGGTAATTTTAGGTATTAATGAATCATATTTTTTTAAAACATATTCTTTATTTTGCACTGAGGAGTATGTAGGTTTTATGCTGACCCAGGCTCAGTGGTGGGGCTAGTCAATGAAGGACACTGGTGCAAAATAATACCACCTGTGCTGGGCCCCCTTAGCGCCATATATATATATATATAAATAAAAAAATGTATTATTATTTCTGTAGTGTAGTGGGCACCCCAGCGCCCTCTGCCCCCATCGGCATTTCTCAGCTACACTGGCTCCCTACCTTAATGTGGGTTTGTCAGGAGGAATTCATTGGTAGTTCAGTTGGTAGGGTTATACCTCCCCATGCCAGCACTTTTTCAGAGGCAGGGTATCCCAAATGAAGTCACGTGTGTGATGTCATTCGGGATTCCCTCCTCTGCCAAGCTGAAGCGCCCGGATACCTCCTAAGGAGCTCAAATAAAGGTAGGGAGGATGATGTGGCCAAGCGGTCCACTACACTACAGGAAAAAAAAATATATATAAATACAAAAAATATTAAGACTGTACCGGGGCCCTGATGTATTGTACCACCGGCACTGACGTGCCTCCCTCGACTTAGTTACTACTTCTCCTTTCTCAATTATAAGATTACAACACGCTATATACAAAATGTTAAGTCTATGTGTGTTTATATATGTATACAGTATGTAAAAAAATGCCAGATACACTTCCAGATAGAATTGTCTCTGCATATAGACATATTCTTGGAACGTGCAACTTCCGGCAGCTTGCTGCTCCTGAGTATGTGCTGCCCTAGGCCTGGGCCTCATGGGCCTAGACAGAAACATACCCCTGATTGTACAGTCATTGTACTTTATTGGTGCTGAAATGTAAAAAAAATTTTTAAAAGAAGAACATTTGGGACCCTGGGACAGACTGGAATTTTTCACTTAAAAAGAGAAATTTCCCCTAAAAACAAACAGTTGGGAGACTGTCAATTGAGTAAATTGAAGACAAATTACATACAGAGAAAGTTGGTCAATATGGACTGACTGATTCCACTTGGTGAGGATGCTACACTGTTAATTATCTATTCATGAAATTCCTTTGACAAGAATAAGTATATTTTATTATAAGACCGCATTGTTATTATACTGTATATGGAAATCTTTTTTCCAGTGTTCCAGTCATTTGAACATGTTGCAAAATTAATTACATATACCATTTCCTGGAGTTTCAGCATTCTCAAGCCAATAATTATTAAAGTGTGTAAGTGTGGCTACACTTAACATTATTAGATTCTCACATTAGCACATTATCATGGTGATTGGTAAACAGAGATGAGGAAGAGACTGTTCTAATACGTGGCCTCATAGATGCATCTTCACATATATAAAACATAGCAACCAATTAGAGATGTAAGGAAGAATCACATAATGCACATTGAACAACACGGAATCTGGTCTAATTTGGTAATGCATCCTTGTTACAAAGAAAAAAACTTAGAATCTTTTGGATTGCAAGAAGATTCTATAAATCAATACTACATGTAATCAAGACAAACTTTTCACTGGAAGGTTTGATCATGTGGCTGAAACTCAAATATTTTGGTCATATCACGAGAAGACAGGATTCCCTAGAGAAGACTCAGATGGTGGGAAAGATTGAAGGCACATGAAGATGTGGACGACAGAGGAGGAGATGGAAAGATGAGGTAATTGAAGCAATGAACATTAGCTTGATGGAGCTCAGATGGGCAGTGGTGCAGATGTGCCTGGTGTGCTGTGGCACATAGGGTCACAGAGAGTTGGACACGACTAAACAACAACAGAGTCATCTTTCCCTTTAGGATCGCTACATTTTCAATGTGAAGGGGCTTGTGTACCTCAATGAAGCTGCAAGATATACCCGTATTTTTCGCCCTATAAGACGCACCTGCAGATAAGACGCACCTAGTTTTTAGAGGAGGAAAACAAGAAAAAAAAAATTCTGAATCAAACACAAATACACTTCACACACAGATACACACCTACATTACACACAAATATATATATATATATATATATATATATATATATATATATATATATATATGTATACACACATACATACATACATATACACATACATACACATACATACACACATACATACACATACATACACACATACACATACATACACACATACACATACATACACACATACACATACTGCAGCATTTGGGAGCCCTTGACCCTCCATGACCCTCCTGATCCTCACCTTTCTTCTGATCTCAGCCCATCTTGATCTCACCCCAGCGCTTCCTACCAGCACTCCTCCTGTACTGCAGCGTCGCGTGTGTGACGTCACTACGATGCACCGGCCGACGCGATGCATGCTGCTGGTGCTGTAGGAAGCACCAATCAGGAGTGGGAAGAGATCAAGAGGACAGAGAGGCAGTTTTAAAAGGTATATTCGCCGTATAAGACGCACCAACTTTCCTCCCCCAGGTTTGGGGAAGAAAAAGTGCGTCTTATACGGCGAAAAATACGGTACCATTTAGGGTCATATCAGAGAGGTCAAACAAATCGTGGTCCACTGGAGAAGGAACTGGCAACACACTCTAGTTTATTTGCCAAGAAAACTTCATGGATGAGCACAATCAGAAGTATAATTGTGCTTGGCGTGCCAGGACACGACTGAATGACTGAACACAGAGAGTGACATTTAACATAAAATAGTTATTATTAGGAGGAACGTACCCTTTAGTTGTATAAAAAAAAAAATGGATTTCTATTTTCTGTAATTTCATTTGTAGAGTGACAATACATGATATAATCTACTGAGGTGTTATACCCTTAAGGATAAATATAGTTAAAAAGATAACATTTTGAATATAACATTTCCCTAGTCTAAAAATAATATAAAAAATAATTTTGAACTGAATTCCCACTGGTGGAAACCATTGGAATTGCTTTGCAACTGTAGTGCTGCAGCCTTTATCTATATCTGGCAAGTAGCCTTGAAACCCAACTAATTGCATAAGATAATGGTGAGTACCTACTCTGATGAGTCCCAGAAGGTTTAAACAACTGTCTGTGGATAGTTTGTATTAGCTGTGTTTATTAACTGTTTTATAACAAGAGGCACAATTTAAAGGAAACCGTGTAAAATTGGATTGAATTAACCGGGGTGTAGGAGCCAGAGTAATTCTGGGGGGATACCGCTCATTGTATACACAGGCTGTAAAGTAGCTTATATATACATACATACAGATATAGAAAAATCTGCGGGGGGGGGGGGGGGGGGGGGCCCCCCCCCCCCCCCCCCCCCCCCCCCCCCCGCATCTCCCCAATTCCTACACCCATGTGAATTAACATTGGATAAGGTTGACGACAGTGCAAACCATATCTTATATCAGCTCACCATTTACCATCTCACCATTGTAATTTTCTATTGTACTGTAATACACACTACAGATGTAATGTATTCTTCCTAAATTCATAGCAATTACAATTTGTATCATAATAGAATGTTTTTGTAATATTACATCTACTATGCAGATCTGTAAAATTATGTTAATTTATACATAGCTTTCATTTTAATGTGAATCACAGATCTAACTATGTTAGGAGATATGCATAAGCCATTTTATCCACTTGCAAATGCCTCTCACAATAGATACCATTGCCAGTAACTGCATTTATTCACCCCCAACTGCCCTTGCAAGTATTCCTGCCCTACCTGGGGTTAGAATACACTATAGTGGGAAATATGATTACCTGTATTATTAATTTTAAAATTATAGGCTTTTTCAGTGTAAGTAAATCTATCTCTTTAAGTGCATGATAAAACAGCTAATAATATGATAACATTTGGACAAAATGTTTTTGCCACCACAAAAACAAACAAGCAACTATGTTACTCATTAGCAGATAAAGACAGTTGATTAATATCCAGGAGCTGCCTATTTACTGTACATAATAATGTAGCACATACAATGCTGATTATCTCAGGAATTATTTACTTATTTTTGCTGGGATAAAGTGCCTTTAAAACAGATAAACTTTGAAAGTTGTTGAAACTATAGAAATACAATGAGCGTATACAAGTGCTAAATGTGCTTCACTACACTTAAAATGTATTGAAATAAATAAGGAAAACCTTTTCCTGTCAGTTAGCATAGGATTAAAGAATTACTGCCAGCCCATCTGCTCAGACCTCTGCCTGGCTTCCCATACTGTCTGTGTATTATTTGTGTACATGGACTAAAACCTACAGAAATAAAGCAATCACATTACCTATAGAGCTGCACTTCTTCCATAGGTTGGGCATAGTGTAAAGACTGCCGGTGCAGTAAGAAGCATCAATACACTTGAACATACGGCTGTAGCAAGAAAAGTACTGGAAATCGGATTATCAGTGATCCCTATGGTAATCAGCTGGCTGTGTGTTTAGCACTTTAATTCTACTCAGAGCATCATCTTTACATAGAGCAAGTGGTGGTCTTTGGCCAGTATGCAGGCATGTGTATATATATATATATATATATATATATATATATATATATTATATATATATATATATATATATATATATATATATATATAAAGATTGAGGTAGCAGTGAGTGTTCAGAAATCTATGTTGATAATCAGAGTATTGTAGTATATAGTGGTACCTTTTTTATTGGACAAACTTATTCATAAATATATTGATGAGCTTTCGAGAGATGAACCTCTCTTTATCAAGTCACAAGCTTTTGAGTTGATAAAGAGAGGTTCATTTCTCGAAATCTCATCTCTATAATTATGAATATGTTTGTACAATAAAAAGGTATCACTATATACTACAATACTCTCATTATTCATCTATATATATATATATATATATATATATATATATATATACACACACACAGTATGCATATATATATATATATATATATATATATATATATATTGTGACAAGGATGGCCGTACAACAGGGGTGTCAAACTCGGTCCAGGAGGGCCACACCCAGGCCTGGATTTGTGGATATCCTTGCTACAAGCAGGTGAGACTATTGCTTCTGCAGTCATCCTGTCTGACTCACCTGTACACAGAAAGGAAATCCTCAAATCCAGGCCTGGGTGTGGCCCTCCAGGATCGAGTTTGACACCCCTGCCGTACAATATTGTTTCCAGCTTTGAAATGACTGTCCGAAAGTAGTACAGGTCGATTTGCAGTTAAGATTATTTATTGTTCAACATGAAAAAAAAAAAAAAAAAACAGAACAATTGATGAAAATAAACATCTACATATACATTCTTACTTACTTTCAGTAACGCCTTTGCTAAGCCTGAGCAGCTTATCTGTCTCAGGGAAGAAAATAATAGAGCAATGTATTTTTCTGAATGTACTCGTACAGTCTCTGTTTTCTGTAGACCACAGTTCCACGGTCACTACCCAAATATCGGGGTTAGGGCACTGGCCCACCCTTTCTCTCAGCATGCCGTACCCCAGGGTTCCTTGATAAGCACTGTTGTACTTCAGTAAGAAATATATTTCACTATACATTCCCTTCCCTGTGGGTAAATCATACAAAATATAGGTTTCTTGTACCTCGTCTCAGCAACTTGTTATCTCTGTAGTGGTTCCTGATTCCAACAGGCACGTCTCTCTCTGTACTTTTGTAGCAGCCACACAGGCTGTAAATGGTTGCAGTCACATAGACTGATCGACCCTGGCAGCATCACCTGCTGCTCTGAAACACACTGCAAGCCCAGCCAGGCCAGATTGGGGAGCAACCCCCATCTCTCCTTTCCAGGCTTTTAACTGCTGCTTCACCTGGGCAAACTAAGTCTTATCCAGGAGTTTAACTCTGTATAGAACTCATCAAGGCTCGGTACCTTGCACCATCCTCTGGGGGCACTCAGTCACACACCCTCCCCCTCAGCTCAACAACATGGAGCTGAGTGACTAGTGCAGAGAGGCCATTAAAGCTGTACATGGCAACCACATGGTGTAGATGGTACTGTAGTTCCAAGTTGAAATATAGCCACCCAACCTTCAGGATCCTCTGCGCTATGTATAACTGCTCACCCTTCAAGACCTCTCCCTTATGCATATCTTTCCTCCTCGGTGCCATCTGCATTAAAGCATTCTGCAGTGATTGGATGGCCACTTGTAGATACATCTCCTCTTCATCCTCACGTCTTTTCCTGAATTCCTGCTCTATACTCTACATATGAGCTACCTGTAGACAATGCTCTGTATTCATTGCAGTGAATACAGAGCATTGTACACAGGCCCAGAAGGTCAGTGTTAGTCTCTTCTGGACATGCATTTCTCTGAGCAAACTGTGTCTCCATATTAGATGGATCGGTCACCCTCTGTGCTTGGGCAGTATGTAACAGCAGCTCCTTCTCTATCATAGTTGCTTCCTTTGCTTCAGGTGTTTTTGTATGCCTCGCAGCTGAGAGGTGGAATTGGTGATTTCTGCTTCTCCCTGAGATATACTATTAGTGTGGAAATCTCGCTTCGCAGGTTTCTCAGGATGCTTCTGGCTCTTTCAGTTCCTCTTGAGGGGACTCTTCCTCTGCTCCTGATTAGACACCTGTGCCTTCTTCTTGTAGGACACTCTGCTGTGCTCAAAGGCAGGCTTCCTCCTCCATTCCAGAACGTGATCTGGCATTAACCTCACATATTAGTAGGGACTTTCCTGTCTTCCATTTCAGGCTTTTGCAGTCGCTCTGGGATTGTGTTCATATTTACCTCTTGCTGCACTAGTTTTTCCTCTCATCTCTCTTTATCCATAGCATTTTGTTTTATCGCCACCTGAGACAGAGAGTTCTTGGGATATTCTACAACTCTATTAGAACACATCTCCATCCTCTGCTTCATATGTCCCCTCAGGAACGGTGGGTCCTCTTTCACCCACTTAGTCTCCAGATTCCTATCTTCCGTAACTTTCCCTTTAGTAAGTATTCCAGTTTCTTTCTTGGTAAGAACACTGGCTGCCTTCACCCTTTTCTGGGTCAGAGAGCTTTGTCAGACATTTACTTTCTTTAATATAATCCTCCAGCTCAGGAGCATTCATCCGGGACAGGTGGCAGTGTCTGTCCAGGTTGCATATGGTGGCCTCTTCATTGGTCTTACCCATAAGGTTTCTGTCTTGGTGTGGGTTTAAATCGTCCCCAGTGTCTTGGTCAGCATGCTTCATACTGCAGTCTCATTTGCTTCCTCTGCAGTCTCATTTGTGGCTCTTGCAGTCTTATTTGCTTTCTCTGCAGTCTCTTTAGCAGCTCCTCTGCCAGCGAGCCAGTTCCTTGCTTGTATCTCTTTGTTCACTAACTTCTGTGGGCAGAATCTCTGTTCTTTGACACTCTGGTTAACGCCAACTCTGTCAAGGATTTCTGCCTTTTCTTCATCCATGCTTATATAAGCTTTCTGAGCTTCACCAGACAAGTAAGGATCAATTAGGCTGACCCAGTACCTTTTGTGCCACGCCAATTGTGAGGTATATTTCTACATGATTGTCCTCAGTCATTCTTAGAAGAATATCATTGGCTCTAGCTCTTGCTGCATCTTCTATTTGTTTCTCCAAGATAGCTTGATTCTGAGCTAACTGCATAGCCATACCTGTGCTAATTAAGTCTCATCCAGCAGTTTAACTCCATCACTCCTGTATAGAACTCTTCAAGGCTCTGTGCCTTGTACAATCCACTGGGGGGTACTCTGTCTCTCTCTCTCTCTCTCTCTCTCTCTCTCTCTCTATATATATATATATATATATATATATATATATATATATATAAGTAAGACCCCACAAGAAGCGTTGAAAAGTCAAATTAATAAACCACTCTTTCCTAATATTTCAGCCCTATGCATCAATGGTGCTCACTGCAAGCTTTTATGCTCCAGTTGACACATATGCTTGAGTAACAAAGCCCATGAACCAGTTGCTGCTTATGATCCTATTTGACAATTGCTCCTCTGCGTTTTTTCTTTCATTATACTGCTTTCCTAATCTGTTGTGACCTCAACTACATTACTGACTAGTCTCCTTGTCTTTATTGTGACCTTCTGATACCTAACCAATGGCTTCTCTCTGGCACCTAACCCTTGGCTTTATATCTTGTTTTCCCCCAACTCCTACCTCCCTGACTTCTTGTTTGCTGCCTATGGAGACCCTGCCTTGACCTTACTTTTGCCTCTGACCTCTGTACCTTTCTCAATTGTAACTCACCAATGCCACTCATATTAACCTCTATGTCCTCCATTGAAACCTACAGGTGAAACATTTTGAGTGTGACAGAACAGGTTGACCTAATTCAGAGCTGGGGTGCTGCTGGTTTTACACAATTCAATCTTACACCAGCGGTCTGGAGCTCTTAAAGGGAGCTACAAACTTGGAACATTATTATTTCAGATCAAGGAGTATAACCTGAAAATGTTTTCTGACCAACTATTCCTTTTTTAATTTTAATTTTATATTTAATATGAATACGCTATTTCCCACAATAGACAAACACAATATATAAAATAAAAATATATGTGATATGTAATAAGCATTACAGATTCTGCATTGATCCATTGCTGTCCTATATAGGTTACTGATCCCAAATTTTCCCAAACTATGTTCTTTGATCACATATAAACAACATATTCCAAATTCTATCCAAATTATTATTCCTGGTTACTTCATATTCAGTCTCTTCCCAAACTAGCATTTTGTCTGATAACAGTACTAGTTACCATTTTATCACAATAAATATATAAATAATTATTATTATTTTTAAGAATATGTATAGCAAAGGCGTTATATAAAGACATTTCTGCTATTGTAATTTTTAAATATAATTTGTGATTGAGAAATACATTTTTGCCATAATTATTCTATTGTTAAAAATTGCCATAAAATATGTTCTGGAGCCCCTACCATATTGCATCTCCTCCAGTAATAATGCTATATATTTAACTATATTTAACTTCAACTAAGATATAACAGTACTTAAATCTCTCCCCATCTTAGTTCATTTCCTACACAATCTGTTGATGATATGTGATGTTTTGCCATAATCATCTCTAAAAATTTAACCCCTTTCTCTAACCATATGATTTTAGGAAATGCATCCATTTCCCCATATATTTTCAAGAAATTTTTATCAAAAACGGATGTAGACATAAATTGTTACAAACACTATTATTCATCCAAGATGTTAGTAATGAGTTAGGCATTATATATTGAAGGGTGTCTACTCCGTTTGGTGTATAATTCCACAATAATATATTTCCACGTTAGTTGCCTGATACACTAGGACTGCCATGGAATTCTTTGCAAATAGAACATTTACTCATACCCAATAGGGTGTTAAATACAGGGAAAACGTTATTGATAACAAACATTCCTAGGCAGTTGTATTTCAAACCCCACAAGGGAATAAAATAAAGCTAGAAACATGTTTTGTTTTTAGTAGTATACAAGTGTGTGAAAGAAAAAGTTTTTTAAACTCCCACTTCATTCCAGCAATTGGTGTTAAATGTTTTACTGACCACTTATTCAATCAATATACAAGATAATTCACCGGGGTCATAACAGCATGTTTATTGGATATATTTTATTTTTTTGAATATATGACTCTTTAAATAAGTTAGGTGAATGTGGATGTGCCACATGTATTAGGTGTTTCTGATGGATAAAAGATAGCAGTCATCCATTTAGACAAGCACGCAGTGTTTAAGAAGTGTGGTTTTATTCAAATAAAAAGTGGTTATTGGAAAAAAAAGTAATAAGATTATTACTAAAAAGGATTGAAATCAACAAATAGATTCTGGAATACAGTGGTTTACAGTGAAGTAATCATCTTTTTACCATTAAATTAATAGTGTGCCAGAAATCTAAAGTCTATGTTTAACCCTGTGTATCCTTCCTGAATAAATAAGGTAATCACCTTAATTTCAAATGTTTTATGTTCTTAAATTCCCCTTCAGTACATTCATCCAGGGATTATGAATTGAGTGTTCAAATGGGTATAGTAATGTCTTAATTATACAATAGCACTGGCATTACTAGCTGTAAACTTGAATTAATGTTTTCTATTTTGTCTGTCAACCAGCCTATGTGATCCTACCACCTAGCTCTGCTTCATATCCCTATGTTAGTCTAATCACTTGCTAATTAAAAACTCCTGGAGGGTTCACACATGCTCAGAGTGATTAAAGGTTGTTGAAATTGCGGATGACAACATAGGCCTTCATCTCAGTTATCATTTCATCTTACAAATACTGAGCAGGGACTAATTAGCAAGTGATGAAACAAACACAAAAATAACAAGCAGGACATCTCATGAGGTTAGAAGGAAAAAGATTCCACCTTAAAGAAAGGAAAAAGTTATTCACAGTTAGGGTGGTTAATATGTGGATTCTCTACCAAAGTCAGTGGTGACATCAGATTTGGTAGATAACTTTAAAAAGGGATTTTATATATTTTTGACTTCCTCTGGATCAATTAACAATAAACAATTAATTTGCATATTAGAAGATATCTAAAAAGGTTAAACTTAATGGACTAAAAGTCTAGTTTTAACCTCAATTACTATGTAACTATGTTATTATTATGTAACTAGGTAGGAGGATCAGAACAACATAGAAAATACAAAACAAAATGTACTTTTTCTGTATAAAAAAGCCCTTTTAAAATGACATTCATTTTATAAAGTACTTATTACTAACCATTGTTTTAGATACCATGAGCCCAATTCAATTGCAAGACCGCATCTCGCGGTACATAGCCTGTATGTCTGTGGACTTGCTGCGGGCTTGCAGTCTGCTACAATTTCCGGTGCTATTCAGTTGAACAAAGCCGCAAGTTATGGGCCGAAAACATAAACCATACACTCGTCTGTAGCAGTTCAGGGCTGGAATATGATCAATTAAGCAAGGCCGTAACCACCGATTTCCAAACAGCCAATAGAAAATGAAACCATCATCATGATGTCAGTAAAACATGGAGGTTATATGTCAATCAATTAGCATTGAGGGGTCCGATATGCGATCAGACTTGCAAACCCCCAGAATAATAAAAATGAATGCCGATACTGTTCTAGTTAAGGTGGCTGGCCTGATATGTATTAACTGATTGATTCCTGAGATCAATTTAACCCCGAAATGATAATGATCAAAGGCTTTGGGAGGCTGTACGTTCTGGGTTTACCCACCGCAAAGTTTTCAAGCCCATAACCCGTAAAACGTTTGGAGCCCGCAAAAAGACACCAATTGAATATCAAATTAACTTACGGCCTCATTTATGGGCTCCAGTAAAAAATGTTTCCATATACTATTGATTCTCCCCTATCCAATGCATTCATAATCCATGACATTTAAATATGCCTTTAATGGATAAAAGGCTTTGGTAATTTTTTTTGTTCATTAACTCTTCAATTTTTTTAGAAGGTTTTTTTCTTTCCTGAGGCTGGAATTGACATAATTTGTTGATCTGTAGTATCACTAACTTTAGTTTGTAAGGAGTATTAGCCTTTTTGTATTATAATAAATGATCTTGACCTTTTTGTATATTTTCTGACTATTTTTTCATGCCCCCAAGAGTAACAGTTGGGAACACCACAAGCTCCCCAAAGTGCTGACCTTTGAGTCATCCAATGCTGAATGCAAATATAAGACACTACAGGGCCTCTAGGGATGAAAACTCTATCCAGGGACTTAAAGAAAGTCACAGCACTATCAGACCAAGACATTATTTATAGTGTTTATTGATTCTGTTACTCTTTTTGCCTCTGCAAAAAACAAACAAGCAGGAAACAGGAGATCCTCTGAGAATAGCACAGTCATACAAACCAACACCACATATAGAACATGTTGAAAAAACAATCATTACTCTATAGACTTATTTAATCTTTGATATATTTATATATATATATATATATATATATATATATATATATGTATTCTATTGCATGCAATATTCTATTACATGCGAGTTACAGTATATGTCTTCTATTACATGCAATATTTTGCTACATGCGAGTTACAGTATATGTCTTCTATTCTAAGTCTTCTATTACATGCAATATTCTACTACATGCGAATTACAGTATATGTCTTAACACATTAAAAAACAAATGTAATCATTATAACAATTCCCTAGTGGAACAATCAATAATTACCAAAAATGGCCACTGAAGCTTTTAAAAAGAACACAGAATTGAAAAAGACCTCCCTCTTGGTATCATCAATAGAATCTCTGCTATTAATCATGCAACAGCCAGCAGGCAGGATAGACTTTGAATGTAAGCAGACTTACAGCTCTAGATTTTTTAGCTGTTATTAGTGTAATTAATAAAAAAAAAGATAATTTTTTAACACACAACTCTATCACACCATGAAGAGTACTTGTTTTGTTTACGTTGTTCAGTCGTGTTCAACTCTCCGGGACCTCATGGACTGTAACACACCATGCCGATCCACTCGGTATTTATGGCAATGTTACTGGAATTGGTTGTCAGTTACCTCTTCAGTGGGCTACAGCATACTGGTAATCCTAGGTGATCTCCCATCCAAGTACTGACCAGGCGCAACTTTGCATGGCTTCAGGGTGGTGAGACCTCTTGGTCCCCTGACTGGAATCAAACCCAAGTCACAGGGGGGAAAGCACCGAATCCTAACCACTGGACCACTAGGGAACCAGAAGTGCACTTACAGTAAAGTAAATTTAATAATAATAAATAAGAGTATATGCTGTGTGATCTATTGGGTTGTTAATGAATTAACTTCCAGGAGATAACACTATAAAGCCAAATCACCTCATGAGCCACAAATCCTCTTCTAACAGCCCTATTAAATTCCCCTAAAGTGTAAAACCGAAGCCCGTAATGTAGCCAGTAAGACTTACGGCTATTCAATTTGCCCCACAAAGCAAGCAACTGCTGATCTGCAGGTTTGGAGTGAAAAAAGCCTATGGTACATGGGACGTGAAACTTCGAAGCTGCAAATCCTTTGTTCTCTGAAGCCAGCAGCTGTTATGTTTCCAATCATGCTATTAAATTGCAACAATTTCACTTGCCTTCAACCCCGTTACACGCAAATGGAGCCAAGAAGCCAACGAGTGCTAGAGAGGACCCGCAAGGGGGGTAAAGTGCAATCCATAGCACATATACACACACTACTGTACTTTTATTGAAAGGGAAAGTGATGTTAGGTCTTAGAATTAATAGCACAGCATTCTCAAGCTCGCAAATCGACCAAAAAACAACAACTTTATTTCATGTTTGACTTCCGTGTTTTATCGATCCTGGCAATTAATGTGCTAATACATATAATGGAACTCGCATGTAATAGAATATCATATTTACGGCTTTATCAATATTGCATCATATCTGGAATGTGCGTCCGATCGTAACTCGTAATTAAAAACCGTAAGACTTTGAAATCCTCCATTTGTAGTGATGTAATTATGCAGATCTCATTTGCGATTGGCTCCATCTAAACCCGTAACTACGGGTTTGACTAATTGATCACTCGCATCCAACGTTCAACAAATGGTTTACGAGTTTGCATCTCAAGCCTGTAACTCACAGCATGTTCCAATTTAATAGCTATTTAACTGGGCTAAATTTCAAGCTTGAGCCCTTGCGAGCCTCCCGATGCCTCTACGAGCTTCGAATTTAATGTGGCTGTATGTATCCAACATACATTACATTACTGTTGCTGATATAGAGCATATCATGTTACATTGTATCATCCTCAAATATGGAAAATAAATATTGAAATATAGATTTGGCAGCAGATAAGAATAAAAAAAAAACATCTGGTCTGCCCATTCCATCTACCTAAAAGTTTGGGTTAATTGGGTAAATTAAGCCTTTATTTTTGAACTTTATTAAATCCTTCAATATATTTGAAACATTATATTATTATTGTTATGTTTATTATTAATTATACTAGCGACTTGCCCGTCAAAAATGACGGGGCAATAAAATTTGAAAGCATGGAAATGCTGTTTGCCACACAATGTAAAGCTTTTTCTACTCTGAGGACCTTTGGCGCTCATTGCGAAGCTCGTGCTGAGCGCCTTTGGCACTCATTGCGAGCCTCTCCTCTCGTGCACTTTTGCTCCTCTGAGCACCTTCGGCGCTCATCACAAAGACAGATATATATATGTATATTTTTTAAAATAATAATCAATTAGTTACTTAATAAATTAATATACTTTATGTATTTCTAATTAATATATCCAGCAATCAATAGCCTGAAGAGGTAACAATCTGTTTTTATTTTCCTTCAGCATACAATCTACAGTTGTACTGTTGCTGCCCTGAGGAGAAAGTGTCATCAGTGTCCCAACTGTGCATTAGAAATATGCTTCGTGCGCGAGGGCAACTGATGGTTTAGTTGTGTAAAGCACCTGTTATGAGCAGAAGGACCCACTAGACTGTTTGGAGTTTATCAGTTATTATATATGTGGTTAGAAGTTACTAACAACTTGCTTAACAGTTATATCATGGGTGTAATGCATACATGTAGTTATATCATGGATGTAATAAGTGCAAATAGTAATGTCATTGATTAGCATTAAAATACTGTATCTATATTAGAAGTAGGCAGTCTGATTTTGGACACACTAAACAAAGGTGGTGTCGGAGTCTGCTTGTACTAATCAAAGGTACATGGTGTTCGGTTCTTAAATCCTAAGAAAAGGGGTCTGATGGTGCCTGTCTCTTCAGAAATGATGCTGTCATCTGAAGTGTCTGCTGGTGTCGAGATCTGAACAAACTGTTGTGACCCATAGAGAGAGAGAGAGAGAATTGGGGTGAGCGTAGTCCCCCAAACTTGTCAGGCGAAACAGCTCCATTTTAGATTCGTAATGTTATTAGTTGCAAGATAGTGTTGTAAAATGGCGTAGTTTGTCTATGTCCTACGGGGTTAGCGAGCATTTGAAGTCCTTTGTAATAATGTATTTTGTACCTTGTATGTTCCTGTGTGAAAGTGCTATGCGGTTGGCAGTGTTTTGCGCGGTCCAGGGTCGTGTAGCCTCGTATTCATTTTTTTTTTTTGCCCATTTTTTTCTTGCTTGGGCAATTTTCATTTGTCGAAACTCGGCGAAGTGAGTTAAATTTGCGTTCCACCTCACTCCCAGATGTCTTGGCTGTTCCCCTGTGCTGTGTGTGATGTTTTTGTTGTATTTTTTTGTTGTTGTATTTTTTGTGTTTTTCCTGTTTTTTGGTTTGCGCTGTTCGGCCGTTTTCGTCAACTGCTTGCAGGCTAAGGCGATCCCGCGTTTCCTAAGTGTTTGGAAAGTCCTGCGTGTTTCAATGTGTTTCAATGTGTGATCGGCTAGCCTCGCTTTGTGAGGCTCACAGGAGCACCTAAGGCGCTCCTTTCTGGCTAAGTCCCGTGTGTTTCATTGCCTTCACTGCTTGCCTCGCTTTGCGAGGCTCGCAGGCAATGATTGCCTTCAGCGCTTATCGCCTAAGTGCTGCGAGTTTTGGTGCCTTAACGGCTTACCTCGCTATGCGAGGCTCGCAGGTGATGAGCGCCTTTGGCGCTCATCGCCTAAGTGCCGCGAGTTAACAGCCGGCCTCGCTATGGCGCTTCGGAGCTCATCTCCTAAGTCGTACACACCACGCTAAGCGTGACGACGTCTCGTAGTTTGACAACTATTAAATGTGATTTAAAAGTAGGACCACATGATGGGTTTGTCACAATAGTTAATATATTTGACCAATAAAAAAAGGTATCACAATATACTGTAATCTTCTGATTGTTCCTCTAGATTACTATATATATATCTTCTATCTATACATATTTTATTACATATATATAGTTTGCCTGAAGTATTCATTTAATGTTTTCTAGGCTAATTTATAAAACATTAATATTAAAATATACATGTATTTTTGTGTTTATGGGTGTATAGAAGAGTCATGTCTTTCCCTCCTTGTCTTGTTTCTTTTATTATGACTGTGAATTTAGACCAATAAATGATCACAGGCATCTGGTGCTTTTAATATATTTTACAAAAGGGCTATGTAACATTGTGATTTAAAGAACCACTGTAATTGTCCATTTTTTATACATTTTAAGTTGTAAAGACCAGAATAAACAACTTTAAAAAAACTTTGATCTTCTGTAAGAAAACGTACACTGAAAATTGCTGATTGTCTCCTCCATTTTTAGGTTGGAGCTCCTCTAAAAGTACTCAGACTGTGGCAGAGTGTGGAGCTAGTTTAATTAATTGACCTTTTTTACAGACACTGCCAAAGATGAAAAAGATTGCATGTGCTCCAGCCTTAACATCAAAGGAAAACCAGCATTTTATTGCAATCATTCTTATAAAATAATAATCAAACTCACTATCACATCACCACCACCCTTACAATTATTTTATGGCACTTTCTTATGGTACTATAACTTTAGATCCCCTTCAGGATCACTACCTTGTTGTGGTGAAGGGGCTTGTGTACATCAATGAAGCGGTGAGCTATGTCATATAGGGCCAACCAAAATGGGCAGGTCATAGTAGAGAGGTCAGACATCTCTCTGACATCTCTGGGCTGGAGCATCCATATTTTTCAGTGCAGTGTAGTATTTGCCACAGCCTGAAAAATGTAATAAAAGCTACATCCCTAAACAAAAAGTTGTTTATACTGATATGTATTACTTCAAAGTTATGAAAACTTCATCAAGTCTGCTGTGGTGAGTGTTATCCGGCTGCAGCTGGTATGGGCTGTTTATGGGTGTGTGTGTTCTCTGTCCGCTGACCTGCAGACAGACTATGGCCCCCATTCGATTGAGGTTTAGTGAGATCTGGAGGGCGTAAGTGAGGTTGCAAGCTACTCTGGTATTTGTCTTTTTGCGGGCTCGGACGACTTCTGAGTTACGGGCTTGAAAAAATGGTGATGATTATCCTTGCATCTTACAGCCTCTAGAAGCATTTGATATTTCACTATAGCAAGGCTAAAATTGCAAATCGCTATTCAATTGCTCAATTTCCCCAAGCCCGCAAATGTTTGCACACCCGTAAATGGCAAATGGAGGAGAAAATCTCACAAGTGCTAGACAGGACCCGAAAGGGGTTTCAACCCCTGTTCGTAGCACTGTAAATGCAAATAAAAATAATTACTGCACTGTAAATAACGGGGAAAGTGATGATAGAAATTATAATTAATTGCACAACAGTCTCAAGCTGTCAAATCGGCGGTTAAATCGATCTTGGGTATCAATGAGTTAATACATAGCAGGCCACCCATATGGACTAGAACAGTATTGGCATTCATTTTTATAATTCTTTTTTTGAGGGTCTTGCGAGTCTGATCGCATATCGGACCCCAAACCTAATTGATTGACATGTAACCTCCATGTTTTACTGCTGTAATAATGACAGTCTCATTTTCTATTGGCTGATTTGAAATGGGCGGTTACGGTCTTGCTTAATTGATCATGTTCCTGCCCTGAAGTGCTCCAAACCAGTGCATGGTTTATGGTTTTGGCTTTGGGACAGTAACTTGCAGCCTTGAGCAATTGAATAGCATCTCAATCGGAGACCTACGGGAGCCCGCAACTCGCTAGTAGACATTCTGGTGTCTGTGATCGAATTGCAGACTTCGAATTTAATCTGGCCCTATATTTAAGATAAAGGCCTCTCTCAGGGGGGTATTTAAGTTTATGCTGCCCTAGGCCCATTCAGATTTTTGCTCCCCAACGACCCATTTATTACTTCTCCTTTTCCATTTATATTCTCCAATTATAAGATGTGTATGAATTTATAAATGTAGGTATGTGTGTATATACATTATGTTAGGAACACTTACAGACTGCATATAGACAGTTCTGTGGACATTATTCCATGGCACTGCATTGATAACTTAAGGCAGCCTGCTGCCCTTCTGAAAATGTGCTGTCCCAGGCCTGGGCCTCATGTGCCTAGACAGAAACAGACCACTACAAAACCATTCTTGTTGTTATTTACTTCTGCATTCCAAGTCTCCTCTCACCATAGGGACCAAAATAGCAGATTCTATGACAGCATAAATGTGTATAAAAGAATAAATTAGATTATATAAACAGGGAAAACAAAAAAATATAGCAATATTAAACGTAATCATGCATTGCCAGATTTGGCCACTATGGAGCAGTATGTCTTTCCAATGACAGCTTTGACCCGTAATTTATATTTTATACACATTATATATATATATATATATATATATATATATAATTTTTAATTAAATTGGAGGGGGGGGGGCGGGGGTGAGTGGATGGTTGGTGCCCAGGAACATTGAGAAATTAAACAAACAAAAAAAAAAGTTTCAGGGGCACTACAACACTGCTCCCCCCCCCCAGAGCAGGGGCCCAGACCAGGTGCAACAGCTGTCAATACACCCCTGCTACCTGTGCTGTGACTAGAGTTGAATTGTCACACTTAGGCTACAGTATTTGTCTCTTTAAACTTTATCCCCCCCATATTTTTGGGGGCTCCTACACCCATGTATTTTCCATATGACACATGATAGTGGTGACTGAGCTGGGATTAATTGGACCTTCCATTTACATATCCAGCTCTGGCCCGCCCATCCTCCTTCCCATTCACCATGCTATAACCAATACTATTCAATGAAGCTACTCCTTATAAGAAATAATCCATATATTAAATAATGATTACATTAAATTACATCAAAACTCTGCGTACTTCTGTTCCACTAACCATTTCCTTTCAATGAATAGTTTAAATTGTTCAGAAAACGTTGACATTTAAACAGCCGTTTTCACCATAAGACATCATTAACACTTAAATTCTGTCACTTATAATGTCCCATCTAGACTACTGCAACACATTTCTAATTGTCCATTCTACCGACGATTCTTTGCATTTCAGTTTATCATGAATGTTGTCACTGGATCCACCTATCTGACCTACCTTTCATAGCCTGCTGATCTGTCATTATCTACATAGACTTTTCCATAGCAGCTGTTGTCTCCAATACACCTCAGAACTGTAAAGCTCGAAAACGGGGTCTATAAAATGTGGTCTACAGCTCTCAGTTACTGAGCAGAACCTAGAACCTCTTTCAACCAACAACTACCTTAATCTCAATGCAGCCATTAAAGGACCACTTAAGTTAAAGAATAAAGACAAGTGTTTGTCAAATATGTACAAGATGAACAATATTACCAGCTGTGTAAGCCAGGAACATAAAACATCTGAATGTTTTGAAGACTCTGTTTCTAAGAACATTAATTATTTTTTATTTTTGCTACATCACATCCTGACACCTGGGTGATGGGGGTATGTGTTTGCAGAAGGATTTGGTAGGAGGAAAAAGGCAGAAGTCCACAGCCTTTGAAAAAGATTGAAATGGACAACATGCTCCTTCCTCCTCTCTCAGAAGCAGGACGTTGCATCAAAGAATGCAACCATAGCTATCCAGAAATGCAATGTACAGAACAAGGTGTAAGTTGTGCAAAGATTAAACAACTTATCCTGCTTTTTATATCAAAATATATTTTATAATTAAAAAATAGCAGTATGACTTTTTTCCCTCCTAATTGTTCTTTTAGTCAGACTCACTTTGAAACATATTTTTTCATTATATAGTGGTCCTTTAATTCAAAGCAGTGTCAGTTTGCTTCAGTTTTTTTAACAAACGAAACAGAAGGCAAAAAGAGAAGTTTCCGTATGTTTACATAACATTTCTAATAGTGTTTCATATAATAGTAATTCTAAGGTATGTTTGGGGCCTATATGGTTCCACTTGGTCGTTTAATGTTTTTTAAGTATGGTTTTGTTCTTGAATGGTCTGATTGATTTGATTGTTTTCTTTCAACCCCAGGTGCAAACCCTATGTGGCTGCAGATTTGTTTCTACTCGTTGGTCAACTTAATGAACGTGAATACCCTGAGAAGAAGACCCGACTAATGGTAGGTGTCACTCCTTTAATTTTTCTGTTAATATGTATAGGTGCAATTATGATATTGCTGTAGTCTTGTCACATGAGTTTTTTCAATCTATATTGTATACCAATGAATTTAACACATTGTTCCTTTACTTCTTGACATTTCTGCATTGCTGATTATGTATTTCAATGGGCTTTACAAGTATAAGGTCATTGGGCGGGGCTTATAAAGGTCATTATGATGTCAGGGGAGGAGTTATAAAAAGGGGTGTGGTTTGAAAAGGGGGGAGTGGCTATGTTTCGCCCTGTCGCCCCTCCAACTTGAAAAGTCACCAGCCGCCACTAGGTTATACTAATACATTGTTGTGTTTTTTTATTGCAGGGTGAAGAAAATATTTGGGGGGGCGTTTGCCCTGACGCCCCAATGGACGGGCCGCCCCTGTAGTAATTTAAGCTATGTGCAGGCGGTCCCTGGGTTAAGGATGAGACACATTCCTGAGAACGTCTTAAAACAGGATTTGTATGTAACTCAGATCCCTGATGAATAATAATAATTATAATAACAATACTACAATGGCTCATATGTGGTAATGATAATACAGTGTAATACTGTAATAATAATAATAATAATAATAATAATACCCCTGTATTGTAATAATAACGCTGGTCAACAATTTTTTTTGCCTCAAAGCAAATAAGGGTTGTGCTATATGTAATTTATCCCACTGATTTTGAAAATGGTCTCATTATTTCGAAAAAACTATCACCCATAGTATTAAAGTTATATCATCTTTAATATAACACATTGTGCTATATAACACATTCATACAGCATTAATATATGTTAATTTTTCCTCAATAAAATCCTAGTATTATTTTTAATTGTTAGAAATTCTACTGATTAGTCAACGTAAAAAGGTCACAGAGTAATAAACAATTGAGTCTTGAGGGATGATTAGTCATGTGTTTGCGTGTTTACTGAGTCAGTGCTCCTGGCCAGTTGGTGGAAAGAGTTTATTCTTGAAACATCTAATGCTTTGAGTATCTGTTATTTGTGTAGTTCTATGTACATTTTATGTTCATAATATGAAGTTGAACAATGCCAAGAAATTGTATTTTTCATCCAGACTCATTTTGCTACATTTAAAAAGGTGATATTTCAAAATCATAAATGTGGTTTTACTCCACTTATTAAGAAGTTTTATGAGCTTTACTTTGGATGCAAAGTCAGTGACCAAGATAAAAGTTGGGCCCCTCATTTTTGTTGTCGTACCTGTGTCAGACTTCTCACAAGTTGTCAATGGGTTCTCGGCATATGAATTTTGCTGTTCCAATGATTTGGCAGGAACAAAAAGATCACTCCACAGATTGTTACTTTTGTCTTACAAACATTTCAGGCATCAGTTCTAAATCAAAGAACACTGTGGCATATCCGAATTTAGCACCTGCCATCAGGCCAGTGCTGCATCGGGAAGAATTGCCTGTGCAAACGCCTCCAGAAGAAGTAATACTTAGTGATTATGAACAAGAAAAAGATCCTGTAGAGCATGGTGATGATGATATAAGGCTTGATCAAACTTTTGAGGCTTCCTGTTCATGGTTACAACCACATTTCCTTACTCAAGGAGATATCAATGACCTTGTCCAGACTTGAACATATCTAAAATGCAAGCAGAGCTTTTAGGCCCCAAGTTGAAAGGCTGGAATCTTCTCCATAAGGAAACTACAGTTTTTTTCTTTTTTAAGAGATAGGCATAGTGGCCCTCATTCAATTTGCAATTTGGCCAATTGAATAGGACTCTAAATAAGCACATAACATATATTTTTTTAAATAAGTTTTTAGTTAGTGAAAACCTTGCTTTTGGATAGAAGTTTACTAACTAAAAACTTCCTTAAAAAAATATGTTATGTGCTTATTTAGAGCCCTATTCAATTGGCCAAATTGCAATTGAATGAGGGCCAGTGACTTTAAGGATTTATTTTCCCTTGAAGATGAATTTGTTTTTTGCAATGATGTTTATTCTGTCATAGAAGCACTAACACAGTTACATAGGGCCTCATTCTATTATCGGCCGCAGCCGTTGCGGGGCCGCAAGGACCGTCCGCAAGCTATCCGGCTATTCTATTCCCCTCCGGCCGGGGGTTCCGGCAGGCTTGCGGCCGGCGCCTTGTTTGGTTGCAATTCTATTGCTCCGGGAACCCTGTCTGCAAGGCTAAAAGCGAGCCGCAGCTTACTTGCAGCAAAAAGGTCCCGCTAGCACCAATTAAGCACATAAAATAGCTCAAATAAAGCCATCCTGCACTTTGAGAAGACTATAAAGTGATTTTAGGTGTTAGAAAAAATAGCACAAATTTCCCCTATACTCAAATCCATAAAATATATTTTTTTTAATATACGTAAAATATACATGTAAAAAGTCCATAGGGCTTGGAGCACCTCAGACACGCCCACGCCGCAGCCGGAAAATAAAAAGTTAATTTGAACTCGGGTTTGGGCTGATGTGCAAGCTTGAGAGTGGGTTAATTTTAATCCTTATGTCCCCCAATATGATCCCTAGCATTTACAGAGCTGTACAGTGCAGGCTTGAATTTATTTTTGCGTTTTTAGATTTCAGAGCTTACAGCCGGTTTCAAGATATGCGGCCGGCCGTAAGGGGAGATCCTTGCGGGGCCGTATAATAGAATCGCGAGTTAACAGAACCCCCGCAAGGAATCGCAGCCTTACGGCGGATTTACGGCCGATAATAGAATGAGGCCCATAGTATTTAAGGTTGAAAAAAGACTTTCAGTCCATCAAGTTCAACCTTTTAAGATCTACTCTGATCTGCAATATGCGGACTAACTATTAATTAATTAGTTGTTATCCATGATAACTCTGAATTCCCTTTGTAATTAGAAATAAATCTAGTCCCCTTTTAAAGTTATCTATCGAATCCGCTGTCACCACCTCCTCTGGTAGAGAATTCCACAGATTAACCACCGTTACTGTGAAGAACCCTTTTCTTTCTTTAAGGTGGAATCTGTTTACTTCTAACCTCAAGGGATGTCCTCTTGTCAGTTGAAAACCTCTTGCCAAAAAAAGCTCCTTTGACAAATCTTTATACTGACCCTAGATGTATTTATATAAGGTAATCATATCTCCTCTTAGATGCCTTTTTTCCTAGTGAAAATAGGTTTAATTTGGTTAGTCTTTCTTCATAACTTAGGCCCTCCATTCCCCTTATTAGTTTTGTTGCCCTCCTCTGTACCTTTTCCAGCTCTAAAATGTCCTTTTTATGAAGTGCTGCTCAAAATTGTACTCCATATTCCAAATGAGGGCGTACTAGAGATTTGTATAGTGGCAGAATTATATTTGCTTCCCTGGCTTCTATACCCTTCTTGATACCTGCTAATATTTTATTTGCCTTTGCAGCTGCTGCTTGGCTTTGAGCACTGTTACCTAGTTGGTTGTCCACAAGCACTCCCAAATCCCTTTCAATAGCACATCATTATCTGATTAAATTACCTTGCACAACTTCGTGTCATCAACGAAAATGGAGACACCACACTTCAATCCTACCTCTAAGTCATTAATAAATATGTTAAAAAGGAGAGAACCTAATACTGAACCCTGAGGAACCCCACTTACCACATTAGTCCAATCGGTCTAAAATATAATCCTCTCCTTTTTTTTTTCCATTTACAACAACCCTTTGCTTCCTGTCTTTTAGCCAGCTCTCAATCCATGAGCAGATATTTACTGCAATTCCTGTATCTCTTAGTTTACACAATAGTCTCCCACGTGGTACTGTATCAAAAGCCTTTGCAAAATCCAAAAAGACTAAATCCCACTGAGTTGCCTTGATCTAGGTTCCTACTAACCTTCTCATAGAAACTAATTAGATTTGTTTGACATGACCTATCCCTCATAAATCCATGTTGACTCCTACTTATAATCATGTTCAAATAGACATATTCTTGTATGTTATCCCTTATTAACCCTTCTAAAAGCTTCCCCACTACAGAAGTGAGGCTCACTGGTCTATAATTCCTTTGCTCTTGGTCATGAGTACAAAGCAGAGGATTGACATTTATGTATTGATTCTTCTAGAGTTAGCTTGAAAGCTGTGCTTCTCCACAAAGGAAATAAGTTTCCACTAGCTCATGCTGCCAATATTAAAGATACTTATGAGAGCATGAAACTCGTGACTGAAAAAAATAAATATGAAGAATACAAATGGAATATCTGTGGTGATTTGAAACTTGAAAGTAGTTGCTCTTTGCTTGGACTACAACTTAATCACACAAAGTACAGCTGTTTTCTTTGTGAGTGGGACAGCAGAGACATCATTGCACTCAGAAACAATGGCCAAATCGAACATCACTAACTCCAGGACTTAAGAACGTTGTCAATACACCACTCGTTGATCCAGGAAAAGTATATCTACCTCCATTCCATATAAAGCTTGGTCTTATGAAAAACTTTTTCAAAGTAATGGATTGAAGTGGACCTGGATTTACATATTTAAGGAAAAAATTCCCAAGGATCATGATCATGATGCATAATGCAAAGAACAAAGAGAGGATTTTTGTAGGACCTTATATAAGACAAACTGATTAAAAGTGAGAACTTTGATACAGTTGAACCAGGCTGAAAAGGCTGTATGGAAAGCTTTCAAGAGTGTTTGGCAGAACTTCTTAGGGAATCATAAGGCAGCCAACTACAAAGAAATAGTGGATGATCTTTTGCAATCTTACAAGACCATGGGATGTAACATTTGAAAATCAATTTTTTGGATTCCCACCTGGATTCCTTCCCAGCAAATCTTGGGCAAGTCAGCGATGAACATGATTAACGATTTTACCAGGACATTTCCAAAATGGAAAACCAGTACCAGGGCAAGTGAAAACCAGCAATGCTTGTTGGACCCTTAAGAGGGATGTTCCTGAGAAAAAATACAGGATAAAATCCTATACTTCTACCTTTTAGGAGAGTTAGTCCTTTACTATGTACATATTTTAAATATATGTAATACTGCAAACTTAAAATCACTGTCTCTCAAAATCCTTATGTTTGTATTCAGCACAAAAAATACTATAAGGTTCACCTATTTTGACTTCTGAGACAAAAATAAAGTACAATTTTGTTGACCAGTGTATTATACAGAAACTATTGTGCTATTTCTTTTAATTCAGGAAACTCATACAAAAAGTCTTGGGAGCCTGTTCTTAAGTATGGGTTGTCTGTAAGTCGGGTCGTCTGTAACCTGGGACCACCTGTATATTTTCAGTTATGAAAATGTTCTCTTTTGTATCTCTTGCTCTAAAGTTTTTGGCTGGCATTTTAATGTAACAAAGCTGTAAACCATTAAACTTAAGGATACATTTACTATTATTTAAAGAATAATAATACTTATACTAATATACAGAACAAGGTGTAAGTTGTGGTAAGATTAAACAATTATCCTGCTTTTTATACATATCTGTGTTGTTACTACAATGTTCTACCACAATAGACATCATGTTCTGAAGTACAGACTGTGAAGACACAGACAGCATAATATTCTCCTTTTCTCCCCTAGACATTTATAATTAATGTCCTTATATATTAAAATTTGATATTTTCAGTTACTTACCAAGTTTAAAATCGATGCAAAGCTATTAACATATGACCCTTACAAGAAACACTCAGAACCAAACAATATATATTTTCAATATTTCTATAACTTCTACAGAACTTTCAAAGCATCTCTGATACCTCTTGGTTCAAAAGAAGATGTTTAGTGTAGAATAATAAGGGGTTTAGAATGATGTGGGATTGACTGGTTCACTCTGCTTGTGGGTTTGAGGGATGTGCAGCTCATTTCTCTAGATACAGTGTACAATGGATCCATGTGTGAATTCCTGGATACTCGAATACAAGATTTGGCATGGCCAAATCTAAACTTTGACCCTCATTCAATTGAGCCATTCGGGAGATCCGGGCTCACACGTGGAGGTTGCAAGTTATTTTGCTATTTAATTAACTTCCATTTGCGGGCTGCAATCAAGTTACTGGCTTTGAGCTGCTATTCATTGCAATTTGTAAAATTGCAAGTTAATGCCCTCCAAACCTTTGATTCTTCACGGCCGTAAGAGTCCCGAATGCTAAAATCGAAATTCAATTGCTTCGATTCCCCCTCGCTAACCGCTCCGTCAAGTCCGCAAATGGCAAATATCTAACCACAAGTTAATTGTACCAAGGAGGTCTTGCAAAGGGCTTAATTACAAATCGGAGCACTTTAAAAGCAAATAAAAAAGCAATACTGTACTTTTATTAAGAGTGAAAGTGATGTTAGGTCTTAGAATTTATAGCACAACATTCTCCAATACTTTATTTCATGTTCAATTTTCGTGTTATATAATTCACAGCAATCAATGTGAAGTCCTACGGGCTTCAACCTCCAAGCCTTTAGGACTTTGAAATCCAACCTCCCTTTTTCAAGTCCTACAGCCTACGCTTATGAGGTACAGGCTTGGAGGTTGGTCATGATGACGATCTCTGTTTCCATTGGCTGTTTCTGCATCAGGAGTTATGGACTTGCTCCCGTCACATGATCAAGCCGCCCGACGGCAATGATTTACGATTTTCACGATCGCCCCCCAACTTGCAGGCCCGGCCAACTAAATAGCATTACAAAAGTAGAGCAACGAGAGCACGCAATTCATTCGCAGGCATTTGGCTGTCTGCGATTGAGTTGCGAGCCCCGAATTGAATGAGGCTCTTTGTATATAGCACAGTTCAACTGAATAAGCCAAATGCCCTCACCACTAGCCAAACTACAGTATGGGCTATTTTTCAGACTTCAAATTAACCATTCCTGATTCTTATTTTTGCATTTGCAAATAAATCTTGGACTTACAACGGAATTAAAACATATACTTGTTGTTCACTGTCATTAGGGAGGTCAGCTGTTCCTCCCTCAGTTTTGATATTTTTCCATGAAAAAGGTGAAATAGCTAGTATTTCATGGATGTACTCTACACAGGACTCAACTTATACATTACACTATTTGTAAACTACACAATATTTCTCTTTGTATGTCACAACTTGCATCATGGCATCTTCGTACACTACATAGCCCTCATTCAATTGAGGTTTCATAAGATCCGGTAGCCCGTAAGTGAGGTTTCAAGCTAATTTGCTATTCAATTGGCGTCTTTTTACGTGCTCCGATAGGCTTCCGAGTTACGGCCTTGAGAAAATGGCGATGGTGAAACTCGTAACTTACAGCCTCCAGAAGCCTTTGAGCTTTCACTTTCGCAAAGCTAAAATCGCAAATCGCTATTCAATTGCTCAATTTCCCCAAGCCCACAAATGTTTTCACACCTGTAAGCGGCAAATAAAGGAGAAAAATCCTACGAGTGCTATAGAGGACCCGCAAGGGGGGTTAAACACCTGATCGTAGCACTGTAAATGCAAATACAAAATCAACACTGAACTGTGAATAATGGGGAAAGTGATGATAAATATTAAAATTAATCGCACAACAATCTTAAACTTGCAAATGGGCAGGAAATACATTTTATTTTTATGTGTCATTTTGGGGTTAAATCGATCTCGGGTATCAATGAGTTAATAAATATCAGGCCACCCATATGGACAAGAACAGTATTGGCATTCATTTTAATAACTCTTTATTGTGAGGGTTTGCTAGTCTGATCGCATTTCGGACCCCGGAATCTGATTGATTGACATGTAACCTCCATGTTTTATTGCCATAATAATGACAGTCTCATTATCTATTGGCTGATTCAAAATGGGCTGTTACGGTCTTGCTGAATTGACCATGTTCCCGCCCTGAACTGCTCCGAACCAGTGCAACTTGCGGCCTTGAGCAATTGAATAGCACTGCAATCGGAGATGAACGGGAGCCCTCAACATAATCGCAGACATTCGGCTGTCTGCGATCAAGTTACAGGCTTCAAATAGAATATGGCCCCAGGTTTGTACTAGAACACTAAATTTTTTGTTAATTTTGAAATGTGACAAAATATGCTCCGACCTGCTTGTATCTGTCCCCCCGGAAATATCCATGATTTTAGTTTATTTTCTTTAAACTGATTTTAGAACTTTTGGGAATTTTGTGTCCCCTTTAAGGGCACCATGCATTATTTGTTATTTAACTTTTTTCAAAATGTTTTTCAAATGTTGCTTCTTATTCAACACGTTTTTTCTTCAATTATCCTCACATAGAAAAAAATTGCATATTTATAGAAACTTTTCTTATTGGAAACATTTATCTTCAATTCTCCTCATCCAGCACATTCATGTTGGATATCATACCGAAGCAAGCACATTATACTAGATATAGTGGAGTTATTTATTGAGCAATATACAATTTCAATCTCTTAACATCCACTCATGATTCTGAGCCTAATAAAATAAAAAAACAAGTATATAATATAGCACCAAGTAGTCAGGTAATCAATGCTGCAAAGTAAAAAATACATTTGGTACAGTTAAGAAAGCAATAGCAAATATTCCGATGAGCTGCTGCCCCACACAAATATTTTTTTCATTCTTCACAAAAGAAGACTTCAGTAAAGGTAATAATTTAGAAGACACCATTATAATTAATTAATATCTAAAATAAATTAAATAATAGAGCCATGTATATAATTGAAATTATTACAAACCATTTATCATTTCACCTCTGAGAATTATATATGGCAGGCTGTGATTCACAGTTATAGCTAAGAATTAAAAGCTTTTACACTTTTACGTTCCATTCTAACAAATGGTCCCATGCAATAATTATAAGCTACTGAGAGTTGATAGCTCTTTGCTACTTGCTTGAACCCTTATTTATTGTGCAAGACCACTAATCACTGTCAAGCTAAAATGCATTACTTATTGTTTGCAATTAATTCATGAGTCCAATCCTGAGGGAACTGTGAGGTTTAGTTTATTCAACAGAGCATAACCTATCCTGAGCTTAACCATAGCTTTTAAAGTCTATTGTGGGTGACTGCAGACCAGTTAAATATACCTGTATATCATATTGCAATTTAAATGTTAATGATCTCCATCAACATATATTATACAGGCTGTTAATTTACTGACAGAAGCCTGATGATCAGAAGAAAACTAACTCAAATTCAGATCCACAAAGGGAATGAATGACTACTGTGATAATGTTTTTCTACGTTGTCTTTTAAATAACTAAAGTTGATAACAGGCACAATAATTTTAGAAAGTAAAAAAAAAAACAGAGTTTTTGCATGAATCCCAAGTTAGATGGGCTAGAGAAAAGAAGGTGGTGTGTTTTGAGCTTCATTTGCATATCACTACCCAGAATCCTTAGTGGGGGTGGGAATGTTGTTCACTGAGAAATTCTGTGGGGAAAACAGTTCTTCGTCATGCTTGGGACATGTGAGTGTACCCAATAATTTTTTTTCTTGCTTATTGGGTGTATATATTAATTATTTTCTAAGCACCTTAAAATTTCAGCAAAAATAGAAACAATAATGTGACCATTGAGATAGCCCATATATGTGTGGTTGACTAAATATTTAACATGCCATATTCATTTATTCCTGGTTTTACTGTCAGGTTTAGCTTCTGATTTGTGAAACTATATTCATTAATTTAACACATGTCTGCCTACAATGCATACAACTCAATGCAAGTTTTTTGGTATCCAAACCACATGCCTATGGCCAGACATATAAGCAAACACAGCAATAGAATTACCTAGTACAGCATGTATTATATATAATAGTTGTCAAACTATGAGACGTGCGTAAGACTTAGAGATGAGCGCCATAGGCGCTCATCGCTTACAAGCCTCGCAAAGTGAGGTGAGCCGTTAACTCTGAGCACTTCGGCGATGAGCACCAAAGGTGTTCATCGCCGGCTAGCAAGGCAAGCCGTTAATTTGGAGCACTTAAGTGATGAGCACCAAAGGAGCTCATTGGCTGCGAGCCTCGCAAAGCGAGGCGAACCTATAAACCACTAAAACACGTAGCACTTAGGCGATGAGCGAAGCAAGGCGATTAGTGGAGGTAATGAAACACGTGGGACAGCCTACAAACACTTACAAAACGCTGGATCATCGTGGCCACTCAATTATTAAGGTTTATTGATTACTTAATAAGTAATTAATTAGTAATAATATAAAAGAAAATTGTTTAAAATGCTCTAAAAAATATGTATATTTTACAGTGCACTTATATTTCTGTGTTGCTGCTCATTGTCTGAAAGGAATAGGATCCACAAAGCAGTTAAATATTGAAATCACTTTGATAGATTATGACACCTGCTACATTTAATATTTTTTAGTGCATTTATTTATTAATATATCCATGCTTACACCTTGATGTTTTGCATGTATGCCAATTAAACATCATACTCTTAATGATTAATGAATGAATTGGATTCAAACATTAAAAATGCTTTTCATTTTATTTGATAGTTTGATCATCTGTGCAGCTGACTGAGTACACAGAGTGACGTTTGCAGCATTTGATATGCAATAAGATCACCTTTACAGGTATATCATTTAATCATGCTGTTTTTTAGGAGGAAATGATTAAGGCTTTTTGTTTTCCATTGATCAATGTTATTAATTAACTAGCGACTTGCCCGTCAAAAAATGACGTCAATAAAATTGTAAGGCAGGTAATGCTGTGGTGGAGACGCGCGGTGAATGGGTTTTATGTTTATTGTGATTTTTTAGTTTTTTGTATATTTGTTTTTGTATGCTAACGAAATAATGAATACATTAATAAATGAATATACTTTACCTATTTTGTAGTAATATATGCAGGAAGCATTGTGCTGAAGAGCTGACAATCTGTTTTGATGTTCCTGCAGCATATAATGTAGGTTTGCACTGTTGTGGAGCTGAGGTGTAAGTGTCAGCAATGTGTGCAGTATGTAGTGTAAATAGGCTGCGTGCGCGAGGGGAAGCCGTTAGGGTATGTGTGTACTTCCACATTTTGTAAGTTAGTGTTGTAAAATTGCGGCTAATGTGTATGTGGTACGCGGCTGTGTATGATGTAGCGTCCTTGTTAATAGTGTATCTTGTACCTCGTACGTCTTTTTGGAAAATCCGTATGTGCTTGGTGGTGTTTTGCATGTTTAGGGTCCTGTAGCCTCGTTTTCGTTTTTTGGGGCGGCCATTTTTTCTCTCGCTTAGGGGATTTTTGTGTGTCTAAACTCTGGAATTTGGACATAAATGGAGGTGTAACTTCACTTGCAGAGGTCCTGGGTGCCCCCCCCCCCCTTTTGCTGTGGGTAAGCTTTTTATGTATTTATTGTGTGTATTTATTGTGTTTTTAATGTTTTCATGTGCGGGCGATTCCGGCGTTAAGGTAGTATTTTTGCGAGGTCCCGCGTGTCGTATTTTTTGATGCTAAGTCTGTAAATTTTCCGTTGTAAGTGCCTCATTGCAGGCGACATGGGAGACTCCACCAGCGCAAGGAGCGCCTTTGGCGCTCCTTGCCAGCAACTGCGGCCCCCGCTTTGCGAGGGCCGCAGTTGCGACGGGCTCGCTACGCGAGCCTACACGCGCTAGTAACAACCCGCCTGCTCACAACTATATATGTGATTAAGTAATTAATGAATATTAATTTATTCATTATTAATTAGGAATAATTATAAAAAAGTAATATTGTCTATTTTACAATGTATTTATTTAATATTGCATTTATATATCTGAAGTAATGATCATTAACGTACATTCATTGATTAACTATAAATCACATATAATAGTTATAAAACTACAAAAGCAGGGCACAGCTCGTGAAGCGGAGGCCGCATTTGCGGAAGGTGGAGGCTCCAACGTCGGCTGCAATGAGCCGAAAGTGGAGGTGGAGGGTCTACGGCGCCTGACAAGCGATTACAAACACCCACAGAAGCGGGACTTTGAAAAAAAAACTGTAACATGCAATGATTAAATACAGACTTACACACAAAAAAAAAGAGCCGTGGGACTTAGAAAAAAAAATTACGAACTCGCAAAAATACGACCTTAACGGCTGACCCACGCACACTGAAGAACATAAAAAAAAAAAACACAAAATACATACAAAACCCCCACAAAAAAACATTACAGACAGCAAGGGGGGACAGCCAGGACGTCTGGGAGTCAGTTTGCACGCAAATTTACTTGAAAATTCCCTAAGCAAGAGAACAAATGGCCCCAACAAAAAAATAAGCAAGGCTACATGACCCCTAAACCCGCAAAACACCGCCAAGCACATACGACTTTTACACAAACCCGTATGAGGTACAAAATACATTATTGGCAAGGATGCTAAATCATCCACATCCGCGTACCACATACACAATCGCCGCCATTTTACAATACTAACTTAAAGAATGCGGAACTACACAGCTCCACAAAAGGTTTCCCCTCACGCACCCAGCCTATTTACACTGCACACATTGCTGACACTTACACCTCAGCTCAACAACAGTGCAAATCTATTGTGCTGCAGGAACATCAAAACAGATTGTTAGCTCTTCAGCTGCATATATTAATTACAAATAGGTAAAGTATATTAATTTATGATTCTATTAATTAATTAATTATCATAAAAAAATAAATACAGTATACAGAAAAAAAAACACACCACAGTATCGCAATAAACGACAAAGGCCTTCACCGCGTGCCTCACAAGGAGCGCCAACGATGTTCATAGGACACATAACCCCCCGTGTCTCTTTCCCTCCCCCTCCTTATCCTCAACCCCCCTCCTCATTCTCCCTCCTCAACCCCCCTCCTCAACCTAAACCCCCCTCCTCATTCTAACCCCCCCTAAATACCTCACCCTCTACCCTCACTTACCTGCTTCTGCTCCGGCCTCCGCTCCTTCTTGACCCGCAGCACATGTGACGTCACATGCGCGCCGCGTCATTAGCATATACCGGGTGCGGGAACCGGTATATGCTAATGACGTGACGTCACATGCGCGCCACGCCATTAGCATATACCGGGTGTCGTCACATGCGCGCCGGGTCAAGGAGCGGAGCAGAAGCAGGTAAGTGAGGGGAGAGGGGGAGGTATTTAGGGGGGTTTAGGTTGAGGAGGGGGGTTGAGGGGGGTTTAGGTTGAGTAGGGGGGTTGAGGAGGGGGTTGGAGTTGAGGGGGTTGAGGGGGGAGGTTGAGGGGGGTTGAGGGGGGAGGTATAGGGGGGTTGAGGTTGAGGAGGGGAGTAGAGGTTGAGGAGGGAGGTTGAGGGGGGTTGAGGTTGAGGAGGGAGGTTGAGGAGGGAGGTTGAGGGGGGTTGAAGAGGTTGAGGGAGGTTGACACCAATGTTCATACAGATGACACCAATGTAGATATAGAAAGTTGTAGTGATTTCTATGTTGAGAAAGCTGACGATAGTGCTTTATTTACAGCACTAACAGTAGACACTCATTATGGATTAATGAATGTGGTTTGTCAGTTTTGTGGGGCCTATCATTTTCTGAAAGAAAGACCAACTGATGGAGAGTATATTAGTTGCTGTCAGAAAGGAAAGGTAAGACTTCCAGAAAGACACACATTTCCAGAATATTTAGAAAGTATAATAAGTGATCCAAAATTTCCAAATTATACCAATTTTAAGAAAAACATTAGGTTTTATAATAGGGCAATTTCATTTGCTTCAATGAGTGCAACATTAGCAAAAAATGTCCCAGGACATGGTCCTTACTGTTTTAAAGTACAAGGACAAATTTACTACCGGACATTTACACCCAGAATCAGGAGAATAAAGGAAATGTGCACAGTTATATGTCCTTGATACAATACAATGGAAGCTGTTGAACAACGAATGATGCTTTTCTGAAAATAAACAATGCTTAACCATAGTCTTTGAACAGCTCGATAACATTATGGCCAACATCCCATATAGTCAAGCATACAAAAAATTAGCAGAGGTTTAAAAAGAACAACAGGCACATGCGCAAATAAATCAATTGCCAATGCCAAGAATAAATATGGTTCTCAAAAGAGATCGCCATACTGATCAAAGACGGTATAATTTACCAACAGCAAATGAGGTTGCCATGGTCTTTAAAAATGATGATGGGGAACCGGCATTTAAACGGGATATTAGAATATATCCAATCAAAAACAGCCTTTTATAAACATAAATATTTTAAGTAGTAATTTGGATCCAATGACATATTCCATTTTCTTTCCAAATGGTGAGCCAGGATGGCAACCAAAATTACAATTGCAAAGTTATCCCAATAGTAAAATTTGTGTTAGAAACAATATTTCTATGCTGGAATATAAAGTGGCACAAACTGCTATTCGGGATCATTTTAATCCTATTTTATATGGGAGCAAACTCACACAACAATGGATTATTGATTCCTATATACAAGTCAAAGCGAAGCACACTTATTTGGGAAATGTGTGGCTTTTGTTTATACCATTGAATTTCAGAAAAGAGGCTTGCCACATGCACATATACTTTTAATACTGCAAGAAAAAGATACATTGAATATGGCAGACAGAGTGGATTCAGTAATTACTGCTGAACTGCCACACCCATAGAAACATTCAAAACTTTATGAGATTGTAACTCATAGAATTATATATGGTCCATGTGGAGATATCAATCTAAATTCACCATGGGCCTCATTCAATTGCGATTTGGCAAATTGAATAGGGCTCTACATAAGCACATAGCATATTTTTTAAAGAAGTTTTTAGTTTGTGAAAACCTTGCTTTTGGATAGATGCTTACTAACTAAAAACTTCTTAAAAAATATATGTTATGTGCTTATTTAGATCCCTATTCAATTGGCCAAATTGCAATTGAATGAGGGCCCATGTATGGGAAATAAAAAATGCACAAAAGAGTTCACAAAACAATTTCAAATGCAGACTTATGCTAATTGTGATGTATAAAAGAAGAGAAGGACAAACAGCTATTATCTGTGGCCAAAAGGTCGATAATAGATATGTGGTTCCATACAATGCACAATTGCTGATGAAGTACAATGCATACATCAATGTGGAAGCTTGCACTTCTATCAAATCCATCAAATATGTGTATAAATATACAAAGGATATGATGCAGCAACTGTTGTTGTGCAAGGTGCAGAAAATGAACAAGACAATCCAATTTTACATGACGAACTTTCATCTTATTTAGATGTTCGCTATGTAAGGGCTCCAGAAGCAATGTGGCGTCTTCTCAAATTTAAGATGCATGATCAGTCACATGCTGTGTATCGATTAGCTGTCCATTTGCCACAAAGTCAATTTGTTTGCTTCACTGCAAGGAATGAAAGAAATGCTTTAGCACACAGTGAACATAGAGCAACAACACTTACTGCTTGGTTTCAATTCAATTGTCAACACACTGAGGCCAGCCAATTTTTATACATTTACATTCCATATCACTATGTATCCTTAAATGGCCAATGGCGAAAACGAAAAAAACATAATAATAAAATTATCCCACAAATTTATACTGTTATTCCAAGAGACATTGAACATTTCAATTTAAGATTACTTCTTTTACATGTTCCCGGTGCACAAAGTTACGAACAGTTACGCACAGTCAATGACATTGTTTATGATACTTTCCAATTAGCTGCAAGACATCAAAACTTCCTGGCAGATGATACGGAATGGGAGAGATGTCTAGAAGAAGCAGCACTATGTCAAATGCCAAAGCAAAAGAGAGAACAATTTGCTTTCTTTTGTATCTTTTGCAATGTACCTGATGCATTAGCTTTGTGGGAAACATTTAAATGACATATATGTGAAGATTTCTTAAATCATTACAATGAGACCATTGCGCTATTAAAAGCATTAATGGAAATTCAGGAAATCGTTCTTTGTCATTTATTAAATTGTGCCAATTTTAATCTGCCTGATCCAGGAATTATAGATGAAATTAACTTTGACGAGTATGACACTGAGATTGAATACCAAAAAACACAAGAAAAAATTGGAACTTTAAATGCATTACAATTGGAAGCATTTAACGCCATCACAAATGCAATAGATGATGACATTCTCAAAGAGTGTTATTTATATCTAGATGGCCCTGGTGAATCAGGAAAAACATATCTATATAATTTATTGATGAGCTGCATTCGAGCACAGGGTCAAATAGGACTGCCATTTGCAAACCACTGGAATTGTCGCACTTGGTGCATAGTGGATTTAAACTGCCAGTTCCCATTCTAGAAACATCAGTGTCGGATATTCAACTGAATTCATTACAAGCCAAAAAAATTCACAAGACTAAATTAATTATAATAGATGAGGCAACAATGATCTCATGTCATGCCCTGCAATGTATTGATCGATTATTAAAATAAGTTATGGGTAATGATTTGCCATTTGGTGGAAAGGTGATGTTGTTAGGAGGAGATTTTTGGCAAACATTACCTGTGGTGCCACATGGCAATAGGACTGACATTGTCGAAACGTGTATAAAGAGAAGTAAGCTTTGGAAAATATTTACATACCCTAAATTATAAAATAATATGAGATCTGAAGGCTAAAATCAATTCAATGATTAGCTAATTCAGATTGGAGAAGGAAAACATCAAAAATAACTAATTTTCCTGATGAAATTCCATCAGAAATGATTTGCAAAGAATCACTAATATCTACAATCTTTCTCAATACCAACAATAACGAGGATTACTCAGACATTGCAAGCAATGTGATATTGACATAAAAAATATAGATGCCTTTAATCTAAATAACACAATTTTGAAATTAATCAATGCACCCCAAAAAAACTATTACAGTGCAGATTCCATTCTGGCTGATGACAAATACAGGGAATCTAACTTTACTATGGAATTTATTAATTATTTAACTCCCTCTGGAATGCCACCACATATTTTGCAACTTACAAAAGGGGCAATTGTCATGCTACTGAGAAATATGAATCCCCAAACAGGATTTTGCAATGGGACCAGAATAATTGTGAAGTATTTAAAGGATCATTTTATACAGGCAGAAATTATGAATGGTACCCATAGAGGTGAACCAGTTCTTATACCAAGAATTGATTTGGCTCCAAGTGAGAGTGGTTTGCCTTTTGTCCTAAAAAGGAGGACATTATCCCATTATCCCATATTCCATTATCATGGCATTTGCAATGACCATTAATAAATCCCAAGGACAAACTTTTAAGTCTGTGGGTATTTTTTTGAAGGAACCTGTCTTTGCACATGGACAACTCTATGTTGCATTTTCAAGATGCAACAATCCAGAGGAAATTAAAGTTCATATTGAAGAAAACCAAAGTCAAGGTGATTGGAGGATGGATGCATCTTTAGCAAAAACATTGCGTACTATGAGGTTCTGTAAACATAGAGAACAGTGGTTTTATTTCGAGGACCAAATTTTATGTCACTTGGATTCATTTTAGAGGACCACTATTTCACTAAGAAACTATATGAAATGGCAAAAAAACATAGAGAACAGTGGTTTTACTTCCAGGGTGAACTTTTATGTCACTGTGACTCTTTTTAGAGGACAACTATTTCACATAGGAAAATCTATGTGCCATTTGCACAAACTACAAGAATAACAACAAAAAGTTAAAAACAAAAACAACAACAATAAACAGTGGTTATATCCCATAGTCAAAATTACAAGTCTGCTGGGCTTTATTTAAGGGAACCACTTGGACATACCAAAAAAAAAATACATTGAAAAAGGAACACTTGTCTTATATTAAGAAGATATGCCAGATATACCACAACAAATATAGAGAACAGTGGTTTTATTTCAGGGACATCATTTTATGTCACTCTGACTCTTTTTAGAGGACTACTATTTCACTAAGAAACTCTATAAAATGGCAAAAAACATAGAGAACAGTGGTTATACCCCACGGACGAACTTTTATGTCTGGCTGTCTCTTTTTAGAGGACCACTATTTCACATAGGAAATTCTATGTGCAACTAGAAACAATAACAAGAAAAAGAAAAAAAACATATTGGAATGTGTTAGAAGTTACCTTTTTACATAATTGGCCTTCAGCAATTGTTATATTGTTCTTGCATATATGAGAATTAAAATGGTTAATATTGAACATAAAATATGGTTTAGCTGTTGGTGAAATACAAGTTAAAAGTTAAAAAAATAAAAAGTTTTATTAAAAACTTTGTACTTCTCTGGAGATAAAAAAAAAGGATAATAATGTCAGATACTCACATTGTGTGGCAAACAGTTTTAACAGCATTAAAATGTTATTATCATTTTTTTACAGGCAAGTTGCTAGTTTTCTTATAATTGTTAATATATGAAACTAGTTATTTGCCCATCATAAATGATGGTATAATATTACATGTCTCTTCCCACACTCTCCCTCCCCTGTGTCTCTTCCCCCCTCCCCTGTGTCTCTTTCCCCCTCCCTCTGCTGTGTCTCTTTCCCTCCTCCTCACTACCTCCCCTATGTCTTTTCCCCCCTCCTCCCTCCCCTCCATTGTGTCTCTTCCCCTCCTCCCCCCAGAGCACAATTTGCGGCTAACGCCACACATTGATGCGCAATCCTCGTGCGCAGCTAGCACCGCACACTACACATTTGTGGCTAGCACCACACATTGCAGCACAGTGTTCATGTGCGACTGTTGCTGCGCGCTGCGGATTGCTGAATACACACTACGGAAACTATATCAGTGACGCTTTTTTTTTGTTTCTATTTCCCCCCAAATGGCCATACTATAAATATGGCATTTAACCAGGACCACTGAGGTATGTATTCAAAGGCGCCTCCCACAATTCAAAAAATATTTAGGCTATTTTAAAATGTTTTCAAGAGTTTATTTTTTAAAATATTAATTCAGTGGCCATTAAAGGCCAGCAACAGCTTTTTGATCAGTGCCCTCTTTATAAATATATTTTTCTATATTTCAAATTACTTTCTCCAAAAAAAACAATAATTACAAATTACAGAACTATATTTTACTGCAAGCTGAGAACCACTGCTTTATAGCAATACAGTGCCACATATCTTCTTTATAACTCAATGTGTCACCTAGTCTGGGTGTACTGTTCTGCTCTACAATTAATCTATTTTTCTTCCCTATACGGCAGTAGGATTTGCTAAGTAAAGCAATATTCCACATGACATCCATCAGCATAGCAATATATTACAATGAAGAAATGACTTCTGAATTTGATTTACATTTTGGTTTGCAGTTCCTCAGGGATTGTGAACTTTTTATGGAAAGTAATGGGCAGACTATTAATTTCAAGCGCCTCATTTGCACTCAATACATTTAACAATTTGTTGGATACTTAGCAAAATGTAAATAATCATTATAGAAAACAGAGAGGTGAAATAAATGAGGGTAGAGAAATAATTAGCAAAGAAATAGTGATAAGCTAGTTCTAAGCTGGAGAGTATGTAAAGAGGTATCCTGTCACACTCCAGAAAATAGTTAGGGGCCCCACAGGAGGCCAATGAGGGCCACGTGCAGGCCAAGGATATATGTTGCTCATAAATGTACTGCAGAAAAGTGTTTTTCCTTTATGTTTGTCCATCTCTGCATAAAAACCTTGGCATCAACCGCAATCCTACTTCTCTTTAACTAATCATATATCCTTAGTCACTTGCTCCTGCAGATTTCAAATCTACAATATTCACAAAATATACCTATCTATCATTATTTCTGAAACAAAACTGCGGAATCACTCTCTTATCTTCACCTGCTTGGATTACTGCAACTGAGTCCTCACTGGCCATCCTCACAAATCTCCTCTCTCCTGGCACAACTCCAATAGCTTCCTGTATATGCTCTACCATTGCCTTTTGAAGTTATTAACCCTTATCTAAAAATCTCTACATGGCCTTGATCCTTCATTCCTTGCCTCACTATGTTCACCCTATATGCCACAGCCCTCTCTGCAATCAGAAATATTTTCAACACTTACAGTCCCATTCCTACATTGTCCCAGTCCCACTATTGTCCATTTTCTCTCCTTGCCATACTGTATCATCCAGGTCCAAGCCTAGATATCAGATAGTAAGGAGCGCACATAAAACTATGTATTATGCATTATACTAATGACATATACCTCTCTTTTCTCTCTTTCAGCATCAAGGAGATCTGGGTCCAGTGTTGAGCCAGAGGCGGTAGTGTCGGCTCCATCAGCGAAGGAAGTGGAGGAGCAAGCCCCCGCCCAGCAGCTACCGGCAAAGGGGGAGGAGGAAGGAAGAGGACCCGAGGGCCCTGGCTTGGAGGAGGAGAATGTCATATGACTAGTGGGGTCACCAGCAGTAGCACCGGCAACACCGCCGGGTTTCAACCCCACTATCCCCCTCCTCCAAGACTGAGCATTTCGTCAGCACCCTCCCACTGGAGCAATGATGATGCCAGCAGCCAGCAGCCAGCCACGACATCCCACCGCCACAGCAGTGTGCTGGACTGGCCACCACCACCGGGCCCACCCACACCACTGCCTGTTTTGCTTCAGGCTCCAGCCGGGCCCCACACCCTTCCCACTCAGACACCGCCACCTAGTCAACTGGCCACGCCCCACGGGCCTCCATCCCCCACATCAGGCCAGGCTGCGCAGGTGGAGATGCTGGCCCTCATGCGATAGCAGGTGGAGTTGCTTCGGGGGATCCAGCCCAGCATCTCCACCAATCATGGGGAGGTAATGGGCAGTCTGGCAAAGCTCAATAGGTAGGAGAGGAGGCATCATCTGGTAACTGTATCCTACCTGCCCGAGCTGCTCAGGATTGGGGCAGACCAGAGCGCATTCCATTCTACCGTGGCGGCCATACAACACGCTCTGGTCCCCAGTTCCGCCTCCTCCACCCAGAGGCATCCCCCAGCCACACACAGCCTGGCCCCTCATCTTCTCCCACCATGCCTCCACCAATGCAGTGCTTTGAGTCCTCTAAGTATTAATGGATATTTCCCCATATTGCTGATTATCCAGAGACCTAGCTAATAGTTAGTAAAGCTTAAATCAGGTTAGTTGATATATTATTACAGTTACAGTATTTAACACTGTACTGTACATGCATGTTGATTCTTTTTTTTTATCCTCCTCCGCCTTTTTTTAGTTGACCACTTTTTAATTTTTTTCCTATGTTATCTCACCGCACTGTATGTGGATTGGATTACACAGTCCAGAGGTAGAATCACCTGTTTCATTTAGCAGATATAGACACGTTGTAAGTGCTATGCACATAAATGGTTTCTTCAATCAAATGGAGTGATTTGTGATGATACATATTTTCACCAGATTCCGGTTGCAGTGGTGTAGTGACCACACGTGACCCTAGTAGGTGCTATGCATCAAGCTTATTCTCGACTATGACATTACCCCCTGTAGGTATCCCCTTTCTCCCACAAGCCTTTTGCTCTCCCGGGATCCACCCACACCACACCCATGATATTAATGCACAGTCTTGACCGTTTCTGATTGTGCTCTGTGTATAAAATAAAGCTTTGTTATATTGTTCTGTGTCAGTGTGTTTTCAATGGTTGGGGTTATGGGATATCCATATACATTACATTTGTGTCACATTACTATATATGTAAACTAATGAGCTCTAGTTACTATGCAATAGATCAATACATATAACAATAATGATAGTCATAACAACATTATATATCATATAATAATATATCATATATAATCGAAATAAAGGGTTAATGCACATGCAAGGTCCAATTAGTGATATCAATATTCCCCTGAGGACCTGCTAACAATATGACAGGTGATACTGGAGTGGGTTGCCAGTTCCTCTAGTGGACTGTGATTTGTCTGACCTCTCTTCTATGACATGCCCACCTACAGTGGCTCCACATGGTATAGCACACAGCTTCATTCAGGTACACAAGCCCCTTCACCACCACCACTTAGCAATCTAGAAGGGGACCAGGGGAACATACGCCACACTAATGTAAATTGATGAATAGCAAAACATAATGGGAGGTTACCAAATGGGAATGGCTATACATCTTGGCACATGACCACCAGCAATGGCGTGGGATTGTCTGGGATGGGCAAAGAGGAGATGGAGGTGAGTTGGCTGTTGCTCCGTGTGCCGCTGCACAGCCTCCATGTGTTTTTGCGGCCCTTCCTTATGGGTTAGAGTAGATTAGTGTGGTGTATGTTCCCTGGGTCCACTTGTGGATTGCTAAGTGGTGGTGGTGAAGGGGCTTGTGTACCTGAATGAAACTGTGAGCTATACCACTGTAGGTGGGCAGGTCATAGCAGAGAGGTCAGACAAATCACAGTCCACTAGACAAGGAACTGGCAACCCACTCCAGTATCTTTGGTATGCAAACCTTGTGGATATGCACAGACAGAGACATTAGTAGGTGTGCTGCAGGCCAATGGGTCACAGAGAGTAGGACACAAGTGAGGGACTGAACAACCATATGTGAAATGTTTTCCTGTAACGTGATATATACCATGTGGCATAATTTGGCCACTATTTGTTGTGCCAATGTAGATGTGATGAGTGAAATGTATATAAGATAATCTTTGTATTTTTAGAGTCCACAGTAGAGCCTCTGTGAGTGTGAAAGAGTTAATATGTCATCCATTTGTATGTATTTGTGTTGCAATTTAATGAGGTGGTGTGTCTTTAATAGCTTTCAGCATGTTGCAGCATGGCTTTTCATATTGCCATATGCATGGCCATTACAACATATGTGGAAAATAAAATGTTACTTTTTCCAATATTTGATATTTGGGAGTTATTGTGCATGTAATTGTAATGCTTTCCATTGCTTTCCCTATGATTTAAAGTGTATTGGATGTCTTTATATTGTCATTTGCAGTGTTACAAACTAGTCTTTAAACCCTTTGCAGGTCTTATTTGGAACCCCTAAGCTTTGAGACTCCATTTGGTGCTTGATTGCGGCTGCGGTGTTGAGTGATTTTGGCAATTAAATAGCAATTAGCGATTTTAACGATCGGAAGGCTGTAAGTTACGGGTTTAACCATCGTCATTTTTTCAAGGTTGTAACTCGTAAGCCGTTCTGAGCCTGCAAAAAGACGCCAATTGAATAGCAAATTAACTTGTGACCTCACTTACGGGCTACCGGATTGCGTAAAACCTTAATTGAATGTGGCTCTTACAGTCCACAGGGTATGGGTGAGATATAGACGGGTGAGGTACAGTACATTGTGTATATTAAGGCTAAAGGTGAAAAGCTTCCAAAGAACAGGGGCAGCACGAGAACAGTCCTGAAGACTGGAGTAAGAGGAGGTGATAAGAGAGGAGGAAAGAAGAAGGTCATTAGCAGAGCGAGGAGGACGGTTGGGAGAGTATTTAGAGACAAAAGTAGAAATATAAGAGGGTGCATTATTGTTGAGAGCATTATACTTTAGGGTCATGATTTAAAATTTTATTCTGGAGGTTATGGGAAGCCAGTGGAGTGACTGACAGAGAGGCGCTGCAGACAATGATCGTTGAGTATGGTAGATGAGTCTAGCGGAGGCGTTGATTATGGATTGGAGTGGGGACAGACAGGTGATGGGGAGGCCAACAAGAAGAGAGTTGCAGAAATAGATGTGAGATATGATAGGAGAATGAATTAGAATTTTTGTTGTGTCTCATGAGACAATTTGTGTAAACATTACAAGATTTAGAGATTGATTGTATGTAAGGAATGAAAGATAGGGCGGGACATGGTGAGTTTGAGTTGACGGGCAGACATCCAGGAGGATATGCTAGAAAGGCAGTTGTCAACTTGAGCTAGAAGAGAGGGGGATTGTTCTGACGCACAGAGGTATATTTGGGTGTCATCTGCATATAGATGATACTGAAATCCAAAATAACTTATTAGGGTACCAAGGGAGTAAATACAGATGGAGAAAAGGAGGGGACCTAGGACTGAACCTTGGGGTACGCCAACAGTCAGAGAGAGAGAACGCTGAAGAGGAGCCCACTACACATAAGACAATCTTCCAACCTACAAACATTCCACTTCCTTTATCTTTCCAACCCTGATACGATTTACCCCTGGGCTTTTGCTCCATTTCAGCAACAAACCCTGTCCTCACTTTATGCCTTCCTATTAGATTTGTTCCCTATATCCAAAACCAATTATGACGTTTTCGAATTATGTAAATCACCTTTGATAAAGGTGCTATAAACAAATGTAAATAAATATGAATTGTTTTAACTGAAACATGGAATTTGATGGCATCTAAACTGCCCATTGGATTAATTTATTTCTTTAAAAATTATTCAATTTATGGGGGGCGGAGCCAGCATCCTATCCAGCAGGACGCGTGAGGAGAGAGCTCCGTCGGAAACGCCGGATTTCGGGGTGATTTAGCCCTGTAAACCCCCTGAGACACCTCCAACACCATCAGGGGGCACCAGGGGAAGCCGCCAGGCCCCCAAAGAATCACTCTGGCTGAAGGAAAGGGGCCCCGCAGGAGTGCTGGAGCACTCAGAGGCCAGCAGCTGCCACACAGCAGCGGCGTGCCCTGCGCGCTGGCTCTCCCTGCACGGGAGACACAGACCGGCGAAGGCACCAGCAGGAGCCCGGATTCGCTCCCAAACGGCAAGGTACTGTGGGGGGAAGACAGGGGACCGCAGGAGTACTGGGCCGCCATCTTAAGAGGCCACAGCAGTACCTGCCACAGAGATACCGCCCTCTATAGAGCCCGAAGGCACATAGGACACTCCACAGCCACCCAGGGGCCAGCAGGGGTACCCCATAAACCCAAGAAGCCCCACAAAGGGGACAACCAGGCTGCACAGCGGCCATTAGGGCAGGAAGAAGGGGCAGAAGGAAAGCCCGCGAAATCGCGGCCGCCATTTTGAGGCACCTCATGACAGCAAGGAGACAGACTCAGACTCATCTCTCACCTGACCTACATCCAGGCGTTTAAGCCCCAGGAAGAACCAGCCCCTCTGGACACTCCAAACTGGGTCTTACCCCTCATGCTGGGGAAGAAAATTGCACCAGCAGACTACAGCAACTAACAGTCTATTTTGGAGCTTTAACCCTGACAACGCCAGATCCTGCATTGAGCTTAACTGGACAAGAAATCATTGCAAGCTTACTGTTGCAGAGGATCCCTTAAGGTACCAAGCGGGGACTTTTTAACACCTTGACTTTTGTTCCTCAGATAATGCTGCAGTTAATCTCTTGGGACATTCTAGAAAGTACTACTTGAACACGGCTGCAGAGATCCTATACTGCCACCCTGTGGCCACTCAGCAAATCTGCTGTGGATGTATACCAGGATAATTTGCCTGAAAGTCCCCCTTCACTTGCATCTGGTGGAGCCTGTAAAGAGCGATGTGAGGCACTGAGCCAAGAGATGTGAAAGGTACCTAACAGGAGGCCTTGACTAACAAGCTACAAGGACCAATCTCATATGAGAACACAGCCTTTGCCCACACTGGCCACAACGACATCCGCAGCTATACACTCCTGAGGGAATTGAAAGCGGAGAAGGTAAAGGGGAAGAGTACTGCAGCCCCTCCAACGCGCACGTCTCTACCATCAGAAATGAAGAAAAGTAGAAAGAACTCCTCCGCAAAGGGCATCCGAGAGCACTTCCCAGCCAAAACAACAAAGCCGACATCTCCACCGGATTCAGCTTCAGATCACTCTGAATCATCTGACCAGGAGGAGATTCCCAAGAGGTCAAAACAACACATTGACCTATCGCCCAGATCCATAGCAACGATAGAACAGCTCCTAGCCAAGGCAATTGAACCCTTGAGAAAAGACCTGAAAGAACTGGGGCAGAGGACCCAACTCCTGGAGGAGATGGTGGATCAGATGGGAGAAGCACAGCAACATGACAGGTCTACCATAGACCAGAACTCATACAGCATCATGGAGCTGAATGATAAGATTGAAGATCTAGAGAACCGATCCCGCCGCCACAACATCAGGGTTCGGGGGGTCCCTAGGACTACACAAGACCAGGCAGGGTATTTAAAAGAAACCTTCACTGCTATATTACCCGACCAGCCAAAGGATGTCCTCGAAATTGAGCGAGCCCACAGAGCTCTAGGAGGAACGAGAAACCCAGAGGCCCCCAAGGATGTTGTGGTGAGATTCTTGAGGCAACAAGCCAGAGACTGTCTCTTAGCTGAAACACGGAAGATGCAGGGAGTCAAAGGGCCAGATAATTCCACCCTATAAGTGTATGCAGACTTATCCCCCAACACTCTAGACAGAAGGAGACAGATGAAACCGGCACTGGCGATTTTGCAGCATAACAAGCTCCAATACAGGTGGAATTCTCCCTTTGCCCTCACCTTCAACTACCAAGGGACCTCACACACCACCCGCAACCTGGAAGACTGCCTCGCAGTACTACGACAGATCCATCTTTGCCCAGCAGACCTCCCGGCAGAGGAGCGCAACTTCCCTCCACCTCCTCCCATACCGAAGAAACAGTGGACTGTGGTAGGGTCACAGCTACCGAGAGAAGACCCGCTCCCCCCCAGGAACTATAGAGACAAGAATCTTCCCGCAGGGGCCAGGGGGGCTTAATACTCAGCACAGAGGAGACACGGGCCCGTCCCCGGAAATCTTGATACCACTGCGATCGGAGTGAAGGCTACCCACCATCAGGAAGTTGTTTCGAGTTTTTATTTCCTCATTTGCTTATGGGACTTTTCTGACCTGCTTTAGTGGGACTGTAATAGGCATTGAAGACTTTAGTTAAGACATATGTTAGTCGAGGCCTCCAGAGAAGGGCCTGTCAGAACCAGTTACCCGACATGGACGGGGAATATCCTAGTTTATTTCAATTAGTTGAAATGTTGTTGAGGTTATTTGTTATTATTTTTGGAGAAAGGATAGATCTAGAATTGATAGAGAAGCGAGTAAGCCCCCAAGGGGCAACCAGCAAAATATATCAAAGTCCAGAAAAACAGATAGGAGTGCATTCAGGGAGCTATATCTCCACAGATGACAGTAGCCGAGGTTCAGGCATCCAACAAAACCTAGTTCAAGGGTCTAGCCTACAGGAGATTAGAAGAATTTATGCGGCAGAAGGAACTTGGTCAAATGTAAATCTAATGTTGTCTCTTTTTTCTTTTCCTAGCAGCGGACGGAGTCTCCAGCCCCAGAACCTCCCCTCAGGCCTTCATTCCTTACCGGTCACCAAGGAGTGGACGTCGGACAAGGAATAAAAGGTAGCCGGGCAGACCATGCACACCTACCCACCAATCACAATGAGTAGCTCAGAATACATATTTGTAACTCACAACGTTAAGGGTTTTAACTCCCCCTTTAAGAGGAGGAAAGCATTTAGGCAATATAAAAAGTTGAGACCCTCGGTTATCTTTATGCAGGAGACTTATTTCACACACGAGGGTAAACCAAAATATTTACATAGAGAGTATCCGACAGTGTACATGGCCACTCAATCTAAGAAAAGAGCAGGGGCAGCCATTCTGATACATAAGCATTTACCATTCATTCCGGAACATACTAGAATAGACAAAGAAAGGAACTATGTTTTGGTCACCGGCTTAATTTCAGGCCAAAGAATCTCTCTACTTTCTCTATACTCCCCCACAAAATCACCACACCAAACCCGGATAACATGCTAAGAGAGTTAGGCACACTAGATCTAGGCAAACTGGTGATTGGGGGGGATTTTAATCTGACCCTAGACCCAGCATTAGACAGATCAGGGCACGTCCAAGATTCTAGCTTTTCAAAAAAACGGGGTCAAATTAAACAGCTAAAGGCCAAAATGGGCTTAGTGGATGCCTGGAGAGGCCTACACTCGGATAATAGGGAATACACATACTACTCCCCCACACACGGCACCTACTCGAGGATCGACACGTTCCTAACAAGCTCTCTACTCTTTGATGATATCCGAGAATCTGACATTGTCCCCTGCCCCTGGTCTGATCATGCAATGGTAGCTATTAAATTAACGTTAGGCCCTAATCTATCCCCATTTAGGAGCTGGAGGATCGACGAGCACCTTCTGTCAGATCCCATTAGCTTAGCATCCTTAGCGGGAGACATTAAACAGTACTTCGAACTGAATGATTTGCCTGATACAGGGGTTGGCTGGATTTGGGTAGCTCACAAGGCTTATATAAGGGGCTGCTGCATTAAACTGGAAGCCCGGCGTAGGAGGGAACTTAGACAGAAAGAGGAGGATTTAACATCCACCCTAAACAGCCTAGAAAAACTTAATCAAAATTGCCCCTCCATAAAACTCCGTGGCCAAATCAACAAAGTCAGGATAGAGTTAGATGGAGTACTCTCTGCCTATACAGAGAAAGCTATGAGAAGGACTAGACACCTATATTATTGGAAAGCTAACAAGCCAGACAGAATGTTAGCTAAGAGATTGAAGGCTAAGGAGACCCAGTCTAGAGTGACTCAGATTAGGAAGCCAGACGGCATAGTCTCCTGCAGCCCTAGGGTTATACAGAGGCAGTTCCAAAACTTCTACCAGCAGATCTACTCGTCAGGTAAACTGGCAGAAGGGTTGGACCTTGACTCCTTCCTAAATACCATTGACCTCCCCTCAATAACTGAACAACAATTAACTAACCTTAATCTAGATATCTCACAAGAAGAAGTGAGAACAGCAATTCATAGCCTTAAGGCAGGTAAATCCCCAGGGCCGGATGGCTATTCTAACCAATACTATAGGAAATTTGAAACCCTATTAAACCCCTATCTGACATCCCTATTCAACGCTATCATGAGAGGGGAAAAAATGCCCCCGGAGCTCAATCAAGCGGAACTGGTAGTAATACCAAAAGAAGGTAGGGATAGTCTAGAGGTGAAAAACTACCGGCCCATATCCTTACTGAATGGAGATGTCAAGCTAATGGCCAAAATAATGGCAACCCGAATCTCCAAGTTTCTGCCAGAAATCATCCATACAGACCAGGCAGGGTTTATACCCCATAGACAAGCAGGGGACAACGTCAGGCGCATCCTTAACATCCAATACCTAGCGCGGAAAAACAACTCTCCAATGTGCCTGCTAGCACTAGATATAGAGAAGGCCTTCGACACGGTCGAATGGCCGTTTATGTTTAAAACTCTGGATAGATTTGGTTTCAGGGGCCGGTTTATCACCCTTCTCCGCACGTATTATGAGGCCCCAACAGCCTTCCTGAGGTTACCAGGTGACCACAGAGCCCAAATTAACATTCAGAGAGGAACGAGACAGGGATGCCCACTCTCACCCCTACTGTTCGCCATAGTTATGGAACCCCTAGCGCAACTTATTAGAGCGGATGGGGAAATCCATGGGCTGCAGGTGGGGTTGCAACATTACAAATGTTCATTCTTCGCGGATGATATTCTATGCACCTTAACAAACCCCGGGTTCTCTATTCCGGCACTGATGTCAACTCTTGACAAGTTCAGTAAGGTATCGGGACTTAGGCTGAACTTGGAGAAATCGGAAGCTCTGAGCTTAGGCATGGCACAGGGCGACATAGATCATCTGAAAGGCCTATTTTCCTTTGCGTGGTCCTCCAAACATATTAAATACTTAGGGGTTAACATCACACCTAAAATTTCTGAGTTGTACAAGGCTAACTATCTCCCCTTATACAAAAAACTAAGTGAGGATTTGCACAGATGGAGGGCTTACCCTCTCTCCTGGACTGGCCGAATAGCGGCGGTTAAAATGAGCATCCTCCCAAAGATTCTGTACCTCTTCCGTACGCTCCCTATATCAATCTCTTTAAAGGAATTGGACCGGTTCCAGTCCAATATCTTTAGATACATATGGAACAACAAAAAATCCCGTATCCCCAAGAAAGTAATGTTCAGACATAACAAGGAAGGGGGAATATCATGCCCAAACTTGCGTAACTACTTTAAAGCAGCTAGGCTATCCCAACTACCACAGACACACTCAGTAAGACATCAGCCGAGTTGGGCCTTCTTGGAACAACAGCAAATGCAACAACACAGCTGGAACACATTAATTTGGGTCCCTGAAGAGAAGATTCCGATAAGAACCCACCCAAACCCCATAATAAATTTAACTTTAACAACATGGAAATGGGCCAGATCTAAAAATAAACTGGACATAGGTACATCCCCCTTTGGTCGGTCCTTTCCTCACAAGATACATGGGCCTCCATGAGTACTATGTCTAAACATTGGTGGGCTTCCAGAGATCTAGATAAGTTAAGCTCCTGGATTATGGGGGATCACCTGGTGACCCTGAGACAGTTTGAGGAAAGGCATACTCTCCCCCCAGAGGAATACTATAACTATTTAAAAATAAGAAGCTGGGCTAGTGAAGCATTTAAAAAATTTGGACCCCCAAAAACCTCCTGGTTCTCAGTAATTTGCAAAACTCTTCCCTTAAAGAAAGGAATATTAGGCTCTTTATATGACACATTCACTAAAACAAATAATACAGATAAACCATCATATATCTGTAAGTGGGAAAGGGAGCTGGGAGAGGTATGGGATTGGAAAAAATGGCAGAAGTCATTCTCCAATCTACGCAGGGCAACAAGTAATTGCACACACATAGAGACGTCTATAAAAGTTCTCCAGAGAATATATTGCACCCCAGACAAACTCAACAAATAAAATAAAATAAAAAAAATATTCAATTTACTAACTGTATCTATTATATACACCACCCATTCTTTAATGCACATTTTTCAGCTCCACAAATGTGATAAGATTTAAGAATATCTCTCACAAAACACACATGGATTGATCAGTTACTCATCTTTTGAGATAATGAAGTTACTACCACAGTGAGAGAATAATGCAGAGAATGATGTAAGTTGTAAACTATTTATACCTTTATTGAGCCACATCTGGCTCTAGCACCATGTACTGCAGACTCATGTTTGTGGTGTCATAGCCAAGGCACCCTTCTGGGTTGAACACTGGTAGAAATGCATATAAGGCTAATTACAAAGTCCTGACAGTGCAAGCAACCTTCCCTCCCAAATGTGGAAATTCTCCAGTTTTTGTAAAAAAGTCAATAACATTTATTGGGCTACTCATCTACCCATGTGTGCTTGGTAAGGGAAGGGAAAATATTTTTGTTACCGTTCCTTAAAGGGAAACTAAAGTCACCATTTGTTCTCTACAATATCAGAGTAGGTTGGAAAATAATGGGGAAACATTGTTGCCTTTTTAAAACTGCTGAATTATGAGCATTTGAAATTACTGTTTTAATTTGCTACTAACTTTCCCTTGCACCAGGAGAATACATTATAAGCTCCACCAGTCAACATAAACAGATACTTCTTTTGAATTAGAAGCAGGTGTTTAAGATTTAATAAAGAAATATTACCTTTCCAGTATAATATCTTCATTTGATATATTGTGCTTTCTCGCCCATTGCAAAGTATTTAGATGTATATCCTAATGGCAAATGGAAGACATTTATAAAAAAAATATTTTTTTATTGTGAAAACAGAGAATACAAATAAACAACACCAGTGTTGTAAATATACTTCAGTATAAATGATAGTAAAAGAAAACACAATTACATTTTGATAACATAACATTTTACTATAACTATATATTTTTACTGTAATTCTTTTCTCCTTGTTTCTTTTTTCCCCTTTTCCTAATTCTAACAATAACAAATCTATAATTATAAATATTTTATATAGTAAATGACTAATATTTCTCAGAACTATATTTATCTTTTTCTTCTGCCTTTTATATATCAGATATTTTACGTAGCAAAACGAAATATTAAGTCTAATACTGTAAACATTTTATATAGTAAGTAAACATATTATTCATAAACCTTTATTATTTCTCCTTTTTCTTAACTACTTCTGTTTCTAACCAGATTTACAGCTTAATAATATTTATATCTAGTGAGAGTTATTAAACTCTCTAATTTACTTTAGCTTAGTTTAAAATATTGAAATAATAACATCAGTTGAGAGGAGAGCAATCGCTGTCCTCTCTGTTTATGGTGAGCCGGATTGTATCCTAAAATTGGATACAGTGGCGGTTCACCTGATCAGCGTATGGAGCAATTAGTGCATAGAAAATATTCAGGGGGGGGGGGGGGGGGAGTAAAAATAAAACTTAAAATATTTAAAAGTAATGGCATAAGAATATTTTCAACAGTTTTACAGAGGAGGCACATGGTCCAGCTTATCACTTATAAGAGTCCATGAGGATTTCTGCACATTCTATTTCAATAATTGTGTGGATCTGTCTTCTTCTTTGTATAAGGGAATTTTAATTTTGTCCCAGGTTGTTTGGAATTAATAAGTTCCACAAATGTAGCATCGCTTCACCATCCTCAGGAGTATGAATTGTATGATGTCTCCCTTCTTTTGATATGTTCAGTCTAAAAGGAAAACTCCACATATACTTCTATCCATGCTTTGTTATCACCCCTAAAAATGGTTTCAGGAGCTTCCTTTTGTATAAGGTAGTGGGTGATAAGTCCGAGAAGATAGCTGGTTGACCTCCTTCAATTTCAGGAACACCATATCTAGCTGCTTTCCTGAATGAGACTTTTGTAGATAAATAATGGAATCTGACAATCACATCTCTTGGTTTCTCGTTGGAGGATTACAGCGTTCTTAGGACTCTATGAATCCTGTCCATTCTAAGTTCTTCTTTACTTAGACCTGGTAAGAGCTTGGCACATAAATCTTTCATGTATGGAGGTAGATCTTGTACTGACTGCGACATATTACGAATTTGAATGTTGGACATCGGGATCTATTTTCTAGATCATCTTGTATGATTTTCAATAGTTTTTCTTCCTTCTTAAGCCTAATCAGACCCTTTTCCATTTCTATATGTGACTTAAGAAGGTTATTATATTTGTCTTCTAAATCGAGAACTTTTGTATGCCTTGCTTTTATTTCTGCTTTTAATTCCACAGAGACTCTTTGTATCTCAGCTGTAATTTCTAACCTGAAAGAGGAGCTTCATTCTTTCAAATCTTGAATATCTGCTTTAGTGCTGGGTGCAGAAGTCTCTGTTCCACTTTTTGGTAATTGTTTATCTGGAGTAGCAAGGTGTTGAGAAGAATGCATAGTTTGTTTTGTAATGCAATAATCTTTAATCGCTTTTGAAAAACGTATTTTAGAGGCACCAGCCATCTTTGTTCATTCAGTTATGTATTTATGTAGATTATATTGGCACTAGATGTCAGTAGAGTGCACAGAGAAGTTGTAAACAAAGAGATTAACTCTTACTGTACTGTCTTTTCAACAAGAAAAACAGATGATATTTCAGCTTCAAAGTAATTGTGTATTTATAGCCTTATATAGCAGTGCAAAAGTAGTCTGTATTAATTTTCACATTCTCTCTCATAAAAGCCATGTGTTGTATCATTATTATTATTTGAGAGATAAGATGCTGGGTGATTTACAAAACAGCTTATTGTGTGTACAATCCAAATATCATTGAATATCTTCAAATTGTTGCATAAAATAAATCTCCAGTAGTGTAAGGCATCTAGGTTAGAACTGTATAGGTTTGAATGAGACAACTAATTTCAATGTCTACCAACCTTAAGTAGGATGTTTATCAGTGTTTGAGAGTCTCTTTTGTTCTGGTTCAGCAGCAAATCACAGGGGAAAAAGTTGCCAAACTTGATTTTTAAAGCCAGCTGGGTCTTCCAGTGCATAATCCTGGTCATATATATCGATTTGGTGATAGATAAGTCACTTTATATATTATTTTATATGTTTTTTCAGCAGAGCTCTTGTATCACATATCCTCTTTCTTTAAATGTTAGCTTCGCCCCCACAAATGGTAGACATTTTGAAATTAAATTAGATTTTTTTTGTAAATGTCAAGGATCACCTACAACATATATCCTACAGGGTGTTAATTTACTAAAAGAAGCCTAAAAAATAATACAGAAACATTGTAAAGAGTTAGTATGTGGCAAATATGGAAAGTGTAATGCTTTAAAAATATATCTTTACACTAAATATAACAATATTAATGCAAACGAAAATAAGGGAAGGTGGATTTAAACTCACAACCTGCATTTTTTAAACAGATTTTTACACATTGCACCATGTCTCTATATGATCAGCTATGAATATAAATCAATAAAGCTAAAATATATCAGTTTAACAGTCATAGCCAGAACCTCATTACCTATGCAATTTTTTGTGGGAGGGCTTTGGGGTATGTACAAACAGTAACTTAATGTGATAATATCCAAGCCAATTATTGGCTAATTAAAAAAAGTAAACAGTTTGTACACATGGTTTTCCAGCCTAGCTGTGCAGAAGACACATGGTGACTTCAGTGGTCTTTTTCAGGTGGACACAAAATGATTTTCTATTTACTTTAGCGTTTCACAATGTTGAAGATGGGCACTGATACACAACTGTCTACTTCTAAATCGCAGTGGCAATTAGAGACCCATAATTGTATAGACCCAGAACAACCTCAACCTCTAAAAATAATCAATTGAGCGCCATATGGAACATTCCGCACTGAAAGACTCTCTTCAAAGAAACGTAACCTTAATTGTTCCATTCCTATTAGAAATACCAATCTGGCACTATAATATTATTGACCTTCTTGAGTTTTAAGTAAAAAAAATCAATTCTTCTTTTACATGTTGAGCTTTATGCAATTTAGAAAGGGAAAGGTTAACATTAAATGCCTATCATCGGTGAATCATCGGCATTGTCTAGAGGAGCATGGGTAATCTATAAGGCTTTGATCAAGCGCTCTGTGGAACACAGAATAAATCCATATAACAAGCTATTTAAAGACATACAGAGATTCTTAAGTTTGTTTTGACTTTTTGGGTGACTTCAAGTAAAGGAAATAACAGAATTCTCTACCCATCTGGATAATCCTTTTTTTTTACTAGTGCTCTACTATGTCAGTGTAATTAATATACCTTTACATAACCAAGCAACTGAAGTAATTGAGCACACCAATACACAAGTACCTCAAGATATCCCTGACTTAGTCAATGAGATTTAAAAAATATATGGAGGTTTCCTTTTTTCTAATCTAACACATGATGCTTACATCAGAAACACACATTGCATTGACTCATTCTATACACACTCAGATTTATTTTATTTAAAGAAAAAAACGGTTTCTATGCCCCCAGAGGTGCCTACATGGGCACCTGGAACCTACCAATAGAAATATTGCATCTGGATATGTTTTTTAACCCTATACTAACCTTCCAGCAAGTAGCAGCACAGTGCAGAGATCCAGAACATTTAAAGGAGCAGAGAGAGGTGTGTGATGGGAAAAAGACTACACATCCTATGATGTTTTGTTGCAGAGACTAAATTAATTATTAATTAAAAAAAAAAAAAAAAAATGTTGATTGATAATTAATTAACAATGAATGAATAAAATGACAATTTTCCAAGAAAATGCTTTTATGTACATGGTTTACACAGCTGCTAATGGAATTATTGTGTTTGGGGTAGAAATATGTTTCTTTTTACAGCAATAAAACAACTATATAAATATTTTAAAACATACTGTTATGTCCTTTTCATTCTGGATTTCATCATCACAGAAAACAATAAGAATGTGTCACTGTGACTACTATCATTTCTTCAACAGTGTTTGTTGTTCTTTATCACCCTCCTGCTACTTGTCTTAATTGTTGTAGAGAAAAACAATAAGCCGTTAGGGCGGATCTTCCAGTTAATTTATGTATAATACAACTCTCATTAAGAAAAAATATATTAAAGCCATATTTATTTAAGTTTCATGGATTATGAATGCATCTGATAGAGTAGAATCAGTAGTGTATGAAAACATTTTATGCATGAAAAAATACCAAAATAAACATTATTAAACTTACCCTAAAGTCTGCTTAATCTCTTGAGTTTGCTAGCAGTTGATTTTGAGAGTAAACATCTCTGAAAATCCTTGCTAAAAAAGCATGCAATTCATCATCCTATTTGGCAATAAAGGAATCTATAACCTTGTTTTAATCTATAAAGTCAGTTTGTGCAGCAAAGCATCATGGAATAGGTAGTCTTATTTTTCCCCTGCACAAGGAAGCAAGGAGGAGCTCAAACCTTGCTCTGTGTGGATTTCTGCACTGTGCTGCTGTTGGCTTGAAGATTAATATAGGGTTAAAAATCAGACATGAATGCAGTGTTTCTATTGGTAGGTAACAAATGCCTATGTAAACAACTGTAGGGGTGTGGAAGCCACATTATTTGTTTTAATAACATAAAACTCTATGGCCCTCATTTAATTGCGATTTGGCCAATTGAATAGGGTTCTAAATAAGCACATACCATATTTTTTTTTAAAGAAGTTTTTAGTTAGTGAAACCCTTGCTTTTGGATAGATGCTTACTAACTAAAAACTTCTTTAAAAAATATATGTTATGTGCTTATTTAGAGCCCTATTCAATTGGCCAAATTGCAATTGAATGAGGGCCCATGTGTATAGAATAAATCATTGTAATGTATGTATTAGATTAGAAAAAACGGGAAACCTTTAATCTCTGTTTGTAGGTGGATCATAAAGGCAAACAAGACAGCTCAAAATGGCAAGCTTCAATCTTAGTTTACTTTAGGAGAGCACATTTAATAACATTGATAAAGTGCTTGTTATTATCTATAGTTATTATAATAACTATAATATAGTAATTATACCATATTTTGAACCTCCACTGTGTCACTTTAAGGTAAAATCTATCCTTACACCCTCCAGAACATGCACTAAACTAGTTGTGCGCTCCAACAGAGTTAAAATGCCAAGGGCAAAGAGTCAGGATGTTACATCTCTAATGTAATTTAATTTATTTTCAGCTCAATCCTCTACAAAGAGAGGTCACTAGAAAAAAAGCACAAAATACAAACAAAGCTAAATTTAAACACATAACATAGTACGGATGATTTGTTTTCCCACCACAGGATGCCGGAGAATGGAAAGTAAATAAAAAGCAAGGTCACGCCAAGACTATAAAATACTAACGGCTCTGGATAAAGAGATAGGTCCCAGAGAATCTATTACTGTATTTCATTGCTGCAGACGAAAATATCGTTTTAAGAATTAAGAACACTTTAGCTATGTAGGTGAGCATTAAAATGTATCTTTCAGGAACTTCAAAAGTACAGGATTTGTGTTATCTGATATTTGAAAAAATAAATATTAATTTCCCGTATAAAAGTATTTTTGTGGTGACTGGGGACAACAATTCCTTTTGTATCCTGATAATGAAGCTTCTATATTTTTAGCAAATACATTTAAAATAAATGTTTTAATAATGTATTAAATACAAATACATATATAATTAATATTCATATACTTATATATAAAGCATTACCAATGAAATTATCACTAATATAGTTTCTGTTGTGTGTAACTCTGTCCTAGAGTATAGGCACAGCAGAAACTATAGAAGCAATGCACAGGAACCAGGGAAGAGAGAAGGAGGAGAGACAAGGGGGGAGACACAGGGGAGGGAGAGGGAGAAGGACTCATGGGAGGGAGAGGGGGGAGACACATGGGAGGGAGAGTGGGGAAGAGGCTTGGGGGGAGAGACACATGGGAGGGAGAGGGGAGGGAGAGAGACACAGGAAAGGGAGGAGGCAAGAAACAGAAGAGGGAGAGGGGGAAGAGACACAGAGGGAAAGGCACAGGTGATGGAGAGAGGGAAGGGAGACTGGGAAGAGACACAGGGGAGGGAGAGGGGGGAAGAGCCACAGGGAGGGAGAGGGGTAAGAGACACAGAGAAGGAGAAGGGGGGAGAGACACAGGTGAGGGAGAGGGGGAGACACAGGGCAGAGGGGAAGAGAAACAAGGGAGGGAAAGGGGGTAGAGACACAGGGGAGGGAGGGGGAAGACACACAGGGGAAGGAGAGGGGGAAGAGACACAGGGGAGGGAGGGGAAGGCACACAGGGGAAGGAGAGAGGGGAAGAGACACAGAGGAGGGAGAGAGGAAGAGAAACAGGGGGAGAGGGGGAGAGACACAGGGGATGGAGAGGGGGTACGAGACACAGGGGAGGGAGATCGGGAGGAAGAGACACAGGGGAGGGAGAGGGGGAAGAGACACAGAGAAGGGAGAGGGGGAGAGACACAGGGAAGGGGGGTAAGACACAGGGGAGGGAGGGGGGAGAGACACATCATATATTATACTGTCATTTATGACGGGCAAACAGCTAGTCTAATATATATACAAAATAACTAAACATTTGGAGAAGAGACACAGGGGTGGGAGCGGGGGAGAGACACAGGGGAGTGAGGTGGAAGAGACAAAGGTGAGGCAAAGAGGCAAGGGAGAAGAGACACAGGGAGGGAGAGGGGGGAGAGACACAGGGGAGGGGAGAAGAGACACAGGTGAGGCAAAGCGGGAAGGGAGAGAGGGGAAGAGACACAGGGAAGGGAGAGGGGGAAGAGACACAGGGAGGGAGAGGGGGAAGGGACACAGGGAGGGAGAGGGGGAAGAGACACAGGGAGGGAGAGAGGGGAAGAGACACAGGGGAGGGGAGAAGAGACACAGGTGAGGGATAGGGGGGACACACAGAGGAAAGGGGAAGAGACACAAGGGATAATTAAGCTTCTATATGTCTAAATACATTTGAAATAAATGTTTTAATCATTTAAGAAATACAAATGCATATATAATTATTATTCTTATACTTATATATAAAGCATTAAAAATGAAATTATCACTAATATAATTTCTGTTGTGTGTAACTCTGTTCTAGAGTATGGGCACAATGGAAACTATAGAAGCAATGCACAGGTACCAGGGGAGGGAGAAGGAGGAGAGACAAGGGGGAGACACAGGGGAGGGAGAGGGGGGAAGGACTCAGAACAGGGAGAGGGGGAGAGACACAGGGGAGGGAGATGGGGAAGAGACTTGGGGGGGAGACAAATGGGAGGGAGAGGGGAGGGAGAGAGACACAGGAGAGGGAGGAGGGAAGAGACAGAAGAGGGAGAGGGTGAAGAGACACAGGGGGGAAAGGCACAGGTGACGGGGAGAGGCAAGGGAGAGGGGGGAAGAGACACAGGGGAGGGAGAGGGAGAAGAGACACAGGTTGGGAGAGGGCGAAGAGACAAAGAGAGGGAGAGCGAGAGAAAGACACAGGTGAGGGAGAAGGGGGAAGAGACACAGGTGAGGGAGAGGGGGAAGAGACACAGGTGAGGGAGAGGGAGGAGACACAGGGGAGAGGGGAAGAGAAACAAGGGAGGGAAAGGGGGTAGAGTCACAGGGGAAGGAGAGGTGGAAGAGACACAGGGGAGGGAGGGGAAGACACACAGGGTAAGGAGAGAGGGGAAGAGACACACGGGAGGAAGAGGGGAAGAGACACAGGGAGGGAGAGGGGGAGAGACACATCATATATTATACTGTCATTTATGACGGGCAAACAGCTAGTCTAATATATATACAAAATAAGTAAACATTTTGGGAAGAGACACAGGGAAGGGAGAGGTGGAAGAGACACAGGGAGGGAGAGGGGGGAAGAGGCACAGGGGAGGGGAGAAGAGACACAGGTGAGGAAGAGGGGGGACACACAGGGGAGAGGGGAAGAGACACAAGGGATAATGAAGCTTCTATATTTTTATCAAATACATTTGAAATAAATGTTTTAATAATTTAATAAATACAAATACATATATAATTAATATTCATATACTTATATATAAAGCATTAACAATTCAATTATCACTCATAATAATTTCTGTTGTGTGTAACTCTGTTCTAGAGTATGGACACAATGGAAACTATAGAAGCAATGCACAGGAACCAGGGGAGGGAGAAGGAGGAGAAACAAGGGGGGAGACACAGGGGAGGTAGAGGGGAAGAGACACACGGAAGGAAGAAGGGGAAGAGACACAGGGGAGGGAGAGGGGGGAGACACAGGAGAGGGAGAGGGGGAAGAGACACAGGGGAGCGAGAGGGGGGTTAGACACAGGGGAGGGAGGGGCGGAGAGACACATCATATATTATACTCATATTTATGACAGGCAAATGGCTAGTCTAATATATATACAAAATAATTAAACATTTGGTAACTTATATTATGTCACAAGTGTTCAATGTGTCCCAAGTGTTTTTTCTTTAAATAATATTAGTTTTTTTTTATTTTTTATAATTAGGTTTTTATGGAGATTCTCCCTGGCAGTCAGTGGGCCACAGAAAACAGCTGGGGGTCAGATCTGGCCCATGGGTTGAGCAATACTGGGCTGAGGGTTGCATTTAATACGGCAAAGGGCCACTGGTTCCCATTTCTGTCTTAAAGGAATAATTAAGTCTTATAACTCATACATGATCACTTGAAGGTCTTGGATAGCCTTATGCTTATACCAGCATGTTTAAATCACATATATAGTTGTGAGCGTACGAGTCGTTGCTCACGCTTGCGGGCTCGCATAGCGAGCCCGCGGCCCTCGCGAAGCGAGTGCCGTGGCTCACGAAGCGAGCCGCGGGCCTCGCGAAGCGAGGTCACTGGGCAAGGGCCTCAGTTGCTGGCATGGAGCGCCGAAGGCGCTCCATGCCAGCAACTGAGGCCCCTCGCGAAGCGAGGGCCTCAGTTGCTGGCGAGGTCACTGGGCACGGGTCTCAGTTGCTGGCATGGAGCGCCGAAGGCGCTCCATGCCAGCAACTGAGGCCCCTCGCGAAGCGAGGGCCTCAGTTGCTGGCGAGGTCACTGGGCACGGGTCTCAGTTGCTGGCATGGAGCGCCGAAGGCGCTCCATGTCAGCAACTGAGGCCCCTCGCGAAGCGAGGGCCTTAGTTGCTGGCGAGCTCACTGGGCAAGGGCCTCAAACCCTCGCAAAATTCACGTCGCTACTCAAAAAACACGACACACAAATTACGACACTCGCTAAATTTTACGAGGCACGCAAACAACGTACGAAACACGTTACCACACATTACGACCTCGCAAACATCGGACGCAACACGCCGACATACAAACATTTAAAACACAATACATACACACAGCACATACATAAAAAACTTACCTACACCAAGAGGGAGAACCCAGGACCTCAAAAATGCAACTTACACCTCGATTTTACTCGAAATAAAACACTTTAGAGACTAAAAAAAAAACGAAGCGAGAGAAAAAATGGCCGCCGAACAAAACGAAAATGAGGCTACAGCACTCTAAACTCGCAAAACACCACAAGAAACTCGCAAAACACCACAAAACACCTACGGATATTCCGATACAGACCTATACCACACATTACTCGCCATTTTACACCAATGCGGAAGTACACGACTACGCTAACGGTTTGGTCTCGCGCACGCACAGTGTTACACTGCACACATTCAGCATGCTTATACAGCAGCTCCACACCACTAATGCTGCAGCAACATCAACACAGATTGCCAGCTCTTCATCACAATGCTTCAAAATAGGTACACTATATTCATTTACTAATTTAGCTACCTTACAATTTCATTGCCGTCATTTTTTGACGGGCAATTCGCTAGTTATTTATATATGTTTGAGTATACAACTTCAACTCTGGCTATTCCACTGACCTGAACCAATGGCAATGAAAGTGTAAACTTTATCTAGCGACAGTTGCTGTATTCTGTAATATTAACTAATCTCTTAGTAAGTTTAATATCCCTAATTTTATCAATGTGACCTTTCCTTATCTCATTGCGCTGGCATTTCAACGATTTCATTATATGTAAGTGATATTTATAAATATCATGTAAGGCTCCTTGTAAAAGCCTTTTACAGGTTCTCATCTATTATATGTAACTCACAAGTGTCTATCGAACATACAATATATCTATAATACATTTATAACTATCCTCTATTTGTAATGCACCAACATATTCCACAGCGCTATACACGGGTAGGTTTGCAGTTTGCATTGCAAAAGAATGGCAGGCCCTGTCTTTGAGCTTAAAATCAAATTTACATAGTGCTTGCTTCCAAAGCATTTTCCAAGATTGAAAACTCGCAAAAGTAAGGGTTTAGGTGTGATACAGGATGATGATAGATACAAGATGGCAGTTTGAAGACAAAAGGCTCAAGCAAGTGGAGGTGGTTGTGTGTTGCACTGTATAATATGGGTGCGGGTGAAATAATGCTGTAGAGTGTGCAGTTGTGCATATTAAAGGTGATATGCTTCTTTAAACAAATGTGATTTTTGGGAGATATTGAAGGTTTCGAGGCAGATGGATAGTGAAGCAAGGCAAGGAGTTCCATAGAATAGGGGCAGCACAATATAAACCCTAAAAGCAGGAGTGAGAGGAGGGGATATGAGAGAAGGAAAGAAGGTGGTCATTAGCAAAGTGATCAGTGTGGGGAGTATTTTGAGACAAGAGCAGAGATATAAGAGGTGCAGTGCAGTTGAGGGCTTTATTCATTAGGATCATGATTTAAAATATTATTTTGGAGGCTACGAAAAGCCAGTGGAATGAAAGACAGAGAGGTGCTGCAGATATTGAGCCTTGAGTATGGTAGATGAGACTAGCAGAGGTGTTCATTATGAATTGGAGTGGAGACAAAAGGGTGAAGGGAAGGCAAGCAAGGTGCGAGTTGAAGTAGTCATGGCAGGATATGATGAGAGAATAAATTAGAATTTTAGTTGTGTCTTGGGTAAACGTTTGTGACATATTTTGGAGATGTTTTTAGTTTAAAAAGACAAGATTCTGTGATTGATTGTAAGTGAATAATAAAAAAGAGGGTAGGGTCCTATAGAACCCCAAGACAATGCGTCTGGGAGGTGGGAGTGATAATGGCATTGTTAACAGTGAAAGATATTTGTGGAGCAGAAGCTGTAATAGAGGGTGGGAAGATTATGAGCTCAGCCTTTGACACTTTGAGCTTGAGATGATGGGCAGACATCCAGGAGGATATGCCCTGAGAGGCAGTTGATAACTTGTGCTAGAATAAAGGGTGATAGATGCTGAGATGTAGATTAGAGTGTCATCTGCTTATAGATGATACTGAAAAATATAGGAATTTATTAAGGTATGTATAGATGGAGAAGAGGAGGGGGCCTAGGACTGAACCTTGGGGAATGCCGACAGTCAGGGGGTGAGTAAAAAAAGTGGTGCCAGAGAAGAAGATACTACATTTTCGATTGTCTAGGTATGCTGTGCACCATGAGAGAGCTATGTCATGGATGCCAAGAGAGCAGAGAATTTGGATTTGAAGTGGATGGTCTACTGTGTCAAAGACAGCAGAGAGATCCATGAGACATAGAATAGAGAAGTGACCCTTTAACGTGGCGGTAATCAAGTCATTTTTGTATATTAAAAAGTGGCTAATTTGATGTTAAAACTAATTAACACCATTTATATATATAAATATCACTGCATTGTGAAATTGTTTTATTTTTATCTTTACAACATCAAGTTAAGACCCTAACAAAGGGCATAAGTATGATTATTATGGTTTTCAGTGAACAATTTTAAGGTTTTCAGATTCAATAGCTTTTAAACAAACCAAAACTCCCTTGAGAGAGAAGCCACTCACTACCACAGTAACCACTATAGTGGATTGACCAGCAGTTCTTGATTCAGGTTCAGTCAGTTAGATTGACATACCCACTGACCAATCACAACAAAATATATAGTATTTAGGTGTGAGCATGATTACAGCCAAACTACAGATGCCCCCTGAGGAAGTCGGCATACCGCCGATGAAACATGCGTCAGGTTTTTTGCAGGTCTGAGGTGGCGTCTATATTGACCCACGTGGATAGTAAGGTATTGGCTTTCGTTTAAACCATTGCATGGTTCGTTTTATTGCACACAGATTGTGTTTATAGATTGGCTGGCTAAAGTGACACTGAATCAGTGGTGGTTCATCCATACAGTATATCTGTGTTAACATATTTTAACACCTCACTAGTATTGTTGATCTACAGGTTAGACAGCCTTTGTTTTAGGGTTGCATACAAGTAAGATGTGCGGTCGCCTCATCGCTCACATGTAAAGTAAGTTGATTGCAGTGATTTGTATGCCAAACAGAATACATCTGTTAAAGAAGCTGCTGTGTGTCTTAGTTTCTTACACATTGTATGTTAAACAGTCTATATCTGTCAAGAGGCTGTGGTATACTAATTAGCCTCCTATTTGTATCATCATATGGCTTTACATGCTGTAAGGCAAATACCTTGGTAAGTCTGCCATTTGTATCAGCATAGTGCCCACTATTACTGAGAGATTGTTTATTATTGGTTAGTCTCTCACTGTGTGTTTACAGATATTTATAAATTAAGAACTGTGTTGTTTAGGTGTGATCCATATTCTTGTGCCAGACAGTCTATTCTTACAAGAAAGGGAAGCAAGAGCCTTATCTGTGAATCTTTCTATGAGTATTTATTTATTGAATATATAGCTTTTTGAGGTATCCTTTATCAGACATATTGTATAGTGCCCATCTATCTATCTAGAATATTGTTTTAAAATTATTGTATTAACGATTTTTCCCTTTTTTTTAAAGGTTACATTTTATTCCCAATATATATTAAGTGTCAATTTAAAATAGGTGTTAAGCACCAGTAATTGTCTTCTGCTTTTGATCAAGTCATTAGTGACTTTCGTGACTGTCTGTGTGGAGTGTTGAGGCCGGAAGCCCAATTGGAAGGGGATTGTAGATGAGTGGCTCAAGCAGTTTTAAAGCCAAGGGAAGTAGAGAGATAGGGCGATGGTTAGATGGAGAAGCTGAGTCAGATGAGGGTTTCCTAAAAATGGGTGTAATTATGGCGTGTTTTAAATATGATGGAAACTTGCCAGTATTTAGGGAACGATTATATAGATGTGTGAGATCTGGCATAAGTGTGGTAGAGAGGGGAGAAATTGTCTGTGTTGGAAAAGGATCACGTGGACAAGTTGTAAGGCAGAGAGAAGAGCCTTGTAAGAAGCTGTTTTTACAGTGAAACGGCCCGTCAGGAGTGATTCTGACTGCCAGAGCAGTGATAAGTAATATTTCTATGCATTCCAATTTGAAATGCGAGGTTCTCAGCCCACAGGGGAATATATGGTATATAGCAAAGCGAGGCTGTGACAGCCTATAGTTCTTTTGCATGTTTGTTTTATTGTTTTATATTACACTATTCACTTTTGGTACTGGTTGTTTTTATAATTTTTAATACGTATTATCCTGCATTATGGTAATCCCAGGAATATGTATTGCAGATATGAGGATTACCTATATGAAGGGCCTTTGCTGCTCTCACTAATGCAATGATTTGAGGATATTAATTTTGTTTTGCTTTGATATATTAGATCTAGAATCTATTATCTCTATACATTGTATTAAGTAGTTTTATTTGGCTATTACATTGATATCATTAGATTATAGGTAATTATTGTTGTAATACTGGAGTCTATGAGAAAGGTAACCTGGGTTAGTAATTGTAGGGATATTCACATATATATTTTGGAGGCGGGGGGGGGGGGGGGGGGGCTGGTTTTTTGCTTGAAATTAATTTCCTAAAATAATTTCTTTAATCATGGGGGATTTAAAAAAGCTTTAAAACTTACACAAGTTTTTATGCATGGAAATTGACTATTGCTGTGGTTAAATATTATTTGGCTCCCAGTGCAGCCTACTTTTGCAACAATGTCAGTACCACCTTCTGAATTATTTTTTTTAGTGAAGCCAGTAATTGGTTTCCCTTTGGAGCTCCATAACTAAACTGATCCAGTCCTGTGACACAAAACAATTTCAAAATAATATTTTAGACCTTGCAATAAATGTATGACATCACTGCCCATTTAACTTGCTTAAAATGTTTCTCAAAATTCCCTGTCATCCTAAGTAACATAGGTTGAAAAAAGACCATCAAGTTCAACCTTTTTATATTTCCTCTGATCCTTGTAATATGTGGTTAAATTGATCCTGTGGAAGGTAGACCCATTGAAAAAAATCCTTCATGATACCAAATACTGGCAGCAGCATTACTCATTGATCAATACTCCTCCTGTAGTTATCCAGGATAACCCTGAATGCCATTTTTATTCAGCAATATATCCAAACCCTTTTTACAGTTATCTATTGAATCTACTGTCACAGCCTCCTTTGGTAGAGAATTCCACAGTCTAACTTTCCTCACTGTGAAAAACCCTTTTCTTTCTTTAAGGTGAAATCTTTTTTATATTCACTAAACTGTGAAGAGATCTCAACTTGAAAAATAGGTTTTAAGAAATGAGAAACAAGTTTAATTACTCAGGTGGATGAAAGACATCTATAACCTCAACCTATTCAGTGATTAACCAATTACTCTCACTCACTGCAGGTATGTACAGTTAATCAAAATGTTCACAATGATTCAGCGATTAATTATTGAGTTAATGCCACAACATCACAAGTACTTTGAGTTGAAAGCATTTCTTCGTCATGGCTGTTAACAGATTACACATTCCTGTACACTCACTGTTTTCTGTGAATAAGGAATGTTAGGTGGTATCAGGGGGAGCAGAGTACTCTAAAAAATGTGGACATACAGGAGTCAATACTTGCTATGATTTGCAGTTTTCCCACAGATATGGTGAAAAAGAAGGTGATGTAAACAGAAACTGTGGTTACAATTCCTACAGAGAAACAATACTTTAACTCTGAAAAAAGAATAAAAGTTATTTTTCTGTCTTTGGGAATCAACTAGGAGATACGAGGGTGACCAGATGAGCGCTTGACCATTCCTTCTTAGTTTCCTGCAAATTCATATATACTACAACCTAGAAACGTTAACTAATGTTAGGACATTCTGTGTTTGTATCACTATTTTATTTTAATAATAAACAACTGTACTAAACATACTTGTATATGTATCATGTTTGGTCTCCATCCTATAGTAGATTGTAAATCTGCGAGTTTTCAATCTTGCATGGTGCTTTGGGTAAGCACTTTGGACACTGGATTCTAAGCTCAGACAGGGTCCTCAATTTTTTGCAATGTGTTAACATTGTTTTGCTTTGAACACAATCTAAATATGTTGGCACATTACAAATAAACAATGATAATAATAATAATAATAATGGTAACAAAACTAGCCTTTGTGAACTGGAATTAGACAAATCTTCTCTAGCTCCTCTATCACACTCACAGACAGAGCTTTAATCACCAATATTTGTGTTGGTTTCCCCAATTTGCCTCTGTATTTCTTCTTGTATTTCTTAACAAAAGTATGCAACTTTTGCAATGAAAAGGGCTACATTTCCACATGCCACTAACTAAAAATCTATTGGGACTACAACTGAATAGAAGTAATTGATATTTGAAGTGAAGGACAGTTTGAACATAAAGATATTGTTTAAAAGCACTTTTAGACAAAATATTCCTTGTAACATACTAGTTTCTATGGGCTCACATGCATGATATCCTTCCTGTTCAGTGCATGAGGTGGCATAAACAAAGCTGCATCTAAAGGTTGGGGACTCTAGAGGTGAGTTGTGCTGGGACCGTTGACCCAAAGAGAACTGTAATATGTTTTCTTAATGGAACTATCATTTTTACAACAGAGAAATCTGTGCCATGTTGGCTGTTAACCATCTTGTCAGGACATTTAACCATCTAGTCAGGACATGGCTAGAGTACATTGTCCATAATTGTAGGTGCATTCTTTGTGGGGGGGGGGGGGGGGTTGTAGCCAACTGTGTGTTGTTTATAGCAGTCTCTAGGGCTTCGAGAGACTGCAGTATGTAGTGCTAGAAGGATATACATGTTATTGTGTTTCATGGTACAGAAAATGTGTGGCATTCAATTAAAAAGAGTTGGTGGAGGAGACATGTTCAAGCTGTACACCTTGACATTTAGGGATCCTTTACCAAATGTTACAGCCATTCTATCAAAGCCTTATATTCTCCTGAATCCTGAGAGCTACAGATATAATACAAATATTTCCTAAATACTGTTATCCCAGATATATTTGTGACATACCCAATACAAATCATATTGACACTGAAAAATGCTTATAAATCTTTTTTGTACAAGCAGTACTGTTAGACCTGAAACCTAAAATAGTATCTTAATAATAAATTAACAAATGCAAATGGGTTACGACCTTGAAATCCCTGCGGTTGTTAAACCCGGGACCTACAGCCTCCAGAAGCCTTTGATCTTTCCCGTCCACAAGAGTTATGATGGCTAAAATCGCAAATCACTATCCAATTGCTACAATTCCACAAGCCCGCAAATGTTTTCACACCCGTAAATAGCAAACGTAGGAGAAAATCCTATGAGTACTAGAGAGGACCCGCAAAGGGGTTTAACCCCTGTCCGTAGCACTGTAAATGCAAGTAAAAAATCAATACTGCACTGTAAATGACAGGGAAAATGATGAAAGACATTAAAATTAATTGCACAAAAGTTTCAAGTTCGCAAATTGGCAATAAAATCTCGGGAATCAATAAGTTAATACATATCAGGCTACCCACATGGACTAGAACAGTATCGGCATTCACTTTTATTATTTTGTATTTTGCTGTGTTGCGAGTCTGATCGCATATCGGACCACTAAACGCTAATTGATTGACATGTAACCTCCATGTTGTCCTGACATCATAATGACGGTCTCATTTTCTATTGGCTGTTTCAAAATGAGTGGTTATGGTCTTGCTTAATTGATCATATTCCCGCCCTGAACTGCTACAAACGAGTGCATGGTTTATGGTTTCGCCTTTCGGCCCGCAACTTGCGGGCTGGTTCAATTGAGTAGACCGGAATTATAGCAGACCGCGAGCCCGCAGGAGGCCCGCAGACATATGGCTTATATACCGCAAGATGTGGGCTTCGAATTGAATCCTGCTTTAGGTTTCCACACCCCTACAGGTGTGTACATAGGCACCTGGTACCTACCAATAGAAACACTGCATTCAAGTAATTTTGTTTTAACCTTATACTAACCTCCAAACCAACATCAGCACAGTGCAGAAATCCACAAAGTCTACACATCCCACGATGCTTTGTTGCAGAAACTGACTTCCCAGATATTGCAACAATGTTATAGCTGCCTGTGATAGGCCATAACGAATTAAGAATTTTATGATTATTTAGCTCGGATTGGCAGGGGCATTCCTTCCCACATCAAATGCCAGAAAAAATAAATAAATTGCAGCATCAAGGTGAGTTTATTAATGTTTATTTTGGGATTTTCATTATGCTAAAACACGTTTGCATGCACTACTGATTATCCTCTATCGGATGCATTCATAATCCAGGAAATTTATACTATCTACCTTTAAGCTTGAAAAGACCTTGGCCCTCATTCAATTGCAATTTGGCCAATTGAATAGGGCTCTAAATAAGCACATAGCATATGTTTTTTAAAGAAGTTTTTTGTCAGTGAAAATCTTGCTTTTGGATAGATGTTTACTAACTAAAAACTTCTTTAAAAAATATATGCTCTGTGCTTATATAGAGCCCGATTCAATTGGCCAAATCGCAATTGAATGAGGCCCCTTGTTAGGATACAATGAAGTATAAATGAAGAAATATGATAAATTACCTGTACATACAGTATATATTCAGCTATTAGAAAAGCAATTGCTTCTGTTTGTGATATTATTACAATACCATCAACTAAAACTATTAAAAGAAATAATAGAATTTGGTTTCAACAAATTTATATTTAAGAAGTAGACTTCATAACTCTTCAGATAGATACGTAACATTCTGGCAATTTTAGATTTAAAAAAAGACAAAACTACTTAGCTAATTATTCTCAGAATTACAAATATATGTATGTATATGTATTATGCATATATATTTATTTATACAAAAGTATTTATATTTTTATTTCTTTACATATAGATCTTTCACATTAATATATATTTATATTTTGTGTAACTGTTTTATAATTATGTTATATTTGTTTTTTATTGTATGTAATAAAAAATATTAAAATGTAATAAAATATATAAATCTGAAAACATCTCAGTGCCTTTAATCAGATCAAAAGCTGATACTGAGAATTAACCTTGAGTGTCTGCCACAATATATATTGTAAGTCTCTCAGTTTCTTTTAACAGGATCTGGTATAAGAACATCATTGTCTTACAAGATGGTACTTTGATGTTCTCTTCTTTGCCTAATTATTCTGTCTGATATTTTGGGCAGCATCAAAATAGACATACAGATGCTCTCATCTCATTACAATGTGAAACAAAAAGAACTTAAAGATTGATTGTTGAACTGACTGATTAAATGGTAAGGATATGAAGAGCCAAGAAACCTCTCTATATTGAATAAACATCAACAATTAAATGTTCAGGATGTGGTAAAATACATTAAAAGACTACTGTAGTCCTATATTTAAAATGTGCTCTGTTGATGAACTACACTTGATAATCGGGAACTTCTGGGGGGTAAAAAACAGTTATAAACAGCCTTTGATTCATTGTAATTATACTGCAGTGGAAGCAGCTACCATTTTGGTTTCTGCAGAATGAAGTCCTTATATGCAAAAAAAAAGATTTTGTTTTCTACAAAATGAAATCCTTATATTTAAAGGAAACTTCTATCTACTGTAATGCAAATGAGGCAGATAAAACTTCCAGTTAGGCCCATGGAAAGCTTCAATGGCGAAGGTAGTGAAACGAGGGCCCCAGTTCAAAAATCTATTTGCCCACCCTCAAAATATTTTTTTCCATTGACCCCCCTTGGGTCCCCTTACGGTGCTATATATATATATATATTCACCAATTTTACAGAGAAGGCACATACTGTAGTTAACTCAACTTATCACTTATGAGTCCATGAGGTTTTCTGCACATTCTATTTTGATTGTGCTGTGGGACTTTCTTCTTCATTTATTTCTTATCTGGTGTCTCTTCTGTTTTTTGAGTATGGATGGTATTTTGGTCCGCTTTTTGTTTTTATCCCAGGTTGTTTGGGATTACACTAATTCCTAGGGACAAATATATAATATACCAGTGATGTAAGCAGTGGCATAATGTTTTATTAACATTTACTAAATATGAGACATATGACTTGTATATCTATTATACAATTCTTATCTATTTTATAAACTCCAATACTAAAACATAAAAAATATGGAATATTAAACTTTGAAATTTCTTTAGTGAAAGAGTTGAAATATTAAAAAGAGTGTGTAGTGGATAGTTTGAGTATTTAGTTCACCACAAAAATCATTTAATATATGGTGGGCGAAAGAGTGATAGAAGCACTCCACCGTACTGTAGTACAGTAAATAAATAGTACATTTGTGCTCACATTTGAATGTGTAAAACAAGTAAAAAAAAAACGTTTTCCAGCTCAAAATTCCAAGAAATACAGTTATTACGCTGCATTCTGGGAAGCTGAGCAGGGACATGCAAATGTGCCCACAAATGCCTCACTCTTAATTCCATAAACCATTTCAAACAGGGCTTCCTTTAAGCTTATGCCGGCTGCATTACACAGCGTTTATGCAAAGCCAAGGTTGGATTATATGCAAGATAGGAATCCCACCCACGTACAGCCGTTGCAAGGTTACTGCCTCTCTTCAGCGTGTGGACGGTTACTTAGCATATTATAACCATATTAAACATGGCCTCCCTTAAGCATATGCCTGCTGTATCAAACAGCTTTCAGCAAAGCTAGGAATCCCACCCATGTACAGCCGTTTCAAATTTAAATTTTATATATATACAGTGCATATAAAAAGTCTACACACCCCGGTTAAAAGGTCAGGTTTGTGTGCTGTAAAAAAATGAGACAAAGATAAATAATTTCTGAACTTTTTACACCTTTAATGTGACCTATAAACTGTACAACTCAATTGAAAAACAAACGGAAATCTTTTAGGTGGAGGGAAGAAAAATAAAAAAGAAAAATAATGTGGTTGCATAAGTTTTTAACAGGGATGTGTAGACTTTTTATATCCACTATATATATAAATATATACCCTAGTAAATTGCGCATAAAAAATGTCAGTATAATTTTTAATTTTTCTCTCCCTCTCCCCTCTCCCTCCCTTGTGTCTTTCCCCCCTTTCCTGTGTCTCTCCCCCTTCCCTCCCCTGTGTCCCCCCATGTCTTCCCTCCATCCCCTGTGTCTCTCACACCCCTCCCTCCCCTGTGTCTCTCACGCCTTTCCTTCCTCTGTGTCTCTTCCCTTCTCCCCTGTGTCTCTTCCCACTGTGACTCTTCCCCCCTCTCCCCATCCCTGTGTCTCTCCCTCCCCTCTTCCCTGTGTTTCTTCCCCCTCTCCCCTCCCCTGTGCCTTGTCCCCCCTCCCCTGTATCTTTTACCCCCTCTCCCCTCCCCTGTGTCTTCCTCCCCTTCTCCCCTCCCATGTCTTCCTTCCCCTCTCCCCTGTGTCTTCCTCACACTTTCATGTGTCTCTTCTCCCTCTCCCCTCCTCTTGTGTCTCTCCCCTCCCCTGTGTCTCTCCCCTCCACTGTGTCTTTTCCCCCCTCATATATGCATTCCTCATATACACAATGACACCGTTAATCATAGGAGTGCATAGGGTTAGAATAAATCTCATGATAAAAAATATACTTGTAAAAACAAAATAAGGCTAAAGCAAAAAATCTTGGATACTAATTAGAGGGTCTTGTCAGGTAAATATACAAAACACCAATTTCATAAATCCAGCAGACACTTGCAGTTCTGGTGTGTATTTCCATGCCAAATTACATATTCCAAATGACCCAGGTGGTGAAACAAGGTGCTTTGCCCAATGACTGAGATAGGGATTGCCAACGGGCTGTTTCATTCACCAAATGAACTTCATCTGAGGCTGTTTTTACTAGTATTTTTTATCATAAGATTTATTCTAACCCTATGCACTCCTATGACTAACGGTGCCATTGTGTATATGAGAAATGCATATATGATTATCTATCATTGCTCTCTTTATAATTGAACATCATTGTGTCTGGATACATAGGGTTTCAATATATAAGTTGTTGATACTATTTTTTATATTCTGGATTTTAGAAATACCCTATTAAAATGTATTTTTTATATACATATATATATATATATATGTATATATTTATTTATATATATATATATATATATATATATATAAATAAATATATACATATAATATATACATATATATTAAATGATACAAATGTATATATACATATATATTCAATGATACAAATGTATATATAATAAATATAAATAAATATATATGGCAATGCCAGATGGAGCTGTTCCCTCTAACAGCTGGGAGAACAGTTCTAATGGTGGAGTGGGAGGGCAGAATAGGCAGACCAACAGACAGGTTTTGGTGGTAGTGGACTCTATTATTAGGAAGCGAACAGTTTGCTGTTCTCGGGTGCTCGGGTTTGGCATGTTGTGGATCGGGTAGATAAATTATTGGGAGGGGCTGGAAATGAACCAGATGTCTTGATACATATTGGTACAAATGACAAAATTAGTGGAAGATGGAGTGTCCTATAGAATGATTTTAGAGAACTTTGGAAAAAGCTTAAGGCAAGGACCTCTAAGGTAGTATTTTCTGAGATACCACCAGTGCCACGTGCCCAGGGAGACAGATGGAGTTTAGGGAGGTTAATGCAAGGCTACAAATATGGTACACTAAGGAGGGGTTTGGGTTTTTAGAGCACTTGGCTGACTTCTCACTTGGGTACAATCTCTAAAGCAGGGGTGGATTGCACCTTAATGATAAGGGAGCTTATGTGCTAGGGGATAAGATGGTAGAAAGGCTGGAGGAATTTTAAACTAGTAGGTTTGGCGGGAATGGACTAGATAGGGTAGAAAGTGTAGAGGGCATAAGGGATGAATTAACTACTCATGGGGGGGTGATGGGGGAGGGGTTAGTATAGTCAATAGGGAGGTTTTACTAAGTAACTCAAGTACAGTGGCAGGCACTTCAAAACTACAAACTCATAACATAAAGTGTATGATCGCTAATACCAGAAGCTTGCCAGGAAAAATGGGAGAGTTAGAATTATCAGCAGTTAATGAAAGATTAAATATAGGCATTACTGAAACGTGATGGGATGCATCTCATGACTGGACTGTTAATCTGAATGGCTAATACCTATTTAGGAAAGATAGAGGCAATGGTAAAAGAGGAGGAGGGATTTGTCTGTATGTTAAGCCTGAATATAAGCCTATAGTCAGAGAAGATATTTATGGTGGAACTAGCAGTAATTTTGAATGTTTGTGGGTAGAGTTAAATAGCGGAGCAGCAAATTCCAAAAGAATATTGGTAGGTGTATGCTATAAACCCCCAAATATAATTGAAAGTGAGGAAATGCAATTATTGTTACAGATTGGAAATTCAGCTAAGCATGTGCAAGTTTTAATAATGAGAAATTTTTTTTTAAATAAAAATTTTTTATTGAAAGGGATACAAAGTAAGGACAGGCATTAGGTACATTAACACATAAGATTTTCTATAAACATATATACCTCGTGGTCAAATTACTAGCATCTCCTTCCAAGTTTTTATTTTTAACTTTTCCCATTATTAAATAGTTATTTAGGTCCTATAATTTAAGCAAGGGAAGCATGAACAAACAGAACTTATTTACATAGAAACTGAAACTTTAGATAAACAAACATGTAAATAACTATGGAGATAATGAGAAATTTTAACTACCCTAAAATATACTGGATAATTGAGACCAGCACTTTCGGCGAAGGTAAACAGGTTCTTGAGTACACTCAGAGATCATTATCTGGCCCAGATTATACAAGAACCTACTAGAAATGAGGCTATCTTGGATTTAGTCATCACAAATAATATTGATATAGTATCAAATGTTGAAACAGGGCAACCTTTGGGAAACAGTGATCACAACACACTGTCATTTGATTTTGAATGAATTTTTATTTTTTTTTAAAGGCAAATTTTAACGGTCTAAGGGCAGCAATACAAAGTATAGACTGGGACAAAGAACTGATGGGTAAACATACTGAACATAAATGGACAACATTTAAATCCTTACTAAATATACATACACGTCGGCATATACCATGTGGGAATAAAAGTAAAAGGAGTAAATCACAACCCATGTGGCTTAACAATGATTTAAAAATCAAGATAACAGGCATTTAATTTATACAAGAGGGGACAGAGGCAGCTTTATGTAAATACAAGGAATTCAACAAGGCTTGCAAAAGAGCTATTAGACTTGCTAAAATAGAAAATAAAAAAATAGTTGCAAAGGAGAGTAAGAATCCTAAATTTAAAAAATATATATATTGATGGGAAGAAGACCAGGAAGGAAGCTATAGGAACATTACAATATGAAACAGGTAGTCTGATAATAAGGTACCAGGAAAAGGAAGATGAGCTAAATAGGTTCTTTTCTTCAGTATACACAAGGGAGGTACAAGTGGTTGGGACTTCAACAAAATGGGGCAACACTACCTTCACCAAATAATTGGTAAACGCAGGAAGAAATCCAAAAGAGGTTGTAGAAAATAAATGTTAATAAAGCCCCAGGTCCTGATGGAATACATCCAAGGGTACTGAGGGAACTGGGTTCTGCAATAGCCAAACCATTATAGCTAATTTTTGAAAATTCACTCAACACTGGGTCGCTACCAGATGACTGGAGAAAAGCAGAGGTGAAGCCTATATTTAAGAAGGTTGCAAGAGCAAATCCGGGGAATTATAGACCAGTGAGCCTCACTTCTGTAGTGGGAAAGCTTTTAGAAGAGCTAATAAGGGACAATATACAAGAATATTTGAACATGATTATAAGTAGGAGTCAACATGGATTTATGAGGAATAGGTCATGTCAAATACATCTAAGTAGTTTCTTTGAGGAGGATAGTTCATGTAGTCTTTTTGGATTTTGTAAAGGCTTTTGATACAGTGCCACATGGGAGACTATTGAGCCAACTAATGGATACAGGAATTGCAGTAAATATCTGCTCATGGATCGAGAGCTGGCTAAAACATAGGAAGCAAAGAATTGTGATAAATGGAACATACTCGCATTGGACGAACGTGGTACGTGGTGTTTCTCAGGTTTCAGTATTAGGTCCTCTCCTTTTTAACATATTTATTAATGACTTAGAAGTAGGACTGGAAAGTACTGTCTCCATTTATGCTGATGACACAAAGTTGTGCAAGGTGATTAAATCAGATAATTATGTACTTTCCCTCCAAAGGGATTTACATAAATTAGAGGAATGGGCATCTAAATGGCAGATGAGATTTAATACAAATAAATGTAAGGTTATACATCTGGAAAGGAAAAATAGCCATTCAATTTATAATCTTAATGGAGCAAAGTACTTGCAGACAACCACCTAACAGTGCTCAATGAAAAAAGGAGGTGCAAAGGCAAATAAGATATTAGCATGTATTAGGAAGGGTATAGAAGCAAGGAAAGCAAATATAATTCTGCCACTATACAAATCCCTAGTATGCCCTCATTTGGAATATGGAGGACAATATTGGGCCCCACTCCATAAAAAATAAAAAAACAGTTGATAGCAGGAAAAAGTACAGAGAAGGGCAACAAAACTAATAAGGGGAATGGAAGGGCTAAGTTATGAAGAAAGACTAACCAAATTAAACTTATTTTCTCTAGTAAAATGGTGCCTAAGAGGAGATATGATTACCCTATATAATTACATCAAGGGCCAATACAAGGCTTTGTCAAGTGATCTTTTCGTGCCAAGAGGACGTCCTTTGAGATTACAAGTAAAATATATTTCACCTTAAAAAAGAAAAGGGTTCTTCACAGTAAGGGTGGTTAATCTGCGGAATTCTCTACCAAAGGAGGTGGTGACAGCGGATAACTTTAAAAAGGGACTGGATATATTTTGAATTAAAAAGGGCATTCAGGGTTATCCTTGTTAATTAGAGAGAGAGAGAGAGTATTGATCCAGGGAGGAATCCGATAGCCAGTATCTGGGGCCAAGAAGGAATTATTTTTTTCCCCTTTTGAGACGATTGGATAAGTTTTACTTGTTTTCTTTTCTGTTTGCCTTCCTCTGCATTAATTGCATATTGCAGATCAGAGGAGATCTTAAAAGGTTGAACTTGATGGACTAAAAGTTTTTTTTCAACCTCAATTACTATGTAACTATGTAATATATGTAGGGCAATCTATCTAATCTCAGTGTTTTTTTTTTTTTTTTAGTACGGTGGCTAGTCCCCAGTCTGCCCAGCCCCCTACCTCAGTCCAACCCCCCTAGGCCCCCTCACCAGCATCCCCACCTCGCTTAACATGATCGGCAGTTCATATAGGCTCTCCTTCTGCGCCACCCCCGCTGGCTTGTCTATCTGCTGAGGCAGGGAGTCACGTGACGTCATTCAGGACGAGGCGGTGGGGATGGCACAGAAGGAGCGCGTGAATGAACTGCCAATCAGGTTAAGCAAGGGGGGCTGCTGGTGAGGGGGTTTGGGCTGGGGACTTGCCACTCTGCTAAAAATAAATAAAAAACTGAGATAAAATGTTTTTTTAATAAAATTGCACTCTGGCCCCCATTGCACTGCCTGCACCAGCGGTAGCTTCGCCACTGGAAAGCTTATTGGTTTACAGATATGTACTGCTTAGGGAAACGTGGAAGAATGCAGTTCAGAAAAGGAAACAATGTAAGTGATAAATTGATATAAAACATACACATTTAAATGGATGTGGAAGGTTCCTGGATATACCTATGTATCTATTTACTTTTATGTACTTTATTAAAGAATCATTTATAAGCTCTGTCTTTACTGCCTAAAATTAAACAAATAGTCCTTGTATAGGTCTGCCCTCTGCTGCTCATGAAGACCCAGATTCTGTAGTACCAGCTGTGTAGTGTCTCATACTAGCCAATCAGGGGCAAAGTCTCAGTAGGATATTGCAGCATGATGTAGAGACGTTGTCCCTAATTGGCTAGTATGTGTCACTAAACAGCCAGGACTACAGAGTCTGGGTCTTCATGAGCTACAAGAGGCAGAACCAAGCAGGTACTATTTGTTTAAGTATAGGCAGTAAAATCAGAGAGTATAAGCACTTCTTAATAAATAAATACATATGTATATTATACTAGTAAGACTTCCATATGTCTTTAATGGCCGTTTTCTTACTTTCTAACAACATTGACTCATTATCATATTTTTTAATTTAAAAGACCATTAGTAACAACAGATCTACAGCTATCCTTTCTCACAAAATCTAGGTAGAAGGAAGGGGCAAAAGCATATTTTTCAATCAAACCCATTCTTACAGACCTCCACTGGTTTATTAAAGGGTCACTACATTGTCCAGCTTAGTGCATAAACAAGTAAAGCTCATATATTTAAAGCTAATATTTTTCTTACTGTTGAGTGTGCCAGTTTCCCATTAAGTAAAGCTGCTAAACTTTGCTCTGCCTGCAAGCTGGCCTAAAACAAAAGTCTGACCAGTCAGACTCTGTTTCAGACTGAGCATGCTCAGAAAATGGGAAGGGGCTATATTGGCTCATGCATTGGGTGGTGCCTATAGGAAAAATGCAAGCAAGTTACAATACAGTTTTTACCTCTGTGTAGACAGTGGGAGTAGACCCAATGTCATGGAGTGAGGCCAGTGACATCATAGTCAAGTTGGTTTCCAAGCAGACAGAGGAGTAGAAAAGGTAGCTCTGCTTGTGGTAAAAACAGACAATTTAAAACGTTAACAAAATAATAACCTTTATTTATTTTAAAATTAGCTTTAAAATGATTTACAGTTATCCTTTAAGTATTATTATGATTATCTTTTATTTTTTAAATCAGTATAAAGAACTATTTCATTTTATTGTGATTCATTAAAAAAGTTAATCTTCTGTGAGAAAACTTATATTGAAAATAGTTATTCCTGCTCAACATTAGGATGGAGTTACCCCAATCCTTTACAAACTACTTCGGATTGATGCCAGGGTATACTATTACGCCCCTGCAGAAGCCTCATTACTGCAGCACAGTGAAAGTAAATTACAATCTGCCACCAAAGTTTACTAGTTTCAGAAGATGGGAAGAGGTCAAGAATAAAAATAAGATGAAAAGCAGCTATTTTCATTGAAAGTTTTCTCACAACATACTTTTTTACCACAATAAACTAAAGTTTTTTATACTGATTTTTACTCTTGGATAGTTATGAAAATTGGACAAGAAAAGTAGCCTGTTCAACTGTACTATGTGTCTCATGTTAAGCTTCCAAATGCTTAAAGTATCAGCACAATGCTCCAACATTATAGTATGGTGTAGTCTACTGTAAGATAATCAACTTTGCAATATAGTATGTTTATTTAAAAAATAATACAAATTTGCAATTGGTAAAACTGATATTCTCCCTTTTTTGTTTCTTCCCAGCATACTAGCAACATATGTCAATATTGTCATAGTCTATCAATACCTTTTTGATAGTCCTGTCTTTTTTGAAAAATTCTAAATACTCTGCTACCAAAAATATATTACAAGTGCAAAGCCACCTTGAATTGAGTCTGCCAAAATAACAAATAAATGTAAAAGATGGGAGACATCATATTATCAGATATTTTTATTGCATTTCCTGTGGCTATATAAATAAGCAGTACAATGTTGTCCCTGCACTGGGTATTCTTCTCTCTGTAATGTTACACAAATAAAAGGACATATAAAGTATCAATAATTGAAATATGAAATCTGGGCCTTGACATCATTTTCACAAACAAACCTGGACCTTGTAGAAATTTCAATAAATGAATGTATTATTCCCATTCTTAGGGCCTCATTCAATTGCAATTTGCCCAAATGAATAGGTCTCTAAGTAAGCACATAGCATATTTTTTTTAAATAAGTCTTTAGTTAGTGAAAACGTTGCTTTTGGATAGATGCTTACTAACTAAAAACTTCTTTAAAAAAATATGTTATGTGCTTATTTACAGCCCTATTCAATCGGCCAAATTGCACTTGAATGAGGGCCTAAGTCACTGGAAGCTTCCCAGCCGTCTTTTGGAGAAGTCTCGCTTGATACACAAATAAAAGAACACATTTCAGGATTTTTTTTTTTTTTAAATATCACAATTTCTTGAAAATGCAGAAAATATTTTTTCAATCATTACCCTAGGCATAAAAACATGTGCTACAACTCTTACAATTTGATTACTGTTGAGTGCTTAGCCCACTGAGAATCTTTGACAGCCATTTAAATACATATACTGTAATTCTAAGCTGTGAATATTTTTTATATATAAGTTTTAATTCTGATTTCTTGTTGTCACTTAAAATATGTCTCACTAGGCCTGACCTAACTGGCCTTAGCATAAAATATATGCCTGTCTCCCATAAAATATTCTGTACCTCCAAACATTTCCAATGGGCAAAAAGGGACCATTACCTTCTTGAAAAATGATGCATTATTAGGTAGGGTTAGCATTATTCTGTCCAAGGAGCTTACATACACTTATCCTATGTACAATGTTCCATACAGGTACATTTTCTGTAGAACGGACAAACAAAACACCAGTAGGAACTGAAGAAAATGTTACATGGTCCTGGCTGGGAAACAGGGTTTTGCTCTTGAAGGCATATTTAAGTTAACTGGATTATGAATGCATCTGATAGAGGAAAATCAATAGTGTAAAAATAAATAGTAACTAATAAAAAGTAAAATAAAAAAATACCAAAATAAACATTAAACATTAACATTAACTCACCCTGATGTTTGATAAATCTCTTGAGTTTGCAAGCAGGTGATTTTCACCCCTGCTTTTCCGTGCTTAAATTAGCCAATCACAGGCAGCCAATACATTTTAACAATCTGCAAAGCCAGTATCTGCACCAAAGAATCATGGGATGTGAAGTCCTGTTTCCAAAGGGAACAGGAAGTAAGGAGGAGTAAGACTGAGATCTGAGCATTGAGCTACTGCTGGCTTGAAGGTTAGTAAGGAGTTAAAATCTGTACCCAAATGCAGTATTTCTATTGGGAGGTACACTATGCCTATGTAAGCAGCTGTGGGGGTGTGGGAAATACGTTTTATGTTTAAATAAAATAAATCAGTATGTTTATAGAATGAGTCAATGCAATGAGGGTTTCTGATATAAGCAGCAGGTGTTAGATTAGAAAAAGGTAAAAATAGGGACTCTCCTTTCAAAGAGGGAAAGTTTGGAGGAGTGATGTTCAGGGGAAAAGATACCGCCAATGCAAGTGGTCCACTGCACCAGGGCCCTTGCCTCTAAGGGGCCCAGTGCTGTACTCAACATAATTATTTTTCTTTGGGGGGGGGGGGGGGGGGAGAGGAGATAGTGGAGGAGCATTAGCACTGGAAGGGAACAGGTAATCCCTTTCTGACCTTTCCTCCCTTTTCAACAACTATCTGCCTCTTTTCCTCCATCACCCATCTTACTACCCTGCCTTGTCCCTATACCCCATCGCCTTCCACTAATCCCACTGCCTCCAGTACTCTAGTACTCTGGAGCTGCTCATCAGCATAATATAATATACAGTATCTCACAAAAGTGAGTACACCCTCACATTTTTGTAAATATTTTATTATATCTTTTCATGTGACAACACTGAAGAAATGGCACTCTGCTACAATGTAAAGTAGTAAGTGTACAGCCGGTATAACAGTGTAAATTTGCTGTCCCGTCAAAATAAGTCAACACACAGCCATTAATGTCTAAACCGTTGGCAACAAAAGAGAGTACACCACTATGTGGAAAGGTCCAAATTGGGCCCAAAGTGTCAATATTCTGTGTGGCCACCATTATTTTCCAGCATTGCCTTACCCCTCATGGGCATGGAATTCACCAGAGATTTACAGGTTTCCACTGGAGTCCTTTCCACTACTCCATGATGACATCACGGAGCTGGTGGATGTTAGAGATCTTGCACTCCCCCACCTTCCATTTGAGGATGCCTCACAGATGCTCAATAGGTTTTAGGTCTGGTGACATGCTCGGCCAGTCCATCACCTTTAACTTCAGCTTCTTTAGCAAGGCAGTGGTTGTCTTGGAGGTGTGTTTGGGGTTATTATCATGTTGGAATACTGTCCTATGGCCCAGTCTCCGATTATAGGGGATCATGCTCCTCTTCAGCATGTCGCAGTACATGTTGGCATTCATGGCTCCCTCAATGAACTTTAGCTCCCAAGTGCCGGCAGCACTCATGCAGGCTCAGACGATGACACTCCCACCACCAAAAGTATACATCTATACTGAGGAAAGGTAGTTGAAATAATCCCTAAATGACAGATAAACGGATAAGGCACAAAGAACACAAAAACACTGATATGAGATGAGGCAGCATCTGACATCAGCAGGTAAATGCATATAGGGGGAATAAACACAACATATTATAGAAAACATATATACACATATAGACATATGTGTTTATATGTTTGGTCTGGGCCTGCATCAGTGCTGCTGGCACTGGGGGCTACAGTTCATTGAGGGAACCATGAATGCTAACATGTACTGTGACAGCAGAGCATGACCCCTCCCTTTGGAGACTGGGCCGCATGGCAGTATTCCAACATGATAACAAACCCAAGCACACCTCCAAGCGACCACTGCCTTGCTAAAGAAGCTGAAGGTAAAGGTGATGGACTGGCCAAGCATGTCTCCAGACCCAAACTCTATTGAGCATCTGTGGGGCATCCTCAAACGGAAGATGGGGGAGTGCAAGGTCTCTAACATCCATCAGCTCCTTGATGTCATTATGGAGGAGTGGAAGAGGACTCCAGTGGCAACCTGTGAAGCTCTGGTGAACTCCATGCCCATGAGGGTTAAGGCAGTGCTGGAAAATAATGGTGGCCCCCCAAAATATTGACACTTTGGGCCCAATTTGGATATTTCCACTTAGGGGTGTACTTACATTTGTTGCCAATGGTTTAGATATTAATGGCTGTGCGTTGAGTTATTTTGAGGGGACAGCAAATTTACAATGTTACACAGGCTGTACATGTAATACTTTACATTGTAGCAGAGTGTCATTTCTTCATTGTTGTCACATGAAAAGATTTAATAAAAAATGTACAAAAATGTGAGGGGTGCACTCACTTTTGTGAGATACTGTATATATATATATATATATATATATATATATATATATAATATATTACAATATATTGAAATTATTATATATTTCATACATAATACAGTTTGCTAAACTGTGAAGTTAATACAAAAAAAAGATCTATGGTGCGCGCTTAGTATTAAAGCGAAAAATACTTTAGGCAATTTGTAAATCACTGTTACACTTTTCAAGAGAATAAATATAACAATTATGTTATTAGCACTTTATTTTTATTTGGTGTTAGAATTGTATTGGTCTGTTCCCCTTTAAAAAAATAATTTGCCGGAGATGTTAGAGGGCAGCCAAAACAAAAAAATAAATATAAAAACTGTAATAAGGAATATAACAATTGTTGGTTTTGTGGTTCTGTTTAAATAGCCAGTAATGTGTCTCCACAGCAAGGTCAGCTAGGACATAAATAATCATTAGTAAGATCGGATGCTAATAGGCTTATGAAGCAAATTGCCAAGAAATGTAGTAAAGACTTATTGCTCGGCTGCACTATAGAAGACAATGCTCTGTGCCCACATCTTATCTTGTATTTGGTGTTTACTGTAAGCTAGGTATGTCCTTAAATCATTTTAAAACAGTACCTCAAGAAAAACTGTAGAGGTAAATCAAGTCATGGACCTTTAATATACAAATGGCATCTAGCATAATGAAAGTTCAATTATACAGAATTATGAATTATTGCCTCTATGGAAATATCAAATTGGCCTCTCTTACTCTTCTAATGCCTCAGAGTATGTTCACATCAGAGTGCAGAAGTTATGACTCCAGAACTAGAACCTGCAGCACATGACCATGTTGATCAACTATAGCTGCTTGCTGTGCTATATTTGCATTATAACATGCTAGATGAAGATTAACAGTTTACTCATTGCTCACTTTACATGCTCAGTGGGATATTAGATGGGTGAAAAAGGGAAATATGGCAGGCTCCTAAAGGAAAGCAGAGGGGAAAATAGTAATAATTTACAGCTTAAGCTAATAGAACTTTCCTTATGCAATGTATAATTCTAAAGTGCCATAACTGTTTGCCAGTATCCCTTTAAACAAAAAAGCCAGGCCTGGGTGCCTGCCATTATTGGTGTAAGTGTTACTGTCTTTGGCATCGTGTATTTTGTAAGTTCTGCAAGCCTGGCGTTGGTGAACCTCGTTTTCATGCTGTTTCAGAAATTTTACGTTTTTCGTCCGCCATTTTATTCCTCGCTTTGTCACACACAATGACAACTATATATGAGATTGAAAAGAGTAGGTTTTAAATATGAGAAATATATATATTTCCTAGTATACACCTAGTACTTCAGAGGTTATAAGTTTATAGGACCTACCCCCACATACACACTGGAGCAGTTTTCTTGCACATTCAACCTCAATTCTCTGCTTCCATTTGGTTGAGACTAATATCGTACATCACACATGTTCTTTGATAAAACAATGAAGACGCAAACTCTGTAGTACTTGCTGTGCAGTGTCTCATACTAGCCAATCAGAGACAATGTCTCTGCAACATTCTGCAGCATGCTGCTGAGAGATGATCACTGATTGGTTAGTACTATACATTGCACAGCCAGGACTACAGTCTGTGTCTTCATGAGCTGCAGAGGACTGACCAAATTAAGTACTATTTGTAAGATTTTAGGAAGAAAAAAAACACTTCTTAATAAAGTTAAGTACATAAAAGTATTTCCAGAAACCATCCATATCCCTTTAAAAATAAAAGAGCTTAAAAACTCTGAGAACTCCCACCTCACACACCTGTGTACTCATCCTCATTTCACCTTGCTATCTCCACATACATAAGCACACAAGGGTGTCGGTTTATCTATATAAAGAGTATGTCAGAAAATATTATATATACTTATATTTACATTTGAGTGCGCCTTTTTTTAGGTTAAAAACCCTTAAAAATATTTCTGGCTGAAAAAATGAAATACTGCAGTTAACTGACTGGCCACTAGAGGAACAAGGCCAGGAACTAAAGTAACAAAAGGAACAGGAAGTGTCAGATTGTCATTGCAGTGCAGGTGAATGGTAAGTTGGAATATATACATAGATATAACTGTACTAGAGTCTATACATATAGATTACTGGAGTTTTATCGTACACATGCTGTGTAATGCAATTCTATGTCTGTGTGTTATTCTGTATGTATAAATTAGTGTTAGAAGGTCTGACTATCTCTACAGTTACATAGTTACATAGTAATTGAGGTTGCAAAAAATACTTTTAGCCCATCAAGTTCAACCTTTTAAGATCTCCTCTGATCTGCAATATGCAGATTAGTTGTTAATTGATCCAGTGGAAGGCAAACAAAAAAAAACCCTGTGAAACTTTGCCAATTGTCTCAAAAGGGAAAGAAAATGAATTCCTTCCTGACCCCAGATACCGGCGATCAAATTCCTCCCTGGATAAATACTCCCTCTCTAATTAACCAGGATAACCCTGAATGCCCTTTTTAATTAAAATATATCCAATCCGCTGTCACCACCTTCCTTTGTAGAGGATTCCACAGATTAACCACCCTTACTGTAAAGAACCCCTTTCTTTCTTTAAGCTGGAATCTTTTTAGTTCTAACCTCAAAGGATGTCCTCTTGTCAGTTGAAAACCTCTTGGCACAAAAAGCTCCCTTGGCAAATCTTTACTGACTAGTTTACTGACCATGGATGTATTTATATAGGGTAATCTTAGGCACCTTTTCTCTAGATAAAATAAGTTTAACTCGGTTAGTCTTTCTTCATAACTTAGAACCTCCATTACCCTTATTAGTTTTGTTGCCCTCCTCAGTAACTTTTCCAGCTCTAAAATGTCTTTTTTATGAATTGGTGCCCAAAACTGTACTCCATATTCCAAATGAGGGCAAACTAGGGATTTGTATAGGGGCAGAATTATATCTGCCTCTGTTGTTTCTATACCCTTCTTAATGGATGATAATAGTTTATTTTCCTTTGGAGCTGCTGCTTGGCATTGAGAACTGTTACATAGATGGTTGTCCACAAGCACTCCCAAATCCCTTTCAATATCAGATACCCCTAGATTTGCTTCATTAAGTTTATAGATTGCATGGTTATTTTTCCTTCCCAGATGCATAACCTTAGATTTATTCGTATTAAGTCTCATCTGCTATTTAATTGCCCATTTCTCTAATTTATGCAAATCCCTTTGGAGGGAAAGTACATCATTTTCTGATTTAATTACCTTGCACAACTTTGTGTCATCAACAAAAATGGAGACACTACTTCCCAATCCTACTTCTAAGTTGTTAATAAATGTTAAAAAGGAGAGGACCTAATACTGAGCCCTGAGGAACCCTACTAACCAAAATTAGTATAATCTGAGCAGGTTCCATTTACAACAACCCTTTGTTTCCTGTCTTTTAGCCAGCTCTCAATCCATGTGCATATATTTACTGCAATTTCTGTATGCCTTAGTTTGCCCAATTGTCTCCCATGTGGCACTGTTTTAAAAGCCTTTGTAAAATCTAAAAAGACTACATCCACTGAGTTGCCTTGATCCAGGTCCCTACTAACCTCCTCATAGAAAGTAATTTGATTTGATTGACATGACCTATCCCTCATAAATCCATGTTGGCTCCTACTTATAATGCTGTTTGAATAGGCATAATCTTGTATATTATCCCTTATTAGCCCTTCTAAAAGCTTTCCCACTACAGAAATGCGGCTTACAGTATTTATGTATATTGTGTATGAGGGGACCATCTACAAATCTGCAGCATTGGGGGCTGTGTATGCATATATATATATATATATATATATATATACATAAATATAAATATATATATATATGTATATATATATATATATATATATATATTTATATATTTATGTAGTGTGGGGTACTGTGAGGTTATATCAATGTGCAGAGCTAGTGAGTGTGGGTGAAATAGTATTTTAAATATCTATAATGTAAGGGAATTAGTATTTGGCTGTGGACTCTGTATATCGCTGCTGTTTATTTATCTGTCGGTTTCTACCTTGTGTATATATATATATATATATATATATATATATATATATATATATATATATAGTGGAGGTAGGATTAAGGAAGGAGGGAAAAGAAAGCATTTCTTAATAGGAGAAGATTGAAATTGACACTACACCCCTTCCCCCTCATTGGCCCAGAAGCAGACTCATTGCTTCAGGAAATGCAACCATATCTCAAAAGAAATGTAAACGCCCCACTCACACACAAAACTTCTACCTATATATCATGGATTTCCCCAGGGTCCCGTAGAGGCATCAAAATGTTTTTTTTAAATTAAACTAGAAAGCTGGCTGTATGACTTTTTTTCCTGATTACTTATGCTCTTAGTAAGACTATTTCAAACAATTTCTGTTGTCATTGTGCGATGGCCCTTTAACTCTCATAATTACTCCATTTTTATTTGTGATACTAGTGATCATGATATGTGTTTGTGTAACATATGCTCGCTGTCCACGCATAGAAACATATAAATAATACGGCCCACCATCAAATGCATTTAATAAACAAGTAATAGCTTGCAGTTTGTATGAGTAGCTATGGCGGAAATGTCTGTGATTTGCTCACACAGCAAAAGAGCGATATACACGCATAGAAAAGGGAAAAATGGGTGAAGCATACCTTGCACACGCACTTGGAGGGGCTCCTCCGCTTCACTGCCTATACTATTTATATAGTACTAGTCACTTGCTGGTCAAAAATGACGGCACAAAATTGTCTTAAAAATCGTGTCTTCTGTATGTTTGTGCGCCATCTCTCTATGTACCCTCTCTCTCTCTCTGCACCCTCTCCCTCTCTTGGTGCTCTGTCTCTTCTTCTCTCTCTCTCCCTCCCCACTCTCTTTACTTCTTTCTCCCTCTCCTTCTCTTTCTCTCTCTCCCTCCTCTCCTTCTCTTCCTCTCCTTCTCTATCTCTCTCCTCACTATCCCTCTCTCTCCTCCTCCTTCCTCCTCTCTCCTTCCCTCTCCCTCCCTCTCCTTCTCTCTCCTTCCCTCCTCTCTGCCTCACTCCTCTCTCCCCTTCGGCGCCCATTGCGAGCTTTGCAATCCGCAGCGGGCAATTTGCATGCATTACACACAAACTCGCAGTACGACAACTATAATTAGTGATAGTATATATGTGACAAACAAACACACTATTTAAAGGGCCCTTGTGGTCCTATATTTAAAATAGATTCATTTTAATTACCGTACTTACTGTACATAAGGTAAGCTGTTTTTGGAAGTAAAAAATATATAATACAGCCTCTAATTTATTACTATTTCTATGCAATTATACTGCAGTGGTAGTTGCTTTTTTTTAGTTTCTTCTGTTCTGCTTCAAGAAGTGTGGGGGAAGGACTTCAATGCAAACAAAGCTTTTACTGTTACACTGGAATGTGGAAGCTAAAAATGCCAGTGCTTTTTATAGTACTAACAGAAATATCATTATCTACAAATACATACAGTTGTACCAGGCAGTTCAGTAAAGCAAATGGGACCTGAAGTATAGACTATTTGCATATAAAAGTTAGATACTAAAAGTCTGTGTTAATGTTTTTTTTTCTAAAATTATTTTGTACAGTTTCAAGTTTAGCTTTTCAAAAGTTGTTATAGAAATAATGAGGATACAGTGGTCCTTTAATCTAAACCACTGGTGCTATAGGAGAGGCCAATGATCCAGGATTTCAGTATCTTACAGTTCCTTTTGCATTAGCAGACCTTAGTTACAAATTAATTAGGAGTAAGTATAAGGCCCAGTGGTTATTATTCGCTGCAGGCGACCTGGGTTTGATTCCAGTCAGGCAAACAAGAGGTCACACCAATTTTAAGCTATGCAGGGTTGTGCCTGGTCAGTACTTGGATGGGAGACCACCTATGAATACCAGGAGATATATGTATGGCTCACTGGAGAAGGAACTGACAACCCACTCCGGTATCTCTGCAATGAATATCAAGTAGATCAGCATGGTGTGTTGCAGTCCATTAGGTCGCGGAGAGTTGGACACAACTAAATGATGCAAACTCACATAAACAAAGTCTCATGGTGAGCCTGTTAATTATGTTTTCTTATTGAACTGAATCGCATTGAATTGAATGGGAATACATGCAGAATGAGCTACAGTCCAGACCTCCATAAGATTCACTGTCCCTCCCATTGTGTTTCAATTTAAAATATTTTTTCTGCACTATAGACAACTTATTTTTCATACAAAAATACCTTTTGTAATGTTTAAAATATGAACATTTAAATGTAGGAGGTTTTGGAATACAGTGGTCCTTAAAAAGGAACTATACATTGAGGGATTTATTGGAAATGTTATGTATTTATGATGATGGCTGGATATTAGTTTCATTTTTTTCTTGGGATCTTTCCTGTTGTGTGGAGTGACGGTGGATTGCCAAGACTATTCACTTTGTTCTTAGAGTGGGGACTAGAGTTTGGGTTTAGGGTTAAGGATAGGGGTTATGGTTCAGGGTTAGGTTAGTGGAAGATGATAAGCTTTACATAGTAAAGTAGTGGTGCGCTGTGCTAAACCCTAACTCTAACCCTAAACCTAACCCTAGGTCTAAGTGCAAATTAAACAAAAGCACACCACAGTTGCACCATCTACTGGCCGCTGCATGTCAGTGCTGGCGAAGACGTAACAGGAAAGCTCCTTTACTTAGACTAAAAATTTTGCATTGATTAAGTACACATTCTTAAGATATTTTCCTTTTTACTTATTTCTGCTAAAAAAAATTATAGATTTTATTATAAAGGTCTATTTAAAGATGTATTTTTTCAAATAATATTCTAGAAGCACAAAACATTCAAATGTCGAACTGATCTGGGGGCTTGCCCCTATCAGCCAGTGAGCAAGAATAGCTTGTCTCTCCATGAAATCTACAGACGTGTGTATGTTTAGTGCACGTCCGGTTTCAATGTAGTTAAAACCGATGCTACTTAAATACAACTTTGGTAATGTTTAGAGGTGCAGAGGTGTATTTACGTTTTATGCTGCGCTAGGCCAGTTCAGATTTGTGAGCCCCAATGACCCAGTAACTACTGCTCATTTCATCTTGCTATATCCCAATCATAAGTTTACTACAGATCTATATAGAAAATGAATGTTGTGTATGTGTCTCGGCAAGTATACAGTAAGTCAGAAAGTAACAGGTACACTTGTAGAAACTAATGGAGAAATTTCAGTATATATTCCATGGCATGGCATTAGCAACTTCAGGCTGACCGCTGCCCCTGATAATGTGCTGCCCTAGGCCTGGGCCTCATGTTGAAACATATCAATGGTTTAATTAATGCATGCTCTTTTAAATGCAAGAAAAAATAGAATTGTTTTCCACGTCTTGGTAATCTGGATTCAGAAAAAGAACATTTTTATTGATACATTGAAAGAAAGATATTTTTTAATTGTTTTTTTAACTTAACTAGTGGAGCTCCAAAGAATTAATCACATTTTCATGGCTTTCTAAAAAAAAAAAATTACAGGTGGTCCCCAGGTTAACGGTGAGATACGTTCTTGAGATTGTCTTTAAGACTCTCAGTTATCCAGAACTCTCGAACAACCAGAAAAAAATTGAATACTATACTTTAAATAAAAAAAATAATTTAGAGGGCTCAACTAATGCCAGGAGCCAGGTTGTCCTGCCACAAAATGCTTACAGGCACCTAGATGTCTCCACTGTATGTCTCTGCAACTCACTGTTACCTGGAAGCAGACAGGCATGAGTGCAGTGCAGTGTTGGTGTTACATTCCCCAGACTCAGCACTGCACCCTCCAGCCAAACTGTGTGTGAGGAGTGAAAGCTGCTGCTGCTAGAACAGCCCTCACTGGCAAATATACTTAGCAGAGCATCCTATATGCAGCTAATCTAGGCCCCTTTTAATAGTAACTCTCAAGCAACCAGAGACTACATTTATCCAGCATCTACCAATCCCCATGGGTGCCGGTTAACAGAGAGTCTTCTGTAATAATGATAGTATTATAATGGCTCATATGTGGTAATAATACAGTGTAATACTGTAATAATAATACCCGTACTGTAATAATAAAAACTATTGTGCTCTTTCTTTTAATTCAACCAAACAGAACATAAAAACAAACTCATACAAAAAGCCTTGGGAGCCCTTTCTTAAAGGTATATGCAAGTGAGCTGGGTTTATGAATGCATCTGATAGAGGGGAATTAGTAGTGTATGATAACATTTATTTGCATGCACTATGTTTATTTAGCTTTGCATTAAAATAAACAATAACTGTTGCAGGTGATGTTCACACCCCCAGGATTGAGCTAGGCTTCTCAGGGTTTGTTTTTGTAAAAATTAATCGTCTATGTGAGCATGCCCAGCATTACAGCCAATCAGCAATGCTGTATCCAACCAGCTAGATAATGCTGCTACACTCCATAGTAAAAGTAAAAATATCCTTATTCAAGTAAAAATGCTTGAGCGGTTACACGGTTGTTCTTTAGATATACACCCTCTCCTTGATAGATTCTGACAAATTATAATTGTACTGAAAAAAATATTTCAGCTTCTTCTATTCTAATCTGTCTTTTAGGCAAATGAGTATTTATGCTTGATTTACCGTCCTGCAATGACCTGCAAGAGAGCTTACGTTCATGGTTTGCATGTGTCTCTGAGTGAGTGTCTGGCTGGGGCTGGGGAAGGTGATGGGGCAATTCACTGGGGCTGAGGGAGGTGATGGGGCAATTCACTGGGGCTGGGAGAGGTGATGGGGCAATTCACTTGGGCTAGGGAAAGTGATGAGGCAAATCACTGGGGCTGGGGGAAATAAGGGAGCAATTCACTGGGGTAGGGGAGGTCACCAGGGCTATTCACTGGGGCTGGGGGAGGTCACGGGGCAATTCACTGGGGCTGGGGAGGTCACCGGGGCAATTCACTGGGGCTGTGGGAGGTCACAGGGGCAATTTGCTGGGGCTCAGAGAGCTAACAGGGGCAATTCACTGGGGCTGAGGGGGGTTACAGGGGCAATTCACTGGGACTGGGGGAGGTGATGGGGCAATTTACTGAGGCTGGGGGGTTACAGTGGCATTTCACTGTGGCTGGGGGAAGTGATTGGGCAATGTACTGGGGCTGGGGGAGGTGATGGGGCAATTCACTGGGGCTAGGGGAAGTGATGGGGAAATTCACTGGGGCTAGGGGAAGTGATGGGGCAATACACTGGGGCTGGGGGGAAGTGATGGGGCAATTCACTGGGGCAGGGGAGGTCACAGGGGCAATTCACTGGGGCTGAGGGGGGTTACAGGGGCAATTCACTGGGGCTGGGAGAGGTGATGGGGTAATTCACTCAAGCTGGGGGGGGGGGGATTACAGGGGCATATCACTGGTGCTGGGGGAAGTTTCCCCTGGAATGTAGGTAAAACAATCAGTAAATGAAGGGACACAGACCTTGTTCTGGGTATTACAGAAATCTAAAGGAAAGCTGCAGCACAATTCACAGACAAAAAGATACAATGTATTAGTTATGCTAATTTGGGGATTTTCATGGGGTGTCAACATTTATAGAAAACAGTTTGCAAATGCAAGAAATTTAGCAAACTTTAGGGTAACTGTTTAAATGTTTATTTTGGTATTTTTTTCAAGCAAACTATTTTTTTCATACACTACTAATTCTCCTCTATCAGATGCATTCATAATCCATCTCGGGTCTCTGTCACTTAGGGACCACCTGTTTTTTCATCATGTGTATATTATTTTACATGGAGTCACCTAAGTAGAATTTCTGGTTTAGTTTATTTAATATTAATCTTAAAAGTATTTGTTTTTACTGTTTATATCTCTGAGGAAGCTGCAAAAGGAGAAAAAAATGGAACATCGCAGAGCTGATTTAAAAAGTCAGATTTCAAATGTACTATATTTATCAAGGTATTAATGCACTACATAAATATAAATGAGTCTTATAAAGAAACAAATTGATACATTTTAGCAAAAGTGAAATTAAGACGTATTAAAATCACTTTATGATTCTTCATAATAGGTGCCGATGACTATTAGACAAACCTATAAAGCATCCAGGCTCTTCTGAGCATTATTCTAGACTAGCTTAGCACCGGTAATAGTACAACCCAGTCTGGTGACATAGCAACCCCACATAGTGCAGCATAGCAATGCAGGGCTCTGGTGTAAATATGCAGCTAAGAATAGGAGAGGAAACCTAATTATACAATCCTAAGTGGCTGATACTGGATCCTCTCTCTGCAGTATGGCAGATGTATACATCACCCCCAGGGAGTTACTGTATCTCACAATAAATGCAATCTACGTTGCTAATCTTACAATGGAATTTCATAGACCTGGCTGTGCGGATATTCAAGGTAATGCAATGGAAAGAGATAGTCATTGACTGTTCCACAGCCTGGCCATGAAATGTGAGGGGAATAGGCTGCTGCACAAGGACACAGACAGTCACAATAATAAAGACAGGACGCCAGTGGATATCATTATACTAATAGCACGCCTCCCCTCCCCCGGCAGTCCCCCTTCCCTTAAAGAGCCACTTACCCCCTGAGGAATGGATCTTCTTTGATTTCCTCTGCAAGGACATTTTAAAAAGGTTGCAGCAAGCCAAGATGTGTGGATCATAAAGTACACCTATCTGCAGCTTGCTGCTAATGCATCTCAGAGCCACACGAGGGAGGGGGCACCCACAGGAAGTCACTGCAGCACCACAGGCTGGTGTACCTGACACCAGAGGGAAATACACCTGACTAGAGGGGATAACGCACCACAGGCTGGTGTACCTGACACCAGAGGGAAATACACCCGACACCTGACTAGAGGGGATAACGCACCACAGGCTGGTGTACCTGACACCAGAGGGAAATACACCCGACTAGAGGAGATAACGCACCACAGGCTGGTGTACCTGGTACCAAAGGGAAATACACCCGACACCCGACTAGAGGGGATAACGCACCACAGGCTGGTGTACCTGGTACCAAAGGGAAATACACCCGACTAGAGGGGATAACACACCACAGGCTGGTGTACCTGACACCAGAGGGAAATATACACGACACCCGACTAGAGGGGATAACGCACCACAGGCTGGTGTACCTGACATCAGTGGGAAATACACACGACACCCGACTAGAGGGGATAACACACTACAGGCTGGTGTACCTGACATCAGTGGGAAATACACACGACACCCGACTAGAGGGGATAACACACTACAGGCTGGTGTACCTGACATCAGTGGGAAATACACTCGACACCCGACTAGAGGGGATAACACTACAGGCTGGTGTACCTGACACCAGAGGGAAATACACCTGACTAGAGGGGATAACACACCACAGGCTGGTGTACCTGACACCAGAGGGAAATACACCCGACTAGAGGGGATAATGCACCACAGGCTAGTGTACCTGACACCAGAGGGAAATACACCCGACTAGAGGGGATAACGCACCACAGGCTGGTGTACCTGACACCAGAGGGAAATACACCCGACTAGAGATGATAACGCATCACAGGCTGGTGTACCTGACACCAGAGGGAAATACACCCGACTAGAGGGGATAATGCACCCCAGGCTGGTGTACCTGACACCAGAGGGAAATACACCTGACACCCGACTAGAGGGGATAATGCACCCCAGGCTGGTGTACCTGACACCAGAGGGAAATACACCTGACACCCGACTAGAGGGGATAATGCACCACAGGCTGGTGTACCTGACACCAGAGGGCAATACACACAACACCCGACTAGAGGGGATAACGCACTACAGGCTGGTGTACCTGACACCAGAGGGAAATACACACAACACCCGACTAGAAGGGATAACTCACCACAGGCTGGTGTACCTGACACCAGAGGGCAATACACACAACACCTGACTAGAGGGGATAACTCACCACAGGCTGGTGTACCTGACACCAGAGGGAAATACACCCGACACCCGACTAGAGGGGATAACGCACTACAGGCTGGTGTACCTGACACTAGAGGGAAATACACCCGACTAGAGGGGATAACGCACCACAGGCTGGTGTACCTGACACCAGAGGGAAATACACCCGACTAGAGGGGATAAGGCACCACAGGCTGGTGTACCTGACACCAGAGGGAAATACACCCGACTAGAGAGGATAACGCATCACAGGCTGGTGTACCTGACACCAGAGGGAAATACACCCGACTAGAGGGGATAAGGCACCACAGGCTGGTGTACCTGACACCAGAGGGAAATATACCCGACTAGAGGGGATAACGCACCACAGGCTGGTGTACCTGACACCAGAGGGAAATACACCCGACACCCGACTAGAGGGGATAACGCACTACAGGCTGGTGTACCTGACACCAGAGGGCAATACACACAACACCCGACTAGAAGGGATAACTCACCACAGGCTGGTGTACCTGACACCAGAGGGCAATACACACAACACCCGACTAGAAGGGATAACTCACCACAGGCTGGTGTACCTGACACCAGAGAGCAATACACACAACACCCGACTAGAAGGGATAACTCACCACAGGCTGGTGTACCTGACACCAGAGGGCAATACACACAACACCTGACTAGAGGGGATAACGCACCACAGGCTGGTGTACCTGACACCAGAGGGAAATACACCCGACACCCGACTAGAGGGGATAACGCACTACAGGCTGGTGTACCTGGTACCAAAGGGAAATACACCCGACTAGAGGGGATAACGCACTACAGGCTAGTGTACCTGACACGAGAGGGCAATACACACAACACCCGACTAGAAGGGATAACTCACCACAGGCTGGTGTATCTGACACCAGAGGGAGATACACCAGACATCCAGCTAGAGGGGATAACTCACCACTGGCTGGTGTACCTGACACAAGAGGGCAATATATCAACTAGAGGGGATAACTCCCCAAAGTCTAATATACATGGCACTAGAGGGAGAAACACCAGACACCTGACTGGAGGGGATAACTAACCACAGGCTGGTGTACCTGACACCAGAGGGAGATAACTCGACACCTGAGTAGAGGGGATAACTAACCACAGGCTGGTGCACTTGACAGCAGAGGGAGATACACCAGACACCTGACTGGAGGGGATAACTTACCCCAGGCTGGTGCACTTGACACCAGAGGGAGATACACCAGACACCTGACTGGACGGGATAACTCACAACAGGCTGGTGTACCTGACACCAGAGGGAAATACACCCGACTAGAGAGGATAACGCATCACAGGCTGGTGTACCTGACACCAGAGGGAAATACACCCGACTAGAGGGGATAAGGCACCACAGGCTGGTGTACCTGACACCAGAGGGAAATACACCCGACTAGAGGGGATAACGCACCACAGGCTGGTGTACCTGACACCAGAGGGAAATACACCCGACACCCGACTAGAGGGGATAACGCACTACAGGCTGGTGTACCTGATATCAGAGGGAAATACACCCGACACCCGACTAGAGGGGATAACGCACTACAGGCTGGTGTACCTGACACCAGAGGGCAATACACACAACACCCGACTAGAAGGGATAACTCACCACAGGCTGGTGTACCTGACACCAGAGGGAGATACACCAGACATCCAGCTAGAGAGGATAACTCACCACAGGCTGGTGTACCTGACACAAGAGGGCAATATATCAACTAGAGGGGATAACTCCCCAAAGTCTAATATACATGGCACTAGAGGGAGAAACACCAGACACCTGACTGGAGGGGATAGCTAACCACAGGCTGGTGTACCTGACACCAGAGGGAGATAACTCGACACCTGACTAGAGGGGATAACTAACCACAGGCTGGTGCATTTGACAGCAGAGGGAGATACACCAGACACCTGACTGGAGGGGATAACTTACCGCAGGCTGGTGCACTTGACACCAGAGGGAGATACACCAGACACCTGACTGGACGGGATAACTCACAACAGGCTGGTGTACGTGACACCAGAGGGAAATACACCAGACACCCTGTACCAGAGACCAGACGGCAAATACACCCGACACCCGACTCGAGGGGAGAACACACTACAGACTGATGTACCTGACACCAGAGGGACATACACCCCACTAGAGGGGATAACTCACCACAGGCTGGTGTACCTGACACCAGAGGGAGATAACCCGACTAGAGGAGATAACTCACCACAGGCTGGTATACCTGACACAAGAGGGCAATATATCAACTAGAGGGGATAACTCACCACAGGCTTGTGCACTTTACACCAGAGGAAGATACACATGACACTTGACTAGAGGTTATACCTCACCACAGGCTGGTGTACCTGACACCAGAGGGAGATACATCAGACACCCGACTAGAGGGGATAACTCACCACCGGCTGGTGTACTTGACACCAGTGGGAGATACATCAGACACCCGACTATAGGGGATAACGCACCACAGGCTGGTGTACCTGACACCAGAGGGAAATACACACGACACCCGACTAGAGGGGATAACGCACCACAGGCTGGTGTACCTGACATCAGTGGGAAATACACCCGACACCCGACTAGAGGGGATAACGCACTACAGGCTGGTGTACCTGACACCAGAGGGCAATACACACAACACCCGACTAGAAGGGATAACTCACCACAGGCTGGTGTACCTGACACCAGAGAGCAATACACACAACACCCGACTAAAAGGGATAACTCACCACAGGCTGGTGTACCTGACACCAGAGGGCAATACACACAACACCTGACTAGAGGGGATAACTCACCACAGGCTGGTGTATCTGACACCAGAGGGAGATACACCAGACATCCAGCTAGAGGGGATAACTCACCACTGGCTGGTGTACCTGACACAAGAGGGCAATATATCAACTAGAGGGGATAACTCCCCAAAGTCTAATATACATGGCACTAGAGGGAGAAACACCAGACACCTGACTGGAGGGGATAACTAACCACAGGCTGGTGTACCTGACACCAGAGGGAGATAACTCGACACCTGACTAGAGGGGATAACTAACCACAGGCTGGTGCACTTGACAGCAGAGGGAGATACACCAGACACCTGACTGGAGGGGATAACTTACCCCAGGCTGGTGCACTTGACACCAGAGGGAGATACACCAGACACCTGACTGGACGGGATAACTCACAACAGGCTGGTGTACGTGACACCAGAGGGAAATACACCAGACACCCTGTACCAGAGACCAGACGGCAAATACACCCGACACCTGACTCGAGGGGAGAACACACTACAGACTGATGTACCTGACACCAGAGGGACATACACCCCACTAGAGGGGATAACTCACCACAGGCTGGTGTACCTGACACCAGAGGGAGATAACCCGACTAGAGGAGATAACTCACCACAGGCTGGTATACCTGACACAAGAGGGCAATATATCAACTTGAGGGGATAACTCACCACAGGCTTGTGCACTTTACACCAGAGGAAGATACACATGACACTTGACTAGAGGTTATACCTCACCACAGGCTGGTGTACCTGACACCAGAGGGAGATACATCAGACACCCGACTAGAGGGGATAACTCACCACCAGCTGGTGTACTTGACACCAGTGGGAGATACATCAGACACCCGACTATAGGGGATAACGCACCACAGGCTGGTGTACCTGACACCAGAGGGAAATACACACGACACCCGACTAGAGGGGATAACGCACCACAGGCTGGTGTACCTGACATCAGTGGGAAATACACCCGACACCCGACTAGAGGGGATAACACACTACAGGCTGGTGTACCTGACACCAGAGGGAAATACACCTGACTAGAGGGGATAACGCACCACAGGCTGGTGTACCTGACACCAGAGGGAAATACACCCGACTAGAGGGGATAACGCACCCCAGGCTAGTGTACCTGACACCAGAGGGAAATACACCCGACTAGAGGGGATAATGCACCACAGGCTGGTGTACCTGACACCAGAGGGAGATAACCCGACTAGAGGAGATAACTCACCACAGGCTGGTATACCTGACACAAGAGGGCAATATATCAACTAGAGGGGATAACTCACCACAGGCTTGTGCACTTTACACCAGAGGAAGATACACATGACACTTGACTAGAGGTTATACCTCACCACAGGCTGGTGTACCTGACACCAGAGGGAGATACATCAGACACCCGACTAGAGGGGATAACTCACCACCGGCTGGTGTACTTGACACCAGTGGGAGATACATCAGACACCCGACTATAGGGGATAACGCACCACAGGCTGGTGTACCTGACACCAGAGGGAAATACACACGACACCCGACTAGAGGGGATAACGCACCACAGGCTGGTGTACCTGACATCAGTGGGAAATACACCCGACACCCGACTAGAGGGGATAACGCACTACAGGCTGGTGTACCTGACACCAGAGGGCAATACACACAACACCCGACTAGAAGGGATAACTCACCACAGGCTGGTGTACCTGACACCAGAGAGCAATACACACAACACCCGACTAAAAGGGATAACTCACCACAGGCTGGTGTACCTGACACCAGAGGGCAATACACACAACACCTGACTAGAGGGGATAACTCACCACAGGCTGGTGTATCTGACACCAGAGGGAGATACACCAGACATCCAGCTAGAGGGGATAACTCACCACTGGCTGGTGTACCTGACACAAGAGGGCAATATATCAACTAGAGGGGATAACTCCCCAAAGTCTAATATACATGGCACTAGAGGGAGAAACACCAGACACCTGACTGGAGGGGATAACTAACCACAGGCTGGTGTACCTGACACCAGAGGGAGATAACTCGACACCTGACTAGAGGGGATAACTAACCACAGGCTGGTGCACTTGACAGCAGAGGGAGATACACCAGACACCTGACTGGAGGGGATAACTTACCCCAGGCTGGTGCACTTGACACCAGAGGGAGATACACCAGACACCTGACTGGACGGGATAACTCACAACAGGCTGGTGTACGTGACACCAGAGGGAAATACACCAGACACCCTGTACCAGAGACCAGACGGCAAATACACCCGACACCCGACTCGAGGGGAGAACACACTACAGACTGATGTACCTGACACCAGAGGGACATACACCCCACTAGAGGGGATAACTCACCACAGGCTGGTGTACCTGACACCAGAGGGAGATAACCCGACTAGAGGAGATAACTCACCACAGGCTGGTATACCTGACACAAGAGGGCAATATATCAACTTGAGGGGATAACTCACCACAGGCTTGTGCACTTTACACCAGAGGAAGATACACATGACACTTGACTAGAGGTTATACCTCACCACAGGCTGGTGTACCTGACACCAGAGGGAGATACATCAGACACCCGACTAGAGGGGATAACTCACCACCAGCTGGTGTACTTGACACCAGTGGGAGATACATCAGACACCCGACTATAGGGGATAACGCACCACAGGCTGGTGTACCTGACACCAGAGGGAAATACACACGACACCCGACTAGAGGGGATAACGCACCACAGGCTGGTGTACCTGACATCAGTGGGAAATACACCCGACACCCGACTAGAGGGGATAACACACTACAGGCTGGTGTACCTGACACCAGAGGGAAATACACCTGACTAGAGGGGATAACGCACCACAGGCTGGTGTACCTGACACCAGAGGGAAATACACCCGACTAGAGGGGATAATGCACCCCAGGCTAGTGTACCTGACACCAGAGGGAAATACACCCGACTAGAGGGGATAATGCACCACAGGCTGGTGTACCTGACACCAGAGGGAAATACACCCGACTAGAGGGGATAATGCACCACAGGCTGGTGTACCTGACACCAGAGGGAAATACACCCGACTAGAGGGATAAGGCACCACAGGCTGGTGTACCTGACACCAGAGAGAAATACACCAGACACCCGACTAGAGGGGATAATGCACCACAGGCTGGTGTACCTGACACCAGAGGGAAATACACCCGACTAGAGGGATAAGGCACCACAGGCTGGTGTACCTGACACCAGAGGGAAATACACCAGACACCCGACTAGAGGGGATAACGCACTACAGGCTGGTGTACCTGACACCAGAGGGCAATACACACAACACCCGACTAGAAGGGATAACTCAACACAGGCTGGTGTACCTGACACCAGAGGGCAATACACACAACACCCGACTAGAAGGGATAACTCACCACAGGCTGGTGTACCTGACACAAGAGGGCAATATATCAACTAGAGGGGATAACTCACCACAGGCTTGTGCACTTTACACCAGAGGAAGATACACATGACACTTGACTAGAGGTTATACCTCACCACAGGCTGGTTTACCTGACACCAGAGGGAGATACATCAGACACCCGACTAGAGGGGATAACTCACCACCGGCTGGTGTACTTGACACCAGTGGGAGATACATCAGACACCCGACTAGAGGGGATAACTCACCACCGGCTGGTGTACCTGACACCAGTGGGAGATACATCAGATACCCGACTAGAGGGGATAACTCACCACCGGCTGGTGTACCTGACACCAGTGGGAGATACATCAGATACCCGACTAGAGGGGATAACGCACCACAGGCTGGTGTACTTGACACCAGTGGGAGATACATCAGATACCCGACTAGAGGGGATAACTCACCACCGGCTGGTGTACTTGACACCAGTGGGAGATACATCAGACACCCGACTAGAGGGGATAACTCACCACCGGCTGGTGTACCTGACACCAGTGGGAGATACATCAGATACCCGACTAGAGGGGATAACTCACCACCGGCTGGTGTACCTGACACCAGTGGGAGATACATCAGACACCCGACTAGAGGGGATAACTCACCACCGGCTGGTGTACCTGACACCAGTGGGAGATACATCAGATACCCGACTAGAGGGGATAACTCACCACTGGCTGGTGTACTTGACACCAGAGGGCCATACACCAGACACTGGACTAGAGGCTGGTGTACTTGACACCAGAGGGCGATACACCAGACACATGACTAGAGGCGATAACTCACCACATGCTGGGATACATGACACCTGAGGCAGATACACCCCACTAGAGGGGATAACTCACCACGGACTGGTGTACCTGACGCCAGAGGGAGATACAACAGACACGCGACTAGAGGTTATAACTCACCACAGGCTGGTGTACCTAACACCATAGGGAGATACAAAAAATAGAGAGAAAGAACAGAACAATTATTCATCCAGCATTGGATGAATAACTCTCCCTTACATTGCTACTGGAGGGCTTGTTGTTGTTCAGTGACTCAGTTGTGTTCGACTCTCTGTGACCATATGGACACAGAACGCCAGGCACATCTGTCTGTGTTTCTGGTTGTTTATCCATATGGTTTTCCTGGCAAATATACTGGAGTGGATTACCAGTTCCTTCTTCAGTAGATCACAATTTGTTAGACCTGTCTGCTATGACTTGCCAATCTTGGGTGACCCTGCACAACTTCACAGAGATACAAATTCCCTTCACCACAACAAGGTAGCAATCCAGAAGGGGCATTGGAGGCCACCCTTTGCTTAATCTCAAGGTAGAAAATAATTCAGCTAAATGGTTAAAAGTAGAATGTATTGTCTTTATTATATATCTTTTTAAACATTATTTTTTAAAAAGGAAAATGATTCTTATAAGTAAAACATATACTTAAGGTGATGAACAAAAAATGAATGAAATGTATATTTCCAGGGAATTAAAAAATAATTAAACTTAAAGGTATATGAAAGTAAGTTGGGTTATGAATGCATCCTGTAGAATGCATCATAACCCACCCAGCAAAAAATGTTTGTGTGAAAAAATGCAAACATTTTTTGCAGAAAAGAAAATAATGTGCTGGGGGTGATGTAGATACCCCCAGCAACTGAGAATTGCATATTTGATTAATGAGATATTCAATATGCAGCACATGCGCATGCTGATTGACTAAATAAAAGTAAAGTGTCTGAAATCATATGACTTCCCCCAGTAGGGTAGACCTCAGGTGCTAACTGAGCATGTCTGCACATTCACCAGGCCAAAAAGAAACATTGTATAAGTTATTCTAATTACCCATGGGAATTTCAGGGGGTGTCAACATTGAGAGAAAACTCTTTGCAAATGCTAGAAATTCAGCAAACTTCAGGCTAACAATTTAACTGTTTACTTTGGAATTTGTTCATGCAAACAATTTTTTTCAGACATTATAAATTCTCCTCTATCAGATGCATTAATAACCCAGCTCACTTACATATACCTTTATTATTAAAGATATTTCTATTTGAGTGACAGCACTAAATAGCTATGCCCTTAACAGGCTAAATAACCCACTTATATTCCAAATAGCGTGCACTCAATCTTAAATCACAAAATATCCCAGCAGCAGCGATTAATGAATGAGACCGAGAAATTACATTGTATCATTCCTCCATAGTATATCTATGTAAACCGAAAAAGTTTCAATTGCAGTCATACAGGGACAAAAGAGTCCTCCTTATATCTTCTCACCTCTTCTCTCCCATTCCCTCTCCTTTGCAGGCTTCAAAATGAGCACTTCGGAGCCCATGGCGGGCCTCGCCATGCGATACGCACATGTGCAACATGTGCAACCCACAACTTTGCAAGCATTACACACAAACTCGCATTACTACAACTATATTAGTGATTCATTACATGATTTCGTATTTGGTTGGATGTTATTTATTTTTAAATCCATAAGTATGTATCTGTAAGTATAGATACCACTGACATACCTTTATTAATTGGCATATTTTATACAATTTTCTGCCACACAGGCTGGCCAATCAGTAAGTCCCATCTCTAAATAATAGGCTGCCCCTTGCTTACTGGGAAACCTTGTACCTCTGATGAGATCAGATCTTTAATCTCATTCTGTTGATTATTTTTAGGTGGGCTGAGTGAGTTATCCCAGATAACAAAATTGTAACATAATAGGCTGACCCCTGCTTAATGGGAACCCCTGTACCTCTGATGAGATCAGATCTTTAATCTCATCATGTTGACTATATTTAGGTGGGCTGAGTAAGTTATATCCAGATAAAAACATTGTAACATAATAGGCTGGTGCAATAGCCTGCAGAAAAGCTATGTTTATTTTCAAAAATTCCTATAACATGAAACATAATACATAAAGCAACATACATACAGTATAACAGTGTAATCATATTTTACCAAAAGTACTAAGAAATACAAAATCATAATAATAAAAACAGGGTAACTCTGGCCAATCCGGCCCAGGCCATAGTGTAAAACAGTTCAGTCAGGCCCTGGGCATGACAACTCCTGCCCCCTTCTTTCTAGTGGAGACTGGGAAGACATCCTGCCGTATAGCTTTCCAGCTACATGGCTGCTACTTGTACTACTGTCTGGATAACCCATCAGCGTTCCCAATGGACTTTGCCCCTGCGATGCTGCACGGCAAAATTTAAAGGTTGCACGGCTAGGCTGCATCTTAACAGGTGGCCGTTGTCTCCAGCCACCCTAGACAGCCAACACAGGGGATTGTGATCGGTGACCACTGTAAACTCCCTGCCATACAGATAGTGTTGTAGTTTTTTCAAAGCCCACACCACAGCCAAGCATTCTTTCTCCACGGTAGCATATGCTACCTCTCTAGGCAATCATTTTCAGCTGAGGTAGGCTATGCAATGCTCACAACCCTGCTCATCTTGTTGGCTCAACACTGCCCCCAACCGAAAAGTAGGAGCATCTGTCTGTACAACAAAAGGCCTTGTATAATCAAGGGAAGCCAGCACAGGTGAACAAGTTAGAGCTTGAAACGCTTAATTGCAGGCAGGGGTCAGTCTTCTTCTTTGTCAGGTCAGTCAGGGCCTTGGCGGTACCACTGTAATGAGTAATAAACTAGCAATAATACACAGTGGTGCCTAGGAAAGCCATCACCTGTTTTTTAGTTTGAGGAATGGGCCAGGTGGCTATCCCCTCTATCTTGGCTGGTTCGGGTCTGATCTGCCCACTGCCCACCCAGTGACCCGGATACTGCATCTCTGCTCTGGCCCACTGGCACTTATCAGGGTGAATAGTGAGCTTAGCTTTCCTAATAGTCCCCATAATAGCTTGAATATGTTGTAGGTGCTCCTCCCAAGTGGCTATATCATCCAAGTATGCCTGGGCAAATCCCTGGTAACCCTGCAATAATCAGTCTACTAATCTCTGGAAGGTAGAAGGGGCATTCTTCATTCCAAAAGGCATTACCTTAAATTGGTAAAGCCCAAATGGAGTGATAAATGCAGACTTCTCCCTCGCTGTTTCTTCAAGGGGAATTTGCCTGTACCCCTTGGAGAGATCCAGAATGGTAAGGTACTTAGCTGTACCCAGACAATCCAACAACTTATCCATGCGTGGAATAGGGTAAGTATCTGTTTTAGTTTTGTCATTTAGCTTGCGATAATCCACACAGAAAAGAGTTGTTCCATCTTTCTTGGACATCAATACTACTGGGGATACCCAGGGGCTATTTGATGGTTTAATAACACCCAGCTGCAACATTTTTCTCAATTCCTCATAAATGCTAGCTTTCACAGCCTCTGGAACTCAATAGGAGGATTGTTTGAGGGGAGGGCAATTTCCTATAAGCACTTCATGGGTTGCCATAGGGGTACACCCAAGGTTGGTAGTAAATAACTCTTGATATGGGTGTAAAGTAGCTGATAGCGGCTTTCTATGGGTCTCATTTAGGCTGTCTATCTGTTCTATATCTATTTCCAGGGACTCCTGTTCAGCTGAGGCCAACATATCTGGCAGCAAGCCCCTCTGGGTCACTCCCTGTCGGAAAACAAATAGCTCACAAGTTCTGGGGTCTCTCCTGATATTCTTTAATGTGAGCTATTCTGGTGACATCCCGACCAGCCTCTACAACCACTAAAAGGTATGGTGGTTAATTTTCTCACTGATGGGATCCCTCCCACACCGCTTGGAGCTCGTCTTGAGGATGGGGAATTAACATTAACACCTTCATCCCCACCTCCAGCTCTCTCTCCCGGGTACCTCAATTGTAGTACTTCTTAGCCTTAGCCTGAGCCTTCTGCATATGCTCCCTTACCAGTCCAGTCAGCATGGCCAATCTTTCCCTAAAAGCTAAGACATATGAGGTCACTGGAGCCTGGTAATGCCCATATTCCCCCTCCCAGGCCTCTCTGACCACATTTAAAGGACCTCTAACTTGTCTGCCAAAAAGGAGTTCAAAGGGAGAAAACCCTGTGGACTTCCTGTGGCACTTATATGCAAACATGTGGCACTTATATGCAAACTGTGGCACTTATATGCAAACATAAGATAGTAGTAACTGTTCCTAATCCTTCTCCTGCTCTGTAAAGGTACAGAGCATTAGTTTCAATGTCCCATTAAAATGCTCACAGAGCCCATTGGTTTGGGGATGGTATGGGGAGGATGCCACACGATACCCATAGCTGCTTGGTTACACTGGCAATGAACTGAGTGCCTCTATCTAATAATATTTCTTGAGGAAACACAGTTCTGGAAAATACCCCCATAAGGGCTTCTGCTATTTTAAGAACTGAAATTTTGAATAAGGGGACAGCCTCCGGTTAATATGTTGCATAGTCTACTGTGGTGAGAATAAACTGTTTGTCCGTTTCAATTGTCCCACAATATCTATAGCTACTCTCTGGAATGGGGTATCTATTACTGGCAGGGATTTAAGAGGAACTTGCATCCCCTTCGCACGCCATCCATACCTTTGGCGGGCATCACAAGAATTACAATAATTAGTAATGTCTCGGTTTACCCCAGGCCAATAAAACACACTGGTTAGACTGTGACAAGTTTTCTTAATCCCTAAGTGGCCAGTTATGGTACCTTATGGGCTAGAGCTAACAGTTTCCCCCTATACTTCTGAGGTATCGCCATCTGTCTACTTGGCTCCTTTCCCCTTGCTTCTGCTGTGTCAGCAGGGACCCTATACAATTACTCCTTGTCCCACACATACCTATCTCCCTCAGGACCCTGCTCTTCCTGCTCAACCCTCTGTCTAGCTCCAGCCAAGGTCCCATCCTGTCTAAGTTCTAACTTTACTTTCTCCACACTGGCCCAACGAACCACTAATTCCCCAGCAGGCAATGGACTTCTGTGGTGGCCAATGCTGCTATGGGCGCCCCCCTCCATTCCACCTGCACCTCCTTACTGATCTGTGCCCTGAGGGCTGCTAGCACTGGGGAGCTACAGTTTATTGAGGGAACCATGAATGCCAACATGTACTGCGACATAGTGAAGAATATCATGATCCCCTCCCTTCAGAGACTGGGCCTCAGGGCAGTATTCCAATATGATAACGACCCCAAACGCACCTCTAAGACGACCACTGCCTTTCTAAAGAAGCTGAAGGTAAAGGTGATGGACTGGCCAAGCATGTCACCAGACCTAAACACTATGGAGCATCTGTGGGGCATCCTCAAACGGAAGGTGGGGGAGTGCAAGGTCTCTAACATGCACCAGCTCCTTGATGTCATCATGGAGGAGTGGAGGAAGAGGACTCCAGTGGCAACCTGTGAAGCTCTGGTGAACCATGCACATGAGGGTTAAGGCAGTGCTGGAAAATAATGGTGGCCACACAAAATATTGACACTTTGGGCCCAATTTGGACATTTCCACTTAGGGGGTGTACTCACTTTTGTTGCCAACGGTTCAGACATTAATTGCTGTGTGTTGAGTTATTTTGAGGGGACAGCAAATTTACTTCATTATACAGGCTGTACACTTACTACTTTGCATTGTAGCAGAGTGTAATTTCTTCAGTGTTGTTACATGAAAAGGTATAATAAAATGCTTACAAAAATGTGAGGGGTGTACTCACTTTTGTGAGATACTGTATATACAATGGGTGAATGATACTGTGTAATTTCTCATTACAGACTTTAGTGATGCTGGGATATTTTCTTATTTAATGTTAAGTGGAATATAGCACATTATTTTAAATATAAGTGGCTAATTCAGCCTATTAAGGGTCTGTTTATGCCCAGCATAGCTATTTAGTGCTGTCACTCAAATATAAAAATAACTTTAATATTAAGTTTAAGTATTATTCAGTTCCCTGGAAATACACATTTACATATTATTCCTTTCATATGCATCACCTTATGTATATGTTTTATTTATATTAATCGTTTTTTAAAATATTTTTTTAAATGATATAATAAATACAATACATTATTTTAACTATTTAGCTGGATTTTGTCCTACCTTGAGATTAAGAAATGAGTGCCCTCCAATAGCAAGGTAAGGTTAGAGTGCTGAATGAATAGTTGCTCAATTATTTCTCTATTCTTTTTGTACAAGGTTGTATTTGCAAGAACTAGCACCATCCTCTTTATCTATGTAGGTATAGAGATTTCAGGAAGATTGTTTGTCCATATGATCAGTGGAGTATTCCTTTATTTCTTGTGTTCAAGATTTTGATGTAACTAGAGGGAAATACACCAAACTAGAGTGGAGAAATCTCCACTGGCTGGTATACCTGATATTAGAGGGAAATACACCAGACTAGAGGGGATAACCAGCACTGGCAGGTATACAGCTCTCGGCGAGTTTGGGTAAACCTGACATTGGGCAGCAAGGCAGAAAGATACAATACTGAGATACCCAGCCTGGGTAGGCTAGGACCCACAAGGCCTAGCACAGCATTTTTTCACAGGGCAGCAGGCCACCTGACGATGCTGATGCTATGCCATTGAATAATGTGTATATAAGGACAGGAATATTGAATAGCTATTTGCTTTGACATTTCTGTCAATTGTGGTGGGTTTGTTTCTGACATACTAAATATATATATATATATATATACCAGGTTGCTCCCTGGCATTGTGGGAGGGGCTCTGCCTTTGCCCATAGGAGAAGCCCTCTCCAGCCTTCATAAACACTTCCTGTCCCCATCTTCTTTCCTGAGTCTCTCGTCTCTGTCTCTTGATAATTATGCCTTTGTTCATTGCCTTGTAGCTTCTCCACATTCTCCGCAGATTCTGGTTTATTGCTCATGTCTGTGAGGGCATTCTATCAGCGGAGAGCAATGGTTCAATGTTTTGCTTTTCACCCTGCATCTACTAAGCTGCATTGTTTTCTTATATCCAAGGTAAGTTTTCAACTTTCTATGCTCGATCTTGGCCCAAAACTACTAAGATGCATCCCAAGGTTATGCTTTTTGGCTTTTAATAAGCCCCCTTTGGCAGTATTCAACCTAAATATACTTAGCTGTCTGGCAGATTTTGCTCCACATCTACTAAGAAGCGTCCTTGTCAGTATTCAAGGCCACACTTTTTGGCTTTCGTAAGCTCGCCTTTGTGGATTTTGGGCCAGGTCTACTAAGTTGTAACTTTCCTCAGCTTCCATACATCTCAAATCAGCCTCTGCTATCTTTCACCGCAATCTTGCTTTCCATAAATCCTAATTCAGCCTTCGCTAGGCACCACCTCCTTCACTCTTTTCACAAGTTCTAATAAGAATTTGCTAGGCACCATCTCAATCATGCCATTAGCCGTCGATATGTATCACTGATCATGCTTTCCATTAGTCCTAATCTGTCTTTTGCTAAGCATCGACAAACATGATTTCCATAAGTCCTAAATCAATCTTCACTATGCATCACCAAACATGCTTTCCTCCACTCCTTAGCTATGCATTGCTGATCATGCTTTCCATTAGTCCTCTATCAGCGTCCACTAGGCATCACTGATCATGCCTTCCCTAGTAGAAGCCCTCCTTCAAAGTCACTGCTGATCCTGGACCAAATCAGCTGTCCTCGTCTTTGCCCAAAGACTCATCTGGCTCTTTAAGCAGGCTGGAAGTCCGGTTGCCACCAGGCACATATCAGCTACCTCTCGCCACATTTCCACTACCTCTCAGTTGTCTGGGTTGGAATATGCCACCCATGTGTGCAGGGACTGATTGGGGTGCTTAGAGGTCTGTAGGAGGTAGAATTGTCCAAATAACTTTCTGTAAATGTTTTGCTGGGGAATTGTTATCTGCAGGTAGGCAAATCAACAGTGACGAGTCAGCATGCCTTTGATTGTGCCTTACCCATTGGGTCCTAAAGGATGGGGTTAATGGAAGAAGGTGAGATGATAGAGTACTTTATAGGGTTTTATTTGTTTATTTAATTAACAATTATTATCAAAATCTTTAGTTGAAAACAATCACTAGCTACCAAAACATATTTGAACCTTAGTGTTTCAGACTCAGCGGATAGGCTATGGGAGGATCTGCCCAGGATGCTATCCTGATAGGAGTATCAGCATCCTTTGCCACCCCTGGAACCTAATAAGGGTGGAGGGAAGCAGGTCTGCTTGAGCCTGCAACTCCAACGTTTAAATGGCAGCTTTAAAAGCTACATTACATTTCTATCTTTCAAACAATGATTTTATGGTGAATAAGTTACTAAATAAACAAATTAAATCATAATGTATTGCCACTACAGTGGCCCTTTAAACCTACACGGTGTTGTTTGGAAATCTAACAAATGTATGTACTGTGTATATCATGGAGAGTGCATGGAAACACTCGCCACTGGCAGAGGAGGTCTGAACCTTTAACAAAAGGGAACAATTGTCAGAGGATTACAAGACACTTACAAAAACATCCATTAGGATCATGGATTGGATCACTGAATCATTAGTCATTTGTTGCATAAATGAAAAACAACAATATTTCATCACTACAGGCGTTCTCTTTACTGGGACATGACAACTCCCGAGGGGTAAATATCTTCACCGAACACTCATTCATTGCCCATCTCATACATTATGCAGTGTGCCATTAAAAATGTTGACAAGTCTTCTTGCTCAAGTGACACTTTCTTTCATAGAAGTAGTATGGTCAACTTCACGAGGGAAAGTATTTATTTAAAGGCATATTTAAGTTCCCTGGATTCTAAATGCATCTGATAGAGGAGAATCATTAGTGTATGAAAAAAAAAATTTGCATGAAAAAATGCCAAATTGAAAATTAACAAACTCACCCTGATGTTTGCTAACTCTCTTGAGTTTGCTAGCAGTTGCTTTTGTGAGTTTTGCACCCCTGAATATCTCTGCTAAAATTCGCAAAAAAGTCATAATTCATTTTGGCCAATCACCGACAGCTAATGCATTTTATACCGCGATGACAGTTTTTGGAGGAAGGAATCATTGGGATGTTTAGTCCCCCTGCTGTAAAAAGAAGCCAGGAGCCATATACTGATGTGCAGATCTCTGCATTGAACTGTTGTTGGTTTGAAGTTTAGTAAAGAGTTCAAATCCATACCCAAATGCAGTGTTTCTATTGGGAGGTACACTGTGCCTATGTACGCAGCTCTGGGGGTGTAGAAATTTTTTTTTTTTATCAAATAAATCTGTTTGTGTATATAATGACTCAGTGTAATGTGTGTTTCTGATATAAACAGCATGTGTTAGATTAAAAAACGGAAAACTTAGATATAGATTTAAAGGGACACGGAAATATGGAAATGTAAGACCATGTGCAAATTCAGAGTGTTTAATATATTTTAGATTTTTTTCCCTTCAAATGTATTTTGTGATTTAATTCTGAATTACATTATTATTACTGGTAAATAGCTGCTCATTTTTGGACAACAAATTTAGCCAGAGGAGTAGTAAACAGATCTGCACTGAATTATTATAAACTTTCTTCCTGTGCTATAACATGAGGGAGTTCAAAGTTTATCCTATTTAGGAACTACTGAACATATAATACATCATTCACTTGCCAATAGTTTGTGAGACAACCAAATTAGTTTCTGCAGCTGAGAAACCCATATTTATGGTAATAAAAGTTATGGTATGGTTTATAACCCCTTCTGAATGTTACTTTGTCATGGTGAAATGCCTTGTGTACCTTAATGAAGCTGAGAGCTATACCATGTAGGGTCACCCAAAATGCCTAGTTCATAGCAGAGAGGTCAGACAAGTTGCGGTCCACTGGAGAAAGAACTGGCAACCCACTCCAGTATCTTTGACATGGATAAACACATCCAGAGACAAAATGATAGATGTGCCTGGCATTCTGTGGATTATGGGGTCACAGAGAGATGGACACAGCTGAATGACTAAACAACAACAACAACAATGTTATATAAACCACATTTTTTCTATACTATGGCCATCAAATGCAGTGTTTCTTAAATATTATTTAATCAACAAATTATTTAATTGTCTTCTTAATATATATGGACTAGTAACTTGCACGTCATAAATGACGGTATCATATGTTATGTTCAATTCACTGTTCTGTCTCTCTGTGAGCACTTTCTCTGTGCCATCTGTCTCTCTGTGTGCCCTCTCTCTCTCTGTGCTGTCTCTAAAAGTGTGCCCGCTCTTTGTGTGTCCACTCTCTCTCTGTGCTCTCTGTGTGCTCTCTTTCTCTCTCTGTGACCTCTCTCTTTCTCTGTGTCCCCTGTCTCTCTCTGTGCCCTCTCTCTGCACTATGTGTGCTCTCTTTCTCTCCTTCTCTCCCCCTTTCCTCTCTCCCTTCCTCCCTCCATCTCTCTCCCTCCCTCTCTCTGCCTCCCTCCCTCTCTCTCCCTCCCTCTATCTCCCTCCCTCCTTCTCACTCACTCCCTCCTCTCTACCTGCCTCCCTCTCTCTCCATCTGCCTCGCTCCCTCTTTCTCCCTCTTTTTCCCTCACTCTCTTTTTCTCCCTTCCTCTCTCCCTCCTTATCTTTCCCTCCCTCTCCTTCCCTCCCTATCTGCCTCCCTGTCTCCCTCTATCTCCCTCTCTTTGCCTCCCTCTCTTTCTCTCTCTCTCTCTCCCTCCCTCTCTTTCTCTCCCTCCTTCTCTCTCTGCCTCCCTCCCTGTCTCTTCCTCCTTTCCTCTCTCTCTCTGCTTCCCTCCCTCTCTTTGCGTCCCTCCTCTCTCTCTCTCTGCCTCCCTCTCTCTCAGTTGCTATGGCGCAAATTGGATGCAGCACTTAAAGTAGTACTTTCTTATAATTCACCTGAATATAGTATACTCCGACTTGCTAGAACAAGAGATCTCTCCTACTCACATTAAGATCAGGAAGTCTTTCATTATATGTTTTGCCTTTTAGTCCATGAACCACTTTAGTTATCCTCCTTTGTATTTTTAGCTAATCTTTCCAATATTGGTTATTCTATGGGGTCATAGTTACTAATATTTAACATCTTCAGACTTTCACCCAACACATGGCCCATGGTTTACAGCTGTGTCACCATTGACAGAGTAAGGCTAAACCTTTAACAAAAGAGAACAATGGCTAGAGGATTACAGAATGCTTACAAAACCCCATTAAGAGCATATGGTGTCTAGGTTTTTAGCTTCAATATCCAATAAAGCTCTCTCTGTAATAGCCTTTTAGTGGGATTATACCTGTTGCTGTATTATACTTTCTCCACATAACTGTCATTTTCTGTTTAAAAAAGTGTTTCCTACCAGAGATTATTTTTTCGGCTAATATAATCATGGTTTCATTGGTTTCACTGATGTGTCATATTTTTTGTATTCTCTTATGAAGAACTTCTCTTGATTGCTGGTCAAAATGTTTCTTACAAAGTTTTTTAAATTAATAAAGCCCAGTGGTAGTCAACCTTGTCCCGACCGCCCACTAGTAAACGATTTAGGCATTCATAGTAGGTGGCGGTGTAATGTCTAGGTGGCGAGGGACACCATGCGCCAGAGACCAGCAACACCGCGCTTGGTTGGTTGGAGAGCTGGTTAGAGAGCCTAGGTACAGCAGCTAGGACAAGATCACTATCTAGTAAGTACCGGATGATACATATCTAGGGTCATATGATTTATGTGACTAGAAATTAGAGGGTAAATTACGTTACTGTGGCACCGGTTGGCGGTAGGGAAATCTTACCTGAAAAGTGGGCGGCAGGTATTAAAAGTGTGACGACCCCTGATATAGCCTTTCATTTTTAACAATTGTATGTAATGGTACTTTAACGGATGTAATCATTTGCTTTTGTTCCTGAAAAGATTTGACGCCAGGGAAGAATGGAAGGAACCTTGGATTCAGATAACATCTCTATTCACTCATGTTGTAGCACTGCCATTGTGAATAGGTCCTTGACAATTGAAGTAAATATAAAGAACAATTCCCAGTACCATAACCACTTTACCTCTTAAAAAGGGTCATAGGACTTCAAGCATGGCTTGAAAAACATATAGAAATAATAGAAATGTGCTGTATATCAATATATAGATTGATATATATTTATATATATAAATATATTTATATATATATATATATATATATATATATATATATATATATATATATATACTATATAAGTGCTAAAACGCATCCATTGCTTCTTCCCCATGGTGTTTTAAACTGATTACCATCTACATTTACTTCAATGTAAATGGGGTGAGAAGTCGTACTTGTAACTACAGGTTCCTTTATTAAGGGTGTTGCTTGAAAGCATCTTTAAAGAGGTTAAAATGTAAAAGTAAATGATGCAAGAGTTGAAATTAGAGATTGATCTAATATTGTGCGGCATTGCGTTCCATGGAAAAGGAGCTCTGGAACTGAATACTACAGTGAGAAGACATTTCCATGCAGAGCGAAGAAAAGTAGCTGGGGTATAGAGAGATGAGTTGAGAGATATAAGGAGGAGCTGAGGAGGGAACAGTCTTGAAGCAGAGGAGAGTTTTATAGGCTATTTTTAACTTTATCGGTTGCCAGTTGGGGATTTTACATTCTACATTTGGGAAGAAAGAAGGCTTTTAAAAGAGAGGGATATATATTATCAGTAGTTGCATAAAGTATTAATTGTAGAGTAGAGAGATAAGAAGCAGGAAGACCAGAGAATAAATTGTGTTAGTAGTGTTGAGATGAGATAGGCTAAGAGCTAAGAGCCTGGGAAGTGGAGAATTTAATAAAGATGACAAGGTAAAGCACAAAACAGCACTTGTTCATGTTTTTAAGGATCTTCTGAAAGTATGAGGTAGAGGTGGTTATTCAATCCTAGTTCTCTTTGAACTCTGCGACATTTGATACAGTAGACTGTGGAATTTTATTATAGCGGCTGATAAACTATGGTAGAAAGGGTGTAACTGTAATCAGCTGACTCTTTCTTCCTGGCAGGTCACAGGCTAGGGAGTACTCCTCTAAACCCTTGCCCCTCTTATATGGAGTCCCACAAGGCTCTACTTTATCTTCTGTACTCACGGCCGGATCTACCTTTTTTGAGCTCCTGGGCAGTGAAGTGGAGGAGCCTTTTTGCCTTTTCTGTGCATTTAAGTTCCTTTTCCTGTAGTAATTATCTTCTTCTATGTGGTTCTAGGTGGTTACCCCTCTAGTAGCCAGTCTATGAACTGCAGCATTTCATTTTTTTTAAGCCAGTTTTTTTTATAAAGTGGCGGCCCTCACAGGGAAGCGCCTTTAGGCGGCTGTCTAGTTGGCCTAATGGGTAATCCGGCCATGCCTGTAGTATTTGCTGTATACAAGCTCTAAGCTTGAATGAATAGGAAAAAAAGGAGGGGGCCTTCAGCTTGAGGACTTGCAGCTGTTGAAATCTGAACAAGTACACAACTTTTGGGATTGTTGTAGACTGCGGTCTGACATAGAGCATCCGGTGATCGAATCCTAATTTTTTTTCAGGTGAAGAACAGAGCCAGGATAAAACACCCCCAAAAATACCCCCAGAAGACCTCCCCACTTTGGGGCATGCCTTTATATAAAATTTAAGGGACTTTGATGGAGGAAAACAATACAATAGGCTGTATATACTTTTCCAAGTTTTACTAAAACTTAGCCAGTGATACAAAAATAACAAAACAAAACAAACCAAAGAAAATAATAGGCCTAGCTTTCACTGAAGCACTAGCTTAACTAATAAACAGTTTCTTCACTAGCTAGATATAATACTGGGTAGAGCAAAATAAACAGTACAATAGTTTGTTAAAAACTGCTGTCTGACTGTGCAGTTTGTCTGACCTGGAGGGAGACCCTTAATCAAGTCCATAAGCAGCACCTCCCATACTCCAGGATCAGTGTTAAATCAGGGCTGTTCAGGTATAGCTAATTAACTAAGCAGGAAAGTTATCAACTGCAGTGCCTATGAGGTAAAAGAACTTTGCAGATTCTGCAGCTCACATAAACCCCTTGGATAACTCTGTAACAATAGTCAAAACTGAATTACTGCAATTGCCTTTATTTAGGACTGTCAGTTAAAGTTTACAGCTGATAAAGAACGCTGCTACAAGGTAATTAACACGCCAACCTTATTATTGCCATGTGACACCTGTCCTTCATGCCCTATACTGGCTCCCTGTGAAATAATACATATATTTTAAACTTTGCCTTTTGACATAGATAGATATTAATGGGAAGAAGGCCAGGAAGGAAGTTGTAGGAACATTACAATATAAAACAGGCAATATGATAATTAGTGAGCAGGAAAAGGCAGATGAGCCAAATTGTTTTTTCTACGGTATACACAAGGGAGGTACCAGTGGTTGGGACACTGCAACATAATGGGGCTACACTACCTTCACCAAATAACTGGTTAACCCAGGAAGAAATCCAAAAGAGGTTGGAAAAAATAAATGTTAATAAAGCCCCAGGTCCTGATGGAATACATCCATGGGTACTGAGGGAACTGGGTTCTGTAATAGCCAAACCATTATATCTAATTTTCCAAGATTCACTCAACACTGGGTCGCTACCAGATGACTGGAGAATAGAAGCTGTGATACCTATATTTAAGAAGGGAGTAAGAACAAATCCGGGGATTTATAGACCAGTGAGCCTCATTTCTGTAGTGGGGAAGCTTTTAGGAGGGTTAATAAGGGATAATATACAAGAAAATGTCTATTTGAACAGGATTATAAGTAGAAGTCAACATGGATTTATGAGCTATAGATAATGTCAATCAAATTAAATTTGTTTCTATGAGGAGGTAAGTAGGAACCTGGATCATGGCAACTCAGTGGATGTAGTCTTTTTGGATTTTGCAAAGGCTTTGGATACAGTGCCACATGGGTGACTATTGAGCAAACTAAGGGATACAGGAATTGAAGTACATATCTGCTCATGGATTGAGAGCTGGCTAAAAGACAGGAAGCAAAAGGTTGTTGTAAATGGAACATGCTCAGATTGGACTAATGTGGTTAGTGAAGTTCCTCGTGGTTCAGTATTAGGTCCTCTACTTTTTAACATATTTATAAATGACTTAGAAGTAGCATCGGAAAGTATCGTCTCCATTTTTGATGATGACACGAAGTTATGCAAGGTAATTAAATCAGATAATGATGTACTTTCCCTCCAAAGGGATTTACATATATTAGAGGAAAGGGCATCTAGGTGGCAGATGAGATTTAATACAAGTAGATGTAAAGTTAAACATTTAGAAAGGAAAAATAGCCATGCAATTTATAATCTTAATGGAGTAACTCTCGGGGTATCGGATATTGAAAGCGATTTGGGTGTACTTGTGGACAACCACCGAGGTAACAGTGCTCAATGCCAAAAAAGCAGCTGCTAAGGCAAATAAAATATTAACATGTATTAAGAAGGTTAGAGAAGCAGAGGAAGCAAATATACATCTGCCACTATACGAATCCCTAGTACACCCTCATTTGGAATATGGAGTAGAATTTTGGGCACTTCATAAAAAGGACATTTTAGAGCTGGAAAAAGTACAGAGAAGGGCTAGTTCTACATACAAGCACTGCCGTGGGGGGTTCTCCAAGTACCCCCCAGCACCTAAAATTAACCCCCCTCTATGCTGGAGGTCCCCATCGGGACCCCTGAAGTGTCCTCACAACTCCTTTCTGAAGGCCCCCCACATTAACCCCTTGCAGCAGGGGTTCCCTACACAGAGCCCCATGAGCCCTTAATTAACCCTATAACTCATGGGGCTCTATACAGAGCCCCATGAGTCCTTAATTAACCCCATCACTCATGGGGCTCTATACAGAGCCCCAGGAGCACTTAAGTAACCCCATCACTCAATGGGCTCTATATAGAGCCCCATGAGCCCTTAATTAACCCTATAACTCATGGGGCTCTATACAGAGCCCCATGAGCCCTTAATTAACCCCATCACTCATGGGGCTCTATACAGAGCCCCATGAGCCCTTAATTTACCCTATAACTCATGGGTCTCTATACAGAGCCTCATGAGAATAAAAAAAAAACCTCAGTCCAATGGGGGTCTATATAGACCCCTATAGGACAATATTAACCCTTCAGTTAACACTACAAGTGGGGGTTTAATAGAGGGTTAGTTAGGTAGTGTTAGGTAGGTAGGGGTTAATAGGTTAGGGTAGAGGGGGGTTAGTTTAGATTTAGTGGTTTATTGCGGGAGAATAGTGTAGTGTTTGTACTTAGTGTCATGAGGGTCCTGGAGAACCCTCATGGCACTTATTGGGTTAATAATAGGTTTCTCATTGTCCTATGACAGTCTTCATAGACCCTTATGGGACTGATTGGGTTAAATAGAGGCTTATGGGGGTCTGTATAGACCCCCATAAGGTATGGGGTTAGATGGAGGCTTATGGGGCTCTGTATAGACCCCCAATATGCAATGGGGTTAAATAGAGCTAGAAGGTGTTAAATAGGCCCAGTTAGGATTATTAGGTTCATATAGGTTTAAATAAGCCCAATTAGGGTTAGATTGTCCCAGTAAGGGTTATTAGTTCCAGATAGGCATAGATAGGACCAGTTAGGGTTAGATATGGTTTAGTATGGGTTGATGGGGTATAGTTAGGGTTAAGAGGTTAATGGGGTATAGTTAGGGTTAATAGTGTAGTGTAGTGCTTAGATTTTGTCATGAGTGTCCTGGGTCCTGGGTTAATTTTAGTCTCATGGGTCTCTGTATAGAGCCCCATGAGTTATAGGGTTAATTAAGGGCTTGTGGGGTTCTGTATAGAACCCCAGGAGTGACAAGGTTAATTAAGGGCTCATGGGGCTCTGGATAGAGCCCATGAGTTAAAGGGTTAATTAAGGGCTCATGGGGCTCTGTTTAGAGCCCCATGAGTGACAGGGTTAAGGGCTTATGGGGCTCTATGGACCCCTGCAGCAAGGGTTTAATGTGGGGGGCTGTGGGGATTGTGGGGGTACTTACCGTACCTCCGTGGCCGGGATTGGCTAATGGTGTGCCGCAGGCCATTTAAGGACCCGCGGAGGGGAATTTTAATTTTTTAAATGCAGCGGGGTCTTGATCGATGCAAATCGGGAACCCCATCTGCAAGTGGTTAATGTGGGGAGGCTGCAGGGGCCCGATAGGGACCCCTGCAGCATGGGGATGTGTTTAGGGAGCAGGGGGGAGCATCAGACAGCAGGGACGGGCTGCTCCAATGCAGCACGTATAGGCTTTAGGATCTCTTGCAGGCACTTTTTTGTGCCCATAGGGATTCTTCCCAGGTATGAGGTTCACCTCATAGATTCATGGCTGCATGTTACAACGTAGCTCTCTTGGAGCCTATTCTCGGCTGTTTTTGGGTGTCATCTCTCAAAGGAGGCTGCGAGAGACATATTGTGGAATCGGTCCTCGCAAACAGCAAAAAAAATTGTTTTGCGAGGACCAAGGGAACTACGAGCGCTAATTTAATGGGGCTGCTAATAAGGGGAATGGATGGGCTAAGTTATGAAGAAAGACTAAACAAATTAAACTTATTTAAGAAAAAAGGCATCTACAAGGGGATATGATTACCTTATATAAATACATCCAGGGTCAATATAAGGCTTTGTCAAATTAACTTTTTGTGCCAAGAGGTTTTTATCTGACAAGAGGACATCCTTTGAGATTAGAAGTAACAAGATTTCACCTTAAAGAAAAAAAAGGGTTCTTCACAGTAAGTGCGGTTAATCTGTGGAATTCTCTACCAAAAGAGCTAATGACAGTGAATTTGATAGATAACTGTAAAAAGAGATTGGATATTTTTCAAAATAAAAAGGGCATTCAGGGTAATCCTGGGTAATTAAAGAGTATTGATCCAGGGAGGATTCCGCTCGCCAGTATCTGGGGTCAGGAAGGACTTTTTTTTATCCCTTTTGAGACAATTGGCAAGGGTTCACTTGTTTTGTTTGTTTTTTGTTTGCCTTCGTCTGGATTAATAATTAGTGATTAAACTGAATACTGCAGATCAGAGGAGATCTTAAAGGGATATTAAAGTTCCCCAGATTTCAAATGTTTCTTAATAAACAGCCACTGGTTAGTAGAAATATATGTATTTGAATGTACTTACATATTTATATGCTGGATAATGCTATCTGGATTTGAACACCCCTAGGAAGTGTACCCTGCTGCACAGCATCTGGGTACAGATTGTGACTTCCAACAGGAAGTGCTTGCAGTCACATGGTTGGTGGGGTCACAGCTGAAATTCCCCACAATGAGACAGGCAGAGAGAAAAGACAGACAATCTGATGCAGAGGACAGAAAACCTGCTGGGTTTTAATCTAGTGTGAATGTGCTGCACAGATTGGCATTTGTTAGAAAAGTACTATGTACTTTCATATAAGTCTGACTACATATCCCAAGCTTCTTTGCAGCACAGTCAGCAACTCCCAGAATGTTTCAGCCTCTGCTTCCTCCTGATTTGCCCAAACAATTAATTTTGAATGTGATGCTAATTTAGCCTGGGTTTTGAGAGGGTGTTATTCAGAAATTAAAAGATATTTTGCTAACTTCAAGGTAAGTGTTTAAATGTTTGTTTTGGTATTTTTTTCATGCAATTTTTTTTTCTCATACACTATTGATTTTCCTCTATCAGATGCATTCATAATCCAGGAAACGTACGTATCCCTTTAAAAGGTTGAACTTGATGGACTAAAAGTCTTTTTAACTTTAAACGAAGAATTGACTCTATTTACAAAAACAAAGCAAGGGAAGTCTCAATATATTTTAACAATAGGCTGATAATAAAAGAAGATTATTTTAAAACCCACCCACAGGGTAGATTTATAATTTGGTCTGGCTTAATAAATAATTTTTATCTAACTCTAGCAAACGTATACTGTCTTAACGACAAATAAATTAGTTTCCTTAGTAAAATATTAAAATAACTAAATAGAATAAAGAAAGGCTATGTGTGCATTTGTGGTGACTTCAACATGGTCATGGATTAATCATTAGACAAAATGGGTAAGACCAAGTTAAAATCAGAAGCACAAATAATTAAAACCTCAAATGAATTCCTCAAATAAATTACGAATTCAGACCTGCTAGACTCCTGGAGAGTCTTACGCCCTTACGAGAAGGGTTTCACCTTTTACTCAGATAGGTTTGGTCCATACTCCAGGCTGGACAATTTTTTTGTGTCGCTACAGACATTGAGAAATATCAAGGCGGTCGAAATCCATCTGACCCCATGGTCTGACCACTCCCTAATTAGCTTAACTATCAATGAGCAAATAGAATATAAGAATAGATCAAGCTGGAGACTGGATCCATCTCTGATCTAATAGAGGCTCAGTAGACTATGCCATTACATTATGGTATGCCCATAAATCCGTAATCCGTGGCCTAATGATCTCACACACATCCGTATTATTTAAACAAAAGGGGAAGCCCTTACGGGAATTATACGCTGACTTAGAAAAGCTCCATTGTCAAAATAAATGAACACCCTGTAAGCAGTACGAAACACAAATTAATTATACTAATTTAAAGATTAAAAAATGTTTACAATCACAAGCAGACACCCTTTTATGGAAATTTTGCCAATCTCAAAGTTTACTAGGGAACAAAAAAGGAAAGTATTTAACCAGAAAACTGAAAAAACAACATATTCCAAACAAAATTTCCTGCTTGATAGTATCGGATAATAAAAAACATTTACATCCGAAAAAAAAGGAGAGGTGTTCAAGGATTTTTATAAATCTCGGTACAATCTAAATACAGATCCAAACTCTGTGAAAATAGAGGAAAAGAACATTGATAGCTTTTTGAAGAGTTTTAGATATCCCGTCAATTTCTAAAGAAGACTTGAAAGATTTAAATAGGAACTGTACACAAAACAAAATAGAGGAAACAATTAGATCAATGAAAATAAACAAAGCTCCCGGCCCGGATGGCTTCGACCATATGTAATATACCTTATTCTATAAAGAGTTACGTGAAAATCTATGTAACTTGTATAATGAAATTAAATCTAAGGGAAAGGCAATCCCAGAGTTCATAGAAGCAAAGATCATAAATATCCTTAAACAGGGAAAGGACCACAAGGACTGCAGGAGCTATCGTCCAATATCGTTAATAAACGCTGATGCTAAATTATATTCCAAATTATTAGCTAATAGACTAAATATGTTAATACCTAATCTACTTCACATGGATCAATCTGGGTTTATGAAAGGGAGACAGGCAAGTGACAATACAAGACGGCTTATAGACATACTAGCTTATGCCCAAAAAAAAATATTCCCATGCTAGCCCTGTCATTGGATGCAGAAAAAGCGTTCAACAGGGTCAGCTGGGATTACTTAGAAGCAGTATTGTTAAAATATGGTCTGGCAGATTTTGCCACAAAAGCAATTAAAGCCCTGTACACAAATCGAAAAGCTTCCATGGCTGGCCCAGAATATCTAACGGATAAATTTAACATAAGTAATGGAACATGTCAGGGTTGTCCCTTGTCCCCCTGCTGTTTCTGCTTTTAATTGAACCGTTGGCAATATCCATAAGAAGGAAGGAAACAACAAGGGGGTGACGATAAGCAAAGCAGAATACAAGATCATGCCTTCAGCCAGATCTCTTGCTTTAAGATTAACTACTCTAAAACCGACACTTTGTGCAGGGGGCTGGACATGGACACCAAAAAATCATTACGATACCGCAATAGATATAATTGAGACCTAAAATGCATTACCCATTTAGGGATAGTATTCTCATTCCATTTTAAGAATTTAATAATGGACATTCTGAGAGATATTTTAAAACAGATAAGATTGACCCTACTTGACTGGAGAAGTCTAAATCTGGACTGGTCGGCAAGAATTGCCACTGTCAATATGGTGATAGTCACAAAAATTGTTTACGTATTCAGATGCATCCCAGAATGTGCACCTAAAACAATTTTAAAGATAATCCAACAGATTTTGGACAATTTCATTTACTCAAATAAAAGAGCCAGATTTAAGAAGGCTATCCCCTGTAAAAGAATTGCCAAAGGAGGTTTAGGATCCTCTTCCGTTATGGAAATTCATGACTCTGTTTTAATTTCTCATATTATGGGCTGGAATCTCACTGACGAAAGGAACACATGGCGGGATATTGAAGATGATTTTTGGGGAAACTACTCACTACAAAATGTATTATGGACCCCTAATTTGGACTTAACGCTAGTGAACATTTTCCCAAGAGGTTTGGCTTCTCTAGTCAAGTATTGGTACATACATAGGGTCGACTTACTGTATGCCTGTCTCATATACCATGTCTGGCAGCTTCAATTAGTTCTTTATTAATATACCAGAACAAGGACACAGAATTAATGTTACTTAGACTGTCCAAACTGGGGATCAAAAGGATAACAGATTTATATAGCAGAGGGTTCCTTCTAGATCTGGAAAAGATGCAGACAAAATATGGGAGAAAAAACATATCATGGTTGACATTTAGATCCCTGGCCGATATGTTTAAAACTTGTGGCTGTAAAACAAGCAACTTAGATAAATGTTATGAAATAGAGGATCTTTTTATTAAAGGTTCAAATTCCCATACCCTTTCAAAAATAAGGAATATCTTCTCAAACTCTATGCCTTTCTTTAAAACAAAGATTATAGAGAAATGGGAAGAAGAAGTAAAATTTAAATTGGAACCCCATAAATGGCAGAAAATTGTTGGTCTGGTTAAAAGTTCCTCCATGAAAACTTCTTAAAAGGAACTATTTTTTAAAATGACTTAAAGATGGTACCTTGTTTCCGTAAACGTGTTTGATCCAGGTTATTCCCCAGAGTGCTGGAAGGGATATGGTAGCCCAGGTACCTCCTTCCACAAGTGGTGGGAGTGTGAAAGGGTTAATTACCTGTGTAGAACTTGTATGAAGTTGTCATTGCTGACGGGTAAAGAAATTCCATGTTCCCCTCAAATAGTTTTATTTCGTAACGAGCTTTCCCAGGGGAAAACATCTAATCTCTCATATTCTGCTTGTAATAAAGTCTCTTCTAGTAAAATATTGGAACCAAATTGCTATACCCACCTGGGAAGAAGTAGTCAATTCTCTATGTTACAATAGGGATATAGCAAAATATAGTTATATGTCAACAGTGATAAACAGGAAATTGATTTCTGGCTGGACTTTATGGGATCAATCTTGTAAACAAAACCATACAACATGATATAGGTTCCAAGTTCATCTCGGGACTGGCTTTTCTTCTTAACAATACTTAAACCTTAGCCTAAATAATAAACGAATAAAATAATTTATCCTTTTGCGGTCTGATATTCTCTGCTGTTTTAGAATTTTGACGGCTCGATGTGTATGTTTTGTTGATTTTTACTGTTTTTAAAGTATGTTTTGTTTTTATATGTTCTTAAAAATATTTTTCAACCTCAATTACTATGTAACTATGAGCCTCATTCAATGGCAAGGCTGCATCTTGCGATATACAGGCTGTATGTACGTCTGTATACAGAGCTACAATTACGGAGCGATTCAATTGAACAAGCCCACAAGTTACAGGCCGAAAGCCAAAACCGGAAACCATTTCAATCATATGTAGCATTTCCGAGCGTGAACATGATCAATTAAGCAAGGCCGCAACTACTCATTTAGAAACAGCCAATAGAAAATGAGACTGTCATCATTACGGCAGTAAAACATGGAGGTTACATGTCAATCAATTAGTGTTTAGAGGTCCTAAATCCAATCACCAAACCGCAAAATACTAAATATTAAAAATGAATGCCAATACTGTTCTAGTCCATATGGGTGGCCTGATATGTATTAACTAATTGATTCTCAAGATCTATATAACCCTGAAATGAAACATGAAAATAAATAATTTTTCATTGCCAATTTGCAAGCTTTGTTGTGGAAAAACATTTTTACTGGCTTGCCATCGCCCACAAGAATATGGTAAGACACGGAAAAACAGAGCCTCTGTAGTTTTGATTTATTCACAAGCACTTGGAGACGTCTGAAGGACAATATTACCGTATTGGTCCGAATATAAGCCGCACTCACATATAAGCAGCACCTGTAAAATTCAAGGGGGAAAAATAGAAAAAAGATAGTATTCAAATATAAGCCACACCCTTAAAACTGGAGAGAAAAAGACTCTCTACAAGTGATCAGCCATTGCAAGAAACAGGCTTTCTAATTAGTATTGTAACTTTTTTTAGATATTTTTTTACTTTTTTTAGGATGTTAGATTCACTAAAACCTGTAAATCGCTATTCAATTGCTACAATACCGCAGTCTCAAGCACGCAAATCGGCACCCTTAACCCGCAATCGCTCAAATCGGCAGTCATTTTACGTTCGTGAATAGAAGCCGCACACATAATTCGCAAGCTCGCAAATCGGCACTGATTTTTTTTACAGTCGCGAATATAAGCCGCAACTGTAACACGCAAACTAAAAAATCGGAAAAAAGGTGCGGCTTATATTCTGACCAATACAGTGCAATTATTATTAGTTTTTTAGTGAAAGAACTGAATTGGCAAGTTCACTAATTATCTCCTTAGTAGGTTAGTGAAAATCACATGTGTGCTTGTAATATTATAAAGGAATGTGTATAAATGGATATATCATCTAATACATAAAACCTCCTAAAATATAAAAAATCTTTTACAGCTTGAGACTATTGTGCAATTAATTCTAATGTCTTTCATCACTTTCCTCGACTTTAAAAGTGCAGTATTTGCATTTGCAGTGCTATGGACATGTCTTTAACCCCTTTGGGAGTTCCATCTGGTACCCATAGGATTCTCTTCTACATTTCCCGTTTATGGGGGTGAAAACATTTGCGGGCTTGCGGAATTGTAGCGATTGAATAGCGATTTTAGCGATCGTATCTCTTGCGAACGTGAATGATCAAAGGCTTCGATGGGGTGTAAGTTACGATTATAACAACCGCAAGGATTTCAAGCCCGTAACACGTAGACCATTTGCGGCTCGCAAGCCGTTTCAGGCTCCAGTAACTTACAATTGCTCAATTGAATGAGGCTATATGTAAGTATATTATTATTATCATTTATTTGTAATGCGCCAACATATTCCGTAGCGCTATACATAAGTTAAGTTACAGGCAATTACAAGTTCAAGATTCACACATTGCAATGAATGGAGGGCCCTGTCTTTGAGCTTGGAATCCGGTGTCCATAGCGCTTTCCCTAAAGCACCTTGCAGGATTGAAACTCGCAGACTTACAATCTAAAGTATATACATGATGAATGTCAGAGGTACCTGAAGAAGCTACTCACCTCTTATGTCCTAACTCGTGCTGAAGATTATTATTATTATTACTCTTATTACCCATCCCCAGAATGTTCTCACAAGCCTCTTATTCCCAAAATTGTATGTATAGTGCACCAACTCTTCGGTACTCTTTACAATGCTCAGACATAGATCCCTTAGACATTTAAAAAAAGAAACTGAAGACAATATTCTTCATCTATGGTTTTGAATATTTTATAATACTCTCCATTCCCCCTTCTAAACAATTTGAGTCCATTCAGGGGAGACAAAGCTACATAAATGAATTATTATTATTATTATTATTATTAACATTACTTTGAGGGAGGATAACTACAAAACACTCACTTTATTTCACCTAACACATTTATGAAGTAACAAGCAGCTGTGGTAACGTTGTTTGTTCTCCCTCAACCTCAACTATCCACCTTTTTCTGTACAATTTTTCATAGTTCGAATATTTCTGGCCACCATGTGTACAAACAAAATGGTAGAAATACTCTACTGCAGTAGCCTGAGGTAATATGGAACTCTTCATTTATTTATAGATGCTTTATATTTATTCCCATGTCTATATATATAAAATATACATTTGTGTGGACATTTGTTAATGCACTGTATGTTACCCACCTGACTGTTTCCCCCTAAATATACTCTTCCTTTCCTGTTTCTTGTAACTTTTCTGCCTTTCTTCATACTGGTCTAAACTAAAATCTTCCGACAGTCTCCAATATGTGTGTGTTTGCATCACTCAGACGTGTCGGACTCTCCATGATCTCATGGACCTCACGCACACCATGTTGATCCACTTGGAGTGGACTGCCAGTTCCTTTTCCAGTGGTCCACAGCATATAGTACTAACCTGGCCCAACCCTGCATGGCTTCACGGTAGTGTGACATCTTGGTTCCCCAAACTGGAATTGAACGAAGGTCACAGTAGTGGAAGCACCTACTGCTAACCATTGGACTACCAGGGAACACCTTATACTTTTCTTATACTTTTATCTTTTTTCATTCACTTTTATTTATTTATTAATAGTAAATAACAAAATAGCTTTTCTTTTTTGGATACCATTTGTTAATTGCAAGTAAAGAAATAAGGCTGTAGAATAATAATTTCCTTTCTCTTTTTAAGAGAAGCAGGAACTTTAATAATTACCAAGTCACAAGAGCAGGTTATTTGTGTTTACAGTTTTAGCCTCCAGATGGCACTGTTCATCTTCTTTTTGCTTTTTATTTAAAGCAAGTCTTTTCCTTGACATCAGTAGGATTTGGTGAGGATAAGCAGCAGTATGTGAGCTAAACCAACCCTAGAGATGGGGATAAAATTGGTTGATAACCACAACACAGCAGCATAATCTAAACAAGACTTGAAGGATTCAACTTAATTTTCATATCTCTTATATATTTATCTAACAATTTGAAACTATTAAACAAAGACTGTTGCCACAGTCTATCAAGCTATTCAGTCCTTTGGATAAAATCACCATATACCCTAGAGCTTTGGCTCATGGGCAGATCACTCAACTCATCTTGTATATATGTATATTTAAATTTTGTATTGTCATTTTCTTTTACCCAATACCATCATAAACATTCAAACTATGCTATCATAAATACTCTAAGCACCTTGAATAAAAGCTCTATAAATTGGTAGTATATAACATAAATAAGAGCTTTATTGCCAATTGTAACAATATTTTGGGGTGCCTTTTACTATTGCGTAACATAATCTCTCCCAGAGGCTTTTTAATTGGAGACCTCTCCCCTCACTGGTTAATTTGTTGGAGCTTTCCTTCTCTCCATATTGTCTCTGAACTGGCATGATTTATTGTCTAAGGCCTCCATTCCACGAGGCCCGAAATAACTGAGTGAAAGTCACTCACAAATCACTACCAAGATATCATATCACACACGTAAATCTAATATCATAAGCCCTGAGTGCCTATTTTAAAAATCGCTATTACATGGCTCATGTAATGATGTCCGATACCTATGGACGACAATGTAAATCTAAAGTTAACTAATATTAACCCATATACAATGGGAGTCCCCAAGATATACTAAAATATGATTAAAGATGTCCTTATGGACCGCCATGGGACACAAAATGAAACCCTATAATACAGGGGTCCTTATGGACCCCCATGGTACTTAATAATAACCCCTATACCATGAGGGTCCCTACTGTTCCCAATGGCAACTAAACTATAACACTGGGGTTTATCATGGACCCCATAGAACACAAAACCAAAATGGTCCTTATAGACCCCCATGGCACCTACCTTTAGCCCCTATACCATGTGGGTCCCAAAGGATCTACATGACGCCCTGCTTACCACCACATGAGTCCAAATTGGACCCCCATATACCTATACCCTCTATCGGGGTTGATAAAAGCACTACATAAAATGGTAAACAATTACACCTATAAGTTTCACCTGTAAGGGGAAGAAATATAGATTACCTATGCTTTTGATGCCCTACAGCCCTCAATCTTGAGCCCTGGATATTCACATTTATAATGCCATTAGTTGAAGGTTCACAAACACATTTAGACTTTGATAACATGAACTGACTTGCTCTGAATCCAGATACTGAGACCGGTGTATGAACATTGGATAGATGATTAAGTGATCTTACAGAAAACGATTTGCTTTTCTATCCACTTATAGAACTGTAGTGTGTTTAATACTTTTTTCAACAAATTTTCTTTTACATTGTCTGCAGGAGATTTTACTATTCTTAGCATTTTTACTAACTGTCTCATATGGAGACATTTGTGCAGCAACTTGGTTATTCATTAGTGAATATATATATATATATATATATATATATATATATATATATATATATATATATATATATGTAGTTTACTTTGTATTAAGGTACATACCTCCCTTTCTTACGCCCATTTCACATTCCCCTATTTCTGTTCCCTCTTAGTAATATTATTAATATTATCCTTTATTTAGAAAGCACCAACATATTCTGTAGACCTAAGTACAGGGCACACATAGAGTGTATAAGACAAATGTGACAAAATATACATACTGGTGCACAAGGTGTAGAGGGTCCTGTTCTCATAAGAGCTTATTAAGGGTATAGGCACATAATGAAAGGTGGCTTGTCTGTTGTCCAGTGAGGCAGCAGGATCCATGTACATGAGGTGGTCACAGTCTTGTTTGAATCACTGATATTCAGGAACAAGTTTGTGGCTGTTTTGATTAGATGGGTTTTCAGGGAGTGTTTGAAACTGTGAAGAGTAGGACAGAGAAGGGGAAGAAAAAAAGTCTTGGAGAGGAGAGTGTGAGGAATTGGTGATAAGTGACAAGAGAGTATGACATTGGAAATCCTAAGGGCGGCTAGGGGAGCATCTTTTTTTATATATATATTTTTATTGTAACAAAAGAGAATACAAATAAACAACACCAGTGTTGTAAATATACTTCAATATAAATGGAAACAGAAAAAGAAAACACAAATAAATATTTATAATATCTATCATATCAAATCAAAATATTAAATCTAACAGTATAAACCCTACATATAGTAATTGACTAATATTTTACTCATATACAAATTTTATTCCTCTTTCTTTCTGATCTATTTCTGTTTATAACCAGATTTAAAGCTTATAATTTTTTTAGTAAATTTACAAGTTAATCAACTCTCTGGCTTACTTTAGCATATTTTTAGGATATTAAAATAATAACAATATTTCAGAGGAGCAATTGCTGTCCTCTTTCCTTTTATGGTGCACCAAATTGTATTCTAAAGTTGGATACAGAGCCGGTTCACCCAATTAGCACTTAGCATACAGATGATTTTTAGGGGCAAAAATATAACATACAATTTTTAAAAGTAGTGGCATAATAAACTTTTAAAGAGATAGAAAGTTGATTCAACTTATCTTAATTTTTTTTTCTCTCTATCCTCTCTAACAATTAATAATAATTAGTTTTGATATGAATAAACTAGAAATCCTTCAGTAGTAGTTAAATTTACAGCTCTAAAACGATATGAGGTTTGCAGTATTAAAAGAGACACAAAACTTTTTTATTTATAGTTAGCTTCTTTTAGATAGTTTCTGTTTCTATTAAGACTTTTAGAACTTATTGGAGTCCATTTATTCAGTTTCTTCTGCTTATTTAGTATGAACTATCTTTTGGTCCACCTTGTGGAAGGAAGTTTTGATTTTGTTTCAAGTTACTCGGAAAGTTCTATTTCAAGTCTCAATTGCTAAATATTTCTTATTGAGATTTATCCCACTTAATATATATTCATACACCTTGATCAAAACCTCCACTTATATGTTACATTATTAGTCACCTGGGTATGAGACAGAGTTATGTGTCTTTTGTATATGTATTTTTAACCGTCGTGTTTTAATATATGTGTATATTTTTAATTAATGGTAGAGTCTTCTCTTTACCTGGCTACAGAGTGTTCTGTTCTTTCTCTCCTATCCAAATCCCAATTCAATTTCAAGTCTTTTGTAGTGAAATAATGAAATGTAACAATCATATCACTTGGGCTCTCATTAGAGGATAGTGGAACTCTATGGACCATATCCATTCTATATTCCTCTTCATTTAGATCTGGTAAAACATTGGCTAATAAACCTTTTATGTATAGAGAAAGATCTAGTACTGAATTCAGTTATTTGTGTATTCATATTTTTTGTCTTCTTCATCCATTTTCTAGATCCTCTTGTTCAATTGCACGTTGGTTATGTCCCTCTTTAAGCATAAGCAGTGCCTTTTGCATTCCTGTATGTGTTTTGAGAAGATTGTTATACTTATCTTTTAATTTTGAAACTTTGGTATCCAATGCTTTTATTTCTGTTTTTAGTTCAGAGGAGACTTTGTACTTCAGCTATGATTTCTGATCTGAAATAGGAAATTATTTATTTTTGGATATATGCTTTAGTGCAGGGTGCAGAGGTCCCTCAGACTTGAATGGTAATGGTGATGAAGATTGAGCCATGACACTAAATGAGTGGTTAGATAAAAATGGGACCAGGAGAGTGCAGGGCCCCATAGGCGAAGGGAGCTGAGAGTCTGAAGAGGAAGTGAGTGGTCAGCTGTGTCAAAGGCAGTGGAGAGCTCTAAGAGGATAAGTAGAGGATAGTGCCTTGTTGCTTTGTCCATCAGGAGTACGTTAGCTACTTAGTTTGATGACAGGAAATGGGTTAACTGGTTATAGACTAGTTTCTTTAGCAGTTTAGAGACAAAAGAAAGTAGATAATTTGGGCAGTAGTTACATAGCATAGATGGACCAAGAGAGGATTTCTTTTTTTTCTTTAGCATTGATGTATTAATTGATTGTTTGAAGTGATAAGGAATTGTGTCAGTTACAAAGGAGAGGTTCAAGAGATTGGGTAAAACTGGCGTAGAAGAGAGGCAGGGAATGAGTTGTGAGGGGACAGGGCCAAGTCGACATGTTGTTAGATGACAGACTGAGAGTAGTCAGGCTACTTTGTCCTCTTTCACTAGGGTGAAGAGGCTGATTGTAGGCTGACAAAAGTGGAGAGCTGGCTCTGTGTCTTTTCTAATTAAGTAAGTTTTATTTTTGAAGTGTTCTGCAATGTCTTGGGCTGAGGAAGTGGTGGTAGGAGGAGATGAGCAGAAGAGAGAATTGACAAAGTGAATTCTAACATCTCTCTTCCTTTTTACCTTCTCTTTCCATTTTCATTGTTTTAGCCCATTCCATTGTATTCTCTCTCCATCTCTTAGTACAGTTTTTCTAGGACACCCTAGAAGATGACATGAAGTGAGCATGTGCACACCCCAAGGAGTAACCAGTTTTCCATTTTAAAAGGCTTTACAGTGAGAGCTCCAAGTAGATAATTAGCAATTATTGCAAATTAATAGATATCAGTCTATGCTTGGTGGCTGGATTAGAAAGGGTGACTGGAAGGTAAAATCTTCAAACTTCACTGTAAGTTTTTTAATAACAATTATCAATTAACTGATATAGTACATGTAAATACCTAAAGTTTTCAATTACATCATTTTTGGAATCTTCACTGTGTTTCTTTAATTATACCCTATGAATTATAGAAGATGTGTACTTTTCAGTGAGATCCTTCTCTGCAGTGGAAAGAGAGATGATAAAAAACATCCAGTAGCCATTTGATCAGCCCCATGCTGATTGCTGCTGAGACAGGACAAGTAGAGTCATGCCATACTTATACTCATACAATGCCCTTCTTTGCTGTTTATATGTTATAGATATGATTACAGTCACATGGGAGATAATTGATGCTTAACTGCCATGAGCAAGCACCAGCTGAAACAAAATGTTTTACATAAATTCTCAAGAGACTATAATACGAGACATCTCTGCAATATCTGTCACAATCAACTCTACCTTCAGTATGTTTGTGAGTTATTTTGTTTGTGTCTAAAACATATATCTGAAAAACAGGAGTCAGACCAAAAGCATAAGTAGACAGGAAACATGTTAAAAGCATTTTTAAGCTAGAAAAAATACATTTTGATTCATCTACTACTGGTCAAGGGTAGTTTAGCAAAAGAGGCATGTGCGAGAAGGGTGTTTATATTTTTTTCAGGATCAGGGCTTGCAGTTAAACATATAAGTGGATTGTTGCTGAGCAGGTTATGTGTTAAATAATATGGCCTCCATAGTGAAGTTCACTCATAATTCATCCCCGAGATATCACATCATACAATAAAATATATAATTTGAGTGCTTGAAATGTCAATGATATAATGTAAGCTTGAATACCTGTCCCATTACTATCTTAAACATTGCCATCACATCGTTGTGAAGAAATCCGATCTTGCTAGAGTTTACTCAGAAGTCTTTCCTAGTGCCCGAATTTACATGTACTTTCAACCACCCATTAAAGGAGGAAAATGCCTGAAGGCACCTAGATGCCTCAAATCGACACTCTGAATAAGATAACACCTTAATTATGATGGATTTCAGGCTTTGGTTGCTCACTTCCGACACAATAAAGGGGTTAATATTGCTACTTCTTATGAGCCAGGGGATCCCGGGGAACCCCCTTAATACCCTTTACCCTCTATCATCCTGGGTATCCCCTGGGATTTCCCCATATAAAGTATAACAATGGATGTCCCCTTTAATTTTCTAAACTATAGTCATGCTGTCCCTATGGACCCCATGATATAATATACTATAACCTGTGGGGCCACCACAGGGATCCATATCAGACCCCAGGGTCCCTCACTCCCTTGGAAGACCCTAACACTAAATACACATAGAAACTGATCCTGGGCTGAAGTTTGGAGGTACAGTTTGTGTATAGTGTGATCCAGACATTGCTGATCCTGTTTTACATCTACCCACTCCTTTTCAGTTGCTGCACGGATCCTGTCCAGTTATTCTTTGTTGCTGGAAGCAGGGTAAATAACACAAGGCCTATATAAGGCTGTATGGACTGGACAGCATTGCTCAGTTTTTAGTACTTCAGCTCGATGGCCTCTGTGATATTCTGATTCCTGTCATTTGACTACTGGCTTGTGTTTTGGACATCTGTGACTTCTGGCTCCCCTTGAGCTTGTTACTGGATAGGTTCTGTCTGCTACCTGCCCTGATTTGTGGCTTGTTTATGTTTGTTATCCTGTGCTGCCAACCCCTTGACTCTGGCCTGTCTGATCCTACCTTATTGATCTCTGGCAGTTTCTTTTATTACGCTGGTACCAATTGTTACTGGGCTCTTTCACTGACTTTAATGGAGTCTATAATTATTTCTCTGTCTCTTTCTATGAAGCTAGAGAAGCCAAATCTCCACACATCTCAATCACATGAACTTGAGAGGGCTCATATGGGCAGTGGATAACAGATGTGCCTGGCGTGCAGCTGTCCATAGGGTCACAGAGAGTCAGACGGGACTAAACAACAACACATTTTAACAGATTCCTGTTGTACTGCTTCATCCGTATTTTTTCTATTTTGTTTGCATTTTTATATTTAGAATATTATCTTCTGGGCTTAATGTACCCTGTGTTCCATCACACTTCTATTTTGTTAAAGGTATATACAAATTTCCAGTTTTTTTTTTTTTTTTTTTAACGTTTCTTAACAAACAGTCACAAAAAGTTCATCCTACTTAGTTTTATTTACTCCAAACTGAAATCTTGATTTTCAAACCACCAGAGCTGCTTATATCATCAAAATGTACTAACAAATAGGAACACAGCATTCAAGTAAGATTTTAACTTGTTGGTTACTCACCAAAGGGCTGTGCAGCTCAGTCTGCCTGCTGTATCCAATTACATGGAGGTTATGCCTCACAACCCATGTGCTACTTTATGTGACCAGTCAGTTAAGTGAATAGAGCTTGTATCAGAGCACTCTCCCTCTCTGACTCCCATCAGCTACAGAGTGTGATACAGACACTTTGCGTACGTTTTCATCAGCATGTATGCTTGGCATCGTCAGAAAACTATTGGTTGTTATCTAAGCACAAACATTACATTTTAGTTTTATTGCCTTCACTCTCAATCATGTAGGAAATGGCTCAGAGGTTGAGTAATTACCTCTAATATGAGAGGCACTGGGTTTAAATCCCAGCCACCAACCCCATTTTATAATATTTTTCAATTAAGTTTAATAGATAAAACAAACAGAATGCATAATGTGGATGAAGACCTGGCCTCAAAACCAATGAGTTGCTTTAGGTGGCAAGTCAATAAGGTGAATGAAGCTGTTTTGAGACAAGCTCTTACAAAGTATCGCAGTGAGCGCTCCCTCTGCATTTCTCATCAGCATTTGGGTGTGATCATACACTCTGTGCCATTTAACCTGCTTGGCAAGTGGTGCAGAGCATGATACTCTGCAAGAGTCCAGCACAGGAAGCTGAGAGTGTGAGCTCCTGTATTTGAACCATAAGCTGCTAAACTGCAAATAGATATTCTAGTCACTGAGCTATTTGTGCAATGACCCATTCACAGTGTAACAAAATATACTTGGCAAAAATGTTTCACTTAGCCTTACACAGCATTCTCCAGTGCACTGGCTGTTGCAATTTATTTATTTACTAGCGACTTGCCCGTCAAAAATGACGAGGCAATAAAATTTGAAGCCATGGGAATGCTGCTTAACACATAATTGAAACCGTTTTGTTCTGTGAGGACCTTCGGCGCTCATTGCGAGCCTCTCCTGTCGTGTACTTTTGACCTTCTCAAAGAGATTGATATTTCTATGTATATGTAATTAAGTAATAATGAATAATTTCCTAAATCAATATACTTTAATGATTTATAATTGATATATGCAGCAAGCAATAGGCTGAAGAGCTAACAATCTGTTTGTATTTTGCGTCTGCATAAAATATACATTTTGAGTGTTAGTGCCCTGCTTATAAAGTATATTGAATGTTTGAACTGTGCAGTATAAATAGGCTGCGTGCGTGAGGTAAAGCCGTTGGTTTATTGTGTAAAGCCGCATCGTATAGTCGTAATGTTAATAATGTGGTGTGAGGCTCATGAGCATTTTCCGGCTTTTGTAATAGTGTATCTTGTAGGTCGTAGTGTGTAAAGTGCTATGCATTTTGCAGTGTTTTGCGTGGTCCGGGGTCATGTAGCCTCGTTTTAATTTTTTTCTGCGGCAATCCTTTTCCTCGCTCAGGCGATTTTTGAGTGGCGAAAATCGTCCAAATCGAGTTGAATTCACGTTCCACCTCACTCCCAGACGTCCTGGCTGTTGCCCCATGCTGTCTGTGATGTTTTTGGGTGTATTTAGTGTGTTTTTCGAGTTTTTTGTTCGGCTGCTAATCTTGTAAATTTTTGCGTCTCATATCTTTTTTTTTTTTCGAAGTCCCGCATCTCGTATTTTAACGGCTCACATCGGCTAAGTGCTAAGGTTTAAGGGCTCGTGAGCATTTTCCAGCTTTTGTAATAGTGTATCGTGTAGGTCGAAGTGTGATGTGTAAAGTGCTACGAGTTTTGCAGTGCTTTGCACGGTCCGGGGCCGTGCAGTCTCATTTTTTTTTTGCGTTTTTGTTCGGCCGCTAAGCTCGTAATTTTTGTATCCTTTTTTTTTCTAAGTCCCGCGTCTTGTCTTTTTTTTTTTCTTAGTCCTGAGTAACGGCTCGAAATTGTACGCTCCTCGCAAAGCTTGACGACGTCTCACAGTTTGACAACTATTATATGTGATACAGAAGTTCAAGGAGGGATTAAAAAAATCTACAACCCCAAACTGAACAACTTCGTCAGTAATTTATAAAATAATACATTTTTCCACATGCATTTCAATCCTTTATCTGATGGTCAAGAGTACACTTCAGTTGTAAACTTACTTTTAAACATTATAATTCTAGCCACCAGCAAAGCTGATTATGTTTATAACTTTTACATCCTGCTGATATAAAGTATCAATACATTTCTATTTGCTACTATTTAAGAATGGAAGCGGAGCAAAGTCTCTGACCAGCCTTACAGACCAATAAGCCTCACCATAGTGTAGGTAAGCTTGTGAAGAGTTACAATAGGATTGTATTCAGTGTTATATACATACTAGACAATTGTCCGTCATAAATGATGAGATAATATTTGAGGTTTCTCTAACCACCTCTCCCTCCCCTGTGTCTCTCCCCCTCTCCCTTCCCTGTGTCTGTTTCCCCCTCTCCCTCCCCTGTGTCTGTTTCCCCCCTCTCCCTCCCCGCTGTCTCTTTCCCCCCTCTCCCTCTTTTTTGTCTCTTTTCCCCCTCTCCTGTGTCTCTTCCCCCTCTCCCTCCCCTGTGTCTCTTTCCCATCTCTCTCTCCTTCCCTCCTGTGTTCTCTCTCCCTCTTCTTCCCTCATTCTCCCTCCTTCCCTCTCCTCAGCGAGCATCGCAAGGAGCGACTTCGGACCTCATTGCGATCCTCGCCATGCGCTATGTGCATGCGCAACTCAAAGGCACAACTCGCACATTGCGGAGCGTTACATACAAACTAACAGTAAGACAACTATATTAGTGATGAAGACAATAATATGTAGGATTTATTAGGGATAGGTCATGTGAAACAAATCTAATTTGTTTCTATGAGGAGGTTACTCGGAAACTTAATAGGAAATTGGCACTCAGTTGATTTATCTTTTTAAATAATCAAATGGAAAGAGTGAATCTTTACAAGAAAAGGAGAAACATAAGCAATTGCCTTATGATTATAATACTCTATTTTTTGTGTTAAAACTAATAAATGCAGCATTAGGTTGTAGATTACATTAAATGAATATTCAGTGTTCATATCCTATATATATGACTATTATAGTTGTCAGTTTCTAGAACACTTACGATGTTGGCCACACTTCCTGCCTGTAACCACGAGGTCCGATGGACTTAGTACCTGGCTCCTGTCAATGGTGGACTCGTGATGAGCGCCGGAGGTGCTCATCGTGAGGCCCCCCAACCTTGCATTACTCCCCAATACCTGGTTCCTGCCAGTGGATGGCTCGCGATGAGCGCCCACAGGCTCGTAACACTCTATCCCAACCAAGTTCCTGGATACGACCCTGCCAGCAGTACTACACTCCGTCTTCTGCTCTGCGGCTCCCATCCTCCGGTTGCAACTACTTACCTGACAAAATGCGCGTCAGGGTTTTTGCTATGTTCTCCCTCTGATCCAGCCCACTCTCCCCATAGCAGTCCACACTTTTATACCTAGACCAGAGCAGTGGTATACGGCACAATTCAAGACTGCCGATAGCCTAGTATCTGGGTATAAAGGCAAGCTAGGGAGCCCCCAGGGGGAAAGTCATTCCTTACTCCCATTGCTACCATTAGACTTTGGGGATAGCTTTGCCTACTAAGGGACTATATAAGAGAGACTGCACTCAGTAGGTCCACCGTTAGCAGTTAAGGCATACTTCAAAAAGACCCATAGGTGTCTATCATACACAACTATTTACGTGGTCCTTATTGGGGATTTTGTCAAGGGTCTATGCTGACAGAATTTAAGTGGGTTAAAGATCAGAGGTGCTCCATTATTCCTTAGGCCTGCCCACTTTCCCAATAGCAATCAATACCTGTCAACCCAGATACAACAGCGGTATACGGCATACACTTTGTTTCCCAAAAGCCTAGTATCCAAGAAACTAGGTTAACCAGGGACTCCTCTGTGATACCATTGAGATTAGACTCTGGTGACAGTCTTGACAGTATTACTGCCATAAAAGATTGCTATTCATTAGGTCCTTACTTTGTTGTTCAAATTGTTACTAATCTTTCAAGAGACTGACGCGTGTATGTTATACACAACAACTAGTGAGATCTTATATTGGGGACCTTGTAAGGGCTTTATTTTGGCCAATTTTTGAGTGGATTACTAGAATTCCTTGTTTTTAATATTTTTTGTCATTCAGGATTGTGATATGGGAATCATTGTAACCACAGAATCAATAAAGGTTATTTTTTAATCTCCCCAAATTACTCACTATTATTAAATTAATTGAAAGGTGTTAGGCACCATTGGATTGAGATTGCTATTCTAAAAATCATATCCTATATCTACTATTCATAAAACTAAATTAGTATATAAATCAAAAAAATATAATTTTGACAATATCTATTATTCATACATACACAAGCATACACATTAAAAACAATGAATGTACATTATTGTTGTGTTGACTAATTAAACAAAGAAGGTCTTCCCTATCATTATAACATTTAAAAAATGAGTATAAACAGATCTAAGTGTAGATTTGATATTCAAAAGTCGAAATATAAAAAAAATATCCAATACATTCACAAAGTTAAATAACCTTGCACTCATGCTTAATGGTCACACCCCCAAACCCAAGTGATGCCAGCTTTAGCTCCAAAGTCTTGGGCCCTCATTCAATTGCAATTTGGCCAATTGAATAGGGGTCTAAATAAGCACATAACATATATTTTTTTAAAGAGTATTTAAGTTAGTAAACATCTATCCAAAAGCAAGGTTTTTACTAACTAAAAACTTCTTTAAAAATATATGTTATGTGCTTATTTAGACCCCTATTCAATTGGCCAAATCACAACTGAATGAGGACCTTGGTGTCTCCCTTTGGTTCACAAATAATCACAAATATCCATTGATTAAATGAGTCAATCATTTAATCAAGCAGATTAAAATAAAATATGTATAAATTAAAATATACAAATAATGCACATTACAAATAAAATCCAAAAAGATTTACAACTGAAAAATATTAACAAATGAACAGTAAAATTAAAGTAAAACATAAAAATTATATAAAATAACAATATAAAATAATGTCTTTCACATCCAATAGTAAAGGCTATATACTATAAATTAAATAAACTAAAAATACATAAACTCTCTTTAATAATTATTAATCTAAGTTATCTGGTTAATTTATATAGCTATAATTTATCTTTAAATCTTTATTATAAATCCATAAAATCTTTTTTAATAAATCTCAATTTATATTGATATAGTTTATTTGATAATGTTATCTATTTTATTCTATAATACGTTTAGAACATTTTAACCAAAGAAAAGATGCAAACTATCCAATGGTAGAACACTTTAGTAAATCAAATTGTCAACTTCAAACTATGAATCTTTTTGAGTAGTGCTCGGGACAATATGAGAGGAAGTGGTACAGCAGTGGCTGTTAAGGTGGTAAACTGTCTTTTTAAATTATATTTTTCGAGATAAATATTTGATTTGCTACTGTTTGCAAATGTATTGTTAATGTTAAGTAATGAACTAAAAATAGTCAATACTAATTCACTTATACTGGCCCTTTAATATTTGAAAATCTTAAGATTCCTTCATATTATGGATCATTATAAATTATAAAACTTGCCTAGTTTGATAACTACTCATCATTGTCTGTCAGAAGTGGATGCTGCCATTTTAACTCCATTTTAACAAACAAACGCTATATATTTGTGAACTCTCTCATATAAAAACAACTTGTGTTTTGGTGAAACTTGCCCTTTTATTGAAGCTTCTCTTGCTATGTATTCTATCATTATATATCAGTATAATAACACAGTTATTTATAATTTTGGATAATCTGGCACATGTATCTCTTTCCGGTGCTCCATAATACCTCAAAATAATCGTGTGTGTGCTGTGGATTTTCTATCATGTAAACTTTTATATTTTTAGTTTGTTATTTTTGAAAAGTAGTGAGTGATACACAATATTGCATGAAAACCGGTTTCGTCACAGTGTAGTAAAGCGAGCCTGCCAAGGCCAAATTTGTTTAAGCTGTGTTTACTTTTAGATTTGCTATACAAGTCGTATTTATATTTGATATATTTTACTAACATTTGTTTGCAGAGCTGCAGATTTCCCATTTCAGTTTTCCTTTAAAATATGGAAATATTCATGAATAGCAACTAATTTATGATGTATTCTAAAAAAAAAACAGACAGTTCTCATAATTTTCCCTGATGTAAATGGTGCATGCCTGTATTTTTTAATATTATAACTGACATAATCTGGTCACCACTTCCTACGGCCCAGGTACAAACAGTTCTCATAATTTTCCTTGATGTAAATGTTTAAGTAAGAGATGCAGGTTATTTCCTGAATTCAACCTTTTTAGACAAATAGGCAAAATATAAATGTATCCCAGGAAGAGTAGTTTACAACTATCCATATAGTTATGTTGAGATTTCAAGAACAGAAGATGCAAGTGCTGTACCATTTCAATATGTAGCCTTAAAACTATATGGATAAGTTGTAAACTCCTCTTCCTGGGATACATTTCGAATTCACCTTACATTGTATGTATAAAATAGTTCAAAAGGAAGAAGCAAGTTTGTGTCCTTGTTTTATTTCACATTACTAAAGCATATAATATCAGACAAAATAGAAACTTTGTATACACAAACAGAGCATTTAAGATGTGTTTTTTTTGTCCATGGCTTTTTAGCTACTAATGTTTTTAGTTTGTTCACAAACTTTGATTGTTTTTCCCCTAAAATACAGTTGCCCTTAAACTGTTTTCTCTATTTTTGTTGTTTTGTTTCATTATTTCTTTGTTTAAAAAAGCTATGGTCTGGTGCCTGTCAGCCAGTGATAAGTTATAGAAATGTATACTTATCATACCTGTCTGCCAGGGAAATCTACAGATTTATGTATGCTCTGTTGCCAGTGGTGGGCAACTCGGTCCTAAGATGGCGGCCAACAATCCAGGATTTCAATACCTCTCTGTACTCAGCTACTCTCTGCATTAGCACACTTGAGTTACTCAGTTTTATTCTGACTCACTGAACTGTCCTCATGCAAGGGGATACTGCAATTCTGGTCACTTATTGGACTGAGTTGATGACCACTGTGTAATTCATGTTAGTTTCAATGTTAACTATACATGATGAGAACATATGTAGCGAGGTTGCGTAAAGCTCTAATACTAACCATACTCTCAGTGGCAAAGCTAGTGAATGGAGGGCCCTGGTGCTGAATTTCTTTTGAAGGGTCGTCGCAAAAATAATTGTTTGCCCTGCCCTCTGTACCAATTCACATAGTTCAAATATTTAGATACCGATATATACACACATACATATATTTGTATGTGGGTAAGTGTCCTGGCTTGTGTATAATCCATTCCGGTGCTGTGCTTAAAGCTTAAAGCGAGCATACGCTTAAAAGGAACCATGTATAAAATGGTTATTGAGCGTGCATTGTGGTCTCATTTGCATGTCCCGACCCATTTCCCTGAGTGCCTCAATACAGTAGATGTAGTCTTTTTGGATTTTGCAAAGGCTTTGGATACAGTGCCACATGGGAGACTATTGAGCAAACCAAGGGATACATGAATTGCAGTAAATATCTGCTCATGAAGTGAAAGCTGGCTAAAAGACAGGAAGCAAAGGGTTGTGGTAAATGGAACATACTTAGATTGGACTAATGTGGTAAGTGGGGTTCCTCAGGGTTCAGTATTAGGCCCTCTCCTTTTTAAACTTTTTATTAATGACTTAGAAGTAGTATTGGAAAGTCTCCATTTATGCTGAGGACACTAAGTTGTGCAAGGTAATTAAATCAGAAAATAATGTACTTTTCCTCCAAAGGGATTTGCATAAATTATAGGAATGGGCAACTAAATGGCAGATGAGATTTAATATGAATAAATGTAAAGTTATGCGTCTGTGAAGGAAAAATAGCCATACAATGTATAATCTTAATGGAGCAAATCTAGGGGTATCAGATATTGAAAGGGATTTGGGAGTACTTGTGGACAACCGCCTAGGTAACAGTGCTCGGTGCCAAGCAGCACTTGCAAAGGCAATTTTTTTAAGCATGTATTAAGAAGGGTATAGAAGCCAGGGAAGCAAATATAATTCTGCCACTATACAAATCTCTAGTACGCCCTCATTTGGAATATGCAGTACAATTTTGGCCACCATTTCATAAAAAGTACTGGAGCTGGAGAAAGTACAGAGAAGGGCAACAAAACTAATAAGTGGGAATGGATAAGCTAAGTAATAAAGAAAAACTAACCAAATTAAACTTATTTTCTCCAAAAAAAAAGGTGTCTAAGAGGAGATATTATTATCTTATATAAATATATCCAGGGTCAATACAAGGCTGGTCAAGTGAGCTATTTGTGCCAAGAGGTTTTCAACTGACAAGAGGACATCTCTTGAGATTAGAAGTAAAAAGATTCCACCTTAAAGAAAGAAAATGGTTCTTCATAGTAAGGGTGGTTAATCTGTGGATTTCTCTACCAAAGGTGGTGGTGACAGCAGATTCGATAGATAACTTTAAAAAGGGATTGGATATATTTTTAATTTAAAAGGGTGTAGCGGAACCCATCACTGTTTTACCCTGTTTTATGATTATTCTTGGTTAAAATATGATCCTACAATATGTATGCTGGTTGATGCTCTGCAGAATATTAGCCAGACTTTTGCAGACCTAGGCTAATAGATAATCCTATTACAGAGATTCAAGAGATAAGAAAGTTGTAAAGGAACCTTGCATTTTCCAAAGTGTTTTAATTCTCTGATAAGAACAAAGAGGTGTAATTGAATCAATGTCTGATTGTATCAAAGTTGCCAGGGAGGTGTGACCCACCTATTGTTCTCTTTATGGGTATTGTGCAGCCAAATATGGGGGATGTGGATTGCCTGTGGGAAGAGATGTATAAATATTTCTGCAATAACAAAATAAAGTCAGTATTCATTTGACTCCCAAATTGTGTGTCGTCCAATATGGGAGGTCGGGAATGGTGAAACTGTAGTGCCTCGTGGGTATTTTACCGTATACCAGCGGAGATTTTGGACTGCGTGTTCCTGCTCCGTTACATTTGTTGGCAAGTGGTGGAATTGTTCCCACGGTCAGAAGGACAGCTACAGGAGACACCATTCCGTGGAGTACAAATTGAGGGCAACGCTAGTATCCGTACAGCGCCCCTGGCTACAGCAGGATGGAACCGGCTAGTTTTTGGACAGCGTTCCATGATGAGGATGAGAAGGAGGCCGCAGACTACAGGGAGACAGACAGAATGGAACTCTGGTATGATGCCCTGCAAGATGCCCAATGGCGGCGAGGTGAGAGTCTCCCCAGTGATGAGCAGCGGCTACAGAAGCGTGTGGCGATGCGGATGTATCTATTGGGAGAGCAGCCCCTGGATGAGTGGGTGACAAGACTAGAGACCCTGGTATGGCGAGAGATCTGGCTAGACAACGCATACCAGGCCCTCTGGTGGTATACCGTTCGACTTACCCCCTGGACGGCTGAACACGACTTACCGGAGGGGGATGATTATGATGGCCCGGGTTTATTATGGGATGCCTTGGAGGACGATATTGATCTTGGCAGCACGGAGGGGTCTAGGTTTTGGGACATCTACGACTACCGGATGGGCATGTATGTCTGGGATGACGAAGGCGAGGTGAGCAAAGACATGACCCACCTGGTAACGAGAGAGTGGGAGCTGGAGCAGGACTACCAACACCTGCTCAGCCTTGTGCAGCCCCAACCTACTCGACAAGCAGAACCAGACTTCATTGACTGGTCCTGGGATGACCTCCAGATGGCAGGTAGCGATGGGACCGAGGTCTCTCTACCGGCCCTCCAGGGGGCAGAAGGTGTCGTCCTTTCCCCCCAGCGGCAGTGTGAACCCCAGGGGGCAGAAGGTGTCGTCCTTCCCCCTCAGCGGCAGTGTGAACCCCAGGGGGCAGAAGGTGCCGTCCTTTCCCCCCAGCGGCAGTGTGAACCCCAGGGGGCAGAAGGTGTCGTCCTTCCCCCTCAGCGGCAGTGTGAACCCAAGGGGGCAGAAGGTGTCGTCCTTTCCCCCCAGCGGCAGTGTGAACCCCAGGGGGCAGAAGGTGTCGTCCTTTCCCCCCAGCGGCAGTGTGAACCCCAGGGGGCAGAAGGTGTCATCCTTCCCCCCCAGCGGCAGTGTGAACCCCAGGGGGCAGAAGGTGTCGTCCTTTCCCCCCAGCGGCAGTGTGTACCCCAGGGAGCAGAAGGTGTCGACCTTCCTCCACAGCGGCAGTGTGAACCCCAGGGGGCAGAAGGTGTCGTCCTTCCCCCTCAGCGGCAGTGTGAACCCCAGGGGGCAGAAGGTGTCGTCCTTCCCCCCCAGCGGCAGTGTGTACCCCAGGGAGCAGAAGGTGTCGACCTTCCTCCACAGCGTCAGTGGGTACTCCAGGGGGCCAAAGGTGTCGTCCTTCCCCCTCAGTGGCAGTGTGAAACACAGGGGGCAGAAGGTGTCATCCTTCCCCCCCAGCGACAGTTTACCCTAACCAGGGGAGACACCAATCTCCCAGACGGCGCAGATGGGACCGTGGTCTCTGCGCCCACAGCTTGTCCAGATCCCCAACTACCGTCACTGGGACAACCGGAGGAGGGGGTAAGTACAAACTCCCCTCCCCAGCTAACTTCTAATGTGGCCCCAGGGTTAACAGAGGAAATGTTAACCCCCACTGACCCCCACGTTTCCCTGGCTACTGAGCCGGAATATGTCCCAAGTACCCCAGCAGAAGAGCTGACAGCGGGGCAGAGTGCAGTCGGCCTCTGCCCTCCCTTTGTCCCTGGTACAGAGCAGGAGGTCCTGCAGGTTATACCAGCAGAAGAGCTGGCATCAGGGCAGAGTGCCGCTGGCCTCTGCCCCTCAAGTCCCCTCAGCGTGTTGCCCCATCACCACAGCAAAATATCCAGGTGCCTGGTTACACTTCCCCCCAAAGGAGAGATGTGTGACGAAGTGCCCTTCGCCACCTTGGCTTGGAGAGGACTGTTTGCCAGCCTCCTGCCCTGCGACTATGGCCCTGGGACATATTGCCCTTTGGAACCAGTGTTCGGCCATACCAGAGTGTAAGTCACTCATTCTGGCCCTTTACATACAGGGGGGGCATTCTGTACTTGCCCTGTGTGAACCATGATACCCCAGATAACTGTGCCATGGAGCCCATTCATATAATGAAAGACTATGGGAAAGACTTTAGCTACATGGCAATTGAACTGTGTGAAGAGGATCTGAGCGCTATTCGGTGGTTTTGTGCGCGCAGATCCCAGCTATCTGGGGATATGGGAAATGTGAATTGCAGTAATGCTGATGGGTTGTCAAACTAGAGAATTGACCAACAAATACTTTTGTCCGGACATCCCCAGGCCGATCCGTTGGGATCAGACCGTGTATGCCGGCTTATGGTCACGGGGGAGGTGTGTAGCGGAACCCATCACTGTTTTACCCTGTTTTATGATTATTCTTGGTTAAAATATGATCCTACAATATGTATGCTGGTTGATGCTCTGCAGAATATTAGCCAGACTTTTGCAGACCTAGGCTAATAGATAATCCTATTACAGAGATTCAAGAGATAAGAAAGTTGTAAAGGAACCTTGCATTTTCCAAAGTGTTTTAATTCTCTGATAAGAACAAAGAGGTGTAATTGAATCAATGTCTGATTGTATCAAAGTTGCCAGGGAGGTGTGACCCACCTATTGTTCTCTTTATGGGTATTGTGCAGCCAAATATGGGGGATGTGGATTGCCTGTGGGAAGAGATGTATAAATATTTCTGCAATAACAAAATAAAGTCAGTATTCATTTGACTCCCAAATTGTGTGTCGTCCAATATGGGAGGTCGGGAATGGTGAAACTGTAGTGCCTCGTGGGTATTTTACCGTATACCAGCGGAGATTTTGGACTGCGTGTTCCTGCTCCGTTACAAAGGGCATTCAGGGTTATCATGTATAATTAGAGAATCTGGGGTCAGGAAGGAATTTTATATATTTTTTTCCTTTTTGAGACAATTCAAATGGGATCACTAATGTACTATTTATTGTTTATACTATATATATATATATATATATATATATATATATACATGTATATTTAATATTTTTAATATTTGTGTACAGATATATGTACAGTATATACAGTGTGTGTATATATATATATATATATATATATATATATATATATATATGCATTTCTGAGCTGAATGAATGCAGGTACAGAGCAAAAGTGGGAGGTGAAAGGGAGGACGGTGGGACAGAGGTGCAAGGAGGGGGGAAAAGGGGGATAGAGAGGTGCAAGGGGGCCAGAGGGGTGTAACAGGGCCCGATGCAGACTGGGATCCACCAGGGAAAAAATAAACTAAAATAAATAAGTAAATAATAGACAGCACTGGGCCCCCATTGAGCTGTGCCGCCATGTATTGCCCAACTTGCACCAGTGGTAGCTCGGCCCATCCAAACTCTTACATTTATATATTTGGGCTATTGTGATTTGAAGAGAGTTAATGCTGAGGAAATTCTTGGCAAGACTATACTAGTACAGCAATACTATTAATTTGCAGGGTATTCATGGTTGTGTGCATGTGGCTTTATGGCCTTGGCTCACTATTGTTGTTGTTTAATAGTTCAGTCGTGTCCGACTCTCCGTGACCTCATGGATTGCATAGCGGCAGGCACATGTTTTGTCTGGGTGTGCTAATCCATAATGTATTCATGGCAAATATACTGGAGTGGGTTGCCAGTTCAAAGTTAAATGGTTACATAGTAATTGCGGTTGAAAAAATAATTTTAGTCCATCAAGTTCAAACTTTTAAGATCTCCTCTGATCTGCAATATGCAGATTAGTTGTTCATTGATCCAGATGAAGGCAAAGAGAAAAAAAGTTCCTTCTCCAATGGACCGCGGTTTGTCTGACCACTCTGCTGTGACCTGGGTGACCCTACATAGTATAGCTCACAGCTTCATTGAGGTACACAAGCCCCTTCATCATAACAAGGTAGCGACCAAGAAGGGTTAGCTCACTAAACTGACCCATAGAGGGATGGGTACATCTGATTGAATTGAATTAAGACAGTAGTTATATCAGTATTAATAAGGTGTTTAGTATAATTAGCCACTATGAATGATAAGTGATACAATTGAATATTACGACTATATAGCACCTTAGGTTTTATTTGGAAGCCTGAGAAAGGACATTTACCTGAAATTATACATGAGTTAGCTATTGTGGGGGGCACATTTACCCTTGTTTCTGGCTAAAAGACCGACCTTATTACGCACTAAGAAACAGTTTGATTTTAATACTTTTATTATCTTATTCGTCAATATTTTTTTTTATGAACTCGGGGCTTACTCATATATAATAAAGGTTACTTTTTAAGGTCCATACACATCATTGTTGTTTATATATAAAGCCAAAATTTGAGGGAGTCACAAGGATAGTACTAATGCTAATGTAAAGTCTGCTGTTCCATGAATCTACCCATCTCTAATAAGTATTTCATAGATGGACCTTAATTTCATATAAATTATCAACAGTGCAATTGTAATAGCGGCCTGGCGTCAAGAATTATGGATTCTGTCACATATAGATGCATTCTGTTATACAACCACATGATGGCGATAGCCTGGACTAAGTACAGTCTAATTCAGAGAATTAGCAGAAGACCATATATGGTATTCTTGAACGCATGGGTGTGTGTAACTTTGAGAACCGGATATGTCTAGTTTTACATGTGGTTTAAGGAATCCTTTGTGTGGACAGCTGACAAGTGAGGGGACTTTGTGAAGGACATGTGACCTAATTGACCAATGAGAGCTAGGATATGAGTATGCGGGTGGGATTTAAATATAGGGTATATAAGGCCATATAAAACATAGGCAAAGCCTCTTGGCTGCTGGCTCTTGGCTTCTTGGCTCTATTACAATCTACAACTCTCTGGAGTTCTTCTCTCATCACTAAACTGTGGAGGCCTGGTATCATACTTCATACACACACATGGACATAATTGGTAGTGTTAGAATGCCTTTCTGCTAAGTTAAGAGATGTTGTTTCCATAGTATTATCATATATTATTAATGTATTTGTATTAATTATTGTGTTCTAATAAAGGCACATTTTGTAACCATAAATCTGTAACGCCTCTTGAATATATATATTTATTTTCTTTTCAGTAGAAGGCAAGATCTCAGGATGAGATTAGAATAATTATCATAATCATAATTAATATGATTATGAATAATAATATTGTAATTAATTAATTTAACCGTTTTTATAACAGTATTAAGCACTTTCAGCACTTTTAGCATCTTATCATTGTGGGAAAATCCCAAGTAACACTTAGTCACTTTACACTGATCAAGTCAAAGTTTATTTGCACAATAGGACTTTTTGGGGTCCTAATTCACTTTAGTATTAGCTCTAGCACTTAGCACTTTTTGCCTATTTTCCCTTCATCATTGTATCCAATCATCTGGTTGTTATGATTAATGCAGTTTAGCCAGTAGAAGTATTAATATATTTATTATTTGGCAGCTTTAGCGTCGTGTGTTTAGTTTTTTATTACTTCCATTGGTTTTATAATAACTATTAAAAGCTAAGTTTTATTGGCTACTATTGATTATAGTAGGTTCCTAGGAGTGCACCACTACAAAGGGGTTTTCTTTCCTTTTCTTTACCATTATATCAAAAGTTCCTGGGCTCAATGCTTAAAGACACCTTACTTGTCCTTTTTATTTTCATGCTATTTGAAATAAATAAAAAAATAATTGTGCCAGTGGTCTCTATGGAGCCCATGCAATGGTGGTAGTTGTGCCAATGGGACCTACCATTGTGTATTTTTTTATTTAGATAATTATGCCACATTAACCACCTTGGAATGAATCAAGTTTATGTTGGTACACCCATTTACTATGTCATGGGTGGAGGTTGTGTTGGTCTTCAAGATTAACCCTTTTGAAGCCCGAGATTTGTGGCAGGAGTCTGCTAGACAGGATGGTCACAGCACCTCTCATGAACTCAGGTCTGGCATCTGAAGGCTCTAGCTGTAAAAAAATGGAAAAAGTATCCTCTTTGGTGGAGCCCCAAAGAGGACAAGGAAAAAGGGGTCCTAAAGCCAGCAAGGTGGGGTGACCAGAAGACTTTACCAATGGTTTGGCACAGAACAGCAGTACTTTTCACTTAATAAAATATTTATTGCCTATACTTATCTCTTGGCACACCCTCAATCTGATGTGGACACCCCAGATTAAAAAAAAAGAAAAAAACAAAAAAAAAAACAGTACAAAACTCAGTTTTGATTATTTTTAAAGCATGCTATTTTAAATAAATAAAAAATAGTTTTTTTTCCAAATTCCAGTAAATCATATACACATATTGCACAATTTATTACATTTTTCTTGAGTGAATTATATACAATTATACATTTCCACTTTCCAAACTTGATTTTCATTGCAAGTTTTTCCCATCTCTTCAAAGCCTGTTTTGTATTTATGTCTGCATTGTGAGATAACAGCGCACCTGTTGCATTCTTCTGAAGAAAGACATTTCGGCTAAAACACAAAGCAATGCCAGAACACTGCAGTGAAAGCTATTACACAGAGCCTGTGTACGCAGCATAGCATCTGTGCTCTACATTAGTTTGATACAAAACACACATTGTTCAAAGTTGTATTATCTGAGCTTGTTAATGTTAAAAAGAGAAAATATCTTTGTACCTAAGAAAAAATTGGCAAGCAATGAAAGACAGGCAGGATATTGCAGGATCAGATGATAAAGTACCAAGAAAAGGAGTGAAATGGTTCACAGAAAGTTGTTATTTAAACTTCAACAAGATGTGAACAACAGCCCAATAGTTTCCAAAGACAGAAGGTAATTATAGTTCAGTATCTTTCATTTAGATTGGGAACAGAAATGGAAAGCAGATAAGAAAAGCGTGGGTTGTTTTGTGTGTCCAGGTTAAATCAATTATTCAGCTCTCAAAAAATATATTAAATGGTTGAGGGGGGTTTACAAGTTGATACTGAGGTTCTCCATCCCATGCTAAGACACTCCATGTGTGCTGTGTCACGGGGTGTGCCTGTGCCACATCATTAGGTCAAGCTCATATTTGTCCGTGCATCTGTTTTGCCCAAGGCTTCACTGGAAGACATGGCAGAGTCAGTGTCACTATTGATGTGTATACATGCTGTAGCTGCTGTGCCAGTTTGTTTGCCTATTTAGTCTGCTGGCAACTAAGCAATTGTGCTTAGATGATGTCTAGATTCAATACAAGGCAAAACAACAAAGTGATACTGGTGGTTCCTGGGTTACAGATGAATCATACTTAAGAAATGGTTCCCAAGGCTTTTTGTATGAGTTGTTTTTATATTCTGTTTAAGTGAATTAAAATAAAGAACACAATAGTTTCTGTAATGTATTATTACTGTACAGAGGTATTATTATTATTATTATTATTATTATTATTATTATTACAATACTAGCGACTTGTCCGTCAAAATTGACAGCAATAAAATTTGAAGCCTGGCAATGCTGTTTGCCACACAAAGAGAGGCTCTCCCCCCTCTAACTTACGGGCCTTGTGATGAGCGACTTTTGCGCTCATTGCAAGCATCTCCCCCGTCTACTTTATGGGCCTTTATGGGTTTTGCCGCTCATTGCAGGCCTCGGCCAACCAGCAACTTTGCCCCTGCTTGAGCACAGGTGAGCTAATCAGGGGCTCAGTAATTCTGTTTAACCACCTGCAGAGCCTCTGATTAGCTCATTGCGAGCCTCTCCCCCCTTTACTTTCTGAGCCTTGCAAGCTCTCCCCACTCTCTCCCTCCAGTGTCTCATTGCCCCTACCCCCCTGGTTTATTTTTCCCCTTATTTCCCCCCCTGAGTCTCTTTCTAACCCACTCCCTCCCCTGTGTCTCTTTCCACTCTCTCCCCCCACTTCCTCCCCTGTGTCTTTCTCCCCCCTCTCCCTCCTCTGTGCTCCTGTTTGCATTTACAGGTGTGATACCATTTTCAAACTTGGCAAATTGTTCACATTGCTCATTGCGAGCCTTGCCCCCCCTCTACTTTACGTGCTTTGCAGCTCATTGCAGGCCTCGGCCAACCCGCAACTTTTGTTCCCTGCAATGAGAGCCTTCGGCGAGCCTCTCATTCCTTCTACTTTGTGAGCCTCTCCCCCCGACTACTTTCCAGGCCTCGCAATGAGCGCCAAAGTCTCATTGCAAGCGTCGGCAAACCCGCAACTTTCAGACCTTGCAATGAGCGCCTTTTTTCCTTGCTTTTTATCTGTGTTGTGAAGTTCACTCGGAGCAGTGGCACGTAGCAGTTTGCTGCATTGTTTTAAGGATGGATGATTAGCATAGCTAAGTAGGATTTACTCTGAAGTTAGGACACTCATAAGAGCCTTTTCAGGGATTAGCATAGGGCCCCAAGAGTTTTAGCCATTGTGCAATATCACTGTACAAAACTCAGCATGGATCATTTTTAAAACATGCTATTATAAATAACTAAAAAAATAATTGTGGCAGTGGTCTCAATGGAGCACATGCAATGGGCCCCTAGCATTATTTGTTTTTTTTATTTATATAATTACTAGCGACTTGCCCGTCAAAAATGATGGGGCAATAAAATTTTAAGCCATGGCAATGCTGTTTGCCACACAGTGTAAGGCTTTTGCTCCTCTGTGGACCTTCGGCGCTCATTGTGAACCCCGCCCTGAGCACCTTTGGCGCTCACCACAGGGCTCGCAATGAGCACCACTCGTTTACTTCAGTTGTCCATCTTTGCAAAGATAACCTTTGGCGGTCATCGCAAAGACAGATATATAAGTACAGTGTAAAATGGCAAAAAATGTGAGTACAGTAAATGAATAAAGTAATATGAATTAATAAATGAATATACTTTACCTATTTATATTTAATATGCAGCAATTAATATTCTGAAGAGATAACAATCTATTTGGATTTACCTGCATGTAAAAATGTACAGTTGGACTGTTGGTCATCTGAGGAGAAAGTGTCAGCCTTGTTTAGGCAGGTAAATCGGCATTTTAGAATCCTAATGTTATGAGTTGTAAATGTTGTAAAATGGCGTCTTTTTTCTATGTGTTACTTGGCTCGCAAACATTTTCCGTCCATTGTAATGGTATATTTTCTATGTGCTACGTTCCTGGCTAACTCGTACGTGCCTGGCGGTAATTTTCGCTGCTCTGTGTCCTTTAACCACGTTTTAATTTTTTTAGTCCGACATTTTTCATCTCGCTTAGCCGATTTTCAAGTGGCGAAACTTCTTAAATGCGACTTAAATTTGCGTGCAAGGATACTTCCAGACGTCCCGGCTGTCCCCCAGTGCGGTGTGTGATGTTTGTTTTATTTTATTTTATTTTTTGGGGGGGGTCGTGTAGACTAGTTTTTATTTTTTATATTTTTATAAACACGAGTGAGGCGCCGAAGAGCTTTGCTTTGTGAGGGTCCGCATTTGCGGCCTGCAATGAGCTTTCGGCTCATTGCAGCCGACATTGGAGCCTCCAATTCTGCAAATGCGCCCCTTGCTTTGCGAGGTCCGCATTTGGGGCCAGAACTGCGTCCCTCGCAAAGCAAGGGACGCGGTTCTTGTGAGCTTGCTTCGCAAGTTTGCAAAGCATGACGACGACTCGCAGATTGACTATTATTAAAATATTATATTTTGGGAAACAGTGATCACAACACAGTCTTGTTTGAGATTGAATTAAAAAAACAACATTTAAAGGGGCCAACAAAAACTCTTACGTTTAAAAGGGCAGATTTTAACGGTCTAAGGGCAGCAATACAAAGTATAGACTGGGACAGAGAACTGGCAGGTAAAAATACTGACCACAAGTGGACAACATTTAAATCCTTACTAAATATACATACACATCGACATATACCGTGTGGGAATAAAAGTAAAAGGAGTAAATCCCATCCAATGTGGCTTAACAATGATTTAAAGATCAAGATAGTAAAAGACAGGCATTTAAATTATACAAACAAGAGGGGACAGAGACTGCTTTACAGGAATACAAGGAAATCAACAAGGCTTGCAAAAGGGCGATTAGACTGGCTAAAATAGAAAATGAAAAATTAATTGCAAAAGAGAGTAAAACTAACCCTAAAATATTTTTTAAGTATATTAATGGGAAGAAGGCGAGGAAGGAAGCTATAGGACAAATTACAATGTGACACAGGCCGTCTGATAATTAGTGACCAAGAAAAGGCAGATGAGCTAAATAGGTTCTTTTCTTCGGTATACACAAGGGAGGTACCAGTGGTTGGGACACGGCAACATAATGGGGCTACACTACCTTTGCCAAATAATTGGTTAACACAGGAAGTAATCCAAAAGAGGTTGGAAAAAATAAATGTTAATAAAGCCCCGTGTCCTGATGGAATACATCCACGGGTACTGAGGGAACTGGGTTCTCTAATAGCCAAACCATTATATTTAATATTTCAGGATTCACTCAACACAGGGTCTCTACCAGATGACTGGAGAAAAGCTGATGTGATACCTATATTTAAAAAGGGAGCAAGAGCAAATCTGGGGAATTATAGACCAGTGAGCCTCACTTCTGTAGTGGGGAAGCTTTTAGAAGGGTTAATAAGGGATAATATACAAGAATATGTGTATTTGAACAGGATTATAAGTAGGAGTCAACATGGATTTATGAGGTATAGGTCATGTCAAACAAATCTAATTAGTTTCTATGAGGAGGTTAGTAGGAACCAGGATCAAGGCAACTCAGTGGATGTAGTCTTTTTGGATTTTGCAAAGGCTTTTGATACAGTACCACATGGGAGACTATTGTGCAAACTAAGAGATACAGGAATTGCAGTAAATATCTGCTCATGGATTGGGAGCTGGCTAAAAGACAGCAAGCAAAGGGTTGTTGTAAATGGAACATACTCCGATTGGACTAATGTGGTAAGTGGGGTTCCTCAGGGTTCAGTATTAGGTCCTCTCCTTTTTAACATATTTATTAATGACTTAGAGGTAGGATTGGAGTGTGGTGTCTCCATTTTCGCTGATGACACGAAGTTGTGCAAGGTAATTAAATCAGATAATGATGTACTTTGCCTCCAAAGGGATTTACATAAAATTGAGGAATGGGCATCTAAATGGCAGATGAGATTTAATACAAATAAATGTAAAATTATGCATCTGGGAAGGAAAAATAGCCATGCAATGTATAATCTTAATGGAGCAAATCTAGGTGTATCAGATATTGAAAGGGATTTGGGAGTACTAGTGGACAACCACCTAGGTAAAAGTGCTCAAAGCCAAGCAGCAGCTGCAAAGGCAAATAAAATATTAGCATGTATTAAGATGGGTATAGAAGCCAGGGAAGCAAATATAATTCTGCCACTATACAAATCACTAGTACACCCTAATTTGGAATATGGAGTACAATTTTGGGCACCACTTTATAAAAAGGACATTTTAGAGCTGGAAAAGGTACAGAGGAGGGCAACAAAACTAATAAGGGGAATGGAGGGGCTAAGTTATGAAGAAAGACTAACCAAATTAAACTTATTTTCTCTAGAAAAAAGGCGTCTAAGAGGAGATATGATTACCTTATATGAATACATCCAGGGTCAGTATAAAGATTTGTCAAGGGAGCTTTTTGTGCCAAGAGGTTTTCAACTGAGAAGAGGACATCCCTTGAGGTTAGAAGTAAAAAGATTCCACCTTAAAGAAAGAAAAGGGTTCTTCACAGTAAGGGTGGTTAATCTGTGGAATTCTCTACCAGAGGAGGTGGTGACAGCGGATTCAATAGATAACTTTAAAAGGGGACTGGATTTATTTCTAATTAAAAAGGTAATTCAGGGTTATCATGGATAATTGGAGGTCGCCGGTGTCTGGGATCGGGAGGGAATTGATTTTTTTTATTCTTTTATACAACTAATTAATTAATAGTTAATCCGCATATTGCAGATCAGAGGAGATCTTAAAAGGTTGAACTTGATGGACTGAAAGTTTTTTTCAACCTTAAATACTATGGGCCTCATTCAATTGCGATGTGGCCAATTGAATAGGGCCCTAAAGAAGCACATAGCATATTTTTATTAAAGATTTTTTTAGTTAGTGAAAACCTTTCTTTTAGATAGATGCTTGCTAAGTAAAAACTTCTTTAAAAAATATATGTTATGTGCTTATTTAGGGCCCTATTCAATTGGCCAAATTGCAATTGAATGAGGGCCTATGTAACTATGTAACTATATGTGATGGCACATTGACCACCTTGGCATGAATCAAGTTTATGTTGGTACACCCATTTACTATGTCATGTGTGGAGGTTGTGTTGGTCTTCAAGATTAACATTTTGGCTGAGGACCCCTTTGAAGCCCGAGATTTGTGGCAGGAGTCTCCCTGGATGAATACTCTGCTAGACAGGGTGGTCATAACACCTCTCTTATGAACTCATGTCCTGCATCTAAAGGCTCTAGCTGTAGAAAAAAAATGAAAAATTATCCTCTTTGGTGGAGCCACAAAAAGGCTAAGGAAAAAGGAAAATGTGGAGGGACCAGAAGACTTTACCAATAGTTTGGCACAGAACAGGGGTACTTTTCACTAAATAAAATAATTATTGCCTATACCAATCTCTTGGCACACCCTCAATCTGATGTGGACACCCCAGATAAAAAAAAATGATGTTATGTTTTATTTTTTAAAATTTTCATTGTATGACAAGGATCAGCTCATGGCAACTGGCTTCCTCCTCTTCAAACTTGTCCCTCCGATTCACTGAAGTGTGGTAGTGGATAGTGTGTATCAATTACTGTTATTTTTATTTAATTTTTTTCTTTCAATCTTTTTATTGAAGACATATCAAAGAAGTAGGTAACATGCCATTACAAAACAACAATCGTACAGCGTCGTAGTCAGGAAAATGAACTAGCAGCAGCTAACCATTGTGTGGATCTACAGTTCACTGTTCAACACTCTTTTGAATCAATTACTGTTATTCAAGGTCACATATTTAGAAGTGAGCATCTCTATATTCAATGAGCTATGTTCTCTATTACTTTGCTGAGCATTCCCTATTTGCTGATATTTTGGGGAAAATGACAATGTTGTTGTTTGTAAAACTATACCAGTGCGAACTATTTTATAAATAATGCCTTACACAGTAATATCTAGTTATCCAAGCAAAGATACACACATTTTTGTTTATACTAGAAAGGCATTTATCTATTATATGAGCATATTGAACAAAAGTGGCAGATTATAACAAGGAAAGATTTGACTGTACTAATCTCCCTAATATGAACAATTATACCTTTCAACCCTTGATTTGTATTATTATAATAGCAGCATCAATTTAACATGCCGTATATACTCGAGTATAAGCCAAGTTTTTCAGCCCTTTTTTAAGGCTGAAAAGGGCCCCCTCGGCTTATACTCGAGTTACCACCCCCGTATCTCTCAGTCCCCCTGTGTCTCTCTTTCCCCGTGTCTCTCCACTGCGTATCTCTCTTTCCCCCCCGTGTCTCTCTCCACCCCTGTGGCTCTTTCCCTCCCTTATCATCCTCAACCCCCCGATCCTCATCCTCAACCCGCCGATCCTCAACCCCCCCATCCTCACCCTCAACCCCCCCATCCTCAACCCCCCTCCACATCCTAAACCCCCTCCTCATCCTCAACCCCCCTCCTCACTTTAACCCTCTAATTACCTCCCCCTCTCCCTTTCCCCTCACTTACCTTCCATCAGAAGCTACTTCTCCGCACTCAATCCGGCTGCGTCGGGACCCGGCACATGCTAATGACGTGACGTCACATGCGCCACACGTCATTAGCATTGGCCGGGTTCCGACGCAGCCAGAAGGAGCGCGGAGGAGCAGCTGCTGATGGAAGGTAAGTGAATGGAAAGGGAGAGGAGGAGGTAATTTAGAGGGGTAAAATGAGGAGGGGGTTTAGGATGAGGGGGGTTTGAGGTTGAGGGGGGTTTAGGTTGAGGATGGGGGTTGAGTAGAGAGGTTGAGGAGGGGGGATGAGAAGGAGGAGTGGGGTTGAGGAGAGAGGATGAGGAGTGAGAATGAGGAGGGGGGTTGAGGAGGGGGTTTGAGGAGAAGTGTTGAGGAGGGTGATAAAGGAGAGGGAGGGAAAGAGACACAGGGAAAGGAGAGGGGGGAAGAGACACAGGGAAGGGAGAGGGGGAAGAGACACAGGGGAGATAGAGGGGGCACACAAGAAATGGGCAAAGAGGGCACACAAGAGGGGGACACAGAGGGCACAAGAGGGACACAGGGGGCAGCACATTTCCCACCCTCGGCTTATACTCCAGTCACTAAGTTTTCCCAGTTTTTTGTGGTAAAATAGACTGTTACAATGAAAAGGCTTGCTGTCCTTTTCAGACCTTATTATAATAAGAAATCTTTGTGATGTAGTCACGGTGATAGCCAGTAATCTTCCCACTTTCCACACTTGTCCTTTAGTGAATCTGAACATAGGTATTTTCAGTATCCAACATCCATAAAAGGAAAACATCTGTAAAAGCTGAACCAACATGTATTTTTAGAAAAGTACAAATCTTTATTGGGGACATGAAGTCCAATACTCCAGTACCTTTGGCTTGACAAATACACTGGCAATGGCATTGAAACGTTGGACTTCACGTGCCCAATAAAGATTTGTACGTTCTTATACATTTTGTGCTTTGGACATCTTTTAGTTATTTAGAATATTGTTTTTTTTTTGCAGAGAAGCATAGATTTGGTGGCAAATAACCAAGAACCCATCTACTGTGCCAAATCTATTCACCTTAGAAGCATGGCTTAATAAATACTCAGGATAGTCACAGGCTTGAAGTCTTACACATAAATATAGCCCTTAATCGAGAATTTTCATCTGAAATGTGTTCCTATGCTTGTTTCTCAATACAGTAGACTCTCAGTTATCTGCAACCCACAGGGATTGATAGATGCCAGATAAATGTAGTTTCTGGTTGCTTGAGAGTTGCATATAAAAGAGGCCTAGATTAGCTGCACATAGGAAGCTCTCCTAAGTATATTTGTCAGTGAGGGCTGTTCTAGCAGCAGCAGCTTTCACTCCTCACTTAAACACTGGTACATTCGGCTGCAGGGTGCGGTGCTGAACCCGGGGAATGTAAAGCCAACACTGCACTGGCTCAGTCACTCATACCTGTCGGCTCCCAGGTAACATTTAATTGCAGAGACGTACAGTGGATGAAATCTAGGTGCCTATAAGCATTTTGTGGCATGACAACCTGGCTCCTGGCATTTGTTGAGCACCGTAAAATTACATTTTTATTTAAAGTACAGTATTCAATTATTTTTTCTGGTTACTTGAGTTCTGGTTAACTGAGAGTCTACTGTACTAAACTAATTTACAAATATGTTTTATAACGCAGCATTTGTAAAGATATTAAACTATCAACAAAGATCAGTATAGTTAGAACTATGGTATTCTCAGTAGTAACATACAGATGTGAGAGCTGGACCATAACAGCAGCTCTAGAATTTACAAGTTTGAAACTGCTTAGAGCTCCTTGGACTAAAAGAATATCGAATTGATCAATACTACAGAGAATCAAGAAAAACTGTTAACTGGAAGGCACGATCATGAGGCTAAAGCTCAAATATTATGGCCATATCATTAGAAGACAGGATTTCCAAGAGAAGACTTTCGCTGGGGACGTTTGAAGGCACATGAAGAAAGGGATAGATGAGGTAATTGAAGCAATGCATTTGAGCTTGAGGGCACATAATATATATGGAGCAAAAGTATGTAGGCCTCTGTTACAGATTAATCTGTAACTACAGCGTTCACAATATGGAGGTCTTGCTATCAAGGGAGCGCTGTTAAAAGCCAAATGGCTGTGTCAATAGTAGAAAACAGAAAATCCTAAATCATAAGTAATGGTATACCTTTGTTTTAATAATATATTATCACAAGAAAATGGTACAAAGATTAATATTGAATAAATTGACATTTTTTTATTACTTCCAGACAGTGCATGATGATGTTATTGACGTCTTTATCAGATTTTCTTGCTTTGTGTTTCTTAGACCTGTTCATGTTCTGCCAGCTGCTGATAATGGACTAATAATCTCATGGCTATAGACTGTCAGTTAATTATAAACTGGACATGGACACCAGACATGGATTATTACACAATTTTAGGGAAACAATACAAAGTCCATATAGAGTGGGAAATTGATTCCAAAACCGTCTCCAGCCAGGAAAATATTAGCATTACAGAGATCAGTTACTTTTACGCAGTTCAGCAGAAAACAGGTCACACCCTATTTCTCTTATGCCCACATTTCTGCACAATTATATGCAGTATTAATGGCAACAGAAAAACTGTAAAGGACCACCGTAGAGCCCTAATAGTAGGAGCTAGATGTTTTAATTTGATATTGATAATTAATGCAATTCATACTCAGTTATTTAAAATGTAATTACACTTACTTTCAAAGATCTAACTCAGCTGCAGGTATTTGTTCACTATAAGGTCAGTGGGGGATTTTGTCTAGCAGGCAGCGCTGAAATATCAGGATAATGCTCTCCACTGACCCGTGCCTTGCTGTACTAAAGTGGTGTCATTAGCTACAAGCTTTTAATTACTTAATCAGGGTGGAGACAAATAGCTAATCTGAAGGCTGACACCCTAACCTTTTAAAATGAATAAAATATTGAAAATTATAAGTAAATCATTAAATATGATTTTTATTAATCCTTAAATTCAAATGATCAATTCATAATTAAAACAATTAGCTCCGCTTGTTAAGGCATTACAGCACTCCTTTAACTGATGTGCATGCTACTAATTAATTTAGCAATCAATTATGGATCTCCATGTCTTCTAGTTGTCAGTATGGTGGTCTATGGTATGTTTTGTCTGTCTGCCAATTGTCCCCCCAACTATAAAAGGCCAAGTGCACAGTACTTTACAGGAGATATTCGTATATTAGTAGAAACAAATGTAACATATTTTTTTTTTGAAAAAACAAATTAATTGGTATTTTATTGTGTGTATTGCAATGTTACTGAACACTTCCCAAATGTATGTAAGTAAAAGGTGATACTATTATTATGCAACTAATAATGGCTAGATGGTGTACACCTTATGCACAGATACAGAGAATAAATATATTTCTAAATCATCTGTATTGCGGTGGAATTTGTTTTGTATGCAATCTGATTCACTCAGCTTGGAGACACTAAGGGCCCTATTAAATTCCCAGATTTATTGATCTTGAAGCCTGTAAAAGTTATAGCTATTACATTGGCCTCTTTGAGCTACTGGCAAACGATCTGCGGGTTACAGGCTGAAAATCCATACTGGTTGTCAAAATCTGAACTCCGTCCCAGCTAAGCCTATTATCTTTCAAGCCTTTAAATGTTACTATCGTTAATCGTTATCTAATTTGCTACAAGTCCCCAAGCCTGCAATTTTTTTCACACCCGTAAATGGAAAATGTAGCCAAAAATCCTACGGGTACTAGAGAGGACCCGCAAGGGAGTTAAACTGCTGTCCATAGCACTGTAAAAGCAAATATAAACACACTACTGTATTTTAAATTACATGGAAAGTGATGAAAGTTATTAAAATGAATAGCACAATATTCTCAAGCTCGCAAATCTGCAATAAATGTTTTTTTTTTTTAACGTTTAATTTCCGTTTTATATCGATCCCGGCAATCAATGTGTTAATACATATAATAGAACTCACATGGACTAGAATAATGTATTTATTCATTTTTTCATATTGCATTATATCTGGAATGCGGACCCGACCGCAACTCAGACTTCAAAAACGTGATTGAAATTTAACCTCCATGTTTTTTAGTAACGTAATGATGACGGTTTCCATCTAAACCCGTAACTACAGGTTTGAATAATATATGATGTTGACGCCTGGAAAAGCTACGTGCCGAAGCATGATTTACAGATTTAGATTCCTTATCTAATTTAATTGCTCTGTACTGCAAATGTAATAGGAATTTAATAGGGGCCCTAAGAATCCCCCCAGCACTTTATGTGCGGAATTTTAAGTTTGTATTCGCATCTGGGAGGAGAAATATTATTGTTAGACATTGGTAAGTTTGATTCCAAATCTTTCCTATAAAAAAAAAAATAACCTTTTCAAACCCCAAAGATAGGATATCAGTAAGGTTTTTCAGATATTAGAGTCCTTTGAGAGGTTTTGGACACTGGGAAGCCATTTTATTTGGGTTTACAGCTCCGTAGAAACCATTTTGAGTCAGAAACATTGCTCACATTTTATTCCACATGGCTGAAAGAAAGTGCACGTTGTTCAATGTTTTTACGTGAGTGAGGCAAGGAATTTTTGTTGTGGATATTACATATGAGGATCCTATTTCTAGTCAATAACACCGGTCATGGGTTTGCGGTATAGTCCTGAAAGAGTATCAATTCACCTATATGTGCCAAATGAAACCTCATCAGTCTAAAAGGCGCCCCCTGTTGCAAAAGCAGTCCAAATATTTGTGCCACTAACTAGAATTATGGTTAAGCCCACATATGCCTCTTCCAATAAGGAACCTGACAACAGTGGTATGAAAAAAAAGTTAAATATGTGTGAACAAATGTACACTGAAAAATTATATTTTTTCTCCTGATACTGGAGCTCTTCCCATAGATTTCAAACTGTGGTTGACTGTGTAGTATGTATCCCCAGACTCTGTCCCAAGGAAATGCAGTAAATGGGCACTCTGCAACAGTTTGGAAAACTGCTGACAACTCTATAAAATATTTTTAGAAAACATAAACTCAATAAAACTCATAAAATCAAAATAAATGTAAAGGTTGCTTACACTGATATGTACTACTTGCAATCCGGACCATTACAGTGGTCTGGATCTCAAAGATTGCATTACCATAAAAGAAAGAATGCTACTACATCTCATTTGAAAACTCTGGAGTCATCACTGTGATAGACTAATAGAGGCTTCATTTTTAAATTCCCTCTAGCATTCCCACACACCAACAGAGTTGGTCCTTTGTCGGCTTGTGCCCTGGCAATGTCTTCTCTTCTTCCAAAATAAGCCAGTCTCGTCACAATTGAAGACTAGTTCAGGAAAAAAAAGCCTCAGGCTTTTTAGTCTCTAAACTCCCTAACAAAGGTTTTGGCAGCTTCTTTGTCAGCACTGGCTGCGTCTCCATGCCTCACCATGCTGTGAATGACAGTTGTCTTTTTAAAACTCTTAAACCATGATTGGCTTTAAATACTTCACTACTCTCACCACTTGTTGTAGGCTATTCTTTTACCAAACTGTCATGCAATTGTTTTGCTATCTTGCAAATTATTACCTGGGAAATACTATAACCCACTAACTGTTTTTCCAAGATATGGGTGTTAATTACAGGTGTTGCTGCTGGATCAGGTTCATATGGCATGTTAGTCTCTATATGGAAGGACTATTCAGGGAGAGTGTATTACTCTTAGTTTCCTTATGTTATATAGAATCAGAGGCCAGGGTAAGAGCAACATAGACAAGTGAGAGAGAAAGTAAAGGAGGTAAATGTAGGGAAGAAATGGGAAAGAGCATGACACATAGAGAGATAGATGATTTAGCAGTTATGTACAGTAATTAAAAAAGGGTAAAGGGCGCTGGTAGAATACAGACACAGTATGGGGGATTATTAAACATACAAGGCTTCACACATATATTTACAAGGTTGTGCTTTCTTTCGTAATATTCCTATTTCAATGTAACTAAACGTGTAAATAAATCAAAATATGTAGGTGGTAACAGACTTTGGCACTCTATTTCCTTTCCTGCATCCTCACTTCCTCCATCATCTGCCCTGCACCCTCTCTTTGCATGTTGTCTGTGAATGTCCTATCATCCGTCTGCCCATCAATCTGCTTCAGGGTATCCCAAACTTGTCTTTACCATATCACCTATATCATGTAAGGTGGGGCTTAGTTCCAGAGCACTGTGAGTTTGAAACGTGTAGAGAAAGCTAATCTGTCCCTATTCTTTTGATCCGTATTAAAAGTTAAGTGTCTCCAGGGCCTAAACAGAGCTGTTCTATGTTCTCTTTGAGTCAACCCTGCAGTGCAAGCAATATGTTGAGTTAAACCCCGCCCAGCATAGAAAATAAGCCATACATGCCCCAATGTCATCAGATGAGATGTAGTGCATACACTTCAAACTGATGAACAAACTCACTAAATGAAAAAAATGGCTTGCATAAGGTGTATTGTCTCACAGCTGCACACTGTACGGCACAGAAGAGTTAACAGCAAACTTTGAAGATTTTACCAAACATTATATGGCTTAAAGAGTTAATATAGCCTGTTTATAAAACATTTAGCCTATAGTTATTAAACTGCAAACCTCAGCTTCAACACAGCTTAACTTGTGTATATATGACTAAGGATCACCTCCCTTATGTCCTGCAGTCTCACTGATCTCTGTTATCTCCTGCTCATCTCCCTGCATATCCGAGTAGCTCTGGGACTTGAGGGCTGAGCTACATGCCCATGCCAAAATTTGAAGAATGCTGTAATATTCTCATATGGGCCATTGTTGTTTATGTACCCGCTTTATGAAGTAGCTGGGGACCTTGCTTATACATTTGCAGCCTTATTAAATTGCGATTTGGTCAATTCTAAAGGGCTCTATATAGGAACAGAGCATATTTTTTTACAGAAGTATTTAGTTAGTGAACTTCTATCCAAAAGCAAGGTCTTCACTAAGTAAAAACTTCTGTAAAAAAATATGCTAAAGAGCCCTTTAGAATTGGCCGAATCACAATTTAATAAGGCTGTTGGGTTCCATATCTTCAGATGAGAGTTGACATTCAATATTGCCAGGTCTCAGTAGAAACAAAAAGTCGGCCATGTCCGCTTCTAACTTTCTACCTAGCTAAGAAAACGCAACAGTTGTGGCCCATAAATGGGTAATAAAAGCTATTTTAGTTTGAAACCATTTTGTTCGTAATAAAGTGTAATTTAAAATTATGTGTGTGCACAAATATATGTCGTTTGCAACAATAATTTAAGAGAAAACCAACATTGGCTTCAGTTGTTTACTAATATAATTAGAATGTTGCCAAAAATGTGACAAGGTTGGAGGTTAATCAAATCTTTAGCAGCAAATCGGATGTCTAATACGTCTCGGGATTCTTAGTATTGTTGATTTTTAGAAAATATCTTATTTCCTCCAAACATAATTAATGGAATTTTTTTTTGAATATTGGGCTCCAGCACATACTTTCTGACGTACTTATTTTTTTCCTTCCACCCTCCATTTTCAATAATTTCTCTTAGCAGTGGTTGCATTTCCTCCATTATTATAGTTACTATTAGCCTATATATTATTATTTATGGTGCTCTGTTCTTCAATGCCAGATCTTCCTTCTGATTTTTAAACCTGACATTTAAATATAGGTTATTAAACATTTATTTAAAATAAATATCAACTGTTCCGTTAATATTTGGCGATCTGAAACTCATTTCAGCAAGAGAAAAATTGTCAAACATTCCTTAGGGTAATCTTTAAAATTTAGACTTGGATCAGAGCTTGAAGCCTAACATTACACAGTTTATTACGGTCACAACAAAATAGTCCATGATAGGACAAATAGTCCATGAGTTGAGTTACCAGGTTCCCATCAGGGCCCACTCCAAAAATCCAAGGGTTCCCTCCCGGGCATCACAACATATATATCTATATATGTATATATATATATATATACACACACACTCAAGTCACATTATTATGACCATTATATTTGACGTCAGCAGCTCATAGCCAATGAATTATGGCACATGTCATGAGCTGGCTTGGTGGGTATATAAGGTGACGTAGACATTTTGCAAACAAATCAACCATCGCTGTCACAGGTAAAACACGCAATGTATCTGACTCTGAAAAGGGGATGATAATTGGCTTTCTGGCCAAGGGCATTAGTTTTTCTGAATGAGCTCAGTTTGTGAACTGTTTGCATGCTGCTGTAGTTCAAGTGTACCATGACTGGACAAATGGTACCATTGTGAATAAATGGCTTTAAAACTGCGGAGCACGACGTGCTATTCATGTCAGATGTGAACGTTGGCTTCGAAGGTGTGTGAGGGCCAACTTACATGCTACAGTTCAGCAACTCACCGACCAAATGAGCTAGGGGGCTACCAGACGTGTGTCTGAAAAAACAGTACAGCAAAGCCTATTGCATATGGAACTCCAAAGCAAATGGCTGATCATTGCACCCATGCTGATGAGGGTCCATTGTCAGGGTTGCCTTAACTGATAAGTCACATTTTCTGCTTTAGCCTCTGGACGGATATTGTCGTGTACGGGGCGAAACCTCAGAGAACAAACACACTGAAACAATTGTTGTAAAAACACGTTTCCTCCTTTTGATCTTATCTTGAAGATATTGCAAAAAACATCTTGGGGACAAAACAGAAGTAGTTGCCATCATTCTGTTCTGGCCAAGAAGGCATTGGTTTCCTCTTCTACAGGCTCTCTCAAAAAACTCAACCTATTTATCTTCCTTCCCGAGACTATATTCTTCATCAGGGTCCCTTCAACTATCTGGACCTCAAGAGACTGAACCTTGTGGCATGGAGACTGAGAGGCGCTTGCTTTAGGAGCAGGGAATTTCCAATCATGTAATACTCTCCTGGACATCTTCTAACTCCTCTGCCTATCATAGAATGGGGGAGAAAAGTATTCAATGGAATAAGGATAAGCAACTTGATTATATGAAGCCTTCTGCTTCTAAAATTTTGCAATTTCTACAGGATGGAATCAGTAGGGACCTCAGCTATAACACTTTAAGAGTCCAGATTACAGCTATTTCAGCCCTGACAGGAACTCATTGGGCTCTTCATGATCCCATCATCTGATTCCTTAAGAATATTATCAAAATCAGGTCTCTTAGGAGGCTTTGGTGGCCCTATGGGACTTTCTTACCCTGCCTTTTCGAGTCTCTTTTTTCCCCCAAAATCCTACTCAGATAATCTTCTCACGTTGAATGTTGTCTTCCTAGTGGCCAAGAGGAGTGTCAGAGCCCACTATCCTTTTTGTGGAAGAACCTTATTTATCCTTCAATGACAGCTATCTTTTATACTGTTCCTCAATTTCTCCCTAATGTTGTGTCCAGATTCCATATGAACCAAGATCCGTCTGACAATTATTATTAGTTCTTATTTGTAGCACCCCAACATATTTCGTAGCACTGTGCAACGGTTAAGAAAAAGGAAATATACAATATTATACAAATATTAACTGTAGAAAATGGAAGGCCATGTTTTGAGCTTTGAGTCTTGTAAAAGTGCTTTTTCCCAAAGCACCCTACTAGAATGGAAACTCGCTACTTACAATCTAAAGGGAATTTAGGAGGCAGAGACCTGGGAAGGTGGGGACAAGGAATAGCAAGGTTTAGGAAGGAAGTGAGCGTTACATTGATAGGAAGGTGTGAAAAGTTAGGTTATTCATTAGTTGGAGAGGTAAGGGATCTGATATTAAGTCACTGTGAAGTGAATGGTTCTAGTATACATGTTATCTGCCCCTAGTGGTCAGATAATTTAAACTGCAAGTGGGGAAAGTCAGGAGAATTTTGAATTTGAACACAGCGTAACTAAAAGTAGCTCTTGTGAGTATAAGAGAGGAGGGCAATGAAAGGTGAGATGGTTATGTTGGAGAAAAGAAGGGGAACAGCTGAGAAGAAGAGCATGAGGAAAAGGCAGGGGCATATGAGGAAGAAGAAGGCAAGAGGAAAAATTGTGTAAAGGATTAATATGACTAGTTAGCAGGTGTTGCTTATTGATCAGCTGTAAAAAAATAGTGTGAATCAATACATTAAAAGTAACCAGAGGCGGGTGAGTAAGGGGCATGGAGGGGATTGGGCTCAGGAAACCAGAGAGACAGACCAGTGAGGCAGTTAGTGTCTGGAAGAGAGTGGAGATGGCTTTAGAATGTGTGAGTTAAAGGGTATAAACACGGGGTTGTTAGAAGGCTATGCAAATAATGGGGGGTTGGTTACGAAGAATTACAGGTACACAATTTTATCCAAGGAACCAAACAATTAGCCTCATTCAATTTGGGGCCGTAACTCGATCGCAAACAGGCAAATGGCTGCGATTGAGTTGCGTCCTCTCGTTGCACTACGTTTACTCTGCTATTCAATTGGCCGGGCCCAGAAGTTAGGCACCATACGTGAGAATTGGAAACCATGCTATCAGCAGTAGCATTTGCAGCCTTGAACATGATCGTGGACGCAAGCCCGTAACTTGTGGTTCAAGCCCGACAAATCGGAGCACTTTAAATGATATAAAATCAATACAGCACTGTAAATGATGGGGAACACAATGGGTGACAATAGAAGTAAAAGCACAACATTCTCAAGCTCGCACATCGCCAAAATAAAATACTTTATTTCACGTTTAATTTCCTTCCAAAGTCCTATTTGCTTGAATGACCTCCAAGCCCATAACTCGTTATTCAAGTGTTTGAAGCCCATAGGACTTTGGACGCAAATTAAACATGAAATAAAGTATTTGATTTTGGTGATGTGCGAGCTTGAGAATGATGTGCTTTTAATTCTAATGTCACCCATTGCGTTCCCCATCATTTATAGTGCTATATTGATTTTATATTTGCTTTAAACGTGCTCTGATTTGTCATTAAGCCCTTTGCATCAGTAACCTGTGGTTCAAGTTTAGCCATTTGCAGGCTTGACGGAGTGTTTAGCAAGGGAGAATCGGAGCAAAAGAATATCGATTTTCATTTTCTGACTCTTGCAGCCTTGAAAGATCAAAGGCTTTGAGGGAAGTAACTTGCGATTTGACAAGTAGCAATGGCAGCTCGTAGCAAGTAACCTGATTGGAGCCCGCAAATGGAAGGCAATTGAATAGCAAAGTACCCTGCGACGTCTACTTGTGAACCCGAATCTCAAAATGGCAGCAATTGAATGAGGCTAAATGTCAGTAGTTATAATAACATATATAATCATAATAATTAATAATCAGTAAATGTAGCAGAAGTCTTCAGGTCTCAATACCATAGCTGTGGAAATGTAGCAGCGGCCTCAGGTAACCAGAAAGACAGACCAGTGAGGCAGATTGAACAATATGGTGTCTGGAAGTGATAATGCCAAGTGATTCAGACAATTATCGTTCATTAGACCTTCTACAACTATCACATATATAGTTGTGAGCAGAAAAATCTTGGTAACTCAATGTTAAATTTAAGCAGCCTGATTGGCTATTGTTGTTGGCAGCGTGATTGGTTGCTAGGTTCACAGCTTGCTCTGTGATTGGCTGTGCGGTTGCCTCAGCAGCAGGGGTGAGTTAGTGTAGTGTAACAGTATGGAGAGTTTGGAAGGTGCAGCCTCAGCGGTCCGGAGGCTCCGGTACATTAACCTGACCAAAACCAGGGAGGAGAATGGGGAGGCGAATCAGAAATACCGGGAGCAGAGTGGGAAGGACGGCAAGCACCGAGCACGCAGAGTCCTGTCAGGACACCGCCGAGCATAGCCTCTCTGCTCACTGCCTCTGTGATCGATAATGTGCAGCTGTGTTTTCACAGCCTGTCCTCGACAGTGAAGCTCAAGCTGCTGCTGGGAATGTTACACCTCCTGCGCTGCACCGTGCATGAGGTGAGACCGGCTCCCTCCCACAACCTCCTCCCCTGGACGGTAATTAACAATGAATGTATTCCTCACATCTGTTCTCTCATGTGTCGTCTGCCTGTCAAAAACTCCTCTTCTTTTTCCGTTTTCTAGTATTATAGTAGCTGAAAGTAACTTTTAACTAACTTAGGGCTAATGGGGGAACTATGCTTGATGAAGTCCCGTAACTATGGGAAGAACTCTGTGAGCCGTGTTTCCTGTCCTCAAGTTGCCCTGAGCCTAATTGGTAACAACTAATAGATTGTATACTCTGTGCTTAGGTTACTGTGTGGGGCTATTGATGTTGGGTAAATTAAGCCTTCTCCTGCCATGGTCCCCCTACTAGCTCCTCTGGAAGGAAAGTGTCACTCACCCTATTCATCTGCCGCGTCTTGTCTCCCAGGCGGCCCAGCAGGAGGCCCAGCGCTTGTAGTTATGGTCAACCTCAGCGGATAAGATGCTCATGGACCGAACTCAATTTTGCCTAGGACTACCTCGAACAATGGGGTGGGTGTTTTCCAATGGGCGGCTACCACTTTTCTAACTGCTAGGAAAATTTGGTTGGTTAGGAATTGTTCTGAGTTGGACATCCTTTCTACGGGTAAACCCAAGATGGACAACTCTGGTTTCATGGGATAGCTTTGACCCCATAGATTCTCTAGGGTTTTGTAAGTGTCCACCCAGGTGTGTCTAATCATAGGACATTCCCATAGTTTATGGATTAGAGTCCCTTTCTGGTTGCAACCCCTTTCACAAGTGTCGCTAATCGTCGGGTTTCCTAGGTGCATTCTTACCGGGGTTAAGTACCACCTCATAATAACTTTATATGAATTCTCCTTCAGAATTATGTTAAGTGATGCGTTTTTGGCTTGTTTCCGGATGTTGTTCCATTGGTCTCTATCTAAGCTTACTTTGAGGTCCGCTTCCCACGCCGACTCGTAGTGTAATTTAGGGGGCATGGCTAAATCGCTTAAATGGTTATATATTATGGAAATGTTTCCTTTCCCTCCCGGGAAGTTAATGCAACATTTTTCGAATATGGATTTGTTCTGTCCTCCTTTGTTCTTAATGTTGTGAGTTAGTCTTTGGTTTATAGCGAGTAGGTTAAGCCATTCCCCTGGAGGTAGGTGTTTGTCGTCTAAGAATGCGGTAGTGGACCATTTTTGATTAAATACTGGTAAATCTGCCGCAATTGAGCAGTTATTTTCAATCCACCATTTGTATTGGGCATTAGTGTTTACTTTGGGGTTGGTTGATTGTGGCCACAGGGGGCTAAGCCTGGATTCTGGGCCCAGTAGCCTGTTCCTCCTATTTATGTCTTTCCATAAGTTTATTGTGTGCCTCACACTAGATGGGAGTCATTGGGGTAACTTGAAGCCCTGTTGGGTTAAGAGCCATGGTAACTGACGCATAATTAAGTCATTAGTGCCTAGTATGTGTTTCTCTATCTGAACCCATACCGGGGGGGGAATCTCTGACGTACCATTTAGCTAGTTGTGCTAGTCTAGCTGCTTTAAAGTAACGGGGAATGTCTGGAAATCCGAGCCCACCTCCTTTCTTAGACGCAGTAGTTGTTTCTCTCATTTTGATGGCATGTAGCTTACCTAGCCATGAGATCTTTAGTTCTGACCACCTGTGCAGGTCCCTAGTTATTTGTTTAATGAGGGTTGGGTAATTTGCTTCATATAGGGTCTTAGTTGATTTTGTTATTTGTATGCCTAGATAGTTGATAGAATTCGGGGCCCATTTTATCGGAAAATTATTGGCTAGTAGTTTTTCCATGGAGGGAGGAAGGGATAAATTAAGGGCTATGCTTTTACTCGTGTTTACTTTGAACCCTGACAGTGGGCCAAATTTAGACAAAAGTTTGAATAGGTTGGGAAGACTAACTAGGGGGTTTGAGATTGTTAGAAGAATGTCATCTGCGAAGAGGCTTATTTTATGATCTGTCAGGCCGACCCTTATACCCAATATGTCTGTGTGTTGGCGAATGGCAATGGCAAGGGGCTCTATACTAAGGGCGAACAACAGTGGTGACAGTGGGCATCCTTGTCGTGTCCCTCTCATGATTTTGAATTTTAGCGAGTTGTGTCCTTGGTATGTAACCTGTGCAGTTGGTTCCTAGTATAATGACGCGATGCTTCGCAGAAAACCTTCCGGTATTCCGAATTTGTTCAGTGTTGAATTCATAAATGTCCAATCTAATCTGTCAAATGCCTTCTCGGCATCCAGCGCCAACACCATCGCGTGGCCTTCACTTCTCTTAGTTATGTCAATAAGGTCAATAATTTTTCTGGTATTGTCTGGCGCCTCTCTACCCTTAATGAACCCTACTTGGTCCGGATGTACTACCTCAGGTATCAGATTCGCTAGTCTGGACGCTAAGATTTTGGTGTATATTTTTAGGTCTGTGTTGATCAGAGATATTGGTCTATAGCTAGCACATTGGGATGGGTCTTTACCCGGTTTAGGAATCAGTATTATTTCTAAGAATTCCGGTTTTATTTTCCCCCCAGCTAAAAAGCTGTTAAATAGCTTGTGTAAGGTGGGGCTAAGTAGGTCGCTCATGTGTTTGTAGTAGAGGTTGGAGTAGCCATCTGGCCCTGGGGCCCCGTGCGCTTTTGTTGTCTTGATCGCCTCCTGTATTTCTTTGACCGAGATGGGCTCTAAGAGTGAATTGGCTTTAGCAGGGTCTAGTTGGGTAATGTTTATGTTACTTAGTGTGTTTTCAATTTCTAGTTTGTGGGTTGGGGTACCTGATTCGACTGTTTTGGTATAAAGGTCTGCATAAAATTGTCTGAATTCGCTTACTATTTGATCTGGTTTAAAAACTGTCTGCCTATTTTTGGTGATTATTTTGGCAATGAGTTTGCTCTTTTTTCTTTTAGTCTAGCCAACATTCTATCGGGTTTGTTTGGTGTCTGAAGAATTTGGCTTCAGTTCGTTGTAGGATAGTGACCATTTTTCCTCTCAATATAGCGTTTAGTTCTTGTTTGAACCTTAGTACCTTTTCGTGAGTATGTCGTGACTTATCTTTAACATATAGTTTTTGTGCCTCTGATATTTTCTGGTTTAGGAGTAAAATTTGTGCTTGGTCTTTTTTTTTTTTGATCGAACTAATTTGTATGCAGACTCCCCTGATCACTGCTTTGTGAGCTGCCCAAATTCCATCTATGTCTATCTCCCCTACTTTGTTAAGGTCAAGATAATCTACGATTGCAGTTCTGACTTTATCTCGTGTGATTGGGTCATTCAATATACCAGGGTTTAAAGACCACCTCGGGCTATTTCCTTTCGGTAGGAGATTGTTCATGGAGATTTTGACTAGTTCGTGGTCCGACCATGCTATGGGGCAGATAGAGGCCTCAGTTAGGTTCCCTGCTACGTTCTGTTGAATCAGGATATAATCTATTCTGGAGAGCGAACTATGTCTGGCGGAAAAAAATGTGTATTCTCTTTCCGTGGGGTTCATGTTTCTCCAGGTATCAATCATGCAGTTTGATTTTAGGAGTTTGGCGCTTTGGTCGCCGTGGTTTTTTTTTGTGAGCCTGGGTCATTTGACATGTCTTTGACCGGGTCCAGGACCGCGTTCATGTCTCCTCCTATTATCTTAAGCCCGTCTTCCCAGCTATCTGTGAGTTTCTGTATTTTTTGAAAGAATGGCGCCTGTTCTGTGTTCGGGGCGTATATGTTCAAGAATGTAACCTTATGTTCCTTTAGGTTCCATGTACTGCTATAAACCTGCCATCTTTATCTTTTTGGATTTTACTTAATTGAAAGTTGAGTCTTCTGTGGAACAAAATAGTGACTCCCTTTTGTTTGGTATCTGCGGTAGAGTGGAACGCCTGAGTAAAGACTCCCCCCCAATATTTTGGTACTGCTTGTTTTCTAAAGTGAGTTTCTTGAATCATTACGATATCTAGATTTCATTTTTGGTAATTCCTCAAGGCTACCACCCTCTTGAATGGTTCATTCAGCCCATGAGCATTATGTGACGCAATGACAATGTCCATATTTCTTATTGAGGTGTATGACCTTTTGGTGTGTGCAATTGGTTATCTCACCTTTCGAGATGCCCGTGGCTTAGTTATCCTGTGCCTCCTGCTGGTTTCCTCCCCGAAGACCGCTCAGCAGCCTGCTGTGTGGGAGACTCTCTGTACTCAAAGGAAAGAAACAACAGATCGTGAGCCAAAATGTCTGTACTTAATCCTTTGGAATTAGGAAAACCTGGCTCAGTAACAAAGCAACTTGCTGCTTCTCCTCCAGTGGAGCTCCCTATGGTAACCCTGGATAAGAAGTCTAAGTTGCTGAGTCTGTGTGTCTCTCTGTTGGTCAGGAAAGCTCTTAGTATGTTTGAACTTTATAGTGTGCCTTACTTAAATAAGGTGTGGTAATTTAAACTACTATGAGGAGAGCGTTTGCTGTCCTCTTCGTATTTTACTGGTGGGCCAGTTAGTGTCTCTAAACTAACACTGTATCGGTCCGCCTAAACTTTCCCTACTGTGGGTATATGTGGCTGTCTACTTGTTAGCGCCCGTAGGGACGCCTTTTAGGTGTATGATGCTTTTGCCTCTATGGCCTGGGTTGCCTGTCTGTAGTGTGCGTTAGAACTTTTACTGGTGTGAGTGCTGCCTTACTGCACCTATTCGTTTTAACATTCAACTAGCATTGTTTGTCAGAATAGTAGGATACCAACAAAAAAAAGACAACTTATTGTATTAAGTCTCTGTCTCTGTTCAGGGGAGGACTCCTCCCTCTCGGGCTTTCTGTTGATTGCAGATTCTTTCCGACAGTGACTTTGATGTTCCATTCTGCCAGCAAGTTAATGCCTTCCTCCAGAGTTCTAACTGTGAAAAACTTTCCCTCCTTGGAGATATTGAGGCAAAAAGGGAAACCCCACGTGTACCTCCACCCTTGAGCCAAGATACAGTCCAGAACCGGTTTCAGTTGTCTTCTTTTGGCAAGGGTTACCGGAGCTAGATCAGAGAAGAGCAGAGGTGTGTGCCCCTCAATGGGAGGAATGCCTTTTCTTGCGGCCTTCATGAACAATTCTTTGGTGGAGTAGTAGTGGAATCTGGCTATGATGTCTCTTGGGCGTTCCTGTGGAGATGATCGGAGGCCTAGGGCTCTGTGGATTCGATCTATTCTCATATTTTCCGGATGAATGTTTGGGAGGAGAAATTCGCAGAGATCCCTTAGGTATGCGTGTAGGTCTTTGACTGTCTCCGGCACGTTTCTCAATCTTATGTTTTGTCGTCTAGATCTGTTTTCTAGGTCTTCCTGCTGTAACTGCTGTCTAGATTGTTCGTCCTTCAAGGCCATGATCTTTATGTTGCATTATATCTGATATTTTAGTTTCCAGTTTTGTTGTTTTGTCGTCCACCTTTTTAATTTCTGTGGATAGTTCTGTTGTCACTTTCCGGATGTCTGATTTGATCTCTTCTCTGAAGTTGGTTATTAAGTCTTTAAGGTCTTGGATGTCACTTTTAGTGCTAGGTGCTGACATTTCTGAATTTGTCGTTGCGTGAACTGTGGCTATGGTTGTTTTGTTGGTGGGAGAGCTTGCTGAGGATTTGGGTAAGCAGTAAGATTGGATGCCCTTGTTGTTCTTCCTTGTGGCGACACCCGCCATCTCAGTGAGAGTACTGTAGATCGAGTAGTTACCAGAGACCTGGTTTCACTTGGTTTGTCCCAGAGCTATTGTTAGCGTCCCTATGTTGCCGGGCTCTTTCTTAGTTACATCTTTTTAGGTTTATTAAAAGTTCTTGAACTGAGTTGGCCATATCCTGATTGTTTGGCCTTCGTTTACAGGTAGTGTGAACAGGCAATCGCTCACTGGTATTTTCCACTCTATTGTCAAGGGTATGGTGTGATGCTGCCGTGTGCGAGCTCAGGACACTTCTGTGCACCCTTGATGAATGATGTCCTGTTGAAGAAAGTTGTGCTTCTGTTAGCTGTTTTCTTTGGCGTGATGTTTCCACACTGCGTCCACTATGTGGTAGTAGTGCTTCTCAAGGGCAGTTTGCCATAGGCCGATATTCGGCCCTGCAACTAAGGTTGACGTGTAGTTTGTTTTGTAAACCTGTGATGGTTATTTGGTTGACCCCTTGGTGACTGCGGTCAACCTGTTCGGTGTGTATGGGAGTTTTTAAACCTCTTTGGGGAAGTTGTTGCACTCTCTGTTCTCCTTGAGGACTCCCTCTTGCTCAAGCAGGTTGTTTCTCTCATCTATGTAGTCTAGCTTGGTCAGTTGCTGTGTCCTCTAGCAGTGCTGTGTTTGGAATCTGTCCAGCTACTCCTGGGTTATTCTACCCTGATTCAGGGGCCTGTAGGCAGCTTGTGTGGAGCTGATTTGTTATGTATTAAAACTGCTTTTGTCTACGTGGACGCAGGGTCTTTTCTCTAGCCCTTGATTGGTAGTGTCTCTGGGGCCTTGTTATTAGGCTGTTTTGATCTTGTACAAAAATCCAGTGCCTCAGTTTAGCATTTTGGGCCCCCTGTCTGTTGCTTATGTTCTCCCAGTGTAATCTGGTGTTAGATATGTGCCTGGGGTGGGTGGTTCAACCGAGAGGTTAATTAGCACTGAGGGGGGGGGGGGCTGTGCTTATTGTGACTCACCCTGTGTGTGCCTTTGGCCTCTGAGAGACACTTTCAGGAGCGTCTGCGATGTGGTCCCCTGCTTGGCCTTCTGCTTCCTGGGACTGGGATAGCCCCCATGATTTTGCCCCTTTGGGGGTGGTTGGGGTCCTCGCCAGGCCTCTTTGGCCTCTGCCTCACTCTCCCCGTTGAGTCCTGCACCGCTCACCTCCCGCCGGTGTTTGGCGGGAATCCTCGGCAGGGCTATTCTGGCTATGTAGGCCGCAGCTCCAAGATGGCGCCCGCTCCGGATCTCGGCTCTCCCTTACACCTCCTGGTGTGCCGGTCCGGGAGCGGGGGTCCTGGGCGCCCCGACCTCACTTCTGCGACGGGGCAAAGATTTCTCTCCGTCTCCCCTTGTTATTGGGACCTGGCAGGGTGCCTCTGCTGGGATGGGGAAGATGGCGGCCCCTCTGGCTCGTGTGTGTCACGGGACCGCTAGACCCGCTTCCTGGGTCTCAAATTGTGCCTCTCGAGGAGATGGGCCCCTCTCTGTATATTTGGGCTCCGCTGTGGGGCTGTACTGGCTCAAAAATGCACTTTTTCTGGCCAAAATCTGCAGAGCTGGAGCCCTGCACGTCTGCTCCTTAGCTGCGTTAGGTCACGCCCCCTACTGCTTATTTTTTAAATACATTTTCTAAAATATAACAGTGTGTCTTTAAATATGTCTATTTATTGATCTACACACCTACATATGTAGATACATTAAGCCAAATTAACCGTGCACAGCACATTGTGTGCTCTTATGGCCTTCCTCTGTATGCAACATACATACTATGGCCCCTATTCAATTGAGAAAAACTAATTTGCTATTTAATTGGCGTCTTTTAGCGAGCCACAAACGATATACAGGTTACAGGCTGAAAATCCCTGCGGTTGTCAAAATTGTAACTTACAACCCATCCAAGCCTTTGATCTTTCTTGACTGCAAATGTTACAGTCGCTAAAATGGAAATTCGCTATTCAATTGGTACAATTCCTCAAGCCCGCAAATGTTTTCACACCCGTAAATGGCAAATGTAGAAGAAAATCCTAAGGGTACTAGAGAGGACCCATAAAGAGGTTTAAACCCTGTTCGTAGCACTGTAAATGCAAATAAAAAATCAATACTGCACTTTTAAGGACGAGGAAAGCAATGAAAGACATTAGAATTGCACAACAGTCTCAAGCTTGCAAATCTGCACTAAAAAATATTTTTTTTTATGTTTCATTTCCGTGTCATATCAATCTCGGGAATCAATGAGTTAATACATATCAGGCCACCCACATGGACTAAAACAGTATCGCCATTCATTTCTAATATTTTGTACATTTCCGAATTGCAAGTCTGATATCGGACCTCTAAACGCTAATTGATTGTAACCTCCATGTTTTACTTTTGTAAATGTCTCATTGACTATTGGTTTCTAAATCGGTATTTACAGCCTTGCTTAACTGATCATGATCACGCTCTGAAATGCTACTTACGATTGCATGGTTTACAGTTTAGGCTTTCAGCCCGTAACTTGCAGGCTTGTTCAAATGAATCGCTCTGTAATTGTAGCAAATCTCAAGCCCACTGACATATGGCCTGTAGAACGTAATCTGCAGGCTTGCAATTGAATAGGGGCCTAGGTCTTTATGCTCTGTTTAGTGTATGGCTAAAGTAAAAAGTGGTCCAATTTATCAGACCAGACAATAGATTTCTGATGTATTAAATGCCATAACCTACAGAGCATTTACATTAACTATACTTGTGCATAAACTATGCTGATAACATGTGTAACTACCTATGCCCAACTGAACCATCCCACCCCATCCCCCCAAAAGAAAAAGTCCACAAAAACCAGGGAAAATATGGCCAGTTGTTATCTAAAAGAAAGGTATACATATACATAGAAATATCTATGCACACATATACACACAAACATATACATTCACAAATATCTATCTATACACATACATACACATATATATATATACACACAGGTGGCCACTGGGTTGCAGAAGAGATACGTTACTAAAGACGTCTTGAGGTTTGATTTGGATGGATTTGGAGGTTTGATCAGATCCCTGATGAATAATAATAATAACAACAATATCAGTAAAGGCTGATAAATTGCAGAGTGCACTAATTGTGCTCAGGTGAGAGGGGTGTGGCTTGACTGTTTAAGTAGTATAAAAGGTTTGAGGGCTGTGGATTTTTATTACAAGTAAAAGCTGATAAATTGCAGAGTGCACTAATTGTGTCCAGGTGAGAAGGCAGAAGTTAATATAAACAGGAGAAGGGGCGAACTTGTGAGCTTGCAAACATTTTCAGTATCAAGTGCAATTCTAATAAAAGTGTAGGAGTTTAAATACAAGGAGGGACATCAAAGAAAAGGGAGGGCAGATTTATAGTGCAAAGGAGGAAAACTTTATACAAATATATTATTTTATATTCTGTATTTTTCCCACTGAAATTTTGTAGACAATAATAATAATTATGAGTCAGTCCAGTAGCAACCTCACTCAGTGTACATCCTGTCATATGTATGCAATACTGGAACAGATGATCCAGGGTCCATACCTCTGTGAGAGGTGTGAGCATGTTGCCTCTCTATAAGCTCAAATTGGAGATCTGGAGAGAATTGCAGCACTTAGTGATATTGCTCCACTGGAAAGGGGGTTGGTGCTCACAGAGCACAGTTTAGCTGGGCCTAGCATGGAGGGTGGAGCTGGGGTTAGTGAGGATGTCCAGGGAGGTAGCTGGGTTACAGTTACAAGGGGAAGCAGGCGGAACAGGAGGAGGCAGGCCAGTTCTGAGTTGGCACACACCAACAGATTTGCCAGATTGAGTGAAACTGTTGGGGATGTCCATTCAGAAATGGCAATGCCAGATAGAGCTGTTCCCTCTAACAACCGGGAGAACAGCTCTACTGGAGGAGAGGGAGGGCTGAATAGGCAGAGCAACAGACAGGTTTTAAATTGTAGGGGACTCTATTATTAGGAAGGTAGACAGGGTGATTTGTCACCCAGATCCCAGCAATCGAACAGTTTGCTGTCTCCCGGGTGATCAGGGTTCGCCATGTTGTGGATCGGGTAGACAAATTATTGGGAGGGCCTGGAAATGAACCGGCGCTCTTGGTAAATATTGGTACCAATGATAAAGTAAGTGGAAGATGGAGTGTCCTAAAGAATGATTTTAGAGAACTAGGTAATAAGCTGAAGGCAAGTACCTCCAATGCAGTATTTTCTGAGATACTACCAGTGCCACGTGCTGGCCCAGGGTGGCAGAAGGAGCTTAGGGAGGTTAATGCGTGGCTAAAGATGTGGTGCACTAAGGAGGGGTTTGGGTTTTTAAAGCACTGGGCTGACTTCTCACTTCGGTACAATCTCTACAATAGGGATGGATTGCACCTTAATGATGAGAGAGCTTTTGTACTAGGGGATAGAATGGTAGAAAGGCTGGAGGAGTTTTTAAACTAGTAGGTGGGGGGGAGGGACTAGATATAAGTAATGGGGTAGAAAGTGTAGAGAATATAAGGGATGAATTAACAACTCATAGGGAAGGAGATCGGGGGAGGGGTAGTATAGTCAATAGGGAGGTAGTACTAAGTAATTCAAGTACAGTGGCAGGCACTTCAGAAACTCATAACATAAGGTGTATGCTTGCTAATGCCAGAAGCTTGCCAGTAAAAATGGGAGAGTTAGAATTATTAGCAATTAATGAAAAATGGGATTTAATAGGCATTACCGAAACATGGTGGGATGAATCTCATGACTGGACTGTTAATCTTGATGGTTATAACCTATTTAGGAAGGATAGAGGCAATGGTAAACAAGGAGAAGGGATAAGTCTGTATGTTAAGCCCGAATTTAAGCCTATAGTCAGAGAAGATATTTATGGTGGACCTAGTGATAAATTTGAATGTTTGTGGGTAGAGTTAAATAGCGGAGCAGCAAATTCCAAAAGAATATTAGTAGGAGTATGCTATAAACCCCCAAAATATAGCTGAAAGTGAGGAAATACAATTATTGTTACAGATTGGAAATGCAGCTAAGCATGGGCAAGTTCTAATAATGGGAGATTTTAATTACCCTGAAATAAACTGGATAAATGAGACCAGCAGTTCAGCTAAGGGGAGCAGGTTCTTGAGTACACTCGGGGATCATTATCTGGCCCAGGTTATACAAGAGCCTACTAGAAATGAAGCGATCTTAGATTTTCTAATCACAAATAATATTGATATAGTATCACATGTTGGAATAGGGCAACCTTTGGGAAACAGTGATCACTAGACAGTCTCATTTGAGATTGAATTAAAAAAACAAAATTTTAAGGGGCAAACGAAAACTCTTAATTTGAAAAGGGCAGATTTTAACGGTCTAAGGGCAGCAATACAAAGTATAGACTGGGAAAGAACTGATAGGTAAAAACACTGAACATAAATGGACAACATTTAAATCCTTACTAAATATACATACACATCGGCATATACAGTGTGGGAATAAAAGTAAAAGGAGTAAATCCCATCCAATGTGGCTTAACAATGATTTAAATTTCAAGATACGGAGTAAAAAACAGGCATTGTTTTATTATACAAACAAGAGGGGACAGAGACTGCTTTACAGGAGTACAAGGAAATCACAAGGCAGCAAAAGAGCTATTAGACTGACTAAAATAGAAAATTAATTGCAAAAGAGAGTAAGACTAACCCTAAAATATTTTGTAAGTATATTAATGGGAAGAAGGCGAGGAAGGAAGCTATAGGTCAAATTCCAATGTGACACAGGCCGTCTGAAAATTAGTGACCAGGAAAAGGCAGATGAGCTAAATAGGTTCTTTTCTTCGGTATACATAAGGTGGTTGGGACACTGCAACATAATGGGGCTATAATACCTTTGCCAAACAATTGGTTATCACAGGAAGTAATCCAAAAGAGGTTGGAAAAAATAAATGTTAATAAAGCCCGGGTCCTGATGGAATATATCCAAGGGTACTAAGGGAACTGGGTTCTGTAATAGCCAAACCATTATATTTAATTTTTCACGATTCACTCAACACAGGGTCTCTACCAGATGACTGGATAAAAGCTGATGCAATACCTATATTTAAAAAGGGAGCAAGAGCAAATCCGGGGAATTATTGACCAGTGAGCCTCACTTCTGTAGTGGGGAAGCTTTTAGAAGGGTTAATAAGGGATAATATACAAGAATATGTCTATTTGAACAGGATTATAAGTAGGAGTCAACATGGATTTATGAGGGATAGGTCATGTCAAACAAATCTAATTAGTTTCTATGAGGAGGTTAGTAGGAACCTGGATCAAGTCAACTCAGTGGATGTAGTCTTTTGGATTTTGCAAAGGCTTTTGATACAGTGCCACATGGGAGACTATTGTGCAAACTAAGAGATACAGGAATTGCAGTAAATATCTGCTCATGGATTGAGAGCTGGCTAAAAGACAGGAAGCAAAGAGTTGTTGTAAATGGAACATACTCCGATTGGACTAATGTGGTAAGTGGGGTTCCTCAGGGTTCAGTATTAGGTCCTCTCCTTTTTAACATATTTATTAATGACTTAGAGGTAGGATTGGAGTGTGGTTTTCCATTTTTGCTGATGACACGAAGTTGTGCAAGGCAAATAAATCAGATAATGATGTGCTTTCCCTCCAAAGGGATTTACATAAAATTAAGAAATGGGCATCTAAATGGCAGATGAGATTTAATACGAATAAATGTAAAGTTATGCATCTGGGAAGGAAAAATAGCCATGCAATTTATAATCTTAATGGAGCAAATCTAGGTGTATCAGATATTGAAAGCGATTTGGGAGTGCTTGTGGACAACTACCTAGGTAACAGTGCTCAAAGCCAAGCAGCAGCTGCAAAGGCAAATAAACTATTAGCATGTATTAAGAAGGGTATAGAAGCCAGGGAAGCAGATATAATTCTGGCACTATACAAATGTCTAGTACGCCCTCATTTGGAATATGGAGTACAATTTTGGGCACCACTTCATAAAAAGGACATTTTAGAGCTGGAAAAGGTACAGAGGAGGGCAACAAAGCTAATAAGGGGAATGGAGGGGCTAAGTTATGAAGAAAGACTAACAAAATTAAACTTATTTTCTCTAGAAAAAAGGCGTCTAAGAGGAGATATGATTACCCTATATAAATACACGCAGGGTCAGTATAAAGATTTGTCAAGGGAGCTTTTTTTGCCAAGAGGTTTTTATCTGACAAGAAGTAAAAAGATTCCGCCTAAAAGAAAGAAAAGGGTTCTTCACAGTAAGGGTGGTTAATCTGTGGAATTCTCTATCATAGGAGGTGGTGACAGCGGATTCAATAGATAACTTTAAAAGGGGACTGGATGTATTTCTAATTAAAAAGGGAATTCAGGGTTATCATGGATAATTAGAGACAGTGTTGATTCAGGGAGAAATCCGGTTGCCGGTGTCTGGGATTAGGAAGGAATTGATTTTTTTTATTTTCCCTTTGAGACGATTGGCTAAGTCTCGTTTGTTTTTTGTTTGTTTTTCTGTTTGCCTTCCTCTGGATTAATTAATAATAAAAAAATTGAATAAAACAACTAATTAATTAATAGTTAATCCGCATATTGCAGATCAGAGGAGATCTTAAAAGGTTGAAGTTGATGGACTGAAAGTCTTTTTTCAACCTTAAATACTATGTAACAATAGTCTAATAGCGCTTATGTGATAGTAATGATACAGTGTAATCAGTACCAGATCCACCTTTTGGAGCCCCTAGGCAGTGAAGTGGTGAAGCCCCTGCGAGTGAGTATGAAAGGTATGCACATTTTTGCATTTTCTGTGCATGTTATTTTCTGTGTTGTAACTCTCTTGTTTTAACTGGTTACATTTCATTTTTTTTAAGCAAGCAACCGTTTAAAAAAAAAAAAAAAAAAAAAAAAAAAGGTGGCACCCCTCACAGTGAATTGCCCCTGGACGGCTGCCTAGTTGGCCTAGTGGTTAATCCGTCCATGAGTGTAATACTATCACTAATATAGTTTCTAAAGAGTGCGTAACGCTCCAGTGGTGGGATCGCATTTGCACTTTAGAAACTTTATGTATGGATTCCGTACATGGCGCAGAAAGGGGAAAGAGACACAGGGGAGAGAGAAGGAGGCTAAAGAGACAGCGCAGTGCCAGCGGTATGTCGCACATGCGCAAAGCGCCAAAGGAGGAAAGAGACACAGGGTAAAAAGACACAGGGGAGGGAGGAAAGAGAAAGGGGGAGGGATGAGGGGGGGAAGAGACACAGGATAGGGAGGGGAAAGAAACACAGGAGACATAGGGGAAGGAGGGAGGAGAAACATAGGGGAGGGAGGAGAGACATAGGGGAGGGAGGGAGGAGAAATATAGTCGAGGGAGGGAGGAAGAGACAAAGGGGAGGGAGGGGGAAGAGACACAGGGGAGGGAGGAAGAAGAGACACGGGGAGGGAGGAAGAAGAGACACGGGGAGGGAGGAAGAAGAGACACGGGGAGGGAGGAAGAAGAGACACGGGGAGGGAGGAAGAAGAGAGACGGGGAGGGAGGAAGAAGAGAGACGGGGAGGGAGGGAGAAGAGAGACGGGGAAGGAGGGAGAAGAGAGACGGGGAAGGAGGGAGAAGAGAGACGGGGAAGGAGGGAGAAGAGAGACGGGGAAGGAGGGAGAAGAGAGACGGGGAAGGAGGGAGAAGAGACACGGGGAGGGAGGGAGAAGAGACACACGGTCGAGAGGGAGGGGGAGGGAGAGAGAAGAGACACATGGGAGAGAGGGAGAAGAGACACAGAGGAGGGAGAAGAGACACAGAGGAGGGAGGGAGGGAGAAGAGACACAGAGGAGGGAGGGAGGGAGAAGAGACACAGAGGAGGGAGGGAGGGAGAAGAGACACAGGGGAGGGAGGGAGAAGAGACACAGGGGAGGAAGGGAGAAGAGACACAGGGGAGGAAGGGAGAAGAGACACAGGGGAGGGAGGGAGAAGAGACACAGGGGAGGGAGGGGGAAGAGACACAGGGGAGGGAGGGGGAAGAGACAAAGGAGAGGGAGGGGGAAGAGACAAAGGAGAGGGAGGGGGAAGAGACACAGGGGAGGGAGGGGGAAGAGACACGGGGAAGGAGGGAGAAGAGACACGGGGAAGGAGGGAGAAGAGACACGGGGAAGGAGGGAGAAGAGACACGGGGAAGGAGGGAGAAGAGACACGGGGAAGGAGGGAGAAGAGACACGGGGAAGGAGGGAGAAGAGACACGGGGAAGGAGGGAGAAGAGACACGGGGAAGGAGGGAGAAGAGACACGGAGAAGGAGGGAGAAGAGACACGGAGAAGGAGGGAGAAGAGACACACGGTCGAGAGGGAGGGGAGAGGGAGAGAGAAGAGACACATGGGAGCGAGGGAGAAGAGACACAGAGGAGCGAGGGAGAAGAGACACAGAGGAGGGAGGGAGAAGAGACACAGAGGAGGGAGGGAGAAGAGACACAGAGGAGGGAGGGAGAAGAGACACAGAGGAAGGAGGGAGAAGAGACACAGAGGAAGGAGGGAGAAGAGACACAGAGGAGGGAGGGAGAAGAGACACAGGGGAGTGAGGGAAGAGAGACACAGGGGAGTGAGGGAAAAGAGATACAGGGGAGGGAGGGAAAAGAGACCCAGGGGAGGAAGGGGAAGAGACCCAGGGGAGGGAGGGAGGAGAGAAGGGGAAAGAGACACAGGGGAGGGAGGGGGAAGAGACACAGGGAATGGAGCGGGAAGAGACACAGGAGAGAGAGGGAGGAGGAAGAGACACAGGGGAGTGAGGGAAAAGAGACACAGGGGAGGGAGGGGGAAGAGACACGGGGAGGGAGGGAGACGAGACACACGGTCGAGAGGGAGGGGGGAGGGAGAGAGAAGAGACACATGGGAGCGAGGGAGAAGTGCCACAGAGGAGGGAGGGAGAAGAGACACAGGACAGAGGAGGGAGGGAGAAGAGACACAGGGGAGGGAGAAGAGACACAGAGGAGGGAAAAGAGACACAGAGGAGGGAAAAGAGACACAGGGGAGTGAGAAGAGACACAGGGGAGTGAGAAGAGACACAGGGGAGTGAGAAGAGACACAGGGGAGTGAGAAGAGACACAGGGGAGTGAGAAGAGACACAGGGGAGTGAGGGAAGAGAGACACAGGGGAGTGAGGGAAGAGAGACACAGGGGAGTGAGGGAAGAGAGATACAGGGGAGGGAGGGAAAAGAGATACAGGGGAGGGAGGGAAAAGAGATACAGGGGAGGGAGGGAAAAGAGATACAGGGGAGGGAGGGAAAAGAGATACAGGGGAGGGAGGGAAAAGAGATACAGGGGAGGGAGGGAAAAGAGATACAGGGGAGGGAGGGAAAAGAGATACAGGGGAGGGAAGGGGAAGAGACCCAGGGGAGGGAGGGAGGGAGGAGAGAAGGGGAGAGAGACACAGGGGAGAGAGGGAAGAGACACAGGGGAGAGAGGGAAGAGACACAGGGGAGAGAGGGAAGAGACACAGGGGAGGGAGGGAAGAGACAAAGGGGAGGGAGGGAAGAGACAAAGGGGAGGGAGGGAAGAGACAGAGGGGAGGGAGGGAAGAGACAGAGGGGAGGGAGGGAAGAGACACAGGGGAAGAAGGGAGGGGTAAGAGATACAGCTGAGGAAGGGAGGGGGAATAGACACAGGGGAAAAAGGGAGAAGAGACACGGGAGAGGGAGGGAGAAGAGACACGGGAGAGGGAGGGAGAAGAGACACGGGAGAGGGAGGGAGAAGAGACACGGGAGAGGGAGGGAGAAGAGACACGGGAGAGGGAGGGAGAAGAGACACGGGAGAGGGAGGGAGAAGAGACACAGGGGAGGGAGGGGGAAGAGACACAGGGGAGGGAGGGGGAAGAGACACAGGGGAGGGAGGGGGAAGAGACACAGGGGAGGGAGGGGGAAGAGACACAGGGGAGGGAGGGGAGGGAGGGGGAAGAGACACAGGGGAGGGAGGGGGAAGAGACACAGGGGAGGGAGGGGGAAGAGACACAGGGGAGGGAGGGGGAAGAGACACAGGGGAGGGAGGGGGAAGAGACACAGGGGAGGGAGGGGGAAGAGACACAGGGGAGGAAAGAGACAAAGGGGAGGAAAGAGACAAAGGGGAGGAAAGAGACAAAGGAGAGGGAGGGAAGAGGCACAGGAGAGGAAGGGAGGGGACAAGACACAGAGGAGGGAGGGGGGAAAGAGACATAGGGGTGGGAGGGGGAGCGGAAAGAGACACAGGCGCAGGAGGGAGGGGGTCAAGAGACACACGGGAGGGAGGTAGATGGGAAACAAACACAGGGGAGGGAGGGGGGACAGAGACACAGGGGAGGGAGGGGAAACAGACACATGGGAAGGAGAGGGAGGAGAAAGAGACACAGGGGAGGGAGAGGGAGGAGAAAGAGACACAGGGGAGGGAGAGACACATTTATATAAAAATATAGGATATATCCCTCTTTGCCTGCGCATTTCTTTTGCAGCACTGACAGCTGCAGTTACAAGTGCCATCCGCCAGAGGGCGCTGTGAGTCTTCGGGCCACCATCAAGTTCCAGGGAAAGCAAAGAGCTATTTTCCCCTCCGACGAGGCGCAACTCGACGGCGCTGAACTGACGGCGAGGCCATCACTATGTTCGGCGCGGGCACTCGGCCCACTAGGGCCTTGGGCACCTCATAGCTCAAGGCCTCTTCGGTCAGCACGCCTTATATGCTAAAATCGGCAGCACCATCTGTCGGCAGGAGGCAGAACTGCAGCTGTCAGAATTTTTAATGGTGAAGAGGGAAAGGGCCCTGGGCTCTGAGCTGCACCGACACCCAGCCCGCAAGCAATAATACCGGGTACAATGGGGTCTATATATATATATATATATATATGTGCACATATAGATATGTGTGTATATATATATATATATATATATATGTGCACGTATAGATATGTGTGTATATATATATATATATATATATATGTGCACGTATAGATATGTATGTATATATATATATATATATATATATATATATGTGCACGTATAGATATGTATGTACATAGATGTGCATGTATAGATTTGTGTGTATATATGTGTGCATGTATAGATATGTGTGTATATGTATGTGCACGTATAGAAGATATGTGTGTATATGTATGTGCATGTATAGATATGTGTGTATATATGTACACACAGACATATATACCCGGTATCACCCGTGCGGTATATACACGGCCCAGTCGCTGGGTGTCGGTGCCCCCTCAGTGCTGTACTCAGGCTCCCGGTCAGTCTCTCTGAGGTTACCCGAGGTCCCAGCTCTCATAGCTTTCTCTCGGGGGCGTGGTCTGCCTGTAAGTGGGCGTGCCTGACGTTCACGACACTTTGCGGCAGCCGCCTGGCAGTGAGTGCTGCGCGCTGTGTCAGACGCCGGTTGTTGTGTAGCTGCGGACTGTGCGGCTCTCCCGCCTGCAGCACCCTGTCACGGGCTGTACATGTTGCGTGTCCCGGCTGTATACAGACACCAACATGGACTATGATTTCAAAGTGAAGCTGACCGGGGAGCGCGAGCGGGTGGAGGACCTGTTTGAGTACGAGGGCTGCAAAGTAGGAAGAGGCACCTACGGGCATGTGTTCAAGGCTAAGAGGAAAGATGGGTGAGTGCGGCCTGGGAGGCCTGTGAGTGACAGGCTGGGGGATCACAGCACTGTGTGTATAATACAACTACACGTATAGGAGAGCAGGCACTAATATACATATACTGTATTATAGGACCCTGATATAACACTGTGTGTATAATACAACTACATGTATAGGAGAGCAGGCACTAATATACATATACTGTATTATAGGACCCTGATATAGCACTGTGTGTATAATACAACTACATGTATAGGAGAGCAGGCACTAATATACATATACTGTATTATAGGACCCTGATATAGCACTGTGTGTATAATACAACTACATGTACAGGATGTATAGGAGAGCAGGCACTAATATACATATACTGTATCGTAGGACCCTGATATAGCACTGTGTGTATAATACAACTACATGCACAGGATGTATAGGAGAGCAGGCACTAATATACATATACTGTATTATAGGACCCTGATATAGCACTGTGTGTATAATACAACTACATGTATAGGAGAGCAGGCACTAATATACATATACTGTATCATAGGACCCTGATATAGCACTGTGTGTATAATACAACTACATGTACAGGATGTATAGGAGAGCAGGCACTAATATACGTATACTGTATTATAGGACCCTGATATAGCACTGTGTGTATAATACAACTACATGTACAGGATGTATAGGAGAGCAGTCACTAATATACATATACTGTATCATAGGACCCTGATATAGCACTGTGTGTATAATACAACTACATGTATAGGAGAGCAGGCACTAATATACGTATACTGTATTATAGGACCCTGATATAGCACTGTGTGTATAATACAACTACATGTATAGGAGAGCAGGCACTAATATACATATACTGTATCATAGGACTCTGATATAGCACTGTGTGTATAATACAACTACATGTACAGAGATGTATAGGAGAGCAGGCACTAATATACATATACTGTATTATAGGACCCTGATATAGCACTGTGTGTATAATACAACTACATGTACAGGAGAGCAGGCACTAATATACATATACTGTATTATAGGACCCTGATATAGCACTGTGTGTATAATACAACTACATGTACAGGATGTATAGGAGAGCAGGCACTAATATACATATACTGTATTATAGGACCCTGATATAGCACTGTGTGTATAATACAACTACATGTATAGGAGAGCAGGCACTAATATACATATACTGTATCATAGGACCCTGATATAGCACTGTGTGTATAATACAACTACATGTACAGGATGTATAGGAGAGCAGGCACTAATATACATATACTGTATTATAGGACCCTGATATAGCACTGTGTGTATAATACAACTACATGTATAGGAGAGCAGGCACTAATATACATATACTGTATCATAGGACTCTGATATAGCACTGTGTGTATAATACAACTACATGTACAGAGATGTATAGGAGAGCAGGCACTAATATACATATACTGTATTATAGGACCCTGATATAGCACTGTGTGTATAATACAACTACATGTATAGGAGAGCAGGCACCAATATACATATACTGTATTATAGGACCCTGATATAGCACTGTGTGTATAATACAACTACATGTACAGGATGTATAGGAGAGCAGGCACTAATATACATATACTGTATTATGGGACCCTGATATAGCACTGTCTGTATAATACAACTACATGTACAGGATGTATAGGAGAGCAGGCACTAATATACATATACTGTATCATAGGACCCTGATATAGCACTGTGTGTATAATACAGCTACATGCACAGGATGTATAGGAGAGCAGGCACTAATATACATATACTGTATCATAGGACCCTGATATAGCACTGTGTGTATAATACAACTACATGTATAGGAGAGCAGGCACTAATATACATATACTGCATTATAGGACCCTGATATAGCACTGTGTGTATAATACAACTACATGTACAGGATGTATAGGAGGGCAGGCACTAATATACATATACTGTATCATAGGACCCTGATATAGCACTGTGTGTATAATACAACTACATGTACAGGAGAGCAGGCACTAATATACATATACTGTATTATAGGACCCTGATATAGCACTGTGTGTATAATACAACTACATGTACAGGATGTATAGGAGAGCAGGCACTAATATACATATACTGTATTATGGGACCCTGATATAGCACTGTCTGTATAATACAACTACATGTACAGGATGTATAGGAGAGCAGGCACTAATATACATATACTGTATTATGGGACCCTGATATAGCACTGTGTGTATAATACAACTACATGTATAGGAGATCAGGCACTAATATACATATACTGTATCATAGGACCCTGATATAGCACTGTGTGTATAATACAACTACATGTACAGGAGAGCAGGCACTAATATACATATACTGTATCATAGGACCCTGATATAGCACTGTGTGTATAATACAACTACATGTATAGGAGAGCAGGCACTAATATACATATACTGTATCATAGGACCCTGATATAGCACTGTGTGTATAATACAAATACATGTATAGGAGAGCAGGCACTACTATACATATACTGTATTATAGGACCCTGATATAGCACTGTGTGTATAATACAACTACATGTATAGGAGAGCAGGCACTAATATACATATACTGTATCATAGGACCCTGATATAGCACTGTGTGTATAATACAACTACATGTACAGGATGTATAGGAGAGCAGGCACTAATATACATATACTGTATCATAGGACCCTGATATAGCACTGTGTGTATAATACAACTACATGCACAGGATGTATAGGAGAGCAGGCACTAATATACATATACTGTATTATAGGACCCTGATATAGCACTGTGTGTATAATACAACTACATGTATAGGAGAGCAGGCACTACTATACATATACTGTATTATAGGACCCTGATATAGCACTGTGTGTATAATACAACTACATGTACAGGATGTATAGGAGAGCAGGCACTAATATACATATACTGTATTATAGGACCCTGATATAGCACTGTGTGTATAATACAACTACATGTACAGAGATGTATAGGAGAGCAGGCACTAATATACATATACTGTATCATAGGACCCTGATATAGCACTGTGTGTATAATACAACTACATGTACAGGATGTATAGGAGAGCAGGCACTAATATACATATACTGTATCATAGGACCCTGATATAGCACTGTGTGTATAATACAGCTACATGTATAGGAGAGCAGGCACTAATATACATATACTGTATTATAGGACCCTGATATAGTCCTTTATTTATAACACAACAGTGAGGTGTATGTGGGGATGTATTGGAGAGCAGGCACTAACACACACATATATTATATCCTTGGTTTTCCTGATACAGTCTTGTATTTACAATGCGGTGTGAATCTAACCAGCAGCGAGGTACTTGGAGGGATATATATAGGAGTTAGGGCACAAATATACATATATGATATTGTATTATGGATTTTCCTGATCTAGTCCTATATTTATAATGTAGTTTAAATACAATGGCCCTCATTCAATTGCAATTTTGCCAATTGAATAGGGGTCTAAATAAGCACATAACATATTTTTTCAAAGAAGTTTTTACTTAGTAAACATCTATCCAAAAGCAAGGTTTTCACGAACTAAAAACTTATTTTAAAAATATATGTTATGTGCTTATTTAGAGCACTATTCAATTGGCCAAATCGCGATTGAATGAGGGCCAATGCGTGTGGAGGGATGTATAAGAAAGCAGACACTTATACATATATATATATCCTTTTTTTCCCCTGGGATTTCTGATACAGTCCTATATAATACAATTTAAATATAACCAGCAGTGAGATATGTGAAGGGATGTGTAACAGAACAAGAATATGCATTGTATAATGTTTCCTGATGTAGTCCTATTTCTAATCACGCTTACATTGAATAAGTGTAGAGGTGTAGATATGACCAAGATACATAGGAGACAAGGCACCAAATAAATATATTGTACTCTGGGTTTTCCTCACATAATCCTGAATTTGTAATAAAACTAAAATATAAACATGGTAAAAGGGTTAGACGTGGACGGGATGTACAGTATAGATGAGAATATATTACACAAATAGGATATTATGCTCTGGCCTTCACTGATATAGTCCTGTATATAAAATACATATATATTACAGAGAGATGTAGGAGAGGTGTAAAAAGAGAGAAATACACTCTGATAGTTTTGTATTTATGATAAAAACTTAATTGTAACAAGTGATTATGTGGAAGGGATCTATAGGAGACAAGAGATTTTGTGTAGTGCTATGTCTACTTCCACACCTAGTAGTATCCAACTCTCCGTGACCTTATGGACAACACACCATGCTAATCCACTTGATCCCATCAGAGTACAGTGTGACCTCTTGGTTCCCTGGCTGGATTCGAACCCAGGGTGCTGCTGTGAAAACACCTGCATCCTAACCTCTGGACTACCAAGTACAGGACTATCATTTTAGTTTGTTTAGTTTGTTATGGCTGTATACACACACCAACATTTCGAAGATGACCAAGGAGCAGGTTTCATATATAGAGCGTAGAGAGCTGTAGATGTAAGCAAGGTGTACAGGAAGCAGAACACTACATAAATACATCTATGCTGTCCTGTATTTGTAATCCAATTGAAATAAATATATTTTTATATATATATGTGCAACAGAGATGTGTGGATATGGCCTTGGTGCCTGTGAAACAACCCACTGATGTGTTATATTACACATACCTGTGATGTTATAACTGGTATTAATAGGGTCATAATAACTTATTTAAAGGTATATGTAAGTTTCCTGTGTTTCAAATGTTTCCTAATATACAGCTAATGATTAGTAGAAAACTATGTATTATATTGAAAAGTTGAATGTACTTACATATTTATATGCTAGATACTGATATGTGGATGCACACACCTAGGAAGCTTACAGAAAGCGTACCCTGCAGGGTAGAGTGTGTGACCTCTAAAGGAAATGATGGTTGGTGGGGTCACAGCTGAAATTGCCCATAAGGGGACAGGCAGAAAGGACAACACAGACAGCAACTATCAGATTGTGATACAAATGTTTCAGTCTTTACTTCCTCCTGATTGGCCAAAACAATATTTCAAATTCTATACATATGTAGCCTGGGTTTGGAAGGTATTAACCCAATTTTTTTTTCATGCACTACTAATTCTCCTTTATCAGATGCACTCATAACCCAGCTCACTTGTATATCCATTTAAGTATTGATTCTTATTCTAAAAGGCTGTACCTATAATATTATTGGTCTGGGTAAGGGTGAAGCAATTTAATTTTTTTATTTATGTCTTATTAGTGAAATTGTACAATGTAACTAATATTGATTCTCTCTAAAAAAATGTGTGTTCACAAGATTCTTGGGTTGGAGTGAACATTTTCTTTCACACTTTGTTTTCCCCACATGTCATTATACTGTTGCAAACGTTTTTTTCCCACAACTTTCTAGGATCAGTATGATAGATGTCGGTTACTCTCCGTTACACATATTAATGTCATTATGCTTTAATAAAGGGGGACATTTCCGAAGTCTGTACCTATAATATTCTGTCATCATGATGAAAGATGCCCATTTATGTTGCTTTCTCAATGTCAATATCATTATGTCGCCTTATGGTAATTAACGTATTGATTTTTTAATTGTTTTTGCAAGCTATTTTATAAAGCCATTTATAAAAATAAAAAAAAATAGTTGTTTCGGGTTTGTAGTAATTTTCTACCAGTGGTGTGCAAATACATAAAGCTAATTATCAGGCAACATTTAGATTTTTTTCAAGCTGGCCAAAATTTTTATTTGTTTTTTTTTATAAAAAGAGAATGTATTCATTTAGGTTGATCAAACACTTAAATAAGTAGATAGCTGAAAAATTATACGAATATGACTAACCAAGATTGTATCACCTATGATTTCTTATTTTTTTTTTTGTTGCTTTCTATATATTTAGTTTCTAGTTAGATCACTAGACATTATAGAGTTTTTGTGAACGCCTCACCTCGGAGGCTTGTGTGATGTACTGTACTAGTGCACTGGGGTGAATTGTAAAATAAGATGCAATCATTACTGTGCAATTTCAGTTTAACCCTTCTTTTGGTACCTGTATTTACAGGAATGCTCAGGGATTTGTTTTATTATTAGTATTTATACAGTTGTCCCATTTTAACCAGCTGGAAATATTTCTTCGGGTTGGTCCAGTGGTTAGGATTCGGTGCTTTTCAACAATGCGACCTGGATTTGATTCCAATCAGGGAGCCATGAAGGGTTGGGCCTTCTCCCACTGGAGAAGGAACTGGCAACCCACTCCATTATTTTTGCTATGAATACCAAGTGGATCAGTATGGTGGGTTACAGTCCATGAGGTCACCGAGAGTTGGTCACGACTGAGCGATGCAAACACACACACAATTGTTCTTCACAGAAAGTAGTCTTGTTTGTTAGGAACCATGGAATCTATTATATAGTGAAATATAAGTATATTCATTTATAAGCTAGACAGTAGTAGTGCAGTTTTAAGAGCACAGAGTCCTGGGATTTGTCAATCCCTGGTATAAACAATGTTGTTTTTTACATGCTTAGTTTATTATTTATATAATATATATGGGAAAAAGCTGATATCTCCAGCTGAAACATGCATAGATGGGCTAATTTTTGGTTGCTTTCATACATTAAGACATGTGACAGTGAGTCCTGTTAATTGGAGGAGGCAACTGTCCTTTAGACCAGTTCAGTATCTCCTCTTTCCTGGCCTATGGGTGTTCATTTTAATCTTCCACAGACAATAAGAATTTTGGGATCTTTTTTTCCCCAAGCAGGTGAAGGGATTCCCTGGGTGCTACAAATGATAATTTGTGCTCATGAGTGAACCAAATTATTTTGTTTCACATAAAGAAAAAAACAAAGATTTTGTACTTTACAGACTAGTAATGACATTCTGCTGTGCAGAAATGGTAAAATATGATTGTGTTGACTAAAATAATTCAGTTCCTCAATTAACTAAATTCCTTACACCTTGGAAACTTGCTTTTAAAATGACCACATTGTTCATTAAAATGTCTCCTGTATTATTATATAGCTGCAAATTAACTATGTCTCTTACTTGTGTTTGTTGAATGTAAATCTCTTAGGATCTATCTGAGAGAGAAAATAACCCAGACATACTGACTCTGCCTAGGGAGAACAGTTGCTTCCCATTGACAAAGGCCAATTATGGCTGGAATGTACGTTTGGGTGTAACTATTTTCCCATGCAGAGCAGATTTGCCTGGTAGGTTGTTTCTGGCCAGTTCTTTGGGCAGGGAGTAAAGGAACCACTGGGGCTAAAAATGTAGCACTGGCTACTAATTGGGCCCTATTCTTTTGCCCAATTCATAAATGTGTATACACACTTAAAGCCGGTCTGAGAATTGCCACAGATTCTATTGGCTACTCGTAATCCAATTAAGTGTTCCCCGCCCACAATCGCTACAGGCCAGCTAAAGCCTCAAAACGGGCCATAGAACTCCATTGTCTTTAGCACCGCTCGAACATTACGAGAGTTAAATAATTAAAGTTACACAAAATAGTCTATTAGACTTGGAGCACTGGATCGCAAATAGTCTGACCAGTATCTAAAAAAAGTATCGCGTTTCTGTCAAAAATATTGAGTACTAAATAGGACACACAAGGGCTTTTTCGAACAATTATTAGATCTGTAACCGCAATTAAACACACAATACTGTACTTTAAAAGCATGGGAAGGTTTGGAAGGACATTAGAATTAATTGTGCAACAATATATATCTTTTTTAATGTTCTGAGTAATATCGATCCTGGGACTCAAAGGGTTAATATATATATCATAAAACCCACATGGACTAAAGCAGATGATCTAATGCATTTTGTAGAGTGCTAGATTTTGAGTTCGATCGGCAAATATTAATTTTTGGCAGAATACGTCTAACTTTGATTCGTACTGACATTGTGATGATGATCTCATTTACTATTGGCTGTGTCTAAGATGTAAATTACGGACTCTCATAAATATCGTCAGGTCATATGATCACGTCCCCTGAAATCAGACTTAAAAAGGCAGGGTTCAGTCTTGAGGTCGGAAATTACGAGCTGGAGTCCGTAGAATGTGTGTGTGTGTGTGTGTGTGTGTGTATATGTAGAGGTTCAAGGCATTTATGAGCAGCTTGAATATGGCCCTTTTTTCATTATTATACATGTAATCCATCCCCAGGTTTAAGATGGTGTTGCTGATGTTTTCTTGGCCCACCGATCTCAACAATACACTAGAGCACCTTTTTGGATGTGTTGGAATGGTAGATGTACAGCATGAATATGCAGCTGACAAATGTGCAGCAACTGCTTGAAGGAATGTTTCCAGCACCTTGTTGAGTCCATGCCACAAATAATTTAAGCTGTTCTGGGCGCATAGGGGGTCCTACCCATTGGTGTACCTAATAGAAAAAGTTAAAAGTGGCCACTGAGTGTATGTTTGGTAGGCTCCTCACTATTTTATATAAATTAAGTCCTGCCTTTATGGACAGGCAGTGATGTGCAGAGGAGAAATCTGAATCGTATGTCAGAAACTTGCGGCTGCTCCTTGAATGGCACCGGGTACACTGTTCAGTTGTCATTTCTCACTTGCTTTTGTTTATTTCTTGTGTTTTTGTTAGTTGTCTTAGAGTCAAATTAAGTTTTATGGCATTATAGCAAAAGTATTATTCAAACATGAAAAAAATCACGTTTCATAGCATGTCTGTTTGTGAAGCCCAGCCTCTTATGAATAAGCAAAAAGTACATCTCTGATTTCAGTTGTCATGGTTCTTGTGAATGGCAAAAAAGTCATCATGAGCTTCTGAGTTGCTCCTAGTCTACACAAGCCGGCTAAATGTAGTTTTATAGGTGAGCTTTATACACTAAAATGATTTTTTAAAGTAATTTAAATGCAGTATAGTTGGTCTATGAATAAATCCTAATGTACTTTAAGGTTTATGATTTTTTTTTTTTTAAAACACTAGAAACAATTGCAAATGCTGCAAAATCATGCTTGTCAGTAGTATAGCATTTTATTTCTTGTCTAAGATAACTCGTCATGCTGTTTTTTATTTGCAGTAAAGATTAATGTTGCGCTCCCCTTTAGATTGACGGTGTAGGCCATATTTTCAGTGCACTGTTCTAAAACTATATTTGAGAATGGGTAAATTGTTTTAGAAAGTTAAATTTAAAAGTTGTTTTTCATGCTATTATCACCTATTCTGTGCAATAGTTGTAAATTTGGCATTTCCATTGCCGTCTTACAAAGACCATGCTTCAGTTGAGTGACAATGAAGTAAACTCTTTCCAAGCTTCTCGCCTACTTTAGAAGAAGTATATACTCGCAAATAGGTCCAGTGGTTAGGATTTAGTGATTTCACCCATGCCACCTGGGTCTGATTCCAGGCAGGGAACCAAGAGGACACACCACCCTGAAGCCATGCAGCGTTGGCCTGGGAGTCCACATGGGAATACCAGGAGCTGTATGCTGTGGCCCGCTGGAGAAGGAACTGGCAATCCACCCCAGTATCTCTGCCATGAATACCAAGTAGATCAGCATGGTGTGTTGCGGTCCATGAGGCCACAGAGTCTGACACAACTGAACCACACACACAGGACAGCATATAATTACATAAATCGATAATGTTTTAAAACCAGTATTTTTTATTTTTCTCAACGTATTGTCTACATTATCTCTGTTCCTTTTAAGCAAACTTCTACGTCCATGCTAAATCACTTCTATTTATTTTTTTAATGTACCCATCTTAAAGTAAACGCTGTTTTCAATGCCGTTATGTGTTCCTAAGTGTTTCTTTGCACTGGCTTGCGCTGTATGAACCTTTTATTAAACTGCTATGAAGTTAATATATAGCTGCTCTCTTGCAGTATCTTATGTGACTATAAATGCTCTCTTCTGATTATAGAGTCAAGAGTTCAGGTTTAAGTGCAATAGTATATTATTTTTATATGGGTGTCCCACAAATGGTACTAAAATCATCCCTGTTATAAAATACACTGAAAAGTCTATAATACTAATATTATAAATATACTTTCATACATTCTCCTCTTAAAAATACATTAGTGATTTTTAATATGGGATTGTGGTCGAATCACAATTTTAAATATGAAATATTTTTTATTCAGAGAAATAGAAAGGTGAAGAAAAACAATACATTATTTTCAATCTTTGTATATGTTTTAGGCTTTCAGCTCCTTTTAGTCTTCAGATTTGAAAAGCTATTATCAGTCACCAAGAATGAGTTACGATCATTGTAGATTGGATTTTGAAATATGTAACAAACTAACATTAGCAAAGGGCTTGACAAATCCTTAGAGCCAGGAAACTATGGCTCAAACAATTTCACTGCTGGCTACTAACTTTTTAGTTGTTACACATAACTGGGCTCCTAAAAAATAAATGTATGGCTGGCTTGCAATTAACACGACTAGCTCCTGTTTCAGATACATATGTCAACCCCTGCATTAGCGACTAGGTAAGCCATAAGCATGAACACGTCTTGGAGAAAATCTTAAATTTAGCTCACTCTGCTTGTCATGGGCGCGTCCATCTTGGACTACTACTATGCCTGCACAGGAGGAGCATTTACCTACTGAATCCTTTTATGTATTCCTGTTGTCAAGTGTGCTATTTAGAGTGGCAATTCTCAACAGAACTTAAAGGCATATACAAGTTTCCTGGGTTATCACATTTTTGCACTCTTTAGGCAAGAAGCATAATTTATGTATGCTGCACATTTCATAACACATTTTATTTTTAATAATATCTAAAAACCCTCTGATTATGTTGACACCCTCAGGGGTGGCTACACAAGCTCCTGATCCCTACCCAATCAGCATGCAGCATTAGGATAGCAGTTTTTAAATCATTACATACCCTTCCTCAGCCAATAGGAGAGCACTGATGTCAGCCCTGATGTCATTGCCTGGGATGTGCCTTCTGGTGCAGTCTGCTCTCTTTCTGTCTGTTCTGCCCATGCTTTTCACCACAGACACACTACATATCCCAGGCTGCTTTTCAGCACAAACAGGAACCCAGCGTTAATTCAAAAGCTTCAGCTAACCTGATTGGCCAAAACAAATTATTTTACATTTTATGCTAATTTAGCCTGGGCTTGGAGCGTGTTAACCCCTATTATCTGTCAGAAATTAGAAGATATTTTGCAATGTTTATTTTGGGATTTTTACATGTTAAATAATGTTTGTATACACTACTAATTATCCTCTATCAGATACATTGATAATCCAGCTCACTTAGATATGCCTTTAATACTGATCTTATCCGAGACTACAGGTCCTGCTATTCATCTACTTTTAGGAACAAAAGCTCTCCAACTAAAGCAAAACTCAACAAACAAATGTTGTATTCATTTATTTTAAGCTTTTTGATCAGAGCTGTCACATCATTCAGTCAAGTTATTTATAAGCACACTCTAAACATGACACTGTAGCGAACTTTTTAACATTGCCTGTGTAAGTAGAAAAAGAGTCCCTGCAAGCTTTGAGTTATTTAAGCATTATATATAAATTTATATATATATATATATATATATATATATATATATATATATATATATATATATATATATATATATATAATTACACACACAGAGGAGGTTAATATTGAAATGTATTTCTACTAACCCATTTTATGACAATGGGTACTTTTACTTTGTAAAACAGAAAAAAAAATTGGAATGTAGAAGAAACACCAGAACAATGATTTAATGTTTTGTAGGTCATTCTTTTTATTTTTTATTTTTTTATTTTTTTAGTTTAAAAAATGAATCTTGCCAAGATTAATTTGTTCCAAAACAAGTTGGGTTGCATGGATGTTATGGAAGATAACAGAGTGTCCATTGTAGATCTCTTATTGTAGGTTTTAGAGTGAAGGTAGAGGAATTTGTGTGTTGTACATCATCTGTGAATTTGACTATGATGGTCAGTAGATACCCTGCTAGTACAGTGCTAGAGTTACAACCGAAAAAGTAGGTCCAAAGTTGGCAAAGTTTGTGTGTGCACCATGAACTAACTCATTGGGGGGAAATCTGTGCTTCATCTTTGGAGTTGGAAATCATGTCCCTTTTCCTTTTCACAAAGTATCCCCCCCCAAGCAAACTTTGTCTTGCCCTATAAAGATCTTCCTCTCTCTGCCTTTCTTATTTATTTATTTTTTGCCTAGGTCAGGGCTAGATTTGGTCTAAATGTAGCAACCAGGCTTAAAATTTGGAGACAGGAAAAACTTTGCTCACATGGAGTTGGTACATTCTTTATTTTTATTATGATTAATTTAAAAAAAACTCTGAGATACATTTTTTAAATGTTTTAATTGTTTGGGTAAGTAAAATAGCAGTAATCGCATATTTTATCGATTATATTGCCATTTGAAATACTGTTTTAGTTATACATGCCTTACATAATTCCAGAAAAAGCTTTTTAAGAAATGTGTTATTGCTTTGGTTTTAGTATGTATGCAATTTATGTGAAATATTAACTTTACTATAAACATGCCTTTACAAAAAGACACATTCACATGAAACGCTCGCTTTATCGGACCACTGACATGCATTGTACTTTAAACTAATAGGAGCATAGTGCTTAAGCCCCTTCAGGGTTCAGATCTCCTCACTGTGGGGCATTCTCTTATGATTGGTGCAGTATTAGGAAGGGTTCCTGGGACTGACAGGAGGTGCAGCTTGCTGGGCGGCTTCCTCCCAACCTGTTCAGACTGATATATTACATGATATGTCTCCCTGTGAAGGGCAAAAGTGAGCTAAAAGAGGCTGCTCTCACAGGGAGAGATATCCTATAGTATGTCAGTCTGGTTTCACCCAATAGAATGATCCAGCCCCAAAATACAGACTGATCTACCACAGGATATGTCTCCCTGTGAAAGGCGCTAGTGAGCTAAATGAGGCGGCTCTCACAGTGGGTTTTCATGCCCATAAAACTAAACTATTAATGTTAGTAAGTTCTCTGATTGAGCACCTCCTATTTTTTTTTTTTTAATAATCTAATCGTACCAATAAGACCCAAGAAGAGATGGGTTGCATCATTACACCTTCCTAAGTCTCCATGTAAGTCACAGAGAATTACTGGGTGGCAGCTAGACTCTAGCCTGGTCAAGTCTTATTTTACATTTGGAATCTCCATACCTCCCTTTTTGATCTTTTAATGTTAAAACATTCAGAAGCTTCATGAGGCAATTAGTAATCTTCTCATCAAAGGGAAATAAAGGACATGTTTGTGGGTTGGGCACCTTTATTTAGTGATCAGTATCAAAGATATTATTAAGAAGGTTAACATCCTATTAAACAGTAGAGGCACAAGTGATACCAGTGATATTTTGAGGCAAAGATGAATAGTTTCATAAGACAATAATGGCAGATTGATGCCCAGCGAATGTTTAGGTTAACCTATTGGGTCAGAATGACACACTACTATTTAGTTACACTGTGCGTTTTTCCCCCTCTTTTCACTTCCACTGGAGTAATGCTATAGTTTCTAACATTCAATTGGTATTGCTTTTAACTTAACAAAGAGAGTCACGTCCCTCAAAAGCTTGTCACTCTGAATAAAAGGTTTGCACTAATGTATCGCGGTATACTGCAGTACTCGAAAAACATTTTTTCACATCAATCAAGTTAAAAGTTGCTATTGCCTAGAGTTGTTTTCTAACATTGATTACTCCTAAGCAAAAAAAAATATAGTTTAAAAACAAATAACACATAATTTACTTGCGTAATGGCTCATAAGCATATTGTTGCACTTTTCCCTCCTAGATTATCTTTGTCCTAGTTGGTACTGCACTGTTTAGGAGAAATCAATTTGTTTATATGCTGTTTTGTACAAAACCATTTAAATCACAATTTATTTTATTCATTCAGGTTGTATTTGCTTTGTTTCTTTGCAGATCTGTAAAACGTTACTTCTATGAATCAGCAGGTTGATTATGGAAAACAAAATTCTTCTGCCCTTGACATGTAATTGATTTTTTTTTTTCTCCCAAGGATGTTTATTCCTCTGGATAAATATGTTGGGACGTTCATGTTTTCTTTATTTGATAGGGTTTTGTGCCAACATAATCTGTGGAAGAATGAAAATATCCACACTATTGGTTGTTTGTAAGGAGGCCATGCTATGTTCTCAAGGCTCTTATAACACACAATAGATAAACATGTCTTTGTTTTATTGTCTATGATAACCTAATGTTTTAGTTATAATCTTACATTGATTATGTGTAAACTAGAAATCTAGGAAAATAAGACCATGCACCATATATGAATACATGGTTCTTTTGCTCATTGAGTTGCAGTTCTCATGAGTACATGATAAAGTTAAACCTTTTTTTTTGTTGTCATTTTACTAGTGTGCTTAATTTTTTTTTTTTTTTTCCTATTGAGACTATTAACTGATAATGGCTTTTATAATAGACAGTAATAAAATAAAATGATTGTAGTGCTAAGTGACGTCAAAGGTGGCACTGTTCTTGTCACTATTGTATGGTCGAATTGTTGTGTTGTGTCGCTCAGTCGTGTCTGACTCTCCAGGACCTCATGGACCTCAACGTACCATTCTAATCCACTTGGTATTCATGTCAGAGATACTGGCGTGAGTTGCTAATTCCTTCTCCAATAAGCCACCGCATACAGCTCTTGGTATTCCTAGGTGGTCCCCCATCCAAGTACTGACCAGGCCCTTCCCTGCTTGGCTGCAGGGTGGTGTGAAACTCTTGGTTCCCTAACTGGAATCAAAACCAGGTCGTAGCAGTGAAAGCACCGAATCATATCTACTGGATCACCATGAACCCCTGGACTCTCTCTCTTAGCCAATGTGCCCAGCATGTGTCTCCTACAGGCTGGGCATGTTGGTTATTGCAGGCTGAACACTTTGGCTATTACAGGCTGGGCACATTTCTCCCTTTACCCTTGTCCTCTGGAATAACCCAATGTTCGCCACCTTCCTGAATCCATGGAACTTGGTTTTTAAATATTAATTCCAACAATTAAACGACATAGAAATATTTTTTTTCTTTGCTGCATCAGTAAGGGAATATTTGCTATTGTCACAGTGTGTTTGTTTGTTTGTTCTTTTTTTAGGACCCAGAGCTCAAACAATTCTCAGAATTTTGTTTAACTGCTCATGGGGTTTGCCCTCTATCAGCCTATGAGATGAATGAAGTTTAAAAAGGTTTTGCGGATTTTTTTTTTTTTCATCCAAACAAGTAACATTTGTAATATGAACAAACCGCATTGTGTTGCATGTTTCTTTAACATGTCTTGTTGTTCTGCATATAACCTACATTATTACGTAATCTACGTGCGTATATAAACATACATAGCTTACTGGCTCCTATAATTGTTTGGTTGGTTTCTCATTAATCTAACTGGCTCCAATTTATAATCATTTTTGTCATTCTCTGGAATTAGTGCCAGATGTAAAGTGTTAATACAAATGGCTCCCATGTTACGGGCAAGTACTAGTGATTTAGTCTTTGTGTTATGCACAGATTTATGATATCAAAGATTTTTTTCCTAATTGCATCATATTTTCTCAGTTTTGTGAAATACATATTTTGTCCTGCCACGCAGGAGAAATATCTTATTCCTCCGCAAACATCGCTTCTTGCAGTAGTATTTTGCACTGGCTTGTTTATTAAACAATTTAGGTTATTAAAATGTGGAGCTTGTGGTTTTGTGTATTTTGGAGTTGTGTTTAAAAGCTGCTTTTTACCTTGGAATTGATGGAAGTCTTCTTTTTGTAAACCTTTTCAAACTTTAGAATATAAAACTTTACAATTAATTATCTGTTAGGCATTTGGATATGCAATCTGAATTAGGAAATGTATGTATTTTTGTTTGTTTTTTATATAGGACACTTTCGAGGCAGGCATAGTTTAGAACGTGCGTCAGTACGTAGAACGCACAAAAGTCACTTGAGCGTGAATCAGGATGTGGAGATGAGACTCGGAAAGTAACGTCCCGAGCATTGCAGAGAGCCTGAAATAGGCCATTTTGGACAGACATTAATGAACTCTGAGCCGTTCTAAAGATATTCTATTAGACTGTAGTAGAAGGTTTTTCTTAAGAGGATCAAAGCTATATAACTTTTGGTAAACAGAGATAGACCAAATATACACTAGGTTTTATATCTTTAAAGTGGCCATAGACTGGCCACCAGAAAACGTTTGTGGCATACTCTCTCATGACTACCTCTTAAACTCTCCAGTATCCAAGTGACAAGATCCAGAGATATATTAGATTTAGTTTTTCTGTCCTAAGTTAAGAGCAATGATAGCTACCTTTTTGTCTCGTAATCTATAGTGGTACATAAAGACTAGTAAAGACCCACCTAAATCCTAGTATACAGAATCAGTTAGTGGGATTATGTATTGATTTTTGTCTCCAGTACTGCAGTTTATCCTGTATATGCCACAATATGTGTACTCATATTAAGTAGCTTTGAAATTAACAAGAGGCAGACCAGCCCATAATATATGTGGTAAAGGCATTAAATGCCAAGGCATTTGTTGCCAAAGGAGCAAATCAGTGTATTTGTTTTTAGTGTAAATTTTAATCGTTTTTATTCGTCGTTGTTCCCAATATTCAAAAATAGTTGTCATAATATTAGAAATCATTCCCTATTGTCTGTATAATTTGTTTTTTATATAGAAAATCGTAAACGTTTAAGAGTTCTCCACTTCTTGGCCACAATTATTGTATTTTATTTATAGATCACCAACCTGTTTCTTTGCGCAGTAATTGCCAGCCATTTTATGAGGCACTTTAGGTGCCAATGAATGGTACTTACTTTTACCTTTTATGTGAAGAGTCAGAAGTAAAATATTAGGAGCTTTGTTGCTGTCTTCTGATCATCTCCTCCTCTGCCATCCACTTCTTTGTGTGCCTTCAATCTCTACCACCATCACCATTTTATAGGTTCTAAAAACTGTTGAATACGGTGGGCATAGGCTTTAAGGGAGCAATGTATAAAGTTGCTATTTTTGGAATAAAAGTGTGAGGTACATTGTATTCTCATTTGCATGGCCCTGCATTTTAGACATGCAAATGGGCTTATTAATGTATTATTTATATATATATATATATATATATATATATATATATATATATATATATATATATATATATATATATTCCATTATAATTAATTATACATTTTAATTTATACCATTTTTGGAACCTCTGCGTTATTACAGATTATTGAAGATTGTGTTATTATAAAGGAAATATTTTCAGTTGTTTTTAGACATTAAGGACCAACTGGAGGAATGTAATACGTTAGTTCTTAGATGAAAGTGAAGTACTTTCTGCTTAATGAAGCAATCAAGAACTGTTACCTCTTAAGGGAACATTTTAATTTTCTATGACGTTTGTTAAATTCTGTTCATTTTCTTCATGACCGAAATCTCTCCAAGTTTCCTCTTCAAGTTAATTGAGCTGTTGTCTGTTTCTAAGAACTTGCATTTAAAAAAAAAAAAAAAAAAAATCTTTCACAATTGATTTGAACACTAAAATGGAAACTATACTTGAAGAAAAAAATAATTACTTTTTTAAACATTTTTCCTTTTGCTCACATTTTATTTTATTCCAAATATTCAGAATATAGAGGGGGGGGGGGGGGGGGGGGATAATTGATTCTGCATTAGACTGTTTTCTGGAAAATACTTCCCTCCTGATCTTCATTTATTTATTTTGTTAGATTTTGAAGGTTTCTGTCATAAGTCGTCTACCATCTAAGCTATACATGTCTCCAAAAGTTCCCTACTAATGTAAACAATAATGGAATATATTTTGGTTTTGTTCTCAGTAGACAACAACCTCCATAACTATCGCCTTCTCTCCAAAAAATGTTATGGGTATTATGTAACAATCCCCACACTTGGATATTCTTGTGAGTTTTTGTTGATTATTTATAGAGAATAACTTTTAGTGTGAGCTGCATTTACTTGCTGTGACAAGTGGAAGGAGACTGGATGCTAAAAAGGATGTTCAGTGATCCTTAAAAAGCTATTTTGCTATCCCCTTCCAACATGAATTGCAATGAACATTGGGTATATTCTTCCAAATATTCAATTATGAGATGGCTCATGTACTGTTATTATGATTTATTGTCTAATTAGCCATTTCCTACAAAAGGTTAATTTTTGTTAAACAGCTGCCTCAAGGCATCTTCAGTCTTCCATATTTATTCAAATTTATGCTGCACTAACTCAAGTGGGCAGAGCGTTTCCTAACAGTACATAGTTTGCAATTGCTTTGAGACATTGTCAATGTCTTGCATTGGCATGAAGGATCGAAGGATAATAACACCATATTTATCTTCACACTTCCTTAAACACATTATTGTGATGCTTAAGATAAGCAAGTAGAGAGTAGGAGAGTCTTTAGGGTCCAGCCCCAGAAATGGTATAAGATTAACTCTACCCACCTCCCTTAATGAACATGACTTTTTTTCCTGTATTTTTTTGCAGATTATCTTTTCTTTTATAGTGGCTGTGTTTTTAATAATGTAATTATTTTATTAAGGACTAAGCTCATGTTCTCTTGTCATTGTCCCCAAGTCTTGGTTTCAACTCCTTGCTGATAATCCATTCCATGGTATGATACAATGGGTTCCGGGGTCACTGACAAAGTGACATTTTTACAAGCCATATGGTAACAATGTACTTTAGTTTGCAGGCTTATGGTGTAAACTTTAAATATATCACGTTTTAAATGTAACAAAATTTTAGTAATATTTAATGACTGTTTTTTTAAAATGTGTGCTAGTCAAATATGTGATTGTCAACTAGTTCCTGGAGCCATAGCTCCTAAACCTTTGTGTAATTATATATATATATATATATATATATATATATATATATATATATATATATATATATATATATATATTATACAAACGTTCTCAGGCTCCTAAGTTTGATACAAGGGTTTCAAAGCCTGGTTTAAATGATGGTTTTGCTCTTCAAAGTATTTGTATTATATTTGAATTATCAAATATCTTAATTTTCTTAGGAGCAGGAAGCCAATGTTGATTTTGTTAGGGTATTTTTCCTTCAGGCTTCTAACTAAAATCCCGATATGATCTTTCCCCCGAGAAACGCAAGTGAGGGTTTGATTTACTGTTCTAGTGAAATTATCTTTTCTTTCTTCATGTTGTTTTTCTTTAATTTGCAGTAAAATTAGATTTTGGGTAAGTAATAGAATATCAAACTGTTGACGGTGTCCTTTTTAAAGGTGGCCTGGCACATTTTTGTTTGTTCACCTGTGTTAGCATTTTTTTTTGTCTTTAAAAGACCACTATTCACTTTTAAAGCTCAGATTTAACGGCTGCTGTTCTTGAGCCCATATGCAGTCAATCGGGAGGCAGTTCTTGCTAGGAGCGAGTGTTATATTATTAGGCTTAAGATTATGCAATCTGCTATTCATTGGGTGGTGATTTGCTGTATTAAAGTGGTTTTCTTGACAACAAGTTCTAGCTGGAAGTCAGCCTTTTTATTGTTTTGTAAACTCAAGTTAGCCACTTTGTAATCAAACTGCTCTTAAAGCCATTTAGACTTATATTCCAACCTCTACTCTTAATGACTTTATTAGAGTGGAGATCAATTGGACCACTGGAGCTCATACGCTAATATTTGAAAGTATGGTTAATATTAAATCTTAATATAGTTGAATGGCAGCTGAACTAAAAAAAAACATAAAATCTTTACCATTACTGTGGCCATTTAAGTTTTTTATTTTATTTAGTAAAGATCATTTTATATAAAACCTTCACATTTACTATAATTAAAAAAAAGTTGACTTCTTTATGAGAAAATGGATGTTGCATTGTTACATACATACACAGGGGTGAAAATGTACTGGAACCAGGGATCCTAAAATGTTGTATTTCTGCATTAAAATATTTCTGAAGTATAATGTAAGGGCTTTTCCTCTATATATGTGTGTACATATATATATAACACATACTACTGCTACTTTAAGAAATGAGTAACATAATCAAATTTGGCTATATAATCGGAAAAGTAGACATGTCCAAATATTTTCCTAAAATGTTTTTCACATTTACCATATGACAGCCAAGCCAATTTCCTGGTACTTCAAAAGAGACTGCAGGAAGTTTGTAGGAGTCTCATTTTAGATTGCTCTTGATTAACACAGCACATTACTTTGTATTGTGAAAACTAGTTGTTCTCAAATCCACAGTATTTATAAAGCCGTGCTCCTGTGGAAATAATGACCTATATTTGATCACTACATGTCACTCACAACTTTAAGTATTTTATGATTTTATCCATTCTTCAGTGGGCATGTTTGTGTATTTAGACATAATATGGCGGAAAAGCGTGTAAGTTGATTGTTAGATCCTTTTAAGATTGTTTATTTTTAATTGTTACCGTTTTAAAAGTAATTTCATGATACATAATTACATTCAAAATCATTTTAAAAGTTTTTTAAGCTTTCTAACCCCACTTTAGTGTATTTGTACATAATAACAATTTAGCACAGGGCTTCACAAATGTTTTCTAAATCTAGGAGCCAGTGACAAAACTTAAGAGCCAGCACACGTGTCTCTAACACTTCTCTGTGTGAATCTCTCTCTGTATAAACACACACATATATACAGTGCCTTGCAAAAGTATTCGCCCCCACTGACTTTGCCTATTTTGTTACAATACAGCCTTAAGTTCAATGTTTTGTTAATCTGAATTTTATGTGATGGATCAGAACACAATAGTCTAAGTTGGTGAAGTGAAATGAGAAAAATATATACATAAAACTATTTTTTAGAAAACAGAAAATTGATATGTGCGTATGTATTCACCCCCTTTGTTATGAAGCCCATTAAAAGCTCTGGTGCAACCAATTATCTTCAGAAGTCACATAATTAGTGAAATGATGTCCACCTGTGTGCAGTCCAAGTGTCACATGATCTGTCATTACATATACACACCTTTTTTGAAAGGCCCCAGAGGCTGCAACACCAAAGCAAGAGGCACCACTAACCAAACACTGCCACGAAGACCAAGGAACTCTCCAAACAAGTAAGGGACAATGTTGTTGATAAGTACAAGTCAGGGTTAGGTTATAAAAAAACTATCCAAATCTTTGATGATCCCCAGGAGCACCATCAAATCTATCATAACCAAAATGGATAGAACATGGCACAACAGCAAACCTGCCAAGAGACGGCCTCACACCAAAAACGCACAGACCGGGCAAGGAGGGCATTAATCAGAGGCAACACAGAGACCTAAGGTAACCCTGGAGCAGCTGCAGAGTTCCACAGCAGAAAAAAACAAAATGGCACATTTTGAGTTTTCGAAAAGGCATGTGGGAGACTCCCAAAATGTATGGGGGAAGGTGCTCTGGTCTGATGAGACTAAAATTGAACTTTTCGGCTATCAAAGAAAACGCTATGTCTGGTGAAAACCAAACACATCACATCACCCAATGAACACCATCCCCACAGTGAAACATGGTGGTAGCAGCATCATCCTGTGGGGATGTTTATCAGTAGCCGGGACTGGGAAACTGGTCAGAGTTGAGGGAAATATGGATGGTGCTAAATACAAGGATATTCTTGAGCAAAACCTATACTACTCTGTGTGTGATTTGAGGCTAGGACGGAGGGTCACTTTACAGCAGGACAATGACTCCAAACACACTGCTAAAGCAACACTTAAGTGGTTAAGGGGAAACATGTAAATGTGTTGGAATGACCTAGTCAAAGCCCAGACCTTAATCCAATAGAAAATCTGTGGTCAGACTTAAAGATTGCTGTTCACAAGCACAAACCATCTAACCTGAAGGAGCTGGAGCAGTTTTTTGAGGAATGGGCAAAAATCCCAGTGGTAAGATGTGGCAAGCTCATAGAGACTTATCCAAAGCGACTTGAAGCTGTGATTGCCGCAAAAGGTGGCTCTACAAAGTATTGACTTTAGGGGGTGAATAGTTATGCACATTGACTTTTTCTGTTATTTTGTCCTATTTGTTTGCTTCGCAATAAAAAAAAAAAAGTTGTGGGCATGTTCTGCAAAATTAAATGTTCCAAATGCTCAAACAATCCATGTTAACTCCTGGTTGTGATGTAACAAAACATGAAAAATGACAAGGGGGTGAATATTTTTGCAAGGCAAAATGTGAACACACAGATATACTATTTATTTAAAAAAAAAAAAAAAAAAAAAAAAAAATATATATATATATATATATATATATATATATATATAAATATATATATAAATATATATATATATATATATATATATATATATATATATATATATATATATATATATATATATATATATATATACATATATATACATATATATACACACACATACACACACATATACACATACACGCGCTTTGTGAGCCGTCGACCACGCAGGACTTAGGCTGCAATGAGCGGCAAAGGTGCTCATTGCTCGGCGAGTAGGACTTCGCGCACAGACGCTGGGACTTGGCTGCAATGACTTAGCGACGGGTGCAAAATTACAGCCTGTATGACTTAGGACCGGAAGCACTTAGATGGACTGCGGAGCTCGTAAAAATAAGACTTTAATGCCCGAAGCACGCAACTGGAAAGACCACCAAAAAAAACACAATTATTCCTCAAATTAACTCACTCACGTACAGCAGGGGGGGGGGGGGGGAGCTAGGGAGCCTGAGAATGAGGTTGCAAGTTAATATTTTGCCTTTTTTTACAATCCCAAAATCGCTGATGCAAGAAACAAATGGCTGACAAAAAAACGTACGAGACCGAAGGACGTAAATACAAGCCCTAAGCACTATGACTTAACGCAAACCAGTAACACCTAATACAAGGCAGTAACATTTTAGCTCAAGCCATTAAGACTTAACCCAAGGTAGTACACGGGGGACGAGGCTCGCAATATGCGTCAAAGGGGCTCAAAGGGCCCATATCCTCGCATTGTGTGGCAAACCGCATTGCCAGGCTTTCAATTTTACTACCGTGGGCATGATTTTTGTTTTTGTTTTTTTTCCGACTTTTTTAGCTATTTAAATGTGAACTCAAGTACTTTTTATTACGGTGGAGGGCTTCTGACGCTCTTTTTTTCCCCCCACCATAAATTAAATGATTATTGTGGTACTACTACCTCCCTACAAAAATGCTGTTGAGGCAGTAACCCTGAAACAGCTTTACGTTGGTGGGATTCTTATCGTGTGTGTAACTTTTTTTAAAGTTGTGTAATACAGCAGGCATATGCGTAATGGAAGCCATGTTTAAAATGGTAATGATTTGCAAGAGAAAAGCCTTTGTGGGCACATTTGCATGTCCCTGCCAAGTTTCCGTAATGTAGTGTAATAGCTGTATTTCTCTGAATTCTGGGCATGAAACAAGTATGTATATATATATATATATATATATATATTTTTTTTTTAAGCTTGTTTTAGCCATTCAAATCAGGACATAAATGTATTATTGATTACAAACACACTCTCACGCTTACTCAATCTTCCTCACTTTCCCCTATGCATCTATTCCTATGCAGTGGCACAACCTTTGGGCGCACCACACTTGCGCGCCGTCAAAAGCGCACATCAACAGCAGCGCGCTTGACAAAAAAAAGCAGCGACACCAGTGCGTCCCACAGATCAGTGATAGTCGCAGATCTCTGACAGGTAAAGAGCTTTTGTAGGGGTGATGTGTGGATGGCCAGGGGGATAGTTAGGGGATGGATGTATAAGACAAGCCAAATATATCTGCAAGCCACTAGTGGCTGCGGAGGTAGGTGTAACACATGAAGTTTTTCATATTGAAAGAACATACACATACATCCCATAACTATCCCCACATCCATCCCCCTGCCCATCCACAAATCCATCCACACAAGCTCTTTACCTGTCAGTGATCTGTGACTATCCGTGCTGGTGTCGCTGCTTCCTTTTGTCAAGCGTGCTGCTGTTGGTCTGTGCTTTTGACGGAGCGCAGATGAGGGCGCGCATGTCTGGTGCGCCCAAAGGACAGTGTGCCATTCCTATGCTCATTGTCGGCCTCTCCTGAGCTATGCACTCTTTTCACAGCCCCACAGCTGCATGCGGAATGGCAAGTCTGTCTGCTCACTGATCCAGCACCGATCCTTCACTCCCCCAGGCTGTCCAGTGGCTGTATGTGGCCCTTAGTCACCTCTAATGCGGCCCCTAGCCCGTTGACTGTATTGTAAATGAGGGGCACACTCTCCCATTCCAGAGTCCATTATATCAGTGTAAACCTACTCTTAAATATTATCTATAACTCTATTATTAATTAATTAATTTATTTTATTTTCTAGGGAAGTTGGGAACTCTGCAATTCCAGTATGTTTCTGTGTAGCCTATTCACTAAAGTCTGCGAAGCCAACATCTAGATTGGGAGCTACTAATAACTTTTTGTCTCACTCCTCACCATTCCTTTGTTTAAAACCTCTGCCATTAAGTGGTGAAAGAGCTCACAGTCTTGTTTTATATATTGCAAACAAATGCAAAATAACAGCTTGGAATCTTACGTTATTGCAGTTCTGTAATGAAGCTTGCGCTTGTTATCTTGAGTCTTTCACAAGGTAGATGTTGTAAATATTACCTAATCTTAAGTAGGAGCTATTGAACTCAACATTTCAAAGACCAAGCGCCAAATCCCCCCAACCATCTGCTATAGCTCCCACTCCTCAAATATACCTCACTGTTGCCATAATCACCCCACCTCCCAGGCCTATTTTATTTGGGTACTATTGGACCATATTTTCACTTTTATTCATCAAAAATAATTAATAACCAAATAATTTTGTTGGCACCCTAAAAATAATCTCCAAAATGTATCACTAGCTTACACAAGATAAACTCAAATTCTTTCATCATATCTCTCCTCATCTATTGCAACTCGCTCCTAGCTGGTCTCCACACCATCTATCTGTATTCAATCCAATACATAATGAACGCCACCATAAGGCTCATCTACCACACTGCGCTCACTGTCTGCAGCACCTTTCTCAGGACTCTACTGGCTTCCCATAGGGTGAGAATTATTTTTTTTATTCTGGAGGCTAACATATAAAGCCCTTAAGAACATACACTCAATATATCTCTGCCTGTGTCTCAAAATACTCCCCCAATGGTCTCTTAGCCCTGCTAATGACCTTATTCTTTCATCACCTCTTCTCATTCCTGCCTTCAGGACTTTTTCTCAGGCTGCACCTATTTTGTGAAGCTCCTTGCCTCGCTCCATCAGACTTGAGAACTTCAAAAACTCGCTAAAAATGTATCTGTTTAAAAAAAGCTTATCACCATCAGCCTTAACATGCACAAACTGCAAAATTGTTCACACACGTCCTGCATTATAACACACAGCCACCTCCATTTGCATCAGCCTACTACATGGGTCAGTGCTATCCTGCATCTGTCCCCCTCCACCCCACCCTTGCCTTCTAGATTGTAACCCAGATATTGAGCTTATTACCTAGTGACTTTTCTTATCTTAAACATTACCTGTAAATTATGCACCCACAATCGAACAAGTTAAAGTTGATCTTCTGGTAGTGATATCAAGATAATTTGGAGTTATTGTTTGAGTATCCTATAATTTTTTTTTTTTTTTTTGGTTTCCTAATTTTTATGAACAATTTACTTTTCTCCTATTTCTGGATGTATCCCTGCAATAATTTTTTATAACCCCATTGTTAGACAAGAGTGGGGTCTGCTGAATACTGGAATTGATGTTCTGAGTAAAATAAATTACATACTACTGGTGCAAATGGAAACCTAGATTTGTCACAGCAGTAGATAAAACAGTCTTCACAACAGAGATGATTGTGTCTAAGATGTATTATGCTTTATGAGGGTAGCAATAATAATGTGTGAATTGAGACCCCCAACTCCAAAAAAATAAAAAAATGCATTTGTGTGTGTTTAAGTGATAGAAAATTGGTGAGAAAATTGTTTGCTGGGGCTTGCAAGATTATATTGTTGTGTTTATGTGCTGATGGGACTATGGATATAATAGATCAGTTGTTGGGACGTACAGGAAAATGCTCTACAGCTTCAAATAACTTGGCAAGAGCCACAATAATGATTTTGTGTTTTTGTTTTTTTACATTTAAAGTAAATGCTGTTGAGAGCGTCTAGAAGTGGCTAGTAAATCTCTTACCAATAGAAATATTGTGTGTTTTGAGCTCTGGGGGTAGACCTCTGCGGGGACTGAGTGGAAGGTTTGAGTGAGTGAAAACAGATTTAAAAACACTTGTTTAATAAATTGATGTTTCGATATGCAAACGAACATTTAGGTAGGTTATTTTATCTACACAATCGTTTCATATTTCAGTGAAGTTTGTTGATTTTGCTTAAAGGTATATACAAGTTTCCTGGATTATGAGTGCATCTGCTAAAAGAGAATCAGTAATGTATGCTAACATTTTTTTGCATGGGGAAAAAAAATCCAGAAATAAACATTATTGTGAGTGCGGTGCTACTGGCAGAATTCCATCCAGGTACGAGACGGGGGGGGGGGGGGGCAGATGGGGCGTGGTTGGGGAGTGGGAGGAGGAACAGCGATACGGGGGAGGGAGAGGAGACAGGAAAAATGATTCCCGTCATTTTTGATGGGCAATGTATGGCAAACAGCATTGCCTGCCTTACAATTTGACTCCCGTCATTTTTGACAGGCAACTAGCTAGTGAAATAATACATCTGAGTCCTTAATGTATGGATATGTACACCTTTTTCCAAAATAACCAAAAGCTTTTCAGTTTATTATAATTTGCCCTCCGAATAACCGTACAAGATGTGGATATGAACACATCCTATTTATTTTTTTAATGGAAATATTCTCAACATTTGGTGTTTTTCCATCTAAAAAAAACAGATTGCAGTCCTAGAGTACAATATGCCTGAACTAAATAACAATATAGAGGACTGTACTGTGCATATTTCCAATAGCACTGTAATTTAACAAAAATCCACTTTCGGGTGGGGCTGCAGCACTACAAATGCTCATTCTTTGCAGACGATATCCTATGCACCCTAACAAATCCCGGGGCCTCCATTCCGGCACTGATGTCAACTCTTGACAAGTTCGGTAGGGTGTCAGGGCTTAGGCTGAACTTAGGGAAATCGGAAGCTCTGAGTGTAGGCATAGCACAGGGCGACATAGATCATTTGAAATCCCTATTTTCCTTTGCGTGGCCCACCAAGCACATAAAATACTTGGGGGTCAACATCACACCTAAAATTTCCGAGTTATATAAGGCCAATTACCCCCCCATGTACAAAAAACTAAACGAAGATTTGTTTAGATGGAGAACTTGCCCTCTCTCCTGGACCGGCCGAATAGCGGCAGTTAAAATGAACATCCTTCCAAGGATTCTATATCTCTTCCGTACGCTCCCTATACCAATCTCCTTACAGGACTTGGACCGGTTCCAGTCCAACATCTTTAGATACATATGGAACAACAGAAAATCCCGCATCCCCAAGAAAGTAATGTTTAGACATAGCAAAGATGGGGGACTATCTTGCCCAAACCTGCGAAACTATTTTAAAGCGGCCAGGCTATCCCAACTACCACAAATACATTCAGTCAGACATCAGCCGAGCTGGGCCTTCTTGGAACAACAGCAAATGCAACAACATAGCTGGGACACACTAATTTGGGTTCCTGAAGAAATGGCCCCGATAAGAACTCACCCAAACCCCATAATAAACCTAAATTTAACAACTTGGAAATGGGCCAGATCTAAGAACAAACTGGGCATAGGTACATCTCCCCTTTGGTCGGTCCTTTCTTCACAAGATATCTGGGCTTCCATGAGTATTATGTCAAAACATTGGTGGGCTTCCAGAGAACTAGATAAGTTGGGCTCCTGGTTTAACGGGAATCATTTGATGACCCTGAGACAGTTCGAAGAAAGACATACCCTCCCCCCAGGGGAACACTATAACTATCTAAAAATAAGAAGCTGGGCCTGTGAAGCATTTAAAAAATTTGGACCCCCGAAATCCTCCTGGTCCTCGGTAATCTGCAAAACTCTGCCTTTAACGAAAGGAATATTAGGCACTTTATATGACACATTCACTAAATCAAATAATACAGAAAAACCATCATATATCTGTAAGTGGGAAAGGGAGCTAGGAGGTGAATGGGATTGGAAAAAATGGCAGAAATCATTCTCCAACCTACGCAGGGCAACAAGTAACTGCTCGCACATAGAGACATCTATAAAAGTTCTCCAGAGAATATATTGCACCCCAGACAAACTCAACAAATATGATCCCAGAGTGAGTAATAACTGCTTTAGGTCTGTCCACAGATAAGAGACCACGCCCATACCTGGTGGCTATGTCAGAAAGTCCATGACTTATGGGAAAGGATAGCATTAATGGCAACAAAGTTATTTGGTATAAGAGTCACAGCCACTATGGAATCCTGCCTACTAGGGGTTAAACTCTCTAGTTTATCAAAAAAACAGAATAGGCTATTCCAGATAATGGCCGCCGCTACCAAAGTACACATAGCCAGCCAATGGAAGTCAGAAAAGCTAAGCGTGCAAGAGGTTATTAAAAAAATAAATTACATAGCAATAAATGAAAAGTTAACATCTGCTATTCTAGATACTTTGGCTCAGTTCCAAGAAACCTGGAGGCCTTGGCTAGAGTCTTCGTTAGGTTTCCCCTTGCCCTGATGGGCTCACTGATAGCACTATAACAAAAGCAAAACAGAACTAGGCCAAAAAAAGGCTTGGAGTGGAGGAGACTCGAAGTCTGGTCCTGGAGGCTCTGATTTGACTGGTTCGCCTGGAACGCAACACAGGAGGTGAATGTATGCATCATAATTGTATAAACTAAACCTGAGCTAGGGATTCCTCCCTTATCTCCATAGTTATTTACATGTTTGTTTATCTAAAGTTTCAGTTTCTATGTAAATAAGTTCTGTTTGTTCATGCTTCCCTTGCTTAAATTATAGGACCTAAATAACTATTTAATAATGGGAAAAGTTAAAAATAAAAACTTGGAAGGAGATGCTAGTAATTTGACCACGAGGTATATATGTTTATAGAAAATCTTATGTGTTAATGTACCTACTGCCTGTCCTTACTTTGTATCCCTTTCAATAAAAATCCACTTTCGTAAACCCGTTTCATAGAGGAGCTTTGAAGGGCTTTCATGTGCCTCTTCCCATACATAAGAAGCCAACTTTGTAGACATTCTACACCGCAAAGTTTTTTGTTGTTCAGAATTGTATTTGCAGTCCTCCGTGAGTTACAGGAACTCTCTTGATACATGCCCTACTTTAAATTATAAAGTGAATTATTTTTAACAAGCTTTAATCTTTAATGCTACAGGGGCCAGCAGTGCATCTCAATTTGACAAAACCATGAACTAGTGCTGTAACAAGCTGACAATTAATTGCATGAGCAAGGTTTTATTGACACAAACCATGTCTTTCCTTTTTTAAACCTTATTAATAACCAATATTAAAAACCTGTATGACAATTACTTTGTGGGGAAACCCATTAAAAATAACATAGTTGTATTATGGTATTAAAGGTATATGATAAATACATCTGATAGAAGAGAATCCGTATTGTATGAAAACATTTTTTACATAATAAAATAATCCGAAAATAAACATTAGTAAACTTACCTTAAAGTCTGCTAAATTAGTTAAAAAAATTAAAATAAATTGCTGCAGCCAGTCATAGACAGCTACAAGATTGTTGCAACATCTGGGGATGCAGTCTCTGCAGCAAAGTATCATGGGATTTGCAGTATTTTGTGCCCATCACACACCAGCAGCTCAGGCAATTCAGCTCTGGATCTCTGCACTGTGCTACCTAACTGGAAGGTTTGTATATTTGGGCTAAAAAACGTGCTTTAATGCAATTTTTCTATTGGTTAGTACTAGGTGACTATATTTTCTTTTAAATAAAATAAATCAATGTAATGTGTGTTTCTGATATAAGCAGCTTGTGTTGGATTACATAAAGCACAGGGAAACTATTTAAGAGGACTGCACAATGGCTTTAACTTCAAATCATCCCCTCTTGTATTTTCGGCATGTTTAATACTACCTGTTCTGATTCCTGTTGTATATTGTAACCTTCAAAAGTAACCAGAGGCATTTTCTAAAGAAAATATAATAAACTATTCAAAATGTTAGCAGCTGAATAACCAGATACATTGAAAATGCAGTGATAATTTACGCCTAGTTACTGAGTGATTACTACATATTATGTCATTGGAAACAAATGTCTTATTATTTCAAGTGGTTCTGGTTCATAGAGATATGATGCATTACGTATTTGGCTTTTTTATATAGTGTGCCAAAATCATTAGGTATTATGTTTTCATATATGATGTATTCATTAACTCTTAAAGTGTCACAGCTGATGTTTAAAAAAAAAAACTGTAGGTAAGAGTAAGTAGTTAAGCAAATGTATGTTTTAAAAATTTGCCACGGTAAGCTTACATTAAAGCTCTTCCTTTTATGTCATTTAGGTCACTCAGCCTTTCTGATCCACTCTGGTGTCTCTCCATAATGGCAGATCATTGCCAACAGTTTCAAATTGCCCCCTGCAGCTCTAAATATACTGCCTTCAGTGTACACCATGCGCAGACCCAAGAGAGTAATCATTCTGATTAGGTAAATTAGACATTTGTCTAGTTTTGTTTTACACTTACCATTAAAGACTCTGGGGTAATTAACAATTATTGTTCATCAACCGCTATTAGCAAGATATACCAGGATGTCCCAAGTGGTTGGATCCAAAAGGCTGATGGACATTATAATTTACTAAAAGCATAATTAAGCCAGAAAAAGTCAAACAGGTAGGTTTAATTTAAAAAATAAATAAAAGATGTGTCTACAGGATACTGGAGAGATCCATGTTACACTGGTGTGTGTGTGTCTTTTCCATTTCTGCAGAGCTTTGGTTGCATCCTTTGATGCAATATCCTGATTATGGGCCAGTGAGTGGGAAGGGGTGGGACCTCAATACCAAAACAAATGTTCTGGCCTTTTGCCTACTCCCTACCTGCACTCAGACACAAACAAACACCCATATTGTCCAGTTCTCGGTATTTGATGTTACAAACACAAAATCAACTCTTGTACTCCTAAACATAGTCTTCAAAAGTTCAGAATTTAGTTTAGTCATTTAGTTGTGTCCAACTCTCCATGACCCTAATGGACGGCAGAACACCAGTCTCATCCTGTGTCTGGTTGTGCTTATCCATAAAGTTTTCATTGCAAAGATACCGCAGTGGGTTGCCAGTTCCTTTGCCAGTGGACCGTGATTAATTCTGACTTTGCTATGATCAGCCCAGTTTGGGTGACCCTACATGGTTTAGCTCACAGCTTTGCTGAGGTACACAAGCCCCTTCACCACGACAAGGTAGCGATCCAGAAGGGGGTCCATTCTTTATACAGCTACTAATTGTGTTAGTTTGATAATTTTTTTGGCAAACGGGTGTCTTTTTTAATCTCATACTGCAGTGGTCCTTTTTAATACTTTAAAGTGTCCGTGTTCTTAAACAGATGGAAATGTCATGCACAGATGCAGCACTAATAATTACACTGTATCACCCGTAATAAAAGCTTATCCTTTCCAGAGAAATGTTCATGACATTTACAAAGTTGCATAGTATTTGAGTTTCAAAAAAATAATTTTAGTACATAAAGTTCATCCTTTTTATATCTCCTCTAATCTTGCCGCCTTCTTGATCAATTAATATATAACAAACAGAAAAAAAACATTGAAACATTGCCAATGGAGGGGGGGGGGGGGGGGGGGGGGGGGGGTAAGATTCCTGCCAGACCCCAGATACTGGCAATATGCGCGTTCATGGAGTCACCTGGAATACATACACAGGTATTTATTTTACCTCCCACACATGGAAAACAAATTGTTTATGGTTTCTTAACTAGGGTGTATTGACTCTGGGCATCCTATTGCCCTTTGTTGAATTATATTAGTATTATTTCATATTGTCTTCAGAATCTGTTGTATGTTTGCACAGCTGTTGTAAATGAGATATGTTCTGTATGTTTATCATATCTACGTTCTCACGCTGCAATGGTTTTCTGTTGATACAAACATAAAGAAAATAAGAACATTTGCCAACTATTGCAATAAAAATCCCAATATCTTTTGACAGTAACAAATGACAATAATGTTGACTCTCAGCCTGTGAGGCACGTGTGGCCCTTAAAGGTTTCCTTTCCTGTCTTCCATCTTTACTATAGGAAGAAAACATATCCCTCTACTATGCCTGTTAGATATTATGCATCCAAAAATAGCATATTACTCTTCTAGCCCACAAAACGCTTTCATTAATTTACAGGCCTATCTATGTTTCCTGGATTATAAATGCATCTGATAGAGGAAAATCAGTAGTGTTTGAAAAAAAATATATATATATATATTTTTTTGCATGAAGAAAAAAAAAAAAAAAAGGCAAAATAAACATTAACTAACTCACTCGGTTTCTAAATCTCTTGAGTTTGCAAGCAGCAGCTTTTGTCAGTTGACAGCCCTGAAAATCCCTGCTAAAATTAGCATAAAATTCATAATTTGTTTTGGCCAATCACGGACCGCTAATACTTTAATACAATGTTACAATCATTGATGGCAGTTTGTGCAATAAGGAATCATGGGATGTATAGTCTACCTGTAGAAGGAGCCAGGCTCTGATCTGTAGATCTCTGCTTTGAGCTGCTGCTGGCTTGAAGGTTAGTAAAGCGTTAAAATCTGTACCCAAATGCAGTGTTTCTATCGGCCGGTTCACTGTGCCTATGTAAGTAGCTCTGGGGTTTCAGAAACGAGTTTTTTATTTTTTATTAAAATACAGTGCCTTGCAAAAGAATTAACCCCCCTTGACTTTTTACCTATTTTGTTAAATTACAGCCTTAAATTCAGCGTTAAGTTAATCTGAATTTTTTTGTGATGGGTCAGCACACAATTGTCTGTGTAAGATGGTGAAGTGAAATGAGAAAAATATATACATTAAAAAAAAATTTGGAAATAGAAAACAGAAAATTGGCATTTGCGTATGTATTCACCCCCTTTGTTATGAAGCCCATAAAAAGCTCTGGTGCAACCAATTACCTTCAGAACTCACATAATTAGTGAAATGATGTCCATCTGTGTGCAATCTAAGTGTCACAATGGCATTACATATACACACCTTTTTTGAAAGGCCCCAGAGGCAGCAACACCTAAGCAAGAGGCACCACTAACCAAACACTACAATGAAGACCTCTCCAAATAAGTAAGGGACAATGTTGTTGAGAAGTAAAAGTCAGGGTTAGGTTATAAAAAAATATCCAAATCTTTGATAATCCCCAGGAGCACCATCAAATCTATCATAACCAGATGGAAAGAACATGGCACAACAGCAAACCTGCCAAGAGACGGCCGCCCACCAAAACTCACGGACCAGGCAAGGAGGGCATTAATCAGAGAGGCAGCACAGAGACCTAAGGTAACCCTGGAGGAGCTGCAGAGTTCCACAGCAGAGACTGGAGTATCTGTACACAGGACGGCAATAAACCATATGCTCCATAGAGTTGGGCTTTATGGCAGAGTGGCCAGAAGAAAGCCATTACTTTCAGCAAAAACAAAATGGCACGTTTTGAGTTTGCAAAAAGGCATGTGGGAGACTCCCAAAATGTATGGAGGAAAGTGCTCTGGTCTGATGAGACTAAAATTGAACTTTTCAGCTATCAAAGAAAACACTATGTCTGGCGCAAACCCAACTCATCACATCACCCAAAGAACACCATCCCAACAGTGAAACATGGTGTTGGCAGCATCATGCTGTGGGGATGTTTTTCATCAGCCAGTACTGGGAAACTGGTCAGAGTTGAGGGAAAGACGGATGGTGCTAAATACAGGGATATTATTGAGCAAAAGATGTACCACTCTGTGCGTGATTTGAGGCTAGGATGGAGGTTCACCTTCCAGCAGGACAATGACCCCAAACACACTGCTAAAGCAACACGTGAGTGGATTAAGGGGAAACATGTAAATGTGTTGGGATGGCCTAGTCAAAGCCCAGACCTCAATCCAATAGAAATTCTGTGGTCAGACAAAGATTGCAGTTCACAAGCGCAAACCATCCAACTTGAAGGAGCTTGAGCAGTTTTGCAAGGAGGAATGGGCAAAAATCCCAGTGGTAAGATGTGGCAAGCTCATAGAGACTTATCCACAGCGACTTGGAGCTGTGATTGCCGCAAAAGTTGGCTCTATAAAGTATTGACTTTAGGGGGTAATTAGTTATGTGCATTGACTTTTTCTGTTATTTTGTCCTATTTGTTGTTTGCTTCACAATAAAAAAAAACATCTTCAAAGTTGTGGGCATGTTCTGTAAATTAAATGATGCAAATCCTCAAACAATCCATGGTAATTCCAGTTTGTGAGGCAACAAAACACGAAAAATGCCAAGGGGGTGAATACTTTTGCAAGGCACTGTAAATCTGTATGTATATAGAATGACTCCATGTAATGTGTGTTTCTGATGGCACACCGACTTTTGAGCGAAGGTGCGCTGCGCAACGTCATGTGCGCGCCCACAAATGCACGCACCCACATGTGCGCATTTACTTTCTATCCATCTCTGTAACCCTCTAAACCTCTTTCTCCTGCTGTGCCCACCCTCCAAACCAGAGGTCTCGTTCCCCCTCGTGCCCACCCTCTAACCCCAGGTCTCTATTCTACTGTGCCCTCCGCTTTCCCCTGGGCTCAGGTTACACTGCACTGATTTGTTAACTCCTGGCTTTCCTATTTATGTGAGTCCAGTATCCCATTCCTGCACAGATAGATGTGTTAAAGGTTACATGTTTGTTTGCTGGGATCACTGCATTGAGCACAGATCACTGCCCCCCTGCATTGGTCTACAATGCTCAAATTCCAGAGATGCAAGAGAGCAGAAACCTGAATTTTTTTATTCTGTAAAAAAAATTATATAAGCAATCTGGCAAAAACCTTACCATTTACTTGAATAAGGGAAACATCCCTTCAACCTTATTGATAAGTGAATACTGTTGAATACCCAAGCTGTCGAATTAGAAAGTAGGTAGGAGTATTACTGAAATGAAAATACCATGCTAAATGTTAGAATATTGGCACAATCTTTTGAAATGTTTGTGAATTTAGAGAAGATAGTCATTTTAATTTTGATAACTGTAAAAAAAAAACAAAAAAAAAACGCATACACGTTTTTACTGTGCAAAAGGAATGGACCATTTATGATAAATGTGGTTGGCATTTATTCTGTTTGTATAGCTGTGCAGAGCTCTTGGTAATAAAATTGCCATCAATTTATAAGTCCTTTCAGATTTCATTTGAATGTTTTTTCTTTTTCAGTATTAGCATAAAGTAATTTTGTTGCCTGTGACGCACAATTATACACGGAGTATTCAAAATCAAATTGGCACTCATGAGTTAAAAAAGAAGGTAGTATCTCTCATAGAAATGTTCAATTGTAAAAATAATGAAAGGCTCCTACATCCACAGGGAGTAGTAGGTTATATCAGGGGACAGCAACAAGACAGACTTTTTCATTGCACTTACCGTATTTTTCGCCCTATAAGACGCACCGGCAGATAAGACGCACCTAGTTTTTAGAGGAGGAAAACAAGAAAAAAAAAATCTGAATCAAACACAAATACACTCAAACACAAATACACTTTACACACAGATACACACCTACATTACACACAAATATATATATATATATATATATATATATATAGATACACATACATACATATACATACACACATAAATATACATACACATACATACATATATACACACACATACACACACATACACACACATACATACACACACACATACATACACACACACATACATACACACACACATACATACACACACACATACATACACACACACATACATACATACACATACATATCCATATACTGCAGCATTTGGGAGCCATTGACCCTCCCTGACCCTCCTGATCCTCCCTGACCCTCCTGATCCTCCCTGACCGTCCTGATCCTCACCTTTATAGATACACATACATACATAAACATACACACATAAATATACATACACACATAAATATACATACACATACATACATATATACACACACATACACACACATACACACACACATACATACACACACACACACATACACACACACACACATACATACACACACACATACATACACACACACTGCAGCATTTGGGAGCCCTTGACCCTCCCTGACCCTCCTGATCCTCCCTGACCCCCCCTGATCCCCCTGATCCTCACCTTCCTTCTGATCTCTGCCATCTTGATCTCACCCCAGCGCTTCCTACCAGCACTCCACGTGTACTGCAGCGTTGCGTGTGTGACGTCACTAGGACGCACCGGCCGACGCGATGCTGGTAGGAAGCGCTGGGGTGAAATCAAGAGGACAGAGGCAGTTTCAAAAGGTATATTCGCCGTATAAGACGCACCAACTTTCCTCCCCCAGTTTTGGGGAAGAAAAAGTGCGTCTTATACGGCGAAAAATTCGGTATATGGCTTTTGTAAAAATTTTAACAATAGCTTTAAAAATGCACAATACTCCTCTATTAATGCTTTTGCTTCAAATAATGTGATTTGTTCGGGCTCTTTATTTGAAATAGGATTGGTTTAAAGGTTATTTGTCAAATAAAATGTATTAAACAAAACCTACCTTTTTAAAAATAAGGACCCTTCTAGAGAGCCAGGTGTAAAATGTAGTTTTAGTGCTTAACAAATTGCCAAGGTGTGAAATCACTAATATCTTAAGCTGCCATACAGATTGAGCAATAACTTTTTTCAGAGTGTGTGTGTGTGTGTGTGTGTGTGTGTGTGTATATATATATATGTATATGTGTATATATATGTATATATGTATGTATGTATATATATATATATATATATATATATATATATATATATATAATGTATGTATGTGTGTGTTTTTTTTGTTTTGTTTTTTTACCACATCAATCCTTTAACTCTGAGTGATAGAAGCCCTCTACAGTATAATACAGAAAATGAATAGTACATTTGTGATTTCATTTGAAAAAAAGAAAAGTTTAAACAAAACAAAAAAAAAACTGATTTGCTACTCAAGTTTCCCAGAATATCTCTCTATATGATGTAAAGTTTTGTCAGGGGTTCTAACTTTATGGCCTGAAAACACTGCACTCTACATTCTGCTGTTCAGTCATCTACGACTCTATATGACCCTATGGACCGCATCCTGCCAGGAACATCTTGTGTCTGGTTCTGCTGATCCATAAGGATTTCTTTGCAGGATACTATAGTGGGTTGCCAGTTCCTTCTCCAGTGGACTGTGATTTGTCTGGCCTCTCTGCTATGACCTACCCAACTAGGTATAGCTCACAGCTTCATTTAAGTACACAAGCCCCTTCACCACAAGGTAGGGCTCCAGAAGGTGCCTTTTACATACTGAAAGTTTATTTCAGGGTGCCCCACCAGAGATGCCAACCAATAGAGTTCATTTCAAGAGTCCCATTTATGTACCCATGACAACTATTACATATATACCTGAAACCATTTTAAACCTAGAGGACAGTTTATATTTAACAAACTCACTCTTATTTATAATATATACTATACCAAAACTGGGAATACCGTTCAATGTGGAAAGTTACTGTGTGAATCCCTAACTGCAGTGTAACATGATACTAACATACAGATCTTTTACAACCAGTTGCTTGATGTATCTTTACTGTTTTTGTCCCCTTTTTATAGGAAAGATGACCGAGATTATGCTTTAAAACAAATAGAAGGTACTGGAATTTCTATGTCTGCATGCAGAGAAATAGCAGTAAGTAGAATTTTGTTTTTTACATTTTGTGATTTAAAAGTGTATTTTAATAGTACAATGTATACAGTAAGAACAAACTGCAATAATGTAAGATGGGCTATATGGGAGCATGTCACCAAAAACCTACCAAAGTTTTTCATGTCCATTTTTCCAACATGTGTGGCCCTGGGTTTTCCAGTAAGCATTATGACAAATAATCCTATCGTATGTATGTATGTATGGTGGTGATATGCAAGATGAGGGAAGGGTGTGTTATAGTGGTAAACATGTTGGCTGTAAGTAATTCATGATAGACAGTCAGCATCACCTCTCTGTCAATCACTCCATTGGCTTCCCTTAGCTTCAAGAATAACATTTTAAATCATGACCCTAACTTACAAAGCCCTCAATAATAATAATGCTCCCCCTTACATCTCTGCTCTCATCTCCAAATACTTCCCCACCCGCCCTCTTCGTTCTGCTAATGACCTTCGTTTTCTACAACTCTTGTCACTTCCTCTCACTCGCGCCTCCAGGACTTTTCTCGTGCTGCCCCTAGTCTCTGGAACTCCTTGCCTCGCTCCACCAGTTTATCCCCTTGCCTCAAAACATTTAAAACCTCACTAAAAACGCATCTCTTTAAAGAAGTGTATCCCCTTCCACCCTAACACACTTATCACCTCTCTCATCTCCCTTAGATTGTAAGTCTGTGAGTTTCTATCCTAAGTACTTTGAGCTAGGAATCCAATGTCCATGGTGAATTCCCAAAGACAGGGCCCTCCTTCCTTTGCTAAATGTTAATCTGTATTTATCACCTAATTTTATGTACAGCGCTACGGAATATGTCGGAGCATTATAAATAAACTATAATAATAATAATAGACATCTTCAAAAGTAACATACAAAAAGTTTTTGAAACCCACCAATTTTTTTTTCTGTCCTCTTTAGGTATAACTTGAAGAAGAGATCTCTAGGTTTAGATCGCTCCTTTACTCTTTGTTAACGATATTTTAAGTTAATCCTCAGATTTTTGGGCAACATATTTTTAGGATTATAAAAAAGATGGCATTTAAAGATTTCATGTTTATGTACAACTTGATTTTCTACAGTCTTCAGTTTTCCTTACTGAGGCTGCTTCTGTCTCAACATGGTGTGTGATTGTTAACTCTTGCATTAATATTAATGAGAGTACTGGTGGTAGTAACTGTTGCATTTCTATTGTGCAAACAGAGCTTCATCTCTGCATTCACGGCCTCCAAACTATATTAAGAATTCCTTGACTGGATAATTGCATTAAAAAGTAATAAGTAAAATATGTTGGTTTACATTCTAAAAATGTTGCCTATTTTCAAGTGAATATCCATGTGTATGTCTGAAGACAAGGTAATAAGCTCGTTTCCTGTTGAAAAACTTAAAAATTGCAGTGTTGGCACTACACTGCAGGACATTCAGAGGAGATTACAATGTTACACTTTGGTTTTTAGTTAAAAAAAAAAAAAATGTTAATATGGCCCTGTTATAGCAAGTGGTTGATAGAAGTAATTCCTTCAAAAGAAAATCTGAAATAATGGTAGCACATGTATATTCTTTTGTATATTATTATATTATTTTAATTGGTAGTGTTAATTGCTGCATGTAGGTATGAATGTCAACTAAATTGTACATACAGTTTCACAAGTTTAGTTTAGCAGTTAGCTTACATTTGGGCTTTATTTTATTTTTCCTTTTGAATTTTTCAGTTTTGCCCTCAAGCAGAGCTGCTCATCTCCTCCTACAGGGGCTGTAGCTTGCTCTGTCTGGGGAAAAAAAGAAAACTGACCAGTCACTCTGATTCAATCAGAGCAAGTTCATTAAAGGTGGCAGGCTTATGATGGGCCATGCACTGTCTCTGAGCGGGCCTATGACAGAGCTGCAATGTTACAATACAGCTGTAACCTCTCTAGACTAGGGATTGACAACTGTATCATAAAACATAGGAGATAGACATACATTTTTTAGGAACCATGGTATGGGTTATATATATAATAACTAAAAAGGTAGGAGTCTGCAGTAAGGTTTTAGGAGACATGCTCATGGGACTTGTCAAGCCCTTGTGTATACCATGGGCCGGAGCTATTGACATCATAGCTCAGACTGCTTCCAATCTCAATGATGATCCAGTCCCCCAGGAAGGTGTTGAAAGGTGGCATTGCTTGAGGAGAAAACAAACAATTTCAAAATCAAGAAAACATTAACTTTTTTTATTTTATTTTTTAAACTGCATACTGATTTTAAAGTTATGACAACAAACATAGGAGCTTTACTTTTGTACTTTAATGTAGAATTGTATGAATTGAATCTTTATATTTATTAACGTAATCATTTAAGGAATTTAAAATGACACTTATAAAGACCATGTACAAGCAATGTGTTTGTTTTTCCCTGAAATGGATTTATGTGCTTAATAAATTAAATTGTCTAATTAAACTCTTTGACAATTGTCATTTCATCTGCTTATTTATCAATTACTAAGTAGGCTAAACCTTGTATAACATTATTTGTACATCTATAAACTTTGTCATTTAGGAATCATACAGCATTTACTGACCATTCTGTAGGTATACAAGACATATTTTGCACTGACCACTTCCTCTAGTACTTTAGACTGAGGAAATGGCCTGATTGTGCCTATCCTTTGCGTCGTGTTTACCTAACCTGTTAAATGTATTGATGGAATCTTGTGACTCCAAATTGGATTTTGGGGAGCCTTACATGCTGTTTTCATCATCCAAAAGCTCTACCATGACTTCACAACCTCAGTCCCTAGAACCTCTTTCCTGGACCGTTTGTATAATACATTTTGCGCAGTATGACCTTTTGGAATAATTGTCTCCAGACTTCCATGGAACACATTTTTAGGAAATTCTTAATTTTTATAAACTTTTTTTAGGTAGAAGAAGTATTAGATCATAATTGTGCAGTCAATATCTGTATTACATGTCTGTTTTATGATATGCCAAATAGCAAGTAAGTGGAATACCTCTTCATAAATGAACTGCAAATTAAAAGTGTGGATAAAAGGTAAGGTATGTTTTACATTTATTGAGCAGGGGTTCACAAATTTTAATACCACACTTAGGAGTCAGTAAGACTGCTGAAGAGCAAGATAGGCAGTAATGTGTGTATGCAGCTTTATGTAAAATTAGCAAAAAAGTTAGGAGCCAGAAGTCACATGTTTGGAGATTGGCCTTCTGGGATTTATCTAGCCTTGTTGTAGATACCCTTACAGGGTCCCTTGTTGTTACCTTAAAAATGAAATGACTCTAGTCAGCAATCATTACCCTGAGAATATAGTCATTATTTATACAACACTACAGATGACTGGTTATTATATGACCCAATGGGCATAGTTGAGAACCAGCCTGTTTATATAATTATAAACATTACACAGCAAATTGCAACTAGATAACCATCGCCAGAGAACCGTAACAAAAGGGCCGAAGGCCAGCCATATGTAGGATCTTCCAGATGCAAGAGCTATACCTTATGTGATTTGAGGGCTCTTCAGTTGAGAGTCTGTTTTTATCGATACTGATCGATTTTGCTCCATCTGAAGTTATCTGCACCAGGTGTTTTTTTTACTTAATTCCTTCCTCCTTGTTCTCATAATGCAACTTTTATTTTTAATAGAGAAAAAAAAAACTTGATTTGCTTTTCTGCAGTAAAAAATAAACACATGAAATATACAATCGGTCCATTTCCCATTAGAGCTTTGGCAGTCACTGAAAAACCACTAATAATCAATTGGTGGAAGTAAAGATATGTAAATGCACCTGGAATGCTCATCAGTAAGATACCAAACGGAATAGGACAGGATGGTGTGTAAATGAACATCACATGTATAATAAGTGTGCGATCATTTAGATATACGTAAAAAGCAATGTGTCTTGGTATTCAAATCCCTAGTATCAAAAAACATTTGACTTGGTCCCTAAACTATGTGAGAAATACTATATTAGATTTCACATACTTGAAGATTATCACTTCATTTCTTGCCAACTGGTATATCATAGTTGGATTTCAAGTACTGTTGAATGAATGGTGCATGATCCGTTTTGTGTGTCGTTGCTGCTTTTGACATGGTTGACCATGTCTCTTTCTCAGGCACTTTTTTCTAAAGCTGCCAATTTCTATTTCTGTTCTCTGTTTACATGTTTATTCTTATCCAAGAATGGATTTTTAAGATTTTTTTTATAATTAGAGTTGCAAATCTTTCTCACCTTGCTTGATCTGTCTTCATCTTTACTATCTCCCATCACGGTTTAATTCTTTGGGTTATACTTTACCAATGATAAATGCTTTTATGAAGGATATTGTTATACATATCAAATAATGTATTCCTAGCAATTAAAATGATCTCCACTTTTTACATTTTTTTTTGATGTGCATTGATGCGGACTTGGAAGGAGTTAGCTGTTTAAAAGTTATTAAAGTATTGTGGCTCAAGTAGTGCTAAGTATTTGAGGTTACATAGGAAAATAGGCACAAACATTGGGCAAAGGTGCTTATGTGAAGTTTAATCCTTTAACTTAATCTACTTTTCCTAAAGGTCTACTGAAGTGTCAGAAATATAGAGGCACATGCATTTAAGTATGGGGGGGGAGGGGGACATGTATTTTTAAGAAAGTAAAACCATTCAATTATACTTGATTGTTTAAGAGGGACTGTTGAAAATAAGATCTCTGTGATGGTTGCACAATGTTATGAGACCAACATTAGGAAGTGCAACTCACAGTAGGATAACCTCCCAGGTTACAAAAAAGCGGAGCAAATGAACACAGGATGGAATAAATGCATTTAATAGTTAAAAAGTGAAAAGGTTTTATTTACTAAACTCCTAAAAAGAATTTCACTAAAATAGGTTATTCAATGTAGCATAGTATAAATATGACCCTTCAGTGGTTCTTAACTAGATGGTCACTTCTTCTATATATATCCATATAAAACCCATTATTTGAACTGGTATTTTCTCGTATTATCTCGAGCCTTCCACAATGCTGTTCTTATACTGCGATTTAATAACATGTATATTATGACATCGCCTATAACACTGCAGCTGGTGAAATATGTAATATTATTTTGTTACTATTGTTTCTTTTCCACTCTGAACTCTTTCTTAACACAGTATGGAATTAGGTTATGATGTTACATCAATCTGTTAGAGTGCTCAGATCTTTTCATCCCTTAGCAACATTTCTTATAACTCAAATTTGTATTATTTTTCAGCTTCTTCGAGAACTGAAACACCCAAATGTCATTTCTCTACAAAAAGTGTTTCTCTCCCATGCCGACAGGAAGGTCTATCTTCTGTTTGATTTTGCTGAACATGATTTGTGGGTAAGACATATTGCATTTACATGCTCTTAAACACTTGCCTAATGTGGTTAACAAGATGGTGTCGTTTGTCATTTGTAGTAAGAAAACATAATTTCAGTCCTTCCTTGGTTTTGCCAAAGGTAGTAAAGCTTTGAAAGTACATGTAATTAAACAACTATAGAATTAATTTATTTATAGTTATGCTTCTGTTGAATTTACCATTTTAGTGACAAAACTTTTGAGTCAGAGTTTAATGTCTGACAAAAGGGAATTTTCTCACTCCGTGCATTTTAGTATATGACTTTTACCCCAGATGGGTACATGGATCCTCCCCTCTATTTTTATGTTCATCTATCTCCATCCCTGACACAAAGGGGAATGACCGTATCAAGAGTGGACAGGGCAGAAGGTATTCCTAGGGGTGTCCAATAATCTCCCCTATATTTTAGTTGCTGTAACTGCATTCTACATAGCGTATCCGGTATTCTATCTTGGGTACAAAAACACAACGGAAGACATAAACCTGAAGACAGGCATCCTATAATAGTGTGTTCTGTGAGGTAGTGACCACTTAGGGTGCAGACTTGTGGAAATCTCCTAAATTATATCTGGGTAGGCTAGAGATGAAATGCAAGGCAAGATTTCTCTGCAACCACCAGACATATTTTTCAACCATAAATGGCTTTTGTCATTGTGAAGCTACTTTTCTCCTTAAGCACAGTGAGCAAGGGGCCCACATCTGGGTTAACCTCTATCCCTTAGGGAGACCTGTGCAGAAGAGATTTGCCTGGCATTTAGGTTCTGCCTGCCATTAGGGGCGAGACTAGAGAGATTTGCTTCAAGACATTTCTCTTTTATAGTAGAACAAGAGAGCAAAAAGACCCTGCAACCTGGGTGGACACTATCACATAGGACACCCTATTTCAAGGCTCAACATTTACTGGCCGTCGGGTCGCTCTGGTGACCACAAAATGCTTACTAGCAACTCTCCAGTGCCCAATGTTTGAGGTGTGTCTGCTGGATTTATACAGGGCAGTGGGTTAACTGAGGAATGTTTTCTGCACTTGAATGGATGGAGTACTGTGCATGGAATGTAGCTCTGCCCCTCCAGCCAAGCAGGTGGACAAATATATTGAGAGGGTTCCTGTGCTACGGCTACATCAGCCAGCAGTGATAATAGGGCTGTGAAAGTCCTTCCTGTGCACAGCTAGCATGGAGGGAGTGAGGAGACCGGGTAAGGGCTGCAGTTATGGATACAGAGAGTTGGACACAGCAAACGAGCGAGGTGGGACATGCAAGTGTGTGTATACACATGTACACAACTCCACTTGTGTTATTAGTGACACTTTTATGCTCCTAAACTTTGGTACTGTCTCCTAGGTTTTGAACAAATCTGTACAGGCCTGTCCTATTAAGTAATGTCTGTCCGCAGGTGTGCTCTCTCTCTCTCTCTCTCTATATGCAAATACCTTTGGTTCTTCCTACGGGTTATAGGCTAACCCAGATGTGGCCCCTTGCTCATCATGCTTAGGAAGATCAGTAGATCCAAATGTTATAAGCCAATTATGGCTGAACATGTGTTCAGGGATAGCTGTTTGTCTCATGCAGAGGAGCGTTGCCTCTCTTTTTGGAGTGGGTACGGACTGGTTCAGGAGGTTTCTTCTCTGTAATAACATGAGGGAGGAAAAAGTCTGCGTATCCTGGCCGAACTCTATTAATAATAATATTATCCTTTATTTGTAACACACCAATATATCTCATTGCATAATACAGAGGTAAGTACCAGGCAAAATACACTTAAAACATTGGAAAAGAATGGAGGGCCATGTCTGAGCTTTAAAGACACTATTAAGTGATGTTACTCACTTTTTTTTAGCAGGCTTTACTATGATTAAAAATTAGTGAGGCTGATTGATGTTAAGCTAAACCTTTTTAAATTATCATTTCTTATGGGTTTTATTAGGTAGTGGTAACTAAGGTATCTTTAAAATATGAGGATGATCTGGTTCACTGTAAATTAGCAATAGGGAAAGAGCGTTTACCTTGAGTTTTAGGATAGCTACTTTCCATTAGCATCTGATTTGAGTAACTAGGAAGTAGGTTAAGATAAGAACGATGATGAACTGTGATTTGGTCGTAGGTGTCCCACACATTTAAAAACAAAAATATTGTTTCCCTTTTTTATTTACAGCAAAAACTAAAAAACAATCTTTGGTAATTGCTAAAATCTTAGTTGGTTTATTTAGCCCACAGCAAGATTTAACACTCAACATATTGCCGCAGACCAAACTAGCAGACTGGGAATATTGCAAAAATGCCTATGTGTATTGCATTGATTTGAGTAACCTTTGTTATTCTCACTTGACATAAGTCTATGAAAATGGCTAAATCTCTTTTCTTAATATTCTGTGCTTTCTGATTCATCCAAATTACACAATAAGAAAAACATGCAGCCAAGAAAGTAACACAATATGTGTACTACAGACTGTTCATATTCACATGCATACCTGCATGTTTTGTTTTTTTAATTCTAATTGAGAAGATGAGAACAATAAATAACAATAAAATGTTCAACTGTTTGGACTTTTATTTGACACCCTTGAAAAGGGAATAATATGAACACCAACATCAAATATTTCTATCTGCAGCTTTAAGACCACAAAATATTCCCAGCTATTGCCATATGGTGGTTTTGCTGCATTCTGTTTATTTTCCACTTAGAAGTGTAATGAGATTTCCATGAATATCCCTTCCGGAGTTTGCATTCTGTATTAGAGGTGGCGAGTCTACTGGAGCCTTTCAGTTAACTGCTTCAGTGTGTGGGACTGGAGACGTGGTGTTACAGGTGTCTGGAGAGTACCGACCATGCAAAATCACATTCCTTTTGTTATTGAGAACAGGACCGGGGTTTCATCTTTGTTTTATTCATGATTTTCTATATGGCTTCCATTTAGTGCTTGGCTTTGTTTATTGGCTTTTGCATAAAATTGCTTTGCCTCTCGCTGAATAAACCTACCAGATAAAGATAGTGCAATGGCTCTTAGAGTGAACTTAATGGAGCAGAGTCTCCTTTCAGTCCAGTATACTAAAGCACTGTGCTGCTGTATCAAATGCCAGCGCCGAGCTTCCGCCACTGGCTGGGAGTCTTAGAAAGGGGATTTTGAACGTGCATTTCTAAGCCGGCAATAGTCCAAAATCTTGTCTTTCATCAGCTTGACTTCCACTCTCATATAATCACTTTGCTAGCTGTGCTTCTTAAAGGGATTCCTTCATATGCTTCCTATAAGTATCAGGTGGATCATTTCATAAAATAAATTCTCCACTCAGCACAGTTGTCTTAACGTTTTCTGCTTGGCGTAATTATTGAAACATGATTACTAAATGTTTTAAATGTTTTTCTCCTTGTTTTTTTTTGTTTTTTGCATGTGCTATAGCGGCAGAGCTTTGTAGGGACTGTTTGAAAGGTTTCAGTGAGCAGAAATGGAAGGTTTAAGCACTTGCTAATAAAATGATATTTAGATACCTTCCTTGTCCCTTTAAAGAGCTTTAAAGTGGCTTTATTTTACTAGCCTTTTTTTGTATTACTAATATTCTTTAGATGTTGCGGTTGTTGGTGTTTTTCGTAATATATTGTTTTTTGGGTGGTTGTAATTATTGGCACCAATCTGCCTTGCAGCCCTCCAAACGTAGTGCTATGTCCAACACAACGGAAATCGGAAGGTTAAGAAAAATAGAGAAATTATGGAATGGATTGTGTGAATCATGCTTTATAGAGAATTATGAAGGGGATTGTGATTTAAATACATTTAACAAGGATTACATTTGTATGTCAACATTTCCTTTGAATGATACCCACAATAATTTTACTTTTTTTTTTTTTTATCAGGAACCATCTCTCAGAAAATGTACTGCTGAGACAATATGCCTGATAGGCTAGGACACAACACTGCACAATGAGCCCTACAGAGTCTGGGTTATGGGCACAATTGCACAGGGACTGTTTGATTTTAGTCAGTAAAATACATTTTAAGCACTTCTTAATAAAACAAGTGCATACACTTAAATAATACATAGGTATATGACATAGCTAGTAAAATCCAGAAACTTTCCATATCCCCTTTTATGTACATGTTAAATTTATGATGATTTTCAGATGCTTCATCACATTAATCATTCTGCTCTGATTTCTAACTTATCACATATAATCGTTTTCATAGTGTAACGCTCCAGACAGGAGCGCATGCGCACTATGAAAACTATTGAGCAATGCTCAGTGCACGGCATTAGACGCGTCTGCGCATTGCCTGTGCGCCTCAGTTTCGCCTGCGCACCATGTGCGGTGCATGTGCATTGCGCACTGGAAGGGCTGGCAGGGAGGAGGTGAGAGAGTCACAGGGCAGGGAGGAGGAGGTGGGAGAGACACAGGGCAGGGAATAATGTCCTGTCATGTTTGACGGTCAAGTTACTAGTAAATAGTAATACAATGAGTTTTTAAGATTGTTCAGTGTTTGTAAAGATTCAAACAATTAAGAAAAAAGTAGAGACCACCAAAGTAACCAATAGTTAAACTTTGTCCTTTTTTGTACCATCATACAGAATATTCATTATATTTTTCTAAATATATTACAAACACTTCCCATGTTTTTTTTTGTATATATACTTAACTGGCATTTTTTTGAGGACCTTTTTATTGTTTGATTTAAAATGCTTTCCAGTATGTTTTCTTAACCTAGAATATACATTTTTGTTTCTTTCAGCACATAATCAAGTTTCACAGAGCCTCTAAAGCAAACAAGAAACCAGTGCAGTTACCTCGGGGAATGGTGAAGTCGCTACTATACCAGATTTTAGATGGCATTCACTATCTGCATGCTAACTGGGTCTTACATAGAGATTTGGTAAGTTAATCATTTATTTACATACAGTTGAAAAAAATGTGTGCTTTCTCTGAAGTTAAACCAGTAGTCAAAATGTTAATAAATATAAATATATATATATAAATATATATATATAAATATATATATATATATATATATATATATATATATATATATATATATACATACATACATACATACATACATACATACATACATACATACATACATACATACATACATACATACATAGGAAAAATCTGTGAGCCCAGGCACCGGAAATCTTTAGTTCTGGAAACTATTTCAGATCTTGAAATATAATGTATCACTGTGAAGGGAACCCTCTCAGGGTCCTTGAAACACCTGTGTTACTATAAAATTCACCTGACTCCTTAGCAGGGCTGGCAATTTATTTGGCGTCAGGGCTCTTAAAATTGGTACTTCTGGCTCCTAAATATATTTCTAAAGTATATTGTTTCTCAGTTAAGGGATTCATTCCAAGTGCCTAGTAACTGCCTATCTGGCTCAGAATAAAATCTTCCTGGATATCTCTGTCCGCCTAGGGTATTCTGGATTGCAGTGGATATTTTTTTCATCATAAGAGGACTATTTGTGTGAAATGTATCCCCTGCAGTCGAATCTGATTAGAAACTTTTTCATAAACATAGAGTTAAGTGTAGAGGAGTATCTCAAACATACGACCAGAATTGCCAGGAAGAATGTCACATATCTCATCCACTGGTTATTTATCTGGGTCAGTTCTGTTATGAACAGTCATGCTGTGTGTCCAGTTGAGCTCTGGGGTTTGTATGATTGATTTCAAAAAATTCTGTTTTAAACCCAAATGGTTCCATCTTTAAGCCTACCACAGGATTTACTAAATTTAAATACCACTTTAGTTTGGGAAGGTATACTTTGTGAAGTATATAATAAACTTAAAAGATTAGCCTGAGACCTTCCATGTTCCCAGTTTATTTTTTTTATAAAACTGTAGGTGTGTCCAGCTCTACAGACTGAGAGATAAGCCCTGTGATTGGTGGACATCCGTTTCCCTATAGCAGAGGTAGACAAGGCTGACCTGAGTCCAATTAGGACCTCCTTACCCTTTCTCCTAGATATATACTGCAATGTAATGTTTATGGTTTTATATGGTCTCAAGTTTCAAAAGCTTAAATAAGCTATCCGTTAATTGTTGTAAGTCTTCAATATGATAATGTCCTTTCTGTTCATTTGACTTCATTTTCATTAATCTGAATCTTCATTTTTCTAGTCCAAATCTAATAGGTTAATTCCACTTCCATATACTCTTAATTTCCTGCTTTATAATATAGAGAATTTTAAAGGCATATCCAAGTTTCATGGATTAATACATTTCTGCACTCTATAGGTAAAAAGCAACCTATATGTATGCCGCACATCTCCATAAAACATTTTATTTTTAATAATATTTAAGAAATCCCTCTATTGAATATGTTGACACCACCAGGGCCGTCTACACGGGCCTCTGATCCCCACCCAATCAGCATGCAGCATTAGGAGATCAATGTTAAAGGGATATCTAAGTTTCCTGGATTATGAATGCATCTGATGGAGGAGAATCAGATGTGTATGAAAAAAATGTTTGCATGTAAAAATACCAAAATAAACATTTTAACACTTACCTTGAAGTTAGCAAAATCTATTGTTATTTCTGACAGTTTAAAATTAAGTTCAACACCCCTCCTTTTTGTTTTGGCCAATCTGGTTAGAGAAAGATTTCAAATATAGCACTATGCTATTTTTCAATAAAAACAAATAAAGTAGGTAAAATTTACCTTTTTATATTTTGATGCCACCATCTCCACAGTTTTTTGTTTAAATCTGTGTTCTGTTTGAATTGAGAAATTAAAACATTTCTTTACCATGGAACATTTTATCAATTATTTATAAAATAATTTGACTCCTCCTCATTCTACTCCCTCCCCACAAAAAAAACACCTGAAATTAACAATTTATTTTACCAAGTAACATTTGCAATAACGAGAACATATTTGTAAAAGTTTGCCACACAGCATTGAGTTGTGGAAAATTTGATTCTACACTCATTTATATTCAGTAGAGCCCTCTGGCTCTGAGGGATTATCAGGACATTTGTTTCTTCCCGAGCAGTGAGTACTAATGAGGATTTTGCTAGATAAAGGCAAGGTGCATGGAGTCTGATGTTGACATAAACTGACTGAGCCCTGATTTGCTCTGGTCACTGCTCTATATTTAAATTATTAAATCCCTGGCCTTTAAATTAGCTGCCACAGTGTCGGAGCTTTAAGGGCTTTCAGCTCTCTCCTATAATCCTTTTAATAAGGTTTATTTCTTCTTGTGCTCGTTTTTATTTTGCTTTTCATCTGTGACAAAATATTATTTTTTAGAGATTATCATTATAAATATCTTCCTGGTATTAATAAAGGTAATTTTCTATCAAGCTATAGGAACAATAGAATGTGAAGGCTGTCTGAAAATTAGTGACCAGGAAAAGGCAGATGAGCTAAATAGGTTCTTTTCTTCGGTATACACAAGGGAGGTACAAGTGGTTGGGACACTGTGACATAATGGGGCTACACTACCTTTGCCAAATAATTGGTTAACACAGGAAGTAATCCAAAAGAGGTTGGAAAAAATAAATGTTAATAAAGCCCCGGGTCCTGATGGAATACATCCAAGGGTACTAAGGGAACTGGGTTCTGTAATAGCCAAACCATTATATTTAATTTTTCAAGATTCACTCAACACAGGGTCTCTACCAGATGACTGGAGAAAAGCTGATGTGATACCTATATTTAAAAAAGGGAGCAAGAGCAAATCCGGGGAATTATAGACCAGTGAGCATCACTTCTGTAGTGGGGAAGCTTTTAGAAGGGTTAATAAGGGATAACATACAAGAATATGTCTATTTGAACAGGATTATAAGTAGGAGTCAACATGGATTTATGAGGGATAGGTCATGTCAAACAAATCTAATTAGTTTCTATGAGGAGGTTAGTAGGAACCTGGATCAAGGCAACTCAGTGGATGTAGTCTTTTTGGATTTTGCAAAGGCTTTTGATACAGTGCCACATGGGAGACTATTGGGCAAACTAAGGGATACAGGAATTGCAGTAAATATCTGCTCATGGATTGAGAGCTGGCTAAAAGACAGGAAGCAAAGGGTTGTTGTAAATGGAACATACTCCGATTGGACTAATGTGGTAAGTGGGGTTCCTCAGGGTTCAGTATTAGGTCCTCTCCTTTTTAACATATTTATTAACGACTTAGAGGTAGGATTGGAGTGTGGGGTCTCCATTTTTGCTGATGACACAAAGTTGTGCAAGGTAATTAAATCAGATAATGATGTGCTTTCCCTCCAAGGGGATTTACATAAAATTGAGGAATGGGCATCTAAATGGCAGATGAGATTTAATACGAATAAATGTAAGGTTATGCATCTGGGAAGGAAAAATAGCCATGCAATTTATAATCTTAATGGAGCAAATCTAGGTGTATCAGATATTGAAAGGGATTTGGGAGTGCTTGTGGACAACCACCTAGGTAACAGTGCTCAAAGCCAAGCAGCAGCTGCAAAGGCAAATAAAATATTAGCATGTATTAAGAAGGGTATAGAAGCCAGGGAAGCAAATATAATTCTGCCACTATACAAATCTCTAGTACGCCCTCATTTGGAATATGGAGTACAGTTTTGGGCACCACTTCATAAAAACGACATTTTAGAGCTGGAAAAGGTACAGAGAAGGGCAACAAAACTAATAAGGGGAATGGATGGGCTAAGTTATAAAGAAAGACTAACCAAATTGTATTTTCTCTAGAAAAAACGCGTCTAAGAGGAGATATGATTACCTTATATAAAAACATCCAGGGTCAGTATAAAGATTTGTCAGGGGAGCTTTTTGTGCCAAGAGGTTTTCAACTGACAAGAGGATATCCCTTGAGGTTAGAAGTAAAAAGATTCCACCTTAAGGAAAGAAAAGGGTTCTTCACAGTAAGGGTGGTTAATCTGTGGAATTCTCTGCCAGAGGAGGTGGTGACAGCGCATTCGATAGATAACTTTAAAAGGGGACTAGATTTATTTCTAATTAAAAAGGGAATTCAGGGTTATCATGGATAATTAGAGAGACAGTATTGATCCAAATTTTTTACATTTCCCTTTGAGACAATTGGCTAAGTCTCGCTTGTGTTTTTTTTTTTTTTTTTTTGCCTTCCTCTGGACTAATTAATAATAAAAAAAAAATTGATTAATAATTATTTAACTAATGAATTAATAGTTAATCTGCATATTGCAGATCAGAGGAGATCTTAAAAGGTTGAACTTGATGGACTGAAAGTCTTTTTTCAACCTTTAATACTATGTAACTATGTAACTACAGTATCAGCTCAAAATTATCATTTTCTGATGGATTTCTTGAGGGACTTTAAAAGATTTTTTCTTTGAGTCTTAAACAAAATACAAATAAAAAAAATAGGAGGATTATTGCATGTATTTTAGAAATAGACATGCAAAGGAATGTTACTCTGTATCATGGTTTGCCTGAATTCCCCATATCCAGTAATTCTGATGTTTCAACCTGATAATTTTGGCCAGTCAATGCAAACAGATAAAACATCCCAGGATGCTTTTTTCCCCTAGTCTATCCAATTAGAAACAACTGTTGCACCTGTGACTGGTAAAGAGCCAATGCTAGGAGAAAGTTTGATAACTATAACACTGAAAAGTAAGTTAAGAAGCTTTCTCAAGCTTCATTTTTTTTGTTTACTTTTGTATGTAGCATTTAGATGATTCTCTGATTACAATGTAACCATTTTCTAGTGAATCTTCACAGTTTCTAGTTCGTTTCTAATTTATTTGATTTAAGAATTCAATTCTCTAGTCTGGATGGTTTAGCAAACTTCTATTTTTCTTTTAAGTTGTATAAAATCTTGTAATAGTCAGCAAATACTTTTCCTATCTATAGAGTCTTCATACAAATTTATCCATCCTGAGCTATTGTACAAAGGTATATAATTAGCTTTATATAGATCTGCCAATTTACTGGTTATGTTAACCCTTAAATACTTAATATGTGATTTAGACCATGAAAATCAAAGTTTTGCTTAAGATAATGAATCTCTGGTTGAGGGATAGCAATACCTAATGATTCTGTCTTAGCAACATTTATTTTGAGTCCAGAAAGGTTTCCAAAATGAGTAAGAATTTGTAGTAGTTTAGGAAGTGAGGTGGCAGGTTTTTTGAATTAACCTAGAAAGTCATCAGCAAAGATACTGCATTTGAAATGATGGTGACCAATCTGAATCCCATGGATATCTGGATTTGATCATATAGACTGAGCAAGTGGCTCTATTGCGAAGGTGAAGAGTAAGGGGGAGAGGGGACATCCCTGTCTGGTGTCCCGTTGAACCTCAATGGGCACTGTGGATTTGCCTGGTAATTTCAACCTTGCTTTGGGAGATCTATAGTAGGTCTCAATCGGGTCCATAAATGTTTCCCAAAGACAAATTTGAGTAATACCGCTTTAAGATAAGGCCATTCTAAAGTATCAAAAGCCTTTTCTATATCTAAGGCCAATAAGCAGGTTGGTATACGGCTTTGGGTCTATAGAGTTTTAAAGAGAGAACAATCTTCTTTTTTTTTTTTTTTTTTTTCTCCTAGGACTTTTTTTTTGTATTTCTTTTTATCTCCATTTTTATCAGTGCATGGTTGGACCACGTTATTGATCCAATCTCTGTGCTAGTAATATTTTCCAAAGTAACCTGGTATATGTATGTTTATGAAAAAAAAATATGTACCGTATATACTCGAGTATAAGCCGAGGCGCCTATTTTACCACAAAATACTAGGTAAAATGAGTGACTCGAGTAAGCCGTGGGTGGGAAATGTGCTGCCCCCTGTGTCCCTCTTGTGCCCTCTGTGTCCCCCTCTTGTGCCCCCCACTCCCTCCCGTGTCTCTTCCCCCTCTCCTTTCCCTGTGTCTCTTTCCCCCCTCCTCATTCTCAGCCTCCCTCCTCGTCCTCAGCCTCCCTCCTCGTCCTCAGCCTCCCTCCTCGTCCTCAGGAGGAGGGGGGTGCGTTTAGAATGAGGAGGAGGGGGGGCGTTTAGAATGAGGAGGGGGGGCGTTTAGAATGAGGAGGAGGAGGGGGGGCGTTTAGAATGAGGAGGAGGAGGGGGGGCGTTTAGAATGAGGAGGAGGAGGGGGGGCGTTTAGAATGAGGAGGAGGAGGGGGGGCGTTTAGAATGAGGAGGAGGAGGGGGGGCGTTTAGAATGAGGAGGAGGGGGGGGGGCGTTTAGAATGAGGAGGAGGGGGGGCATTTAGAATGAGGAGGAGGAGGGGGGCGTTTAGAATGAGGAGGGGGAGGGAAAGACACGGGTTAGAGAGACACGTGGGGGGGGGGGGAGAGTGACTCGAGTATAAGCTGAGGGGGGCCTTTTTTAGCCTTAAAAAAAGGGCTGAAAAACTTGGCTTATACTCGAGTATAGACGGTAATCTTTCATCTGTGTGAAAAGCTCTCCTCCAACCATTGTAAAGTTTAAAGCTTATTACACTTCTGTAGACATTATTAGACTTCCTAATTGTTAATTTATCTGGAAGTGGTCTTGAAGATTTTTTTCTCGAGTTCAGAATCTAGATATTTAGATCTCCACATCTCCTCTTTTGATATGTAATGTATATTTAATTCAGGAATATATTTTGATTGTGGTTAAGAGCATATATGTTTACTATAGTATAGTGTTCTCTAATGTCCCTATCCAAATTATCAGCCTTATTAAATTGCGATTTGGCCAGTTGAAAAGGGCTCTCTATAAGCACATACTATATTTTTTTACAGAAGTTTTTAGTTATTGAAGACCTTTTTTTTAATAGAAGTTCACTAACTAATAACTTCTGTAAAAAATATAAGATCTGTGCTTATATAGAGCCCTATTCAATTGGCCGAATCGCAATTTAATAAGGCTGTATATATTTTACGTCCATATCAAGTTCTTTATATTTTATAGAACTATAATTTTCTTATGAAAGAGTATTGAAACGCCTCTAGCTTTACTTTTTATTGTTGTTGCTAATTTTGATGTTATAGATCCTATGTGGCAAACTTGGTCCTTTTATTGCTTATCCAATGAGTTTCTTGAAAACATATAGGCCCTCATTCAATTGCAATTTTGCCAATTGAATAGGGATCTAAATAAGCACATAGCATATATTTTTTTAAGAAGTTTTTAGTTAGTAAGCATCTATCCAAAAGCAAGGTTTTCACTAACTAAAAACTTCTTTAAAAAATATATGCTATGTGCTTATTTAGAGCCCTATTCAATTGGCCAAATTGCAATTGAATGAGGCACATAATGTCTGCTTCTTCTTTATGGAAGATATCCATCGCTGGACGTCTCTTAAATGTGGAATTCAGGTTATTCTGCAATAATATTTTAAGACCTAAAGACCTTACTCAACTGCCTATTTAAACTTTGATGCTCCATCTCTCCTTTTTATTGCCTTCTACCTTCCACTTTTTTTGACATTTTGCTAACAATTTTAAAAAATACAACTGTCTCAATTTTCTCTCTTACCAGTAGTAATATATTACATTCTGTCACTGAAAGATCTTAACTGGCTATGAGAGAAAAAGGCTGACTAATCTTTCCAGAACAGTCTAAGGGGTCTAGGTAGTGGGTGGCACTCGCCTGGCAAGGAAATGCTGAATTTGGGTTGTCTACTAAGGCCCAATCGTCCTTTTCAGGCAAGGGGGTTGGGTTTAGCGTCCCCTTCTGCACCTCAGCGCAGGGCTCCCTGGCCAGATCTCGCGTAATCTCTACTAATGTGGTATACTAGATTGTTTTTTTCTTTTTTTTACCCCTCCCCTTTCCTTCCCTTTTGCTTTCTCTATTTCCCTCCATGTCTCTCTACTCTTATTAGTTTTTAATATCAATTTGTGAACTAATCATGTTAAACTTTTTGTGAGATAATCCCTCTATTGAATTTTCTATTTTGTCCCCGATTTACCCTCTCTCCCTCCCCTTCTCCTCTCTCCCTCCCCTTCTCCTCTCTCCCTCCCCTTCTCCTCTCTCCCTCCCCTTCTCCTCTCTCCCTCCCCTTCTCCTCTCTCCCTCCCCTTCTCCTCTCTCCCTCCCCTTCTCCTCTCTCCCTCCCCTTCTCCTCTCTCCCTCCCCTTCTCCTCTCTCCCTCCCCTTCTCCTCTCTCCCTCCCCTTCTCCTCTCTCCCTCCCCTTCTCCTCTCTCCCCTCCCCTTCTCCTCTCTCCCTCCCCTTCTCCTCTCTCCCTCCCCTTCTCCTCTCTCCCTCCCCTTCTCCTCTCTCCCTCCCCTTCTCCTCTCTCCCTCCCCTTCTCCTCTCTCCCTCCCCTTCTCCTCTCTCCCTCCCCTTCTCCTCTCTCCCTCCCCTTCTCCTCTCTCCCTCCCCTTCTCCTCTCTCCCTCCCCTTCTCCTCTCTCCCTCCCCTTCTCCTCTCTCCCTCCCCTTCTCCTCTCTCCCTCCCCTTCTCCTCTCTCCCTCCCCTTCTCCTCTCTCCCTCCCCTTCTCCTCTCTCCCTCCCCTTCTCCTCTCTCCCTCCCCTTCTCCTCTCTCTCTCTCTCTCCTTTCTCCCTTCTCTCTCTCTCCTTTCTCCCTTCTCCTCTCTACTTTCTCCTTCTCCATTTTTTAATACATCATGTGTAAATTGTGATCTTGTGTTCTGTTTTAGCATTTACTTCCTCTATAGTAAATTATATCAAATATCGACTGTATTAAATTGTGATTTTATCAAAAGTTTGAGCTTTATATATTTTTTCCAATCTTGTAGTTGTGCATTTAAGTTATCAAGATTGTGCTTTAAAGTAGACATTTATAGTAGTTATGAAAAAAATATCTTGAGTTAAAAGTCAGTCAGACAGTCAGTTGAAATTATACTTGAAGTTTTATTTCTGTTGTGTTAAATTGTTAAACTGTAATTTTACAGTCGTTTATTTTTGGTTATATTTTGTTTACTTCAAATAACGTATTTATTTTATGATTTTTATTTTTCAGTACATGGTAAAACCCTTTAAATACCTGTACATGTAACATTGAATTAGCATTCAAATTAGATTTGATTATTCTATTCCAAGAGAAGCATGACTCACATCTGAATTTTGACTTATTTAAGTCACACCAGAAATACCTTTTTGGATGGCGCAAAAGTAATCATTTTATCTTTTTTTTTTTATTAAAAAAATTAATTTAATATTTTTTGGGCCATCCAAAAATGTATGTATGTATTTATTGTATTTTTTTTTTTTTTTTTTTACTAAAATTAGTTTTTAGTCAAAATTCAGAATTCATTTTGATACCTTGGATTCAATTCCATAAAAAATGGGCTATTTTTTATTTGATTCAAAAAACATAAATGAATGGCTTGATTTAAAATTTTGATTTTGCAGGTTTAACCTATATGCATTTAAGTTTTTCTTTTGATTTTAACAAGAATCTTTAAAAAAAAAAAAAAAAAAATATATATATATATAGAAGCTATTTAGTAGGTCTGTTTTAAGCTTATTACAAAATACATTATGTAGAGCCATCATCATCATCTTCTGCTGGAAATAATCTAGTAGGTTTTGCATTCTTTTGTGTGAATGGGAGTTCTTCATTACACTTGTAGTAATGTTATAAAAAGAGTCTGCAGCAAAGCCTTTTAAATACAAAGGATGTTTCCTTGTTTTTCATATGGAGCCAAATTATAGTCTACATGTTAAATAGTCTGACACGTTGCTCAGTTGTTTTTCCACACCCATCTAATGCTACCTTTTTATATCAAATACAATCTTCCATTATATGTATTAAAACCGAGCGATCCTAAACATATGAAAGTAACTCTCATTGATTGCTGTTGCACAAGCCTTGTGAGGGGAATCTCAAAGTTTTCAGGTGTTTTGGTTAGTACTCTGTAGTGCACAGATCCCTTTTTGGGAGTACATACATGTTTGTAGAGGAGGAATAACTGTGGGCAAATAGTTTAATCCTATTTGTGAGTGTCTTTCCATTGACACTTTTTTAATTTTTGTTTATTGAGAAAAACTGGCTAACATTTAAATTATGAGTATAGTTTTTTCAGGGCATACTAGTTCTCAAAGCAGTGACATTTCCATGTATTACAAATTATCATAAACCAAAACTATTAAAAAACAAACCAATAAGTAAACAAGGATTTTGAATGGTTTACAAGTTGGACTAGGTACAATTTCAAATAATATTTAGGATTCTTAGCAGCTATTAACTGTAGATCAGCATTGGACAACTCTTGTAAATTCTTTGTTTTTGTATTATATTGTGGGGCACTGCATTATTTTGTGGGGCATCTCCAAGATTTTGAAAACACTTCACTTCAGTACATGGGACTGTGTTAAATGTGTGCTCGTATGCTGAGCATGTGCAACGAATTGTATTTGTAGTTATATTTCGAGAACAAATTGTGTTTTCTCATTTTTCTTTTTTCTTCTCGTGTAGAAACCTGCTAATATTTTAGTCATGGGTGAAGGTCCAGAAAGAGGACGAGTAAAAATAGGTTTGTACTGTATTTGGAATTTCTGTATTATGTTTTTTTTGTTTTTGTTTTATACATCTATAGGAAGAGTAAATGAGGATTAACATATAAACACAAGAAATAACATTTGACTCAATTTAAGGGATTATGTAAATTGACACTCTTATCCTGTGTACTCCATCATCCCTGATAATTACTTTGTAGTGAATAGCCTTATTTGTTTATTAGTTATAGGAGCATCATAACTTTGTATTGGGATATTAGTAATAAAGAACTCTTCAGTGGAACCTTGGTACTCAGCATTTTCGCAACTTGTCATACCTTCTGGAATCAATTGACAAGTACCATAAGCAGTAATGTCAATTGGTTTTAGGAAGCGCGATGAGTGCCAAAGATTTTTTTTGCTCCTTAAGACACGTTGAACACTGAAATAGTTGAGTTTTGAGGTAGTCAAGTACCGAGTGTCCACTGTATTTTGCAAAGTTAAAATTGGATTGCTCCGCAACAATGACTTACTATGGTCTAGCTTGTTTTAAGGATAATTTTAGCACCTATTTTTTTTATTGAATTATTTATTTTAAGCAAAAGCTTTATTACCTTGTATGCAGCAGGTTTCTTATGAAGAAATATAATTTACTCAAACTAGAGAATTCAAGGTGGTTGCATAGTTTTTCATATCTGTTCACACCAGTTATTTGGATGCAGTTGCTATTGCTGATTTTTAGCATTAACAATATTTTCAGTTTGCTTTATGTTTTGCATTATAACTGTTTATTTTTTTTCTTTTACTTTACAGCGGACATGGGATTTGCCCGATTATTTAATTCACCTTTAAAGCCTTTAGCAGATTTAGATCCTGTAGTTGTTACATTCTGGTATCGAGCTCCAGAACTACTCCTAGGAGCAAGGCATTATACCAAAGCTATTGGTGAGTATAACGACGTACTGGTACCAAAAATGAAGGATTATTTTCCATACTCTTGTAGTAAAAATATTTTAAAACTATATGCAGTTTATGAATGCAAAAAATGTGTGTTCACTGCAAAACAATCTTAACACATTAAAAAAAGGGAGGGTCCTGTTTTTGAGCTTAGAATCCAGTGTACATAGAGCTTTCACCAATGCACTGTTCAAGATTGAAAACTCACAGACTTACAATCTAAAGGGTTTGGGTCTGGTACAGGATGGTGAAAGATGCATTGTGCATGTTAAGGCGGCAGGTGATATTATTCTTTGTACAGATGTGTTTTTTAATGAGGAAAATGATATTTTAAATATATAGAAATGGTTTTGATTATTACTCCACACATTACTTATTATTACTCCTGGTCTTTCCTGTTTCGTGCCCTTCAGCAGTGACGTGAAGCACGGTTGGTCGCCGACACTTTTTCAATTTGTTTTTAAGGTGAGTGTTAGGTTTAGGAGTTAGGGTAGTGGCAGATGATAAGCTTTACAGCGTGCCACTACGTTACTGTGTAAAGTTTATCATCTGCCACTACCCTAAACCCTAATCCTAACCCTCAAATGTAACCCTAATCCTGGCCCTAAGAGATTGAACAAAGTCTTGTTGCGCCACTGTAGCACCACCTACTGGCTGTTGCACACTACTGATGGTGGGAAACAGGAAAGGTCCCAAACTCTTATTTTGCTGAAATAACTTGGTTACATGGTTTATCTGTATTGGTATCATGCCTGGCATATTTACCACCACATAATTTGCTCCATGCTTTGGTGCTGAAATGATGTGGACAGAAATGCAGTGTTTCACTTAGATTTATAGCTCATCATAATAACATGGATAAAATAAAAATAACTGAAATTAATAAAGATGTTTATTTCTGCACTCACAAAGAGGAAAAAACATAAAGAGTAACCCCTGCCAAAGTTTTTACCATTGAGCTTAATATGGTAGACGACAAATCATCTGGAAAAGTCGCAGCATGATTATCAAACAACCTGCAAGAGAGGGGGATTTTAATTAACAGAATAAACTGAGAAATACAAAATGTGGATTACTGCTATTAAAATAAAAAGGCAACTGTTCGATATGAAACAATTAAAAGAAGATTTACAGAAGTAAATAAAGAAAAAGATCATGGACAGGTACATTCATTCAGACCAGCTGGTGCCCCAATACCAAATTTATAGATCATTATATCTCCTTCAGTTGTACCTTATTTTCATGGAACATTTAAAAGCTGAAGTGGGCTCTAAATCTGTGACCCTAAATGAACGAATACTACCTTGATTTGATCATTTAATCGCAAGTAATTTCCTGTCCAGCAGTATTGCCTATGTCAAATGATATATTCTCAAGTTTTCTCATTCGGTGTACATATTCCTGGATTTTAGAGAACACAAAAGGAGAGGAAACATTATTTTTTTATGTTAGTAATTATAATCACCCTTAATCTGATGCATATAGTGATTTCATTGGGACTCTTCAGCGTATGCTGGCCTGTTTCTATGGATTGCAAGCCTCTTTGCCCCTGAAAGGGGTTGTTTTTCTGTTTTGCATTTATTTTTTCTCTGTTAATGCAATTTATATGAATAATGGGAATTTATGTGTGGGCACTTTTGTGACATTGTAAATTTTTTAAGACAAGAAAGTTATGTACATATTGTGGTTACTAACCATACTTATTGTTCCAGTCTGTATTTAATCTTAAAAAATTATCTCCTTGATCCCAGTGTTGACTATAAGTAATCACATTATTCCATTTTCATCTTTCCTTTTCTTTTTCTTTTTGTAAGTGCTCTAATGGAGTTATTAAATTTATTGGCTGAAAGACTATCAATTAACTAATCATTTCTATATTTAGTCTTTCAAAAATAAATATAATTGACAAGAAGGCTGTATCTAATTGATACAGTATTAAACTGTATTGCATTTCCTGTTTTAATAATAAATACAGTGGATATAAAAAGTCTACACACCCCTGTTAAAATGTCAGGTTTCTGTGCTTTAAAAAAATGAGACAAAGATAAATAATTTCAGAACTTTTTCCACCTTTTAATGTGACCTATAAACTGTACAACTCAATTGAAAAACACACTAAAATCTTTTAGGTAGAGGGAAGAAAAAATATAAAAAATAAAATAATATGGTTGCATAAGTATGCACACCCTTAAACTAATACTTTGTTGAAGCACCTTTTGATTTTATTACAGCACTCAGTCTTTTTGGGCATGAGTCTATCAGCATGGCACATTTTGACTTGGCAAGATTTGTCCACTCTTCTTTGCAAAAACACTCCAAATCTATCAGATTGCGAGGGCATCTCCTGTGCACAGCCCTCTTCAGATCACCCCACAGATTTTCAATTGGATTCAGGTCTGGGCTCTGGCTGGGCCATTCCAAAACTTTAATCTTTTTCTGGTGAAGCCATTCCTTTGTTGATTTGGATGTATGCTTTGGGTCGTTGTCATGCTGAAAGATGAAGTTCCTCTTCATGTTCAGCTTTCTAGCAGAAGCCTGAAGGTTTTGTGCCAATATTGACTGGTATTTGGAACTGTTCATAATTCCCTCTATCTTAACGAAGACCCCAGTTCCATCTGAAGAAAAACAGCCCCAAAGCATGTTGCTGCCACCACCATGCTTCACTGTGGCTATGGTGTTCTTTTGGTGATGTGCAGTGTTGTTTTTGTTCCAAACATATCTTTTGGAATTATGGCCAAAAAGTTCAACCTTGGTTTCATCAGACCATAACACCTTTTACCACATGCTTTTGGCACACTTCAGATGTGTTTTTGCAAAATGTAGCCTGGCTTGGATGTTTTTCTTCGTAAGAAAAGGCTTTCGTCTTGCCACTCTACCCCATAGCTCAGACATATGAAGAATACGGGAGATTGTTGTCACATGTACCACACAGTCAGTACTTGCCAGATATTCCTGCAGCTCCTTTAATGTTGCTGTAGGCCTCTTGGTAGCCTCCCAGACCAGTTTTCTTCTTGTCTTTTCATCAATTTTGTAGGGAGCTCCAGTTCTTGGTAATGTCACTGTTGTGCTATATTTTCTCCACTTGATGATGACGGTCTTCACTATGTTCCATGGTATATCTAATGCCTTGGAAATTATTTTGTACCCTTCTCCTGACTGATTCCATTTAACAATGAGATCCCTCTGATGCTTTGGAAGCTCTCTGTGGACCATGGCTTTTGCTGTGGGATGCGACTAAGGAAATTCAGGAAAGACCAACTAGAGCAGCTGAACTTTATTTGGGGTTAATCAGAGGCACTTTAAATGATGGCAGGTGTATGCTGACTCCTATTTAACAAAATTTGGAATGTGATTGCTTAATTCTGAATACAGCTACATCCCCAGTTATAAGAGGGTGTGCAGACTTATGCAACCACATTACTTTTTTTTTCTTTTTTTCTTCCCTCCACCTAAAAGATTTCAGTTTGTTTTTCAATTGAGTTGTACAGTTTATAGGTCACATTAAAGGTGGAAAAAGTTCTGAAATGATTTATCTTTGTCTCATTTTTTTACAGCACAGAAACCTGGCAATTTAACAGGGGTGTGTAGACTTTTTATATCCACTGTATATGGCATTATAAAAACAGATTTGAAGGCAGATAAGAACCAAAACGGCCCATTTAGTGTTTCTATTCTATCTACCTAAAATATTGGCTTAATTTTAGCCCCAGGATAGCCTTTTGTTTATTATAATAATTGGACATTTTCAAAAAGAAGACTTATCTGTATTACCCAAGCCTTTGGGTAACCCAGCATCTGGGGAAAGTCCTTTGAGTCCATCTAGGAGAAAAGCGCTATATAAGATCATTACTGTGCTAGCTTGGGTAGCATATATACAATTTATTATTATTATTATTTACCACTAGCGACTTGCCCGTCAAAAAATGACGGCAATAAGATTGTAAGGCAGGTAATGGTGTTTGGTTGCACATTAATTTAGTTGGTGTTCCAAGATCCTTCGACGCTCTTTGCGAGCCTCGCACTGAGCGCCTTTGGCGCTCATTGCGAGGCGGTTGGTTGTGTGCTATGAGCAGCGTTGTTTTTTTGTATGCTAATGAAATAATTAATTAATTAATTTACTTTACCTATTTTGAAGTAATATATGCATGAAGCATTGTGTTGAAGAGCCGACAATCTGTGTTCATTGTGCTCCACCATAGAATGTATGTTTTCACTGTTGTGTAGCTGCTGTGTAAGTCAGCAATGTGTGCAGTGTGTAGTGTAAATAGTGTGTGTGTGCGCGAGGCAAAGCCATTAGGGTAGCTGTGTACTTTCGCATAGTGTAAGTTTGTGTTGTAAAATGGCGCCTAATGTATGTGGTACACGGCTGTGGATGATTTTGCGTCCTTGTTCTTGGACCTCGTTTGGCTTTTTCGGAAAATCCGTATTTTTCGTGGTGTTTTGCGTGTTTAGGGTCCTGTCGCCTCGTTTTCGTTCGGCTGACATTTTCTCTCTCGCTTAAGGGATTTCCGGTGTCTAAACTCCTGAATTTCTACTTTAATTGAGGTGTAACTTCACTTTCAGAGGTCCTGAGTTACCCCCCCACCCCCCCCACCCCCCTTGTTGTGGGTAAGCTTCTTATGTGTTTGTTGTGTGTATTTATTGTAGTTTTTAATGTTTTCATGTGCGCGGTTTTCGGGCGCTAAGTTCTTATTTTTGCGGCTCGTATTTGTGGATGGCAAGTCCGGAAATTTTGAGGTCGAGGTGGGAGCCTCCACCTCTGCAAATGCGGCCCCTCGCTTCACAAGGGTCCAACATTTGCGGGCCTAAAGTCCACAGTTGCTTGCCAGCCACTACAGACCTCGATTTGTGAGGGTCACAGTGGCTGAGGGCTCACTACACGAGCCCGCAGCTTTAGCAACAACCTGCTTGCTCACAACTGTATATGTGATATGCATCCAAAAGACACCTGGATTGTGCAGAGATATTTAGAGACCAGTCACTGCTATAGGTTGATAAATATCCTCAGGCAGTATTAACCTCCAACCTTCAAATCATGACCTCTTCATCTTGCCTTTCTCTTTTGTCTAGAAAAAAAACACTTACCAAAGTGCTTTCCTATACGTTTTTAATTTAAAATGTTACTATATCTGAAACCTCTGTGTCCCTTTTTTGTTGGGAGCAATTTCAAATAAGATTACATTTATTGCAGAGTACATCTATACCATACTCTGTAATAATGATTAGTGTATAGTTTTCAGTAGATTGCTGGACAACCACAAATAGTGTACTAAAGTGACAGGTAATTTTGGTATTACTTAACATTTTAGTTGAATTTGATACTCTGACTTTTTTTATGGGGAAAATAGATTGTGTTTTGTTGTCCTTAAATTGATGATTTATTATTTTCTTTGCGTTTCCAGATATTTGGGCTATAGGATGTATATTTGCAGAGCTTCTCACATCAGAGCCAATTTTTCATTGTCGACAAGAAGACATCAAGACTAGTAATCCTTATCATCATGACCAGCTGGATAGAATATTTAATGTCATGGGATTTCCTGCAGGTACATATTTCTATAGACCATCATTTTTACTACTTTTTGTGTGCCGGTTTTCATATAAAACTAATGGAGATTGTTTTATATTTTCAGAAACAGGAACTTGAGAAGTGTTATCACCTTGCATATCTGATGGTCTATATAGAATTTGGTCATTTTGGCACAAAATATATTTGAGTGGTTGCTTATAAAATTATCATTATTGGGTTTTCCACTTAGTATCATGTGCTCTCTCTTAAGTATAAGTAGATCTAAAAATATTTCTTTATTTCCTTAAAGATTATCCCAGTGTAAGTCTTATTGTTATTTGCATGTCTTATGCTGCTTATTTTATGGCCCATCACATGCTAGAATTTAAAGCTACATGCAGTCATTTTCTTTTATTGAAAAAGGGGCAGCACTAATTTTATATCATCACGCATGGGAAGGGGAAGTGTCTGCGTCAGACTCAGTAACCATTCATAGGGTCCGTAACTTGCCCAAGAAAATGTGTTGTATTGGTATGAGTGTAGTAGAAAGTGTCCTGTTGTGTAGATAATGGGGTAGATAAACCTTGTTGTTGGAGAGGCAGTTGGTTGATTGGGGGGTGAAAGAGGGAATAGTCAGAGTAAAGAAAACAAGCAGACTCCTCAAAGAGATGCAATCGCAACCATAAAAAAATTTCACAGTAAAAATATTTCAAATGCATTTTAGTTTGGGCCCGATCAATTTCTACTGTGTGGCAATAGATCCTAGTTGCAAAAAATGTTTCTCCCCAACCCTATTGCAGTGTTTCATTGAAATTCTCTTCCCTACAGAGTAAAAAAAAATGTTTTTGCACAGTAGTAGTATTAAAGTCTTTTTACACTACCACAGAGTCATCAAACAAGTGCAATTTTTCTTTTTTTCATGGTCTTTGTGAGCTTTTGAGACTTGCGCTTTTATTTTCCTGCAGCTGCTCTATTGGCCATTATTGATATAAAATGTTATAGCTGTTATGTGTTTTACTAAAGCTCTGTTATTAAAGGCCGTATAAAAGAGCATTGCACATATATATTTTATTATTGCAGGAAAATACAGTCTAAATTGTTTTATTTTTTTGAAATAGTGGATTGTTTTAGGTGTGCACCTAAGCAAGACATATATGAATGTATTTAATTTTCCCCATAACAGGTTAATATTGTTTGCACCCTAGAATGATTTATTAGATAGTATATGGTATATATTGCAAGTTCACACTCCACAGTGTTATATAGCATTAGTCTTACTTCCTAGACAATTAATGTACGTATGTCGCATCCATGCTGCTGTTGATTGTATCATTTTCTTTTTCTTTAGATAAGGATTGGGAAGACATTAAGAAGATGCCTGAGCATTCAACTCTAATGAAAGATTTCCGCAGGAACACGTAAGTCAGCCACATATAATATGTTTATAGTTACGCACTTAAAAGAACTTCACCAATGTTATTCCTCTGCTTTTTTATAGCAATTGGGAAATGTAAAATTTAAGCCTATTATGATTCTGAAATTACATTATTATCACACAGTTTAGATGTCCTATGTGAAAATGTCATTGATAGATAGAAATATGATGATAAAAGGAAGGCGCTATTGTCTGTGAAGACCAGCAAGTCTTGTTGGTAGTACCTTTCATTGGGCTAACATATGGCTATAAATATGATCTGCTATTATCAACCACAAACAACTTAACAAAATAACTCAAGTATACAGGATAATGGGGATGTTTTGTTAATATGTCAACAAGGATGTCTATTTTGTTGCTGTTTAGTCATGTCCGACTCTCTGTGATATTTTATGGACTGCAGTATGCCAGGCACATCTATCTTTATGTCTCTGGTTGTGCATGTCCATATTATTTATCTTGGCAAAGGTACTGGAGTTGGTTGCCAGTTCCTTCTCCAGTGGACCACAATTTATCTGACCTGTCCATCTTGGGTGACCCTACATGGTATCGTGCACAGCTTCATTGAAGTACACAAGCCCCTTCACCATGACGAAGTAGCATTCCAGAAGGGGAAGTGTGTTTGTTTTATACTGGAGTAATATAACAGTCTTTAATTTACTAAACATGTCCTCTACCTTTTCAAAAATGACCTTTTATTAAAATTACCTGTAACTGCATCTCCTCTAACTGAATCTATAGACAACAAACACTAGTGATGCCTTCACTCTAACACTGCAATTACTATTAAACCTATCTGCTGCTTTAGACTACCACGTGTCTCCTCCTGTAAGGTCTTTGCTTTCTCCATTTGGTGTGCTCTGTTTCACACTATGGTTTTATCTATCTGCTCAGTCCATGGCTTCTCATGTTCTGAACTCCCTGCCATCATGTTTGTCCACCAAACCGTCTTCATCGAACTTCAAGTCTCCTTTCCAAATGTGTATGCTCAATGAAGCCTACACACGGTGTTGGGTGTTATTGGTCTTCAACTCCCCATATAAGCCCTCTCTTTGTTGATTAAATTGTAAACATAGGGACTTGTCCCTGTTGTACATTTATATCTTGTTGCACTTACACAAAGTGAATAATTTATTTTCTCTGATGATATGTTTGAAAAATTGATAACTATTTCCTGGTAATGTAATAAAATGAATAAAAATGATATCTTTAAAATGACAATAAAAACCTGCATCATGAACACTTCAAAGCTTTTAAAGAGGAAAAAGCCCTTGGTGAACTAGATAAAAGTTGCTTTGGGAGCAATACACTTTTTATCTTTATCAAACTTTCTTTTAAAAGAAGCTTTTTAGCCTAGGGGTAGTTTTTTTTATAAACCAGCTTTGATGTTGTCATACACATTTTTATCGTTTCAAGTGTTTTTCAGTCTTTCTTATTTGATTGTGCTTTTGAATTATTGAACCTAACTATAAGATTCAGTGCAAATGTTTATAGATCTTAAAGTACCACTATATTAGACATACAATATGGTTTAATCTGTTTTTTTAGTTACTGATTAGCAATAAACATAGCATTTGAAGAAAAAGTGGCTTTAAAAACGGACATTAAAATTAGTACTATATCTTTCAGCAAATCTGCCTCTCCCCAGCCCCTTGTAGGTGTCCAAGTTATAGGATATAACCAGATGACTGTTCCAAATGGTTTCTGATCAGTGTAGGTCTTGCCCTTGCAAGAAAGTAGGCAAGAATATAATGTTGTCAAGATAACAGAAAAACAGGGCAGATACCCTGATCAGATAATCTCCCTCCCCCTAAGCACATGATACAGGCTTAAGAAAAGCATATCTGATGAAGTATAAAACACTTAACTTCAAATGTAAGATTTAAAAGTTATGTTTCCACAAATACTCAAGCACATTTATCTCTATTGCATGGGCATTACAGTTGTCCATTAAGCATTAAAAGTTCAAAATAATGTTGTGAAGTTGAGTAAAACGCTAGCTGTTTTTTTCTTTTCTTTTTATTCTAGATATACCAACTGCAGCCTTATAAAGTATATGGAAAAGCATAAAGTGAAACCAGATAGCAAAACATTCCACTTGGTAAGTCATTACGAATCAAATTACTTGATTGTCGGCTAGATAATATTCCACGGAGTTCCTGGGATACAGATTAGAATAATAGTTTGAGTCTCTGGCTCTCCAAATTAACTTGAACTGGTCAAAATAATGTCCATACCAAATCATTTGTCATGCATTCATTATTGAATCCTTCATTATTCTTTAACCAGTATTGGGAAACTTACTGTAAACATTCAATGCAAAGTTTTTGAGGTGCATCTCCTTTGTCTTTCAAAATTATATATACATTATGTATTTGGCAATGAAGAAAGTATATCCGTTCAAAAAATATATATATATATATATATATATTTAAAACATGTTTTATTAAATATTCTGTCTTTGGCTTTATTGGATATATAAACAGCTAGTAAAAATAAAATTCCTGAGTGGAAGTCAGTGTATTCTTTTCTCAGTGCAGCGTCCAGCCAATCGGTGAGGTCCCAAATGTTGTGCAGGCCTCACCCTACCAGAAGGAGTAACAATCGTATATCCCTTCATTATTAGGCATATACAATATAATAAGTGGTATTGTTTGTAAAGTGCATGTTATTAGATATAGAGGTAAATAGCTTTTGAGCTGAAAAAATGGTTGTGATTCTAAATATATTCAAGTGCTGATGTCATCCTATTTTTTGGGGGGGGGGGGGGAATATCAACACACCAAAAACAGTCGTCGGTGTTCGTCTGAACCAGGGGTTGTCAACCTTTTTAATACCTACCGCCCACTATTGATGGTAACATTTCCTAACAGCCCACCGGTTCCGCAAGCTTCCATTTCTGACTATATAAATCATATGACCCTAGCTATGTATCGCCCTGTACTTACTAGATGGCCTAGGGGCAGCAGTTAGGACCGGATCACTTTCTCACCAGCTCTCCAACCAGCCAAGCGTGGTGCCACGGGTCTTTGGTGGATAACGTAATGTCACTCTTTACGACCCCACCTAGTGATTAACCCCACCATGGTAGCATGAATCGCCCACTAATAGGTGGTAGGGACCAGGTTGACTGCCACTGGTCTAGACAATCTACCCCTAACATTTTCCCAAAGTCATTTTATCATTTTGCTATGCTTAAAATAGAGTTGAACGCATTGTGCTGCCATCTTAAGTACGTGGGCCAAATATGTAGCCATTAGAAATGAAATAGTATTCCTGGCACTGCCCTAGACCTCTCCACCCTTTTCCTTCCCTCTGTTACTTAATGAAATATTGCATATCACACATTGTCACATTTGATTAATCTGTTCTGTTTTTACTCAATATTATTAAGCTTCAAAAATTGCTAACAATGGACCCAATAAAGAGAATTTCCTCTGAGCAAGCTATGCAGGATCCATATTTTTTAGAAGATCCACTTCCTACTTCAGAGTAAGTATTAAACGATTTTGCTTCCTTGTTTACTAACATTTTACTTCCTAAAAAGGTAGTTAGTTTTAGATAAACATATATTCAGTCGTTGAAATACTCTTTAGAATCTTTTAAGACGTTTTGTGTTAAAGGCATATCCAAGTTTCCTGGATTAATACATTTCTGCACTCTATAGGCAAAAATCAGTCTTTATGTATCCAGCACATCTCATAAAACATTTTATTTTTAATATCTAAAAATCCCTCTGATTATGTTGACACCCCCAGAGGCGGGGTGTCTATACAGACTCCTGTTCCCCACCCAATCGGCATGCAGCAACAGGGATCAATTTGACCCATTATTTACCTGCTGTTTCATCCTCAGCCTATTGGAGAGCAATGATGTCAGCTCCAAAGTCACTGCTGGGATAGGACTCCCTGCTGCTTCCTGCCTATGCTTTGCTGCTGCCATAGCACCTAATATAGTGCCACGCTACCTATACTAGGCTGCTTTGCAACACAAACAGGAACCCAAGAGTTTAAATCAAATGTTTCAGCAAACCTGATTGGCCAAAACTAATGATTAAATTAATGCTAATTTTGCCTGGGTTTGGAGGGGTTGTTAACCCTAATTTTCAACTGTCAGAAATTACAAGACATTTTGCTAACTTCAAGGTAAGTATTTAAATGTTTATTTTGGTATTTTTTTTCATGCAAATTTTTTTTTATTCACTATTAATTCTCCTCTATCAGATGCACTTGTGTTCCAGGAAACTTAGATATGCCGTTAATCTTTTGCCTTCTGCAATTTTTGATCCCATTATACAGGGCTTTAATCCTATTAGCAACTGACATTTTAATTTATGAATGTTCCTTATCTTTGTAGATTATTTGTGTGTGTGTGTGTATATCTAAGTATCTATTCATCTGTGCAGGTTGTTTATTAACTTTCATATTTGCATGTATAGAAACTGGATAATTAGTTTCAGAGACCTTGCATTTGTTACACTAAAACTGCTGCATGTGAATTCGTATCATGTTTAACAAAGGAATGATTTACTTTAATTACTCTTTTTTTTTTTTTTTTTTTTTACACTTTTGCGGCTGTGCAAATTTACACCCCTGTGCTGAGCCATTTTTGACACATTCTGCTATTAACGTTTACAAATCAGATTAATTGATATTTCTATGAGGTAACCATACAAGTGATAATAGTGATATATATTTTTTTCTTTCTCTTTTTTTACTGGAATTTCAATGACACACATTGCAAAAATCAGTATGTGAGTGGTTATTTATTTATTAAATCTCACCATGAAAAGCATTATGGTTCCATATCTAGTTACTGTTCACCTTCTCAAAACACCAAAAGCAAGGACTATTCCAGTTTTTCCCACAAAAAATCAGCCAAAAATAAATAAATATATGTATTTCTGTGTATGTGTGTGTGTGTGTGTGTGTGTGTGTGTGTATTATATATATATATATATATATATATATATATATATATATATATATATATATATATATATATATATAATGTATTTATTTATTTATTTATTTAGTCATGTTATTGTATATAGGTCAACACCAATATTAAAATGCTTACATGACTATTATCAGGGTGATACCTTACTTGAAATAGGTTCCTGTCCCCTTTCAAATGGGGGATCTCTTGTAAAAACTTTTTTTTATTTTTTTTATTTGACAGATGTTATGGTAGCTCTTTTGAAAGCTGACAGTGTCCAAATAATAGTATGGGATGGGTTAATAGCTGGAGAGTTATGAATGTCCTAATTAATACCTGAGGGGGATACAATTCCCCCCCCCCCCCCCCCCCCCCATAAGTGGCACAGTGGCCGTGTGATAGCTGGTATTTGTAGCAATCACTTTTCCTTAACTTTGAGACTCCTTTTTTAATAGGGGACCCCTGCAATATAGTGGTCTTATTTAGAGCCCCCACCCGATAAATAAAATCTTTCTTCTGACAGAAGGAGGAATCTAATATTTTTCTTATTTAAGGAGGGTGGACATGGAGGCAGAGATAGGTACTCAGAGCTGAGAGCATCCAGGACTGTGGACACTGCTTGGATGCATGTGGCATCTCCTGGTTTGATATTTAAAAATACATAAAAACAAAAAAAACAACAACTGTACTTTCTATGAATGTTTCTCTCTCCCTTTTTCGGGGCTAATGAGAGGGTTTTTAATTAGAATTGATGAAATGACCAAACCTTTTTCTTGATAGTGTTTTTGCAGGCTGCCAGATCCCATACCCCAAACGAGAATTCCTAACAGAAGAAGAACCTGATGATAAGGGAGACAAAGTATGTTTGGAAATGAGATTTCCATAGTATTGTTTCACTGTTTATCTGAACTTCTAGCAGATTTATGTCTATGTTTCTACCAGTCTACAGCTATTGTTTTACTCATATATGATTTTTGTAGGGGGGGGGGTTGCTAATGAGTCCGGACAGTCTGGCTCTTACAGAAGGCTCATAGGGACATGTAATTCAAGTGGTGAAATTAGATTGGATCAACAATACACTATGCATGTACATAGCATAATGAGAGCTCAAACAAAAACCCACTCACTGCTGACACGCACACTGTGAGGTTACAAAATAATTACAAATATACAAAATAGTTTCTAGAAACCCTATGCAACCGTAATTGATATTAGTCGCACATTTTTTATGAAAACTGAGAAATGTTAGTTGTGATAAATGTATTGCATTCATTCAAATCAGTCTGTGTATGAAAAGCTTAGAATAGTTATATGAATATTTACTCCCTATAATGAAAATATCCTCACTTTGCTTTAGGAATTAATATAGTGAATATATGTTCTAATTTATGTATTAGATCACAATTGGAATGAAAAATACAGGTCTAGTACATTTATTTTTATCTTATTTTTTTTGTATTTTCCAATATCCATGTTTACCAAACTGTTCTGTGGAACTTTAGATATGACCAATGGGTTCCACAAGACTATAACTCCAGAACAGCTTTGTACAAGAAACATGGAGGCTGCTAATGGGTTCTATGGAGAAGCTGTATGGTCTTCTGGTGGAAACATGACATTGTCGAGAAGGGATTATATGGTTAAGCTTTGAGAAGACAGATTCAAGTGATCAGATGGGCTAAGGTTTCCAAGAAAGCTATTTTAGGGTCATGTGATTCAGTCAACACTTTTGGAGGTCAAAAAATGTTGAATAGCTGAATTAATTTTGGAAACCTACTCTTGTTATAGCCTAGTTAAAACAAGGTACTTGCAGTTAAGTGTTAAGCTTTGAGAAGACAGATTCAAGTGATCAGATGGGCTAAGGTTTCCAAGAAAGCTATTTTAGGGTCATGTGATTCAGTCAACACTTTTGGAGGTCAAAAAATGTTGTATAGCTGAATTAATTTTGGAAACCTACTCTTGTTATAGCCTAGTTAAAACAAGGTACTTGCAGGTACCATTTTTTTACATATTTCAAATCTTTGAGTAACCTTATTGAAATCCTGTACTTTATGTGTATTACTTTATGCTCTTAAAGCATGCAGATTGTCAAGCTCCACTCCTTCCATTTATTCTGTAAATGTGTATTTCCAAAGGGAGGAATACTTTACTGTGGCCCTTTAATCAGATCAGCCATGGTAAGCTTAAACCCAACATTTTGACTTAAATTTATCGTAAAAAAAAACTTAATGTACTAAAGCTTCTACTTAAGTAATATTCAGGAGTATGTACAAGTCTTTCAGTTATTGGAGGATAATGGCAGAGCTCTTAAAATTAATAACCTTGTGTAGTACAGTATCATAGGCTAAAATTGCACCATTTGTTTCAGGACAAATCTACAATTAAAACTAATCCAAAGAAGAAAAATATAATGCATTTGAGATGGATACCAAGTTTTTTTTTTCTCTATTGAATTTGCAACAAAGATACTAGTATTAAAATTAACAAAAATGCTTTAGAATGATATAAAATAGCCTTAGAGCAGCCTCACAAGGAAACTGTTGTGCAAAATTTTTTGGCTCTCCTGCACATTTTCCTTTACAACAAGATACCCATGTTGAATCAAGTGCCATATTATTATTATTATTATTATTATTATTATTATTATTATTATTATTATTATTATTATCTTATTATTATCTTATCTAAGTGATCCACTATAATTGACTTTCTCACTGTAAAAGACAGCTGACGGAGGAGGAATGATTTGGACCTCAATTTCATTGTGGGCAGCTAGAGTATTCAAGAGCATTTTCAGTTACTAATTTCATAGATAAAAATAGCATTACAGAGTCTTTTATACTGCAGCCCACTCACTTATCTTGTATAGAAGTGGTCTATTTGAGTGAGGATGTTATTTAATAGCATAGAAAGTGTGATGTGCCAGCTGTTTTCTGTGGCAAACTGTCTCATTGGCCAATTGTTATGTGGCCCTACATGCTAAAGAAGTTGGACAACACTGGTTTAGAACAAATTGGATATCTGCCTTTCAGATGTATGTTTCTCTAATTTTATATTCCTTCTAATCCTTAAAGAAAAACCAACAGCAGCAGCAAGGCAATAATCATACTAATGGAACTGGTCACCCAGGAAATCAAGATAACAGTCACGCACAAGGGCCACCGTTGAAGAAAGTGAGAGTTGTTCCTCCTACAACTACCTCAGGTGGACTCATAATGACCTCAGACTATCAGGTAAGAAGGGTATTTTTGTGGTTAGTACTATTCATTTTTTTTCAGTCTACAGCTTTGGAATTCAAACTTCTTAATACGAAAAAGGTAAATTATAACTACTTTTCATGTTGTATTCTAAAAGTACATATTGCTGTAATGGTACTGAAACTGCTGTTTGAAAAATACACTATATAGACACAAAATAAATTATGATGAATATATTGAACTAATTATCACTATATATATATATATATATATATATATATATATATATATATATATATATATATATATATATATATATATATATATATATATATATGCAAATAAGTACAGGGTACAGAGTGAATAATACTGAGAAATCTAAATGTATTATGACAAGATGTGAAATGCCCAGCTCTTCTAAGAGCTTACAATGTTGATACAAGGAGCTATACGCCTTATTAAATTTCGATTTGTCAAATTTAAAAGGGCTTTATTTAAGCACATAGCATATTTTTTTTACAGAAGTTTTTAGTTCGTGAACTTTTATCCAAAAGCAAGGTATTCACCAACTAAAAACTTCTGTAAAAAAAATATGCGCTTAGATTCTAGCGTATATAGAACTTTCCCTAAAGCACCGTATAAGATTGAAAAGATTAAAAATTCCCAAACTTACAATCTAGACTGATAGATACCAGTGTTCTCCCAATGCTGACTTGGGCAGGTGCCAGGGGCACCAGTTTTAGAGTTGGGCAGGCATGCATAGTTGGGATGCCTGCCTGTCTGGCTGTTACGTTGTGTTGCCTGCCAACTCCATGCCGCACAGTTGTTGAAGATTTCTGGGGAGGACATTGCAAACTGAGAGATTTGAATGTAGAGGGCATCATAAACATAAGCAGTGAGATATGGGTGGTGGAAAGTGGACCAGACAACTGCTGCATCCACTGACTTAAGTGGCTGTGTCACACTGACTATGAGCTATATTTCAAATGGTATTATTAATTTCAGACTGGACCTGCATATAATTGTGTAGCTATATATACCAACTTCAGATGTCAAAATCATTTTTGCCTCTTCTGTTTTTGTTAGCGTTCCAATCCACATGCTGCCTACCCAAATCCTGGACCAAGCACATCGCAACCTCAGAGCAGCATGGGATATTCGACTACCTCCCAGCAGCCTCCACAGTACTCCCATCAGACACATCGGTACTAAACTGTACCTGGAAAAAAAATGTCAATGCACTGTTGCTGAGGCTGCAGGACTGAGCATGTAGCTGACTGCCTGAAGCCTGGCTTTGGAATGTACTGTACAACCACACCTTCAAATGTCCAGCAGCCAAGTTAAACAACATTTCACAGAATGTAGTTCCCATGTGGAGGTCAAAGGAAGCTCTAGCACAGTTTGTGTTGTGGATCTGCTACTTCCATAGTTTACTTGAAATGATTCAGACTGACCAATGCATCTTTGAGTGATGGAGCAGTTGATGCTGTGAAGTATGCTAGGCGCAAACACTTTTTTTGTTATAGTATGTGGCGACTTATTAACTAAACAATATTATCTGACCAATAAGAAGCAACATTTTTTTTTTTTGGTATGTACTCTACCATCGCACAAAAATATAACAAGCTAGTTTTAATTCAGTCCAGGTAATTTTGGTACATTTTGTTTTTCCTTTTTATTGTTGGGTGATTTATCACACTGATCAGTGTTTATGACCAGCAAATTTGTTACACAACACCTATTCCTAATAAAAATGAAATAGCATTTTGCCTTTTTCTGTATAAGCCTCCCAAAGATTATATTTCAGTTTAGGTTTTTAATGACTCTTTAACTTGACTGGTATTAAAGCTGCTATCTGAAATGTGTTTGGAAGTGATATGAATCTGTTTGTATCAGCAAACAATTAAAACAGATTGTCATTGACAATGTTTCTTTCCTGTTGGTGTTGCTGAATTGTGAGCATGCTTTGGGGTTTTGACAAAACATAAAACAGCAGACATTGAGCATGAGATATCTGCCTCATGAGGCGAAACACTTGTTAAGCTGGCTTGGTGTAGTGGATTATGATTCTTTTATTTTATTTTTTAATTTGTTGGCACCTTATTTAGGGTTGCTGTTACACCTGAGAGAAGGTAGGAAAGCCTTAGAATTTACAAGGAAACAAAACTGTAACATACAATGTACTGTATCAAACTATTTTACATGAATGACTCAAGTATTCTGATTACAAAAAAAAAAATCAACATTGTTAAAGCAAGGTGTTAAGTAATAAATTTATTTTTCATAAAACAAAAGTGATGCTGCCTGTGTTCTTTGAATTGGGTGTGTATCTACAAATTAAGTTAGCAGCGTATAGTAAATTGCAAGTTTTATGTGCAGCCTCTATGAATTAAAGGTATATGGAAGTTTCCCTGTTAACTTTTTTTAATCGAACTCATGCTGCTATCAGAAACTTATATTACATTGAGTCATTCTTTAAACATACATATTTATTGTATTAAAAAAATGGTTTCCACGCCCTCAGAGATGCCTACATTGGCGCCTGGTACTAACCAATAGAAACACTGCATTCAAGTATGTTTTGTTAACCCTATACTAAACATCAAGCCAAGAGCAGCAAAGTCTGAGCAAAAGACTGTACATCCCATTAAACTTTGCTGCAGTGACTGAATACCCAGATATTGCAGCAATATTGTTGCTGCCTCTGACTGGCCACAATGATTTATGAATTTTATGCTAATTTAGCTTGTATTTTCAGGGGCAATCTTTCTAAAAATCAACTGCCAGAAAACTGAAGGAAGTTTGCAAACTTTAGGATAAGTTTATTAATGTTTAATTTAGGATTTTTTCACGCACACACGACTGATTCTCCTCTGTCGGATGCTTTCATAATCCATAATACTTCTATATACCTTTAAAGATTGAAACTGTACTATCAGATTATTTTCAGTGAATAAATTAGGAAAGTTCCTAAATTACAGGTTTAAAATAACAATGTAAATAATCTTTAACACATTTCATTCTTTTTATGCACAGTAAGTACCTCAAAGAGTGAATGTTAAAAACAAAACAAAAAATTTGGGGGCATTTTGATCTGCCTTTTGCACATGCAGACGTATTACCTGCTTTAAGAGATCCCTCTTAATTGCTACTAATGTGACAACTCTCCAATTCAGGTGTTCTGTTTAAGCTTTACTAAAAGAAATTAAAATATGTCTCTAGTTGATAAAGAGTCAATATGAAATTGCACAGTTATTGCAGAATTTACTAGTGCAGAATTTCGGATCTATCCTGTTACGGTGTCGGGACAGGTCCGACGCTGCAGTTCGACCTCCAACCGATAGATGGAGCTGCCGATATTTTGCAGCGCTCACTCATCAGCGATGAGTGAGAGACTGATAGAGCCTCACGAAACGCGCGTCGGGAGATTGTGACGTCATCAGTAAGCGCGATCACAGCGCAGACCACGCCAATATAGCGTGGAGCATGATAGATACAGCTCTAAAGCTCCAGGTCCACTACTAACTTAAAAGAAAGATAGAAAGCCAATTCCTTCACCACAAAGTCTCAATATAGTAACAATAGAGTAATATACAAGAATAAGGAAATAGAAAAGAAGGAAAAAGGAGTAAAAGCATAATTAAAGCAAAAAACGGAAGAAAAAGGAGGACATAACCTCCTTCTAAAAAACAATAGACAGAAGCATTAAGGTAATATATAGTTTAAGAAACAGCATAATCAGGAGTGTATACATTTTTAAAAAATAGCACAGCATTAGCACTATAAATGAATAAGGTAAAGTAGTGACTGTGATAGACTAACAGTCACGAGGTAAAAGGGTAATATAAGAGGAAATAAGCACTAAGTCAAATAGCACAAGCACTTTAAGATAAGAATTTTTGAATAACACAACTTGAATTATAATGCACTTTAAGTAATAGAATTCTGAATTAACATAAATCAACAGGATAAAAGATTAACACAAAAGAAATGCAAAGGCACTTAAAACATATACTCCAGAGAAGTGCTGTATGAATAAACAAAACTATACAACAGACAAAAGGATTATAAAACCTTATCTTAATCTTATGTAAATAATGTAATCTTATGTAAACTAAAATCCAGGGTACCTGATAAGGATTTGACTAAGGAAACATAACCAAAATTACACAAATACAATTGAATTTAAAAACCAAATCTTTTATTGACTTGAGCATAATAAAGTAATTAAATAAAAAAGCTGTGATCAAAGCAAAGAATATAATAATAACAAAAATAAAACTTTAATAAACCTCTAATAATTTGCTGGACGTCAAAAAACCCAAAGAATTAAACACCTTGGGTTTAACATTATTTTTTTAATCGTTGCATTTTTAACAACATTTTAAATGTACAAATAAAGATTGAATTTTTTAAAATTAGTATGTGGCAATAATAATTAAAATAAAGGCTGCATAAAAGGTGTTTCTGTACAACCTTGGTTGGTTGTTCAAGGATTCCTAAATAGAATCCACAGGACAATATTTTGGTACGCACTTAAGTAATAACACCTAGGCCTAAAAAATAAACAAAGATCATTTTTTTGAGTATTATAGCTCACAAACTTTATTGTGTAGAAGAAAACATCCCAGGGCTACATCTAGATAACTGACTCTGTTACTGTTTTTTTTTTTCCAGACTGTATCATGAGCTCATTTTTATTTGATTTCAGCCAAACTGTATTTAATCTATTCTAGGAATTCAGCGACACTGTCAATGAGCTCATAAAATAAATCCTATTAATAACTAAAAAATAAGAAGATTACTGGAGCAGAAATAAAGGGCACGCAGTGTGTTTCATCTTCCTTTGTCTGACTTGTGAATTCAAAATACTTGAGGGTTAACCGTGAGGCTCTTCATATAGACGTACAAAAAGTATTCACCCGCTTGGTGTATTTTGAGTTTTGTTGTCTCACAACCTGCAATTAACATGGATTGTTTGAGGATTTGCATCATTTAATTTACAGAACATGCCCACAACTTTGAAGATGTTTTTTTTTATTCTGAAGCAAACAAGAAATAGGACAAAATAACAGAAAAAGTCACTGTGAATAACTTTTCACCCCCTAAAGTCAATACTTTGTAGAGCCACCTTTTGCGGCAATCACAGCTCCAAGTCACTTTGGCTAAGTCTCTATGAGCTTGCCACATCTTACCACTGGGATTTTTGCCCATTCCTCCTTGCAAAACTGATCCAGCTCCTTCAAGTTGGATTTCTATTGGATTGAGGTCTGGGCTTTGACTAGGCCATTCCAACACATTTACATGTTTTCCCTTAAACCACTCAAGTGTTGCTTTAGCAGTGTGTTTGGGGTCATTGTCCTGCTGGAAGGTGAACCTCCGTCCTAGCCTCAAATCATGCACAGAGTGGTACAGGTTTTGCTCAAGAACATCCCTGTATTTAGCACCATCCATCTTTCCCTCAACCAGGGGCGGCTGGTCCATTGGGGCAGCTGGGCAACCGCCCTCCCTAATTAGAGTCCATAAAAGCATATTTTATTCTATCATTTGTTTTATTCTTTATTCCTATAATTCTAACAGACAGTGGTTATCTTTTTCCCTTCCCTCTTTCATTTTCCTCCCCCCAAAAACATACATTAAAACAAAAAAACGTTGTCTGTGTAATGCATTTACACGGCGGCTGTCATGCAGTCAGGTACCTGAAGTGAAGGTGGAGCCACTGAGTTACTGGACAGCGCCCAAAGCCTCTACATAGGGCTCTGCTACATGGAAGAGAGGCTCAGCAGAGCTCCCTGTGCAGCATGATTAAAAGCTGTTGGGGCGTCTGACTGCAACGTCCACTCATTCCTGCCACTAGAGGCACTGCAGAGCACATACATTACCTCATAGACACATGCGTAGCTGTGTGTGAGGGAGAAGTTAAAGGAGCAGCATGGAGCAACATGATACCAGGAGGTGGTCACAATAAATGTAAGTATTGAAGACAGGCTCTTATTTATTTATTATTCCATAGAACTTACAACTACATTATGTTAGTCTCCTCAGCATCACAGTGAAGCTACTTGTCAGTTCTGTCTAGGTGTGATTGTTTCTGTATAAATGTATGTATATATTGCATGGCATGTGTGTATACAGCATGCTGTGTGTATGTGTGTCAATATATGTATATTGCATGCTCTGTTTTATGTGTGTATATATATATATATTCATATATTGCATGTTTGTGTGTATATGTGTGTGTATGTCTGCAAATATGTGTAAATGCATTTTGTGTATGTGTGTATTTATATGTATATACTGATTGCTGTGTTTGTGTGTAAATATATGAATATTTTGTATGTTGTATCTACATATATGGGTATACTGCAGGCTGTGAGTATGTGTGTAATTATATGTATATATACTGCATACTGTGTTTATGTGTGAACATATTTGCATATATTGCATGTTGTGTTTGTTAATATGTGTATATACAGCTTACTTTGTGTGTATTTGTGTGTAAATATATTGCATGCTCTGTATTGCTGTAAATAGATGTAAATACTCATGACTTGTATTTATTTATGAAAATGCTTTATATGTGTATTTTGTATGTTGTATAACGGTAAATATAACTTCCTGCATGTGTGTATATACATATATATATATATAATTTCTGTTTTTCTTTATATGCATATAACTATATGTATACTCAGGGGTGGACAAAAATAGTTAACACTTAGGAGCCAAGAACACATACAAGCCAAACAGAGTTTGTATGACACTGTAATGTATGTATGTATGTATGTATGTATGTATGTATATATATATATATATATATATATATATATATATATATATATAGTCTCATAGGTAAAGATAAAGAGAGGGGGAGAGGGAAAGATAGAGAGAGGGAGGGGTAGAAGATAGATAGATAGATAGGGATAGACAGAGATAGATATATAAATAGATAGAGGGATAGATAGAGAGAGGGTAGAGGGATAGATAGATAGAGGGATAGATAGAGATATGGGTAGACAGAGAGGGATAGATAGAGATATGGGTAGACAGAGAGGGATAGATAGAGGGATAGATAGATATATGGGTAGACAGAGAGGGATGGATAGATAGAGAGAGATAAGGGTAGACAGAGAGAGAGAGATAGATAGAGGGATAGATAGAGGGTAGAGGGATAGATAGAGATAAGGGTAGACAGAGAGGGATAGATAAGAGAGAGATAAGGGTGGACAGAGAGAGAGATAGATAATAGAAGGATAGATAGAGAGAGGGTAGAGGGATAGATAGATAGATAAGGGTAGACAGAGAGAGATAGATAAAGAGAGAGATAAGGGTAGACAGAGAGAGAGATAGATAATAGAAGGATAGATAAAGAGAGGGTAGAGGGATAGATAGATAGATAGATAGATAGATAAGGGTAGACAGAGAGAGATAGATAGAGAGAGAGATAAGGGTAGACAGAGAGAGAGAGATAGATAGAGGGATAGATAGAGGGTAGAGGGATAGATAGAGATAAGGGTAGACAGAGAGGGATAGATAGATAGAGAGAGATAAGGGTAGACAGAGAGAGAGATAGATAATAGAAGGATAGATAGAGAGAGGGTAGAGGGATAGATAGATTGATAAGGGTAGACAGAGAGAGATAGATAGAGGGATTGATAGAGAGAGGGTAGAGGGATAGATAGATAGATAGATAGATAGAGATAAGGGTAGATAGAAAGGGATAGATAGATAGATAGATAGATAGATAGATAGATAGATAGATAGATAGGAGATAGAAATCCAGTGCATGTCTGGGATATGCTTTTTCTACAAAACTGATCTCTCTACCTTCTTATAGCATGAAAAGCTCCTCTTAGGATTACTAATTCTAATATTATCTTGCTATGTTTTCAGTCTACAGGAGGACACGTTGTGAGTGATCTGAACCCAGTGCTTGCTGCAAGGAATGCAGAGCTCAGCTTTACATCCAAAGGTACCAATGGCCTGACCTGATCAGTATATATGATGCAAAAATAGTGTCTGCTGTATACAATCCTGCAAAGTTATGAAATCAACAATGTGATTAGTGCTTTGAAGGAATATTAAAGACACAGTCTATATACTAGTAAAAGAGGAAAAAGGGAAGAGAGGGATAGAGATAGGGATTGATAGGGATAGATAAAGGAATCGTCAGGGAGAGAGGAATAGATATAGAGAGTGAGGGATAGAGAGAAAGGGACAGATAGAGAGAGAGAAGGAGGAAGGGAGAGAGAAAGAGGAGGGGATAGAGAGGAGGGCTTATGTCCTGATCTAATGTGTACTCATTTGTGTTTTATTTAATTATTGCATATAAATCAACAAAATGGAGGAACTTCCCAGCATAAGTAAAGTAAGCAGAACCAGCAGCACTTCACCCTCATCAAGAAAATGCAGGAACTTCCCAGCATAAGAATAGTGACCAGAATCAGCACCACCTCAACCTCAGCAAGATAATAAGTAAGTGAAGTGACAGGAAAAAACCCAAATGGGTGTAGTCTGTAAGTGGACAGGGCCTATAGGGGTAACATGTTGTGAAGGGGAGGAGTTTATAATGTTGGGTGGCGTCAATGTAAAGGGAGGGGCCAGGTCTCTGTCTTCCGCCCCACCAACTTGGAAAGTCACCAGCCGCCACTGCCCTCAACCCTAACCAGTTTCCCAGTCCCAGCTGCTGAAAAACATCCCCACAGCATGATGCTGCCACCACCATGTTTCACTGTGGGGATGGTGTTCTTTGGGTGATGTGTTGGGTTTGCGCCAGACACAGCATTTTCTTTTGATGGCCTAAAAGTTGAATTTTAGTCTTATAAGACCAGAGCACCCTCTTCCACACATTTTGGGAGTTTCCCAAATGCCTTTTCGCAAACTCAAAACGTGCCATTTTTGTTTTTTGCTGAAAGTAATGGCTTTCTTCAGGCCCAACTCTATGGAGCATATGGCTTATTGTTGTCCTATGTACAGATACTCCAGTCTCTGCTCTGGAACTCTGCAGCTCCTCCAGTGATATCTTAAGTCTCTGTACTGCCACTCTGATTAATGCCCTCCTTGCCCGGTCCGTAAGTTTTTGTGGGCTGCCGTCTCTTGGCAGGTTTGCTGTTGTGCCAAGTTCTTTCCATTTGGTTATGATAGATTTGATGGTGCTCCTGGGGATCATCAAAGATTTGGATATTTTTTTATAACCTAACCCTGACTTGTATTTTTCAACAACATTGTCCCTTACTTGTTTGGAGAGTTACTTGGTCTTCATGGCAGTGTTTGGTTAGTGGTGCCTCTTGCTTAGGTGTTGCAGCCTCTGGGACCTTTAAAAAAAAGGTGTGTATATGTAATGTGTCACTTAGATTGCACACAGGTGGATATCATTTCACAAATGATGTGACTTCTTAAGTTAATTGGTTGGAGTTTTTTATGGTTTTCATAACAAAGGGGGTGAATACATACGCACATGCCAATAATCTGTTTTCCATTTCCAAAAAATATTTTTATGTATATATTTTTCTCATTTTACTTCACCAACTTAGACTATTGTGTTCTGATCTATCACATAAAATTCAGATTAACAAAACATTGAACTTAAGGCTGTTATGTAACAAAACAGGTAAAAAGTCAAGGGGGTGAATACTTTTGCAAGGCACTGTATGTATGTCCAAAACATCCCATGGCTCTGTTACACTCTATCATGTAAGATGTCAGGGCAAGAGGAGCAGAAAACTATCGCATTTACCACTCATTCTTAAAACAACTGCAAAAAAAACTAATTCGTAACAATGTTGCAAGTTACAATGGTACATTTAAATCAAACCAAAGGTAGAATATAGTTTGCAAAAAGTATTATCCTTGGATTTGAGGAAAGATTGTCTACAGCAGGGGTGTCAAAGCTCTCTCTCTGTCTCTCTCTCATCCTGAACGAATATTACACATTTTATTACCCTGCCATATATTATATTTCCATGTTGTAATAAATTGTCATTGAGCCTCTAATTTTATTTCAAAATCATGGCACAAGATTAGAAAAGCTTCTTTTATGGCTTCCATTTGCTGAGATCATGGCTATTAAAAACTGGCACAGCTTATAGAATAAGTTAGAAATACATTTTACAGAATAAATACATATATTAGAACCAATTATTTGTTAGTTGTATAATGCATTAAATTGCTAAATGTGCCAGAATATTATTACTGTAACATTCATGGATGCAACATAATTACCTGTAATGTTCTTGGATATCATTATTGCGACACTCAACTGCTGTTAACATGAAGGCATGCACCATCCTCCCTTTCTGCTAAAAAATAAAATTAAACCATAGTAAGTAATAGTGATCCGGTTGTACCATAATCAATTCACCATTCCATTACACTGCCCTTAAATGTATATGCAAGCGAGGTGGGTTATGAATTAAAAAAATGTTTGCATGAAAAAATGCAAAATTATTTTGCATCAAAAAAAAAATATGCTTAGGTTGATGTAGACACCCCAAGCAATGGCACTGCGCATATCTGGTACCTAATAAAAAAAATTGTACCCAATATAGCAGCCAATCAGCAAGCAGCTGTGACGTCAGCATAGCTCGGAGGTTTCCGAAGGAGGGAGAAGTGGGGAGGCCGGCAGCAGACCCGGCGGGCACTGAAGAGATCTGATCCACAGTAAGATAAAAATGAGGAGGAGGAGAGTAAGGAAACTATAGCCAAGTGATCGTGGGGAGTTCCTGTGGCAGCTGCCTATTGAGCCGTGCAGTGGAAGTGATATCACATCTGTAATACTGTGAGCAAAGGAAACATGACATTTGTGAGCAATGACAACGACATGGACGGGGTACTTATGTGTATGTGTGATTAGAGGGCTAGCGTGTGCCTGCGGGAGCTGCCAGACTAAGTTACACACAGGGTGCAAATACTAGGGCCCCAAGGACTGTATAAAGTGATCAGCAGTGAGATCATGTAACCCTTAATTGGCTGCACTGAATACAAGGTGATAAGGTAACACACAAACATGGGATTTGTACTGGGACCAGTCTGACAATATACACATTTCCTCCCACACCCTATTCACTGATTATAGCTCTCAGATGTTCAGTGTGTTGGGGAGGGAGCCACATGGGGAATAAGTGGATGTGCTGCTGCCTGGTAACAGGTGGCACAGGAACAGCCTGTACAAATAGAGAAACAGAATGTGTATATATATATATATGTGGATATATATATATGTGGATATAAAAAGTCTACACAACCCTGTTAAAATGTCAGGTTTCTGTGCTGTAAAAAAATGAGACAAAGATAAATCCTTTCAGAACTTTTTCCACCTTTAATGTAACCTATAAACTGTACGACTCAATTGAAAAACAAACCGCAATCTTTTAGGTAGAGGGAAGAAAAAATATAAAAATACAATAATATGGTTGCATAAGTATGCACACCCTTAAACTAATACTTTGTTGAAGCACCTTTTGATTTTATTACAGCACTCAGTCTTTTTGGGTATGAGTCTATCAGCATGGCACATTTTGACTTGGCAAGATTTGCCCACTCTTCTTTGCAAAAACACTACAAATCTGTCAGATTGCGAGGGCATCTCCTGTGCACAGCCCTCTTCAGATCACCCCACGGATTTTCAATCGGATTCAGGTCTGGGCTCTGGCTGGGCCATTCCAAAACTTTAATCTTCTTCTCCTTTGTTGATTTGGATGTATGCTTTGGGTCGTTGTCATGCTGAAAGATGAAGTTGTAGACTTTTTATATCCACTATGTATGTATATATATATATATATATATATATATATATATATATATATATATATATATATATATATATATATATATATATATATATATACATAGAGAGAGAGAGAGAGAGAGAGGCTTTGCATTAAAGCTGTGTAATACAGCAGGCATAAGCTTAAAGGAAGCACAGTAATGTGCAGCCCGCGAGTGTTCTGAGTTTTTGGCCTAGTTTAATGCCCCTTGTATCCCTGTTTTCGCTGTCCGCTTGCTTCAAGTCCTAGACATCCATGGAATTGGCTTAGTAAATTTCTGTGCCCACACTTGAGAGCCCTCGATATTGGATGCTCAAGTCACAACAGTAGACAATCACAGTCTGCTTAAACAAATAACACACAAAGTATTAAATGTTGCCATGTTTTTATTCAACACACCATGTAAACATTCACAGTGCAGGTGAAAAAAGTATGTGAACCCTTGGATTTAATAACTGGTTGAACCTCCTTTGGCAGCAATAACTACAACGTTTCCTGTAGTTGCAGATCAGATGTGCACAACTGTCAGGAGTAATTCTTGACCATTTCTCTTTACAGAACTGTTTCAGTTCAGCAATATTCTTGGGATGTCTGGTGTGAATCGCTTTCTTGAGGTCATGCCACAACATCTCAATCGGGTTGAGGTCAGGACTCTGACTGGGCCACTTCAGAAGGCATATTTTCTTCTGTTTAACCCATTCTGTTGTTGATTTACTTCTATGCTTTGAGTCGTTGTCCTATTGTAACACCCATCTTCTGTTGAGCTTCAGCTGGTGGACAGATGGCCTTAAGTTCTCCTGCAAAATGTCTTCATAAACTTGGGAATTCTTTTTTTCTTTGATAGCAATCCGTCCAGGCCCTGACGCAGCAAAGCAGCCCCAAACCATGATGCCCCCACCACCGTACTTCACAGTTGGGATAAGGTTTTGATGTTGGTGTGCTGTGCCTCTTTTTCTCCACACATAGTGTTGTGTGTTTCTTCCAAACAACTCAACTTTAGTTTCATCTGTCCACAGAATATTTTGCCAGTACTGCTGTGGAACATCCAGGTGCTCTTGTGCGAACTGTAAACGTGCAGCAATGTTTTGCTTGGATAGCAGTGGCTTCCTCTGTGGTATTCTCCCATGAAATCCATTCTTGTTTAGTGTTTTACATATCGTAGATTCGCTAACAGGGATGTTAGCATATGCCAGAGACTTTTGTAAGTCTTTAGCTGACACTCTAGGATTCTTCTCCACCTCATTGAGCAGTCTGCGCTGTGCTCTTGCAGTCATCTTTACAGGACGGCCACTCCTAGGGAGAGTAGCAGCAGTGCTGAACTTTCTCCATTTATAGACAATTAGTCTTACCGTGGACTGATGAACAGCAAGGCTTTTGGAGATACTTTTATAACACTTTCCAGCTTTATGCAAGTCAACAATTCTTAATCGTAGGTCTTCTGAGAGCTCTTTTGTGTGAGGCATCATTTACATCAGGCAATGCTTCTTGTGAAAAGTAAACCCAGAACTGGTGTGTGTTTTTTATAGGACAGGGCAGCTGTAACCAACACCTCCAATCTCATCTCATTGATTGGACTCCAGTTGACTGACAGCTCACTCCAATTAGCTCTTGGAGATGTCATTAGTCTAGGGGTTCACATACTTTTTCCACCTGCACTGTGAATGTTTACATGGTGTGTTCAATAATAACATGGTAACATTTAATTATTTGTGTGTTATTAGTTTAAGCAGAGTGTGATTGTCTATTGTTGTGACTTAGATGAAGATCAGATCACATTTTATGACCAATTTGTGCAGAAATCCATATCATTCCAAAGGATTCACATACTTTTGCTTGCAACTGTAGTGTAAGGAGCTTGTCTCCACTTATGAACAATAGCACTTCAAATTAGCATCATAAATACCCTAAATTATGCGTTTTTTACACTCTTACAGAGGTCTCCCAATCCAATGAGGAATTCATATTCATAGGCAAATTTTCAGGACATACTTGTTTATTTTTTTATATTAAGGAAGCCAAACTTTGTATATTCTAGAATATGTCTGCTGAAAGCACAACCATATCTAGACAAGTTTCACTCTAGCGGGATAACACACTAAAAATACATGGATTTACCATATGAATAAATTAAATCTTGACTGAAGGTTGGAATATTTGTATCCCTCCAATTGGAGAACATTTACAATACACTTTTTTTGCGTTAATAGGATTATTATATTCCACATATTTGCCCTTTTTTTATTTCGCCTACTTTCATTGTTATTTTAAATTCTTTTATTCATCGCTATTTTGTTTAAATAAATAAATTGTATAAATATAGTTAATTTTTTTTTTCTAGTCTTAACTATCCCCATGTTTTTGTCTTCTCATTGCTGAGCATGATGCTAGCAGGAAATGGTGCTTATCAGTACTGTCGATGGACAGATATCACTTTTGTACTTTATGGTTTTCTTTTTCAAGTGTGCAGAGCCATGTTTTTATGTTTAGGGGCCCCTTGTAAAAGTGGAAAGTGTCTGAAATCATGTGACTTCCCACAGTAGGCTAGACTTCAAGTGCTAACTGAGCATGCCTGCACAATCCCAAGGCCAAAACGATACAACTATTACTTATGCTAACATTCCCTGGGAATTTCAGGGGGTGTCAACAATGATAAAAAAACTATTTGCAAATGCAAGAAATTCAGCAAACTTCAGGCAAACCGTTTAACTGAGGGAACTGGGTTCTGTAATAGCCAGACCATTATATTTAATTTTTCAAGATTCACTCAATACAGTGTCTCTACCAGATGACTGGAGAAAAGCAGATGTGATACCTATAGACCAGTGAGCCTAACAGGATTATAAGTAGGAGTCAACATGGATTTATGAGGGATAGGTCATGTCAACCAAATCTAATTAGTAGGTTAGTAGGAACCTGGATCAAGGCAACTCAGTGGATGTAGGCTTTTTGGATTTTGCAAAGGCTTTTGATACAGTGCAAACTAAGAGATACAGGAATTGCAGTAAATATCTGCTCGCGGATTGAGAGCTGCCCAAATGACAGGAAGCAAAGGGTTGTTATAAATGGAACATACTCCGATTGGACTATGTGGTAAGTGGGGTTCCTCAGGGTTCAGTATTAGGTCCTCTCCTCTTTAACATATTTATTAATGACTTCGAGGTTGGACTGGAAAGTAGTGTCTCCATTTTCACTGATGACACGAAGTTGTGCAAGGTAATACAATCAGATAATTATGTGCTTTTCCTCCAAAGGGATTTACATAAAATTAAGGAATGGGCATCTAAATGGCAGATGAGATTTAATATGAATAAATGTAAAGTTATGCATCTGGGAAGGAAAAATAGCCATGCAATTTATAATCTTAATGGAGCAATTCTAGGTGTATCAGATATTGAAAGGGATTTGGGAGTACTTGTGGACAACCACCTAGGTAACAGTGCTCAAAGTCAGGCAGCATCTGCAAAGGCAAATACAATATTAGCATGTATTAAGAAGGGTATAGAAGCAAGGGAAGCAAATATAATTCTGCCACTATACAAATCTCTATTACGCCCTCATTTGGAATATGGAGTACAATTTTGGGCGCCACTTCATAAAATGGACATTTTAGAGCTGGGAAAGGTACAGAGGAGGGCAACAAAACTAATAAGGGGAATGGAGGGGCTAAGTTATGAAGAAAGACTAACCAAATTAAACTTATTTTCTCTAGAAAAAAGGCGTCTAAGAGGAGATATGATTACCTTATATAAATACATCCAGGGTCAGTATAAACATTTGTCAAGGGAGCTTTTTGTGCCAAGAGGTTTCCAACTGGCAAGAGAACATCCCTTGAGGTTAGAAGTAAAAAGATTCCACCTTAAAGAACGAAAAGGGTTCTTCAAGGTAAGGGTAGTTAATCTGTAGAATTCTCTACCAAGTGAGGTGGTGACAGCAGATTCAATAGATAACTTTAAAAAGGGATTGGATATATTTTTAATTAAAAAGGGCATTCAGGGTTATCCTGGTTAATTAGAGAGGAAGTATTGATTCAGGGAGAAATTCGATCGCCAGTATCTGGGGTCAGGAAGGAATTCATTTTTATTCCCTTTTGAGACAATTGGCAAAGTTTCACTGGGTTTTTTTTTGTTTGACTTCCTCTGGATCAATTAACAACTAATCCGCATATTGCAGATCAGAGTAGATCTTAAAAGGTTGTACTTGATGGACTGAAAGTCTTTTTTCAACCTTAATTACTATGTAACTGTTTACTTTTGAATTTTTTTTCAGACACTATAGATTGTCCTCTATTAGATGCATTAATAACCCACCTCCCTTGCATATACCTTTAAGACATGAGTCATCCTTATTTCACTTTGGGTTATATTGGCAATCAAAACTGGAAAAAAAAATCTGAGGAAAGATCTATGGGGAGAGCTTTTAAGAAGATTAATGGGAATAAGTTTGCAGGACACAAACAATATATAATGTGTTTTATCTTTATCTGAAGGCCTCATACATGCATGCCCTAAACAGAGACACATCTATATATAAATGGGTTAATAGGTTAAGCTATATACCACATTTCAACAGACCTCTTAGTACACAAATATACTTCTGAGAGTTCACTCATCCATTGCTTAAGACCTGAATTGTCGATATCTTATTAATTGTGGGGAAAGGGGGGTATTCGGGTCAATTCAATACTAAAAGCATAGAACAAAAACAGATGATATGATATAACTGGAGTTAAGAGTCCACAAAAGTCTCTGAATATCATATGCACAACCAGATGACTGAAAATAATGTAAAAAAAAGTGATTTCCTTTATGAAATTGCTGGAGTTTGTAATCAGATTTTTGAGTTGTAGTATCCACCTCAGACCAGCTTGTTTTCCTAATGAGGCAGCACAGGCACTACTTAGAACCAACTGAGCAGGTCGAGTGAGGAAATGGTGAGCTTCCTATATTGGCTATGAAGATGTTTTTTTTTCCTTTAGTAACCCATGTAGAATAAAGCTACTGCCTATGATATAGAAAGTTGGGATTTTTTTTTAAATAATTTTTATTTAGGTCAAAGGATAAAATATGGAGCATATATAAACTGGAAAGGGGTAAGAATGAAACAGCTATAGATTTTATAGAGCTCTTAACAAAATAACAAAAAAGCTTTCTGTACTATAAGTGGAAGAAAGAGTGAATCGTTTAATCAGGGTACCAAAGAATGAATTACTGTGACTGGCTTCAAGAGCTATTCTAGCAGTAATTAAAATTGCCAATATATATATTGGCATATTAAACTTGATGGTTACATCTCATTTGATGGTGTAAAGCAGTGTTTGATAGTCTTGTTTTATACATTTTTTTGAACTATCAAGATTATGGTTATAAAGGCATTTAATGTTTAAATATGATTTGCACCCTGGAGCACTATCATCAGTGCTTGATCAAATTTGGGTCTTATTACCATTTTTAATTTATGTGCAGGGTTATGTGCTTTTTGTTAATAATTTAAACCTTAATGAGTTTCTTTGGCTTGAGGAGCTCTTCAGTAAAAATGAATCTCATAACTCTTCCAGAAATATAATTCCATTCCAAACTGCAAGAGGGATATATAAAATTCTTTAAACATTGGCCTTTGTTTGAACTTTTCCAAAATATGTGCACATTTACACATAATCAATTGTTTTAGAAACCATTATTTCTTGTTAACAAAATTTTACAAATTATTATCATTTATTTATTTTTTTAAATAACGTTTGAAAAAAAATGTGAACAGAGCTAGAGCAGTCTCTAGGCACAGTAAAACAATAAAAAAAAACATTTATTCTGTGATATTAAGGCCTTACATAATTTGTTTAAAACAGAAATACAAAATATACAAGAATATTATATTGGTCCTGAATTTAAGCAAGTTTCTAGTAGAATAAATCTTTTAGATGGTTCTATACTCAGACTAAGTACAGAACCAAGACACAAAGCATTTCATCAAGTATCTGACCATTTCAAGAGCTCTTTGATGTATTTTTATAACCTATACCCAAGCTGTTTTTTTGTAAGATATCACCTATGACAATCGACTTTTTAAGCCAAGAGTGATTTAACAATAATTTCATTGAAAAGATATTTGCCATAAATATTTGTTGCCCACTTCTTTTGAGACAACTCTAGTAATGAATTCCATGACCAAGAAGTTGAAAAAAGAAAAAGATAACATTGCATAATTTCTGATAAGGTGCTTGCTAGTTTAAGGCAATTCACTCAAGACTATTTTTTTATATTCTATACTCTCTAGACATTTACAGAAACCAAGGCACTGTGCCTATTGGCAATTAAAACATGTTTCACTTTATTCCAATGAATGAGTTTTGGTTGAATTTCATGGAAAGAAAAAAAATGATCATAGTAAGTAGTTAATTTTAAGGAATGCTCAAATGTTAAATGTGAAGTAAGTTTTTTTTTTTTGTAATTTCAGCGGTATACAAAATGACTTGAATTAGTTTAGTAGCAGATTAATGAATACCAGAGTATTCAAAGGATAATCGTAGACAATGCTAACCAGGTTAACAAAACCCAACAAAATTACTTTTTTCTTTAAGGGGCACCTCAAGCACAATTTAAAGAAAAAGAAAATTGCTGTATAAAGTACATATCTGGAAAATAAGAGAATTATTAGATATTTGTTACATAGAAATCAATAAAAATGTTTTACAATTAAAATCTGAACACAAAATTCCCAGGAGGAGAATATATTACATTAACAGTGCCACAGAGATACATTTTGTGTAATGTGCGATATAGTGTTGTCAAACTTAATCAATTGTTTTAGAAACCATTATTTCTTGTTAACAAAATTTTAAAAATTATTATCATTTTTTTTTTTTTTTTAAACGTTTGAAAAAAATGTGAACAGAACTAGATCAGTCTCTAGGCACAGTAAAACAATTTAAAAAAAAAACATTTATTCTGTGATATTAAGGCCTTACATAATTTGTTTAAAACAGAAATACAAAATATACAAGAATATTATATTGGTCCTGAATTTAAGCAAGTTTCTAGTAGAATAAATCTTTTAGATGGTTATATTACATTAACAGTGCCACAGAGATACATTTTTTGTAATGTGCGATATAGTGTTGTCAAACTTGTATAGTATAAGATATAGCATACCATACCCGTTTAATTATATTGAATAAGCAGTTCCCAGTTAGTACACCATCAATGGTCGTAATAAGTGTTTATATTTTACATTTAAATCAATCGAATATGTCTTCATAATGTCTTCCACTGTAATCGGAATAGACTTTCAGTTATTGTATATTCAAATTGGTGAATATTTGTCAGGAATGTCTGGGTGAAACTTGAGGATGGCAAGTCCAAAGGCACAGGATAAGGGATGGTCAGCCAAGGCAAAGATCGGTGGCTGACAGATATACAACAAGCTCAATATCAATCTAAATCAGTAGCAAAAGATCATTGCAAAAGGGAGCAGGATCTGTAGTAAAACAGCAGGAAGACATAGGAGAATACTATGGGTACTGAGAGGAGACAAGAGCAGGAATAAATAGTCTCAGATGAGGTGTGATTGGCTGAGAGAAAGGACAGGGCATTACAACAACCAGGCAGGAGAAACAGCATCAAAGCTAGGAGAGGGACGTCTGACTGATATGTTTATAGGATACACAGCTGTAGTAATGTTGTACCCTTGCTAAGCCATAAGATCTGCCACAAGAACCCAGGCATGAACCCTGACAATATCCACTGCTAAATGACCTGAACATTTGTTTGTTTCAACCCATTCAGTAAATGTAACCAATACAGAATTCAAAATTCCTATTTACTATATTTGATTATCTATCTATCTATCTATATATATATATATATATATATATATATATATATATATATATATATATATATATATATATAGTACATTTGTGTTCACATTTGAATGTCTAAAACAAGCTAAAAATCCTGTTTCCGGCTCAGAATTCAGAGAAATACAGTTATTACACTGCATTCTGGGAAGCTGAGTAGGTAAAGTCCACAAGCTGAGATCCCGCGCCATGCTGATGATAGCCAGTAAGCTTGAAACAGCTGTATGTGGATAGGATACTCAAATTGTGTTTAATCCAACCTTGGCTTTGCATTTTGCCATGTTTGATAATGGTTATGGAATTGAAGAGTGAGGCATTTGTGGACACATTTGCATGTGCCAGCTCAGCTTCCCAGAATGCAGTGTAATAACAGTTTTTCTTGGAATTCTGAGCTGGTAGCATGTTTTTTAACTTGTTTTAGACATTCAAATGTGAACACAGATGTACTATGTACTTACTGTACTACTGTACGGTGGAGGGCTTCTATCACTCTTTTGCCCAACATATTATAAATGATTGTTGTGGTGAACTACATACTCATAAGGTCCACAACACAAGCTGAGATCCCGCTACATGTTGATGATCGCCAGTAAGCTTGAAACAGCTGTACATGGATAGGATACTCAGCTTGTGTTTAATCCAACCTTGGCTTTGCATTAAAGCTGTGTAATACACCATTCATAAGCTTAAAGGAAGCCATGTTTGATAATGGCTATGGATGCAAGAGTGAGGCATTTGTGGGCACATTTGCATGTCCCAGCTCGGCTTCCCAGAATGCAGTGTAATAACTGTTTTTCTCGGAATTCTGAGCTGGAAGCAGGTTTCTTAACTTGTTTTACACATTCAAATGTGAACACAGATGTATTATTTATTTCCTATATATATATATATATATATATATATATATATATATAATCTTACCCACCATAAAGTAAATGATTGTTGTGGTAATCTACCTCCTCTTAAAATCTACTACACATGCTAGGATCCAGCCCCACACTGATGAGAGGCAGTGACAGTTGTGCGTGGGGTGGGATTCTCAGCTTGTGTATAATCCAGCCTTAGCTTTGCCCCAAGCTGTGTGATACAGCAGGCATATGCTTAAAGGAAGATATGTTTGAAATAGTAATGGATTGCAAGAGTGAACCCTTTTGAGGGCACATTTGCATGTCCCTGCCCAGGTTTCCAGAATGAAGTGTAATAATTTTATCACACCCACACTTTCCCGCCTACTGTTTCAATTGAAAAAAAAAGACAACTACTAAAGTTCACTCTAAAGGCAGGGGGATCTTTACGAGGCACATATCGTATATTTATTCTCTATTTATAATAGGCATCCATGTTCCAGAAAACAACATAATTATTTAACCAAAGTACTACTGCTAGATAAATTTGCTGCTTGATCCAGCAAATGAAATAACACATAGCACCCCCTTTTAGGTGTATCCCACATACTGGCAATTTCACCAGCATTTTTTAAGAACTACAGTAATAGAACATGCTCATGAATGTTCAGTTAATTAAAGATTCAGAATGTGCAATCTGACATCTAAGCCGTTAATCAGAAGTAATTAAGTATGACCTATATTCATAATAATGTAAATATCTAGATTGTTGCTATAACAATCATAAACTGATTTAAATAAATCCTTCCTGCTCCAGATAAACAACATAAGGTAAGATTAATGCAAGGCCAACAAACTTTCTTTAACAGAAGATTAGCATACCTAAACTTTATACTTCTGTATACAGATGTTAAAAAGGCCATTGACAGTTTTTTCCACAAATAAGTAGTAATAGTAAGTACACATTGTTCACTTCATGTAAACTGCATAAATATAAAAAAAAGAAAAAAATTTGATTCACGACGTTAATAATTTCTCCCCACAGTAATTGAGTTTTTCCGGGTCCCCTTTACCCTTATCATCAAGTGTTTCCCCAGGCCTGTCATATATATTTACTACAAATAAATCTAGTTTATTGGGTCTGTATATTTGATGGCTGCTAAGTATGTCAGTGGGTTCCCTTGTGGTCCAGTGGTTAGGATTCCCCTCTTCCGAAGCAGTGTGGGCCCTGGTCAGTATGCTATGGCTCACTGAAGAAGGAACTGGCAACGCACTCCTGTATCTCTGTCATGAATACCAATAAAGATGTCCTAGTGTGTTACAAGTCCATGAGGTCACAGAGAGTCGGAAACGACTGAATGACACCAAAAAAATGTTTGTCAGTGGATTGTCCTTTTGTCTCAAATTTTAGGATAGAAATAGAGCATCTTTATCTCTATCGATCTCTGTATCTTAAGAAACAAATGGCACAAGGTGCTCCTCACCCAATGCTCATTTACCCATCTGGGAGAAGCATTTGACTTCTGTCATGCCAAAGACAAATACAAGAAATATTAAGGCAGTGCCTGGTAGGCATAATCATCAAAGTCAAACAAACAAGGGCAAAGCTGATTAATAGATTATGAACATTTTACATTATTGTTGTTTTTACACAGTATATGGTGTGGGAGGAGTGGGATAATATTCTTCGATGCTATAAAATTAGTGTAGCAATACATTTCCAGTTCTTTTTCATGACTTGTGTTGTGTGTCTTGTATGATTGATTAGTTGATGTTTTGGACATTGACACTAATGTAGCTGCATACAGCCTTATGTAGTCTTATACAGTTGTATACACAACAAAGAAATGAGAGGTGCTCAATGTGAGAACGTACAACACCTATGTAGGCTTGTTATATAGGTCTGGGGACCTACTCAGAGAGCAACCTCTTTTAGCTCGCTTGTGCCTGTATATCAGTCTGGTCTCACACAAAAGAGTGACCCAGCCCCAAAATACCAGGCAATTCTCCCTGTACAGGAGAAACAGCAAACCCCAGACATATGTTTCGTCCTACAGTAGGATACTACAGGATATTTCTCCTTGTGAAGGGCACAAGTGAGCGAAAAGAGGTTGCTCTCTGAGTGGGTTATTATGTCCATAGAACTAACCTTCTAAGGTTATTTCATTCTCTGACTTTTGTTATTTTGCATTATACAGTTGTTCCATATTAACCAGTGGTGAGGATTGGATGCTTTTACTGCTTCGACCTGGGTTCGATTCCAGTCAGGGAACCAAGATGTCACACCACCCTGAAGTCATTAAGGGTTGGGTCTGATTAGTACTTGGATGGGAGCCCACCTAATATCAGGAGCTAACAACCCACTCCAGTATTTGTGCCATGAATACCAAGTGGATCAGCATGGTGTGTTGCGTTCAGGACATGACTGAATGACACACACACAGCTACATACAATTAATTAGTCTAAGTATATTAACGGGGCATTAAAAGCATTTTTTTTAATGTTGTATCTGAAAGAGGATATTTAACTAAATAGCACTGTGTTTATTTTCAAATGAAGCTCTCAAAGCAGTAAAAAACGTCTTCACTGACGCCAGAAAGCAGTGACATAGGCTCGTATTTATCAGCCAATGAAATCTACATATTTACGTAGGCTCTGTGCATTTCCTGTTCATTTTATTTATGTTTAAACCAGTTTTACTATATATTTGTTCATGCAAAACACAACTTTGGTAATGTTTATAAAGTATGCTCTTTTAAATATATAAAAATGTGTTCCATTTGGATTTAAGTCATGTTGATATCTGTAAATATGATTCCTGTAGCATGAGCTTGAAATGTTTTCATATTTGCCCCCAAGAGCCCACAATTGTTTAGATGCCATAAAAATTATGTTAACTCAAAATTCTGTGGCATCCAATTTGCCAAATTGATTGTGGGTTTTAAAACATTGGGCTGACATGAGTAAATACACACTGTATTAAATGTGACAGTACAACGTGTTATTTGCTTATGATTACATGTTACTTGTGTACATAACTGGACAATTTGCAATCTCAGCTGGAACATAAATCCCATAAGGGACAAAAGCACTGTTATTAGAGAAAATTATTATTTTATTGGGACATCATTTTCTTTAACATTCACAAATGGAACTGTGTTTATTGACAATAATACGTTTTGATGTATAATTTCTGATGTTCCAGTCTGGATTGGTTTACAAGCTTGGGGTGGAATGATATATGATATGTAAGAGAGGAAAGTTATGCTTTACTTAGAGGAAGGTTAACTAATGCACTCAAACTCAGTCCAAGCCACAGGCTCGCGCTGATAAAAAGCCACTAACACAGTTAAGTCTGACCGAACCCTCCAAGAACAGCAAATACTGAAACATTACTCCTTCCTATTTAAATACTCAGTGGTTCTTAAAACCAGTCCAAATGTAGCCTTAGAAAATAGACGGATTTTACTAACAGGTCAGTGAGGGTAAAGTTAAAGGGACCATGGGCCCCATTCAATTGCAAGCCTGCAATTGCCTGTAAACCGAAAATTTTGGCTGTGGGTTAAATTTCTTCTAAACATTTGAGCTCACTAAATTGTCTCTAGCTCGTAACTGCCCTCTCACAGCCTCCATGCGGAAACCATACACTCGTAAGTAGGATTTCGTGGGGCGTGAACATATGACTGGCAATGTTTAAGCAAGCCCGTAATTCACTTCTTAGACACAGCCAATGGTAAATAAGACGGCCATCATGACATAAGTAAAACATGGAGTTGATACTATATTTATTTACTGTTTAGAAGTTAAATTTGTGATCGGACTCGCAATCCAGCAATGTAGAAATCAATAAAAATCATTAAAGCAACTGTTCTAATCCATGTTATGTATTAACCCATTGATTCTCGGGATCGATATAACACGGAAATAAAAGTTACAAAATAATTATCTTTTATTGGAGATTTATTGGAGATTTGCGAGCTAGAGACTGTTGTACAATTAATTCTAGTGCCTTTCCACGCTTTCCGAGTATTTTAAAGTACAGTAGAGTGTGTTTAATAGCTGCTGCAGTTTTCAGAACTAGCTTCAGACCCCCTTGCGAGTCCTATCTAACACTCGTAATATTTTAGATATATTTTCGAGTTGCGGGCTAAATTTTTTTTGCAAGCTACTTGAACTTTGATAATTGAATATCGATTTTACGCCTTTAGCACTGTTAACTTTTGCAGGCTTGAAAAATCAATGGAGGAGATAGAGCTGAGTTACGTATTTGGCTGGCCCGTAGTGAGTGTGGGTGGGTAACTCGCAAATGGAATGCGAGTAGCTAAATAAAGCCAATTGAATATCCATAGTCTTTACAAGCTACTTTTCAAATTCAAGTAATTACGATTTGGCCAATTGAATGGGGCCCCATGTCAGTATGATTTCTGCAGATTTTAAATTAAAATATTTTTACAAATGTAATGTTATTATACCCCCTGCTCATGTTGGTTTTCATAGTCGTCACAGCCTCAGGCAGAACTAACAGCTCAGTTCTGATTGGTATCAAACTGTAAGTTCTGCCAACTGGGCTTAATTAACAGCTCTTTAAAGCAAATGATGCTCCTCTTAGGTTTAGACTACCTCACAAACACTGCATACATAAACTGGGAGAAATGTCTCTTACTTTCATTTTTTTTTAAGCCATTCCAATTAAATTAAAGGGAATTTATGTTTTTTTTAATCAAAATTGATTGGTTCACTAAACCAGAGATCTCTAACATCCACCAGCTCTGTGATGTCATTATGGAAGAGTGGAAGAGGACTCCAGTGGTAACCTGTGAAGCTCTGGTGAACTACATGCCCATGAAGGTTAAGGCAATGCTGGAAAATAATGGTGGTGACACAAAAAAATTACACTTTGGGCCCAATTTGGACATTTCCACTTAGATGTGTGCTCACTTTTGTTGCGAACGGTTTAGACATTAATGGCTGTGTGTTGAGTTATTTTGAGGGGACAGCAAATTTACACTGTTATACAGGCTGTACACTTACTACTTTACATTGTAGCAGAGTGTGATTTCTTCAGTATTGTCACATGAAAATATATAATAAAATATTTACAAAAATGGGAGGGGTGTACTTACTTTTGTGAGATATTGTATATGCAAGTGAGCTGGTTATTAATGCATTTGATAGAGGATAATTAGTAGTGTATGAAAACAATTGTTTGCATAAAAAAAAACATTTAAACAGTTACCATAAAGTCTGCTGAATTTCTTGCATTTGCAAACTGTTTTCTATCAATATTGACACCCCCTGAAAATCTCAACAAAAATTAGCATAACTAATACATTGTATCTTTTTGGCCTGGGAATTGTGCTGCAGCTTTCCTTTAGATTTCTGTAATACCCGGAACAAGGTCTGTGTCACTTCATTCCCTGATTGTTTAATCTACATCCCAGATGAAACTTCCGCCAGCCCCAGTGATTTGTCCCTGTAACCCCCCCCCCCTGCCCCAGTGATTTACCCCATCACCTCCCCCACCCCTAGTGAATTGCCCTTGCGATCTCTCCCATCCACAGTGAATTGCCACTGTAACCGGCCCAGCTTTAGTGATTTACCTCATCACCTCCCCCACCCCCAGTGCCCCTGTGATCTCTCCCAGCTCCAGGTAAATTGCCCTGTGATCTCTCCCAGCCCCAGGGAATTGCCCCATTACCTCCCCCAGCCCCAGTGAATTGCCCCTGAGATCTCCCAAGTAGTGATTTCGACCTTTTAGATTATAAATTATTTAGCATAATCTCAAAATCGTAGCACACTAAACTGAAACTATCGCACTTAAATGACCACTGTATGATGGAAACAAATACATTTTTTTAAATATTCCGTCTATGAGCAGGCAGGAAATATGTAAAACTAGTAGAATAAATAGATGTTTATGCTTCTGCTGATCAACAGATGCATTTGTGAAAGTTGTGTGTCTGTAAGGCATTTACATCTCTGCAACAGCAGGGCTTGCATTTTATCCTTTAAAGCTGTCTGCTACTGAGCATGTGCAGGGGAAGGGGGTAGGTGTTACATTTCTAAAACCTGATGATAACAAATGCCCCTTACCTCTTCCCTACCCTCCCACTACTCCATTAGAAAACAGCCTCTCATTCTCCAAGTTAACAGGAAGCAGTGTCCTGCCTAGAAATGTTTACTAGCCGGTGACATGAAGGAGTAGCTTGGTGGGCATATTGTTCTACTATGTGGGTTTTTGTGTTATTTCCTTCTCAAGCTGCCTTTTAATTAAGAGTGTGAATCACTCTCTAAATCGGGCTGTTGAAGATGCTGGAAAGTGCTGAGGACAGACAAGATGCTGAATTATTCTATACTCATATTTTACTGCCAAGGAGCCCTATTCTATTCTGTATATCGCACAGTGCAAAGTAAATATCCCTTTTTCACTGCTGATATATTACGAGAATTGAATGATGTACATTGCTATATATTGCACATATGTACAATTAAAAACAATATAATAATCAATTTACATGTTTGAATCATCATTCCTGTGGAAATAGTACATGTCGTGGTCACAGCTGGATAAAACTGTTAGAGACAGCACATGAATAAATAGCCTAAAAAAGCACTAATATGAAAATGTAATACCGTATATACTTGAAAATAAGCTGAGTTTTTCAGCCCTTTTTTTAAGGCTGTAAAGGGCCCCCTCGGCTTATACTCGAGTCACCACCCCCGTGTCTCTCTTTCCCCTGTGTCTCTCTTTCCCCCCGTCTCTGTTTTCCCCCGTGTCTCTGTTTCCCCCCCGTGGCTCTCTTTCCGCCCGTGGCACTTTCCCCCCCGTGGCTCTCTCTCCCTCCCCCTCCCTTATCATCCTCAACCCCCATCCTCATCCTCAATGCCCCCATCCTAAAACCCCCTCCTCACCCTAAACCCACTCCTCATCCTAAACACCCCTCCTCATCCTAAACCCTCCTCCTCACTTTACCTCTCTAATTACCTCCTCTCCCTTTCCCCTCACTTACCTTCCATCTGCAGCTGCTCCTCCGCGCTGCTTCCGTCTGCATCGGGACCCTGCATATGCTAATGACGTGACGTCACATGCGCGCCACGTCATTAGCATTGGCCGTGTCAAGACGCAGCCGGAAGGAGCGCAGAGCAGCGGAGGAGCAGCTGCAGATGGAAGGTAAGTGAGGGGAAAGGGAGAGGGGAAGGTAATATAGAGGGGTAAAGGAGGGGGTTTAGGATGAGGAGGGGGGATTAGGGTGAGGATAGGGGGTTGAGGATGAGGGGGATTGAGGATGGGGGGTTGAGGATGAGGATAGGGGGATTGAGGATGAGGAGGGGGGTTTGGGGTGAGGAAGGGGGGTGAGGATGAGGAGGGGGGTGAGGATGGGGGTGAGGATGAGAATGGGGGGTGAGGATGAGGAGGGGGTTGAGGATGGGGTTGAGGATGGGGGGTTGAGGATGAGGATGGGAGGATGAGGATGGGGGGTGAGGATGAGGAGGGGGTTGAGGATGGGGGGTTGAGGATGATGATGGGGAGGATGAGGAGGGGGGTTGAGGATGGGGATGGGGGAGTTGAGAATGAGGAGCGGGGTTGAGGAGGGGAGTTGAGGATGAGGGGGTTGAGGATGGGGGGTTTAGGATGAGGATGGGGGGTTGAGGTTGAGGAGGGGGGTTGAGGAGGAGGGTTGAGGAGGGAGGATGAGGGGATTGAGGATGGGGGGTTGAGGTTGAGGAGGGGGGTTGGGGAGGGGGGTTGAGGAGGGTGGTTGAACTCCACAGATAGATCACCAGATAGCACAGTCCAGGCACTGAATTTTCATATGGAACATGTAAGGAGCAGGGTGTTACAGACATAGAGACATGGGCATTTAGGGATATATCATGACAATGCAGATTATGCTTAAGTCCTAAAGCTGCCAGCAAGGCCTACAAACACAAAAGGAGGATGTGGAGAGGCTCATAGGGGACCAGAAATCATTCCTCAATCAATGGTAATCATGGGTACACCTGCCCTGTTAAGTATGACAACATTGCTGCTGTTTGTGTGGGAACATGCATATCAATAATAATCATGTGAAATAAGACATTACATATGGGTAATAACCCCTCAGTGGCATGGTGAGCCACAACAGTGTCACAATGTATATTTGTCAAAGTATTAGCTTCCACGAATCCCTAATTACTGTATGTTGTTAATGCATTATTAGAAAATAGTTATAATAACATTAAAATAAGTGATCAAACACAATTTAAATATATTAATACATATGATCACTTAATGTTTCACTGAAATGTTCTGGAATTTTCACATAACAATTGTTTGGAAAGAAGGATATATATATCATCATCATGCCACATTTCATGCAAGATTCAGGTGTTGTGTGCACTAATATTTGAATTGTTGTTAAAAATTATGATATTAGCATCAGATTCAAAATAGAAAGTGGAAACACTTGACCATAACAACATCAATTACTAAATAAAAAAAAGATTAGTGACATGCAAATATGTTTACAGTCATCAAATGTATAAAGGGATGACTAAACAGGATCATAGCCAATATCATAAAACATAAGTGTGAAGTAATTGTTATGCATGTTGATGACCCAAATCAGTAACCATGAGAAACACACTGAAACATTGATAACCGTATAACAATATAGTCGTTTATGACTGTGCTCTGTGAATATAATAAACATAGCCAACTGTGCATTAACATCATGGGTGTGGTGTGACGGATCCAAGAGGACAAGAGGCTGGCAAAACTGAAAAAAACTGAAGGGGTTAAGGTAATACTGTATAATAATAATGATGCATAGCATTTACTAGATTCACATGTGGTCATAATCAGATGAATAAAAATCTCATCATTCAACACTTAGTATAATAGAAGTAAGCATCAATGTGCATAGCACATACATCATGTCTTCATCTGCTCCATTACACAGACACATTAACTCTATTGCAGACACACAGTGTGGTAAAAAAAAAAAAAAAAAGTTTTTGGTTATAAACTATAAAAAGGCAAAGGAGGAGAAAACATATGTATGTACAGTACAGTGCAAATTCTGTAAATGTAACAATAAACCAACTCGCCTAAACTTAATTCACAAGCAGCACCATTATGTATCTGTCATTAGGCATCACCATTAGTAATGATGTAACATCTCACAAGGGATGCTTCACGGTGACCACCATCTCTATATGGTATTATTTATCCACATGGATTTCACATTCACCTGGTATACAAGTGTTATCGGATTATAAGTGATTGTTAGGTTATGATCACATACCTATTAATTCTGGGGGGAGATAAAGGTCAGCAGCCATAATGCCTGTTAATTACATCAGACATGGTTGACTAACACATGTATTAATGCTGGCTTTGATTAACATGCCATTGTCGGACTTTGCTAGTCCCACGACATATCTGCATTGGTATACGTTAAATTAAACAACAACCATGTGTTCTAAAACATTATGTATGATTGAATTACATTACATTATGTATGAATTAGTGGTGTGTGAGATCATTTTGCTGGAGAGTGTCATTAATGGAATAGCCATTGTGTATATATTGATCTTACATTATTTGGTAGCACTACTGGCAGATGACGAGGATGCCTTCATGGATCTGCATTGTGCCTAAAATCAAAAAAAGGTTAATACATCTCTTCTCAATGGCATTCCTCAGTAACCATCAATTGGTGAAATGTTAAACATAACCCTACATGTCCACAGAGAAAAAAGAACATGGACCATGTAATTGGGGGTAGCCATCTGGTTAAAAAATTATCCCCATCAAATAGGCCATGATCCTTTACTCTGTAGCCATGCTAGATTATGTTAACATTACACCAATAGGTTTCCACTGAGCAGTGCTGTTGAGAAAGTCAAATCATAGGTGCAGCCTATATCTCCTCCTCTGCCTAAATACAGGGCGTTTTCAGTACCTTTAAAGTATAGATCCTGAGACCAATTCTGTCTTGTAAGGTTGAACAGTAACTCTGTGTACTCTGTGAAGGAAGAATGCTCTGTTCAATATTTATAATCCATCAGTGATCTTTCAACATATACAGGGAGATGTCCCAATTTCTCATGAGAAAATTCAGACTCTGATGCAGCATAAGAATATCGTCTAAGTAGTAAAAAACATTCAATCCCTTTTTCTGATCTCTGCAAAAGTCACCAAGATCCTTGAAAAGACCTGAGAGGCGATAGCAAGATCAAAAATGGAGATAATTTTCAAGAATCAGGAACCTGATTAAATAATTGTGACTAGAAAATACTGGAATAGGATAATAAGTTACCTTAAAGTCTATTTTTAGCATCCATTCACCAGGAAGAACATTCTTGAGAATATTGTTCTTGTTTGTTCGGGGACTGCTGCAAGACTGTCACAGCGGTTGGGATTGATATAGCTCCAGATGAACAAAGAAGGAAGGCTTGCTCCCTTAAACTAAAGTGCACTTATAGTTTGAGTGCCTAACACTAATGTAATAACTAAATACCAAAAGATAAAAACGGAACAGAACTTTAATAAATCCAACAAATATAAAATGCACCACATAAAATAGTTATATATTTGCAGTAGACATCAAAAGGCTATAAATGTATTTGGTGAAGCCAAATAATCTCTAAAAGTCTCACCTCATATAGCACCCAATTGTATAAAAAAATATATTAAACCTACATTCCACAAAAGTGGATGAAATACAAAACTAATGACAAATAGCCTATGAAAAATGCTATATAATATCACATGGGATAGCCATTATATACAAAACTAAGATATAGTATAAAGATATAAGGGCAAAGAGGATTAAATGATAAGGTGGTCCCTTTGTCTCTTTCAGAGTCTTCCTGTCTAAAGCGCTATGGTATGCCCCACAATCTAGCTCAAATGCCATGATTATAAAGGGGCCTACATATCAATTCACATAATTTCAACATCCCTATGTTTAATTTCAGAGACCTCCTAACTGAAGGGCTATGGTGTGCCCAACAAGCTAGCTATAATGCCCTAAGATACTAATATCATGAGAGTTACCATACATATCAAACCAGAAATAAACTAGGTGTACAGAAGAGCCTAATAAAGACTTAAATTCTAGCCATGTACCAATCAATATGAATCCAGGGTCCATAGGTCTCATTTCAAAGACCTCCCATCTGAAGGGCTATGATGTGTCCTACAAACTGGCTATAATGCCCTACAATATTGGTTAACAGTGGTCAAAATAAATAGTTTAACACAGCACAGGCTACTTAAGCATCCCAAAAATATAGGAAACTGCACCAAAAGTTAATAACAACAACATAAACATAGATAAAATCACAACTAGTTTTAGCCTTATAACATCCCTATTGGGTTATTATAACTAGAGGTGAATTGGCTCACAAGCGGCTTTATCAAAAGCTAAATCATTTATAGAGCAAATGCCAAGGGCATCACAGGTTTAAATACCCGCTTTAATCAGGTAATTGGCTAACCAACAATTTAAAGGCATAAAGATGTTACATGGAGTATGAATGCATCTGATAGAGGAGAATCAGTAGTGTAAGAATTGTTTTCAGTCTTCTTGATTACAAAAACTTCCTTTATAATATCTCAAATCCCAATACTTAAGATTTCATATATTAGAGGTGATAAAAAACATTTCCCTACTGATTTACCAGAATCCTTATTTGGTTCAACTATTTTCTTTAAAAAAAAACTCAAATTTACATTATCCTTTATTCACAGAGGATAAATGTATAACATTCAACGTTTCATACTGAATGTTCTCATAAATATTTTCATAGACTCTTTCAGTGAGCATCTACATATTTTGTGTTCTAAAATAACCAATTCCAGAAGGAATAGATACAAGAGCAGGCATATGACCTCTAAGGATCCAGATGCCTGAAAGCCCCACTAACTGATGCCCCAAATCTGAATTGAAATACAATCATTAAATAGAAGGAAACAGAGATCCTATTGGAGAAACACAATCATTCTTTTATCTCTTGAAAAAAACAACATAACTAATCAGCAAAAGGACAAATATCTTTTTTTTGTGTCCCTTGTGTATCTTAGACTAGAAACCACTTTTATAAAGGTAGGTAAGACCTTATATCTTTAAAAACAACATCTACATACAGTGCCTTGCAAAAGTATTCACCCCCTTGACTTTTTACTTTTTTTGTTACATTACAGCCATAAGTTCAATGTTTTTTTAATCTGAATTGAAATGTTATGGATCAGAATACAATACTCTAAGTTAGTGAAGTGAAATGAGAAAAATATATACATAAAACAATTTTTTTTTTAAGTAGAAAATTGGCATGTGTGGTTGTATTCACCCCCTTTGTTATGAAGCCCATAAAAAGCTCTGGTGCAACCAATTAACTTCAGAAGTCACATAATTAGTGAAATAATGTCCACCTGTGTGCAATCTAAGTGTCACATGATCTGTCATTACATATACACACCTTTTTTTAAGGCCCCAGAGGCAGCAACACCTAAGCAAGAGGCACCACTAACCAAACACTACAATGAAGACCAAGAAACTCTACAAATAAGTAAGGGACAATGTTGTTGAGAAGTACAAGTCAGAGTTAGGTTATAAAAAAATATCTAAATCTTTGATGGTCCCCAGGAGCACCATTAAATCTATCATAACCAACAGGAAAGAATATGGCACAACAGCAAACCTGCCAAGAAATGGCCGCCCATCAAAACTCACGGACCGGGCAAGGAGGGCATTAATCAGAGAGGCAGCACAGAGATCTAAGGTAACCCTGGAGGAGCTGAAGAGTTCCACAGCAGAGACCGGAGTATCTGTACATAGGACGACAATAAGCCGTACGCTCCATAGAGTTGGGCTTTATGGCAGAGTGTCCAGAAGAAAGCCATTGCTTTCAGCAAATAACAAAATGGCCCGTTTCGAGATTGCGAAAAGACATGTGGGAGACTCCCAAAATGTATGGAGGAAGGTGCTCTGGTCTGATGAGACTAAAATTGAACTCTTCGGCCATTAAAGAAAACGCTATGTCTGGCGCAAACCCAACACCTCACATCACCCAAAGAACACCATACCCGCAGTGAAACATGGACCTCAATCCAATAGAAGCCCAGACCTTAATCCAATAGAAAATCTGTGGTCAGACTTAAAGATTGCTGTTCACAAGCACAAACCATCTAACTTGAAGAAGCTGGAACAATTTTGCTAGGAGGAATGGACAAAATCCCAGTGGTAAGATGTGGCAAGCTCATAGAGACTTATTTAAAGTGACTTGGAGCTGTGATTGCCGCAAAAAGTTTGCTCTACAAAGTATTGACTTTAGGGGGGGTGAATAGTTATGCACATTGATTTTTTCTGTAATTTGGTCCTATTTGTTGTCTGCTTCACAATAAATAAAAAAAAAACATCTGCAAATCCTCAAACAATCCATGTTAATTCCAGGTTGTGACGCAACAAAACACGAAAAATGCCAAGGGGGGTGAATTATTTTGCAAGGCACTGTATTTTATTATTATGGTTTTCATCAGTTTTATTTATGACATCATGGTTAATGATAAATAGAGCCATGATATACTCCAGCTATTTATATGTATACTAGCGACTTGCCCGTCAAAAAATGACTGCAATAAGATTGTAAGGCAGGTAATGTTGTTTGTTTGCGAAATTAATTTTGTTGGTGTTTTAAGATCCTCTGCGCTCATTGCGAGGCTCTTGGTTTGTGTGCTATGAGCAGCGTTGTTTTTTTTTTTTGGTATGGCAATTAATAATTAATAAAATAAGAAATTAATATACTTTACCTATTGTGAAGTAATATATGCAGGAAGCATTGTGTTGAAAAGCTGGCAATCTGTTTTCATGTTGCTGCAGCATCAGTGCTGTGGAGCTGCTGTGTAAGTGTCATGAATGTGTGCAGTGTGTAGTGTAATAGTGTGCATGCGCGAGGCAAATCCGTTAGGGCAGCTGTGTACTTCCAGATTGTATAAGTTAGTGTTCTAAAATGGCGTCTAATGTGTGGTATGCGGCTGTGGCTGATTTTGCGTCCCTGTTTTCGGATATCGTCCAACTTTTTCGGAAAATCTGTAGGTGTTTGTTGGTGTTTTGCATGTTTAGGGTCCTTTAGCCTCTTTTTCGTTTTGTTGGGCAGCCATTTTTTCTCTCGCTTAGGTGATTTTCGGGTGTCTAAGCTCCGAAATTTGGACTTAAATCGAGGTGTAACTTCACTTGCAGAGGTCCTGGGTCTCCCCCCCTTGCTGTAGGTAAGCTATTTATGTGTTTGTTGTGTGTATTTATTGTGTTTTTCATGTTTTCATGTGCGCGGGTATCGGTCGTAATGGGTCGTAAAGCATCTCGTATTTTTGGTTTCGTAAGTCCGTAAATTTTGCGAGGTCCGCAGAGTTAGCAACAACCCGCATGCTCACAATTATATATGTGATTAGGGTGCACTTCAAACACCCTTGTTACTCCATAGGGTGGTGGCACTAAATTATGTGCTTCACATTGGAGAATAGGTCCATCAGAAGTATGGTACCCATGGACTATAAAATAGTATTATATGGCAGTCATTAGCCACTACAGTCATACTGGTACACTATTGTAATATCATATATACTCAGCATACCAGCATACCAAGTATTTTTTTAGTGTGTAAAAATCATATATTTTAAGTAGAAATAGCCTTTATTTGTGGGGGGTTTGATCGTTGTTTTTTATTTCACATAAACATGTATATTATTTGTGTATTTGTCTGTATATTTTAGGATATTTTAAATTGAGGAAGCTACGTATAAGAGTAGCAAAATGCGTATTTGTTTTGTACAACATTATTGCTTGTTTTTTTGGACAATTTTGCTGCCTATTTTTGTACTTATTGCTGATTTTTAATCACACAAGGAATAAATAAATATGTATATTCCTCCTAATATACGCATACATGGTATTCTTGGTGTGTGTGCCGGTATAGTTCCAAGGTGTGCGCATCAACATACACCTGGTTGTATTTACCCCACACACACAATCTTCAATACTTGCTTTTACAAGCCAAGCCAAGAATCTTTGAAGTCGCCGATGGATTAGACTGTTTGGGAATCGCATTTCTTGAGCACTTTACATACCTCATAATTATTTGAGGTTGTGAGAGGTGAGAGTCCACGTTGATATTTATTGGCATGACTTTGATAACCATAAGTGACCTGCACTAGGCTTTGTGCGCTGTCTCTTCCCCTATTCCTCCAGTAAACAAATAGTACATCTGTGTTCATATTTGAATGTCTAAAATAAGTAAAAAAACATGTTTAATGGCCAGAATTCCGAGAAATATAGTTATTACACTGTATTCTGGGAACCTTGGCAGGAAAAAGCAAATATGCCCACAAAGGCTTCACTTTTGCAATCCATAACAATATCAAACATGGCTTTCCTTAAGCATATGCTCGCTGTTTTAAACAGCTTTGAGCTCGCAATCCCACCTACATACAGCTGTTCCAAGGTTACTGCCTCTCATCATCATTTTACAGACAGAGCAATAGATAACCAGAATAGCCATCCAGTGGAAGTGGTAAAGTCAAACACAGTTAAGGAAGTCAAGCATACCTGGGATAAGCATACAACTACTTTAAGGCTTAATAAGCCAGGCTTTTGGACTGAAAGCCAGATGAGCCTTTTTTGTTATTATCTGTCATCAAAATGATGTTTCTATGTTTATTTATTTCTCCTTTACTTGGCTTTCCATATTTAGACAGAGACAGGGTAGGGAGAGAGAAGCAGTTAGGATAGGAGGGGAGAAAAGAGGGGGAATAAGGAAAGCAGAAGGAATATGTGAGGGAGTAAGAGAAAATAAAAAAAGAAAGGATGAGTCGATGGTAGGGAGGAGAGGCAGAGATTGAGAAGGGAGGGAAAGGAGAAGGGAAATTAAAATGGAGAGAGAAAGGTCTAGAATGTGTGAGAAGGGGAATAGTAAAGAAAAAGAGAGGAATGGAGAGGCTAGAGGGAGGAAGACATAAGGTATAAGAGGGAGAGAAGGGAGCAAGAAATTATGTTATTAAATACATATAACTATAAATAAACAACATGTATGTAAAGGAGGAAAACACAGAAATGTATGTCTATATCTGCATACGCTGCAGTGGCCACACCTGTACATGTAGTCTCAATTGAATGTTTACTAATATACTGTATATATATATATATGTATATAAATATATATATATATATATATATATATATATATATATATATATATATATATATATATATATTTGGTATTTGATGCGGCTATTTGATACACACCAATGAGAGTGATATGTAAGGTTCCCAGATTTGAGGAGGGATTGGTTTTATATATATATATATATATATATATATATATATATATATATATATATATATGCAGCATTTCCATGAGATTAATGTTAAATATGTATGTGTGGTATACATGTGTGGACATGTTGGTGTATATGATATTCACCTGGCAAGGAGGCTGAAGCCACCAAGCCTAGAGCTCCAGGGGCAGTCATTGTTGCCATTATCTTCTTCAGCAACCTCTCCTACTCGTTGTACTGGACAGTCACTTTGGGGCCAGAACTTGGAGCTTTCATTGCTCTGGCCTACTCTTCCATCATCCTCCTGACCTTGGCTCGGCTGTCATCATAACGATGCCTTATAGACCTCACATCCCTATCCGCAAAACCAACCTCAGTGACTGAAACTGCTCCCTCCTTCCTTTGCACGGGACCCAGGCCTAATTTCCCTCCCCCTGTAAGGATAGTGGCACAGGCACAGAAGGCACTGAGGAGTACCACCATTTATTCATGAATGTAGTTGGGTACGTACCCTGTGATTGCCTCTAGCCTCATGTCCTACCAACTGTGGACGAGGAACTGTACCTCCCTGCTCTGTCCATGAGACCTGTCCCTCCCCAACACTATGCTCCTCGGATCAAGCTCATTCCCTTCTGTCCCTGAGCTAAGTGTGCCTTAGCAATATACATTGTGAGTGAAACGTATTGAACACTTGTGTATTGTAAGGGAAAAAAGCTCCCACAGCCCATTTTACGTAGCAATGAAATTTGCATTGCTCGAATAGAATTGAGCTCAGGGTTTGTTACATACTTTTGAAGTATGTGACATTTTTCCTGAACTACAGATGTCTCATAAATAAATAACTAAATAAATAAATATATATATATATATATATATATATATATATATACACACATACACAAGAGAGAAAGAGAGACAGTTTTGTTCTGTTTATACTGAAGCACAAATCCACAGCCACATATATCAAACAGCTTTGCTTCAAGCCTACTTTATGAAATATTCCATCTCTCTTCTGCAGAGCCGATATGTAATCAGAGAGTTCTTTACAGAGCACTGGGCTGTGTCTGCCAGGGAAGTAAAGCCGACTGCTAGCTCAATTGAAGCTGGCTGATACCAACTTGAAAGCAAGTGAGAAATTCCATTAAAGGCAAGAAGCCTCTGTAGATTCCAGCTTTTGTGGCTATTATGGGTAATGATACAAACAGATACTTTGAGGTATGAATAAGAGTACAAAACCATTGCCTTTGATGCTGACACTATAGTAGGATGATAGAAAAAAAATATCTTTGAGAAAAAACCCTGCACTTTATTATAATATTTAATATTAAAGGGCCAGTAAAAATATCAAATTTTATAGTAAATGGCCACTGTAGAGCTTATTCAATAGGGTTTAACTTTTTTAATGTTTTAACCATTTATTAATAAAATCAATATGTGAAACAAATAGGAGCTTCCACTGGAACGTTAGTGTTCCAGAGACTAGCACAGCTTCAGTTCCTATTTAATGTTGACTTGGTAGGAAGGATCTGCCTAGGAAGCTGTACTAATTTTTCTAACCATTATTGTATGGCAACAGAGGATGGCTCAAAATGGCCTCCAGAGCAGATCCTATGGCACCCCTGAAGACCGGATAGGGATAGAAAGAAGGAGAATTCTAAAACATTGAGGAAAAAAATTAATTTTATAATGTAATTTTAAAAGCTACATTGATTATTTCTTCAAATACTGATTTTATTGCAAATGATTTAATAAATATATCAACGTATTGTATGAGAATTACGGTAATACTTAAGTGTGACATACTTATTAATGAGAACTAATACTTAAGTGCAGCAGCTATACAGCATATTTTAGTTACAAAACAAATACAAAACAAATACATTCATTAAAAGTAATTTTAAACTGGTGTAATCAGCATATGGGATAGATTTCTTATACATCTCACACTAGTGATAATAATTCACAAACATTAGGCCAAGACAAGGAAGTGGTTATTTTGTGATCAAATAGCCTGTGTCTAGAAAGGCCCACATTGCCTGTGTCTGCAAGGGCCCAAATAGCTTGTGCCTGCAAGTGCCCACATTGTTTGGACCTGTCAGCGCCCAAGTCCAGCCTGCGTCTCTCATAGCCCAAGTCCAGCCTGCTCCTGCGCCTGTAAGAGCTCAAGTCCAGTCTGTGTCTACTTCCTGACTTCAAAGAAGGCTATCACTCAGCACAAAAAAAAAAAGAAAAAATCACCATACAACACATCTGTAATCACGCTGCTGTTCAAATGTTCAAAAGATGTGACTAGAGGTGTGAGTACCATCACCAAGCAATGGTCAAATACTGTGACGAAGTGCCCTTCTCCACTTTGTCTTGGAGAGGACTGTTTGCCAGCCTCCTGCCATGCAACTATGGGCCTGGTACATATTGCCCTTCAAACACAGTATTCGGCCATACCAGAGTGTATGTCACTCATTCTGGCCCTTTACATACAGGGGGGGGGTGGGGGGGGGGGGGCCATTCGGTACTTGCCCTGTGTGAACCATGATACCACAGATAGATATGCCATGGAGCCCATTCATATGATGAAAGACTATGGGAAAGACTTTAGCTCCATGGCAATTGAACTGTGTGAAGATGATCTGAGCGCTATTCGGTAGTTTTGTGCGCTCAGATCCCAGCTGTAACAGAACCCATCACTGTTTTACCCTGTTTATGGTTATTTAATTCTTGGTTAAAATATGATCCTAGTAATATACTGTATGTGTGTTGGTTTGTGCTCTGCAGAATATTGGCCCCAGGCTAGTGCAGACCTTGGCAGAAGAGATAATCCTGTTACAGATAAGGGAGTCGATTGTGTGGAGTGTTTTCATTCTCAGATAAGAACAAAGAAGGCTGATTTAATCATTGTCTGATTATATCAAGTTGCCTCAGGGAGGGGTGACCACACCTATTGTCCTATATGTGTATTGTGTGGGGGATATGTGAAAAACATACTTTTACTAACTTTTGAACCCCTGGTCTGATTCATGCCATTTTTTAATATGGTGTTCCCCTGGGTGAGAGATATTGAACGGTGCTGGACTTAAAGGCGTACCCCCTGTTTTTGGGGTACATCCAGAATGTGGTTAAAATTGTGTCTGTTTTAATTGTGTTACCTGTTATCTGAGGGGAGGAGACGTGGGGGTTGAACCATGTATATAACTGGCTGTGATAATTATATGGGTGTAGCCCTTCAGAGGGCACCATTGCATAAAAGGAGATCCCCTGTCATTAAAGTTCTAGTTCTACTTGACCCTTCAAAACGTAGTCTCATCTCGTTCTTGGAGGGGATTGCTCTATCATACTGGGGATTGCTATGCTTTTGCATACTCCCTTGAGCTGTAACTACTGAATGCTTGTTCCTGATGTACTATCCTTGAAGGAGAGGTCTTCCCCACACGGTCCTGGATGCTGGAGATTCATACAGGGTGGAAGGAAGACGGCGCGGCTCCAGCTAAACTACGGCGGTTGTGGAGTCTGTGGTGGTTGAGGTGTCCGGTGCGGTGCTTGTAGGCCTCGGCGCAAACTAGGACGCGTCTATCGATGGAGGTACCCGGTCGGGGTGCCAGTAGATCCGTTACATTGGTGGCAGTGGTGGGATGGCGTCCTAGTAAGAGGAAAAGCAGCACGGAGACACCGGTAACGTTTGGAGTTACAAATTGAGGGCAACGCTAGTATCCGTACAGCGCCCCTGGCTACAGCAGGATGGAACCGGCTAGTTTTCAGACAGCGTTCCATGATGATGAGGAGGAGGAGGCCGCTGACTACAGGGATGCAGACAGAAAGGAACTCTGGTATGATGCCCTGGAAGATGCCCAATGGCGGCGAGGTGAGAGTCTCCCCAGTGATGAGCAGCGGCTACAGAAGCGTGTGGCGATGCGGATGTATCTATTGGGAGAGCAGCCCCTGGATGAGTGGGTGACAAGACTAGAGACCCTGGTACGGCGAGAGATCTGGCTAGACAACGCATACCAGGCCCTCTGGTGGCATACCGTTCGACTTACCCCCTGGATGGCTGAACACGACTTACCAGAGGGGGATGATTATGATGGCCCAGGTTTATTATGGGATGCCTTGGAGGACGACATTGATCTTGGCAGCACGGAGGAGTCTAGGTTTTGGGACATCTACGACTACCGGATGGGCATGTATGTCTGGGATGACGAAGGCGAGGTGAGCAAAGACATGACCCACCTGGTAACGAGAGAGTGGGAGCTGGAGCAGGACTACCAACACCTGCTCAGCTTCGTGCAGCCCCAACCTACTCGACAAGCAGAACCAGACTTCATTGACTGGTCCTGGGATGACCTCCAGATGGCAGGTAGAGATGGGACCGAGGTCTCTCTACCCGCCCTACAGGGGGAAGAAGGTGTCGTTCTTCCCCCCCCAGCGGCAGTGTGAACCCCAGGGGGCAGAAGGTGTCGTCCTTACCCCCCAGCGGCAGTGTGAACCCCAGGGGGCAGAAGGTGTCGTCCTTCCCCCCCAGCAGCAGTGTGAACCCCAGGGGGCAGAAGGTGTCGTCCTTTCCCCCCCAGCGGCAGTGTGAACCCCAGGGGGCAGAAGGTGTCGTCCTTTCCCCCCAGCGGCAGTGTGAACCCCAGGGGGCAGAAGGTGTCGTCCTTCCCCCCCAGCGGCAGTGTGAACCCCAGGGGGCAGAAGGTGTCATCCTTCCCCCCCAGCAGCAGTGTTAACCCCAGGGGGCAGAAGGTGTCATCCTTCCCCCCCAGCGGCAGTGTGTACCCCAGGGGGCAGAAGGTGTCGTCTTTCCCCCCCAGCGGCAGTGTGAACCCCAGGGGGCAGAAGGTGTCGTCCTTTCCCCCCAGCGACAGTTTACCCTAACCAGGGGAGACACCAATCTCCCAGACGGCGCAGATGGGACCGTGGTCTCTGCGCCCACAGCTTGTCCAGACCCCCAACTACCCTCACTGGGACAACCGGAGGAGGGGGTAAATACAAATTCCCCTCCCCAGCTAACTCCTAATGTGGCCCCAGGGTTAACAGAGGAAATGTTAACCCCCACTGACCCCCACGTTTCCCTGGCTACTGAACCGGAATATGTCCCAAGTATACCAGCAGAAGAGCTGCCATCAGGGCAGAGTGCCGCTGGCCTCTGCCCCTCAAGTCCCTAAGCGTGTTGCCCCATCACCACAGCGAAATATCCAGGTGCAGTAACGGTTTGTTGTGGGTGGGCTGCTCTTGCACTTTGTTGTTGTGGGGGGCTGCTCTAGCACTGGTTTATTGTGGGTTGGTGGATCGTCTAACGGAGGCACTGACCGGCAGAAGGTCAGGTGCCTGGTTAGACTTCCCCCCAAAGGGGAGATGTGTGACGAAGTGCCCTTCGCCACTTTGTCTTGGAGAGGACTGTTTGCCAGCCTCCTGCCATGCAACTATGGCCCTGGTACATATTGCCCTTCAAACACAGTATTCGGCCATACCAGAGTGTATGTAACTCATTCTGGCCCTTTACATACAGGGGGGGGGGGGGGGGGGGGGGTCATTCGGTACTTGCCCTGTGTGAACCATGATACCACAGATAGATATGCCATGGAGCCCATTCATATGATGAAAGACTATGGGAAAGACTTTAGCTCCATGGCAATTGAACTGTGTGAAGATGATCTGAGCGCTATTCGGTAGTTTTGTGCGCTCAGATCCCAGCTGTAACAGAACCCATCACTGTTTTACCCTGTTTATGGTTATTTAATTCTTGGTTAAAATATGATCCTAGTAATATACTGTATGTGTGTTGGTTTGTGCTCTGCAGAATATTGGCCCCAGGCTAGTGCAGACCTTGGCAGAAGAGATAATCCTGTTACAGATAAGGGAGTCGATTGTGTGGAGTGTTTTCATTCTCAGATAAGAACAAAGAAGGCTGATTTAATCATTGTCTGATTATATCAAGTTGCCTCAGGGAGGGGTGACCACACCTATTGTCCTATATGTGTATTGTGTGGGGGATATGTGAAAAACATACTTTTACTAACTTTTGAACCCCTGGTCTGATTCATGCCATTTTTTAATATGGTGTTCCCCTGGGTGAGAGATATTGAACGGTGCTGGACTTAAAGGTGTACCCCCTGTTTTTGGGGTACATCCAGAATGTGGTTAAAATTGTGTCTGTTTTAATTGTGTTACCTGTTATCTGAGGGGAGGAGACGTGGGGGTTGAACCATGTATATAACTGGCTGTGATAATTATGTGGGTGTAGCCCTTCAGAGGGCACCATTGCATAAAAGGAGATCCCCTTTCATTAAAGTTCTAGTTCTACTTGACCCTTCAAAACGTAGTCTCATCTCGTTCTTGGAGGGGATTGCTCTATCATACTGGGGATTGCTATGCTTTTGCATACTCCCTTGAGCTGTAACTACTGAACGCTTGTTCCTGATGTACTATCCTTGAAGGAGAGGTCTTCCCCACACGGTCCTGGATGCTGGAGATTCATACAGGGTGGAAGGAAGACGGCGCGGCTCCAGCTAAACTACGGCAGTTGTGGAGTCTGTGGTGGTTGAGGTGTCCGGTGCGGTGCTTGTAGGCCTCGGCGCAAACTAGGACGCGTCTATCAACGGAGGTACCCGGTCGGGGTGCCAGTAGATCCGTTATAAATACCTTGGAGGAAGTAGAGAAATTACTCTACATTTGGATAAATGAGAAACAACTGGAGGGTGAAAGAGTTTCCCAACTGAACGCTGATCTGACAAAAGACAAGCCTACGCAAGAGCTCAGAAGAATCTAAAGCCAGTCATGATTGGTTCAATAAATTCAGAAAGAGAACTGGCATTCACAGCCTGGTGAGGCATGGAGAATCAGCCAGTGCTGACAAAGAAGCTGTAGGTAGAGGCTGAGGCTTTTGTTCCGCAACAAGTCTTCAACTGTGATGAGACTGGACTATTTAGGAAGAAGATGCCTTCCAGAACCTACATCACCCAAGAAGAGAAGACATTGCCAGGGCACAAGCCGATGAAGGACAGGCTAACTCTGTTGGTTTGTGGGAATGCTAGAGGGGATTTAAAAATCAAGCGTCTACTTATGTACCACAGCGAGAACCCCAGAGTGTTTAAGAGGGAAAACATCCAGTTAGACAACTTAAGTGTGATGTGGAGGGCCAACAGAAAAGCCTGGGTAACCCGAATCATCTTCACTGAATAAATTAATGAAGTTTGTGAACTGCCTCTGATGACTCTGATAATCATGGACAATGCTCTTGGTCACACTTCAGGCATGGAGGATAACTTGCTGGAGGACTTTAAGCTCTTAAAAGTTAAGTTATTGCCCCCTAACACAACTCCATTGATCCAGCCCATGAACCAGTAGGTCACCTTCAACTTTAAGATGCTGTATACAAAAGCCTTCTTCCAGAGGTGCTTCTAGGTGACCTCGGATACACAGCTGACACTGAGACAGTTCTGGAAGGACCATTTCAACATCCTCCATTGTGTCATTCTAATAGATAAGACCTGGCATGAAGTCTCTCACAAGACCATGAACTGTGGCTGGAGGACATTTTTTTCCAGAAGCTGTAGATCCAGTAAACTTGGAGAACCTAGAAGAATAGTGGAGGACATTGGTTCTCTGGGCAAGTCCATGGGCCTGGAGGTGTCTAATGATGACATTGAAGAGCTAGTGGAGGAGCACAGAGAAGAGCTCAGTACTGATGAGCTGCAGGAACTTCAGAGAGAACAGCAAGAGGGAGTGGATGATGAACTTTCATCTTTCAGTGAAGAGGAGAGAAGGGAGGAAGCACCTACTGCACTCAAAGAAATGTGTGCTAAATGGGCTGATGAACAAAAGTGTGTTGAACACTATCAGCCTGACAAAGATCAAGCAAGCAGTCTTGTGGACTTGTTTAATGATCAGGCAATATCCTCCCTCAGAAACATTTTGAAATGGAGGAAGAAGCAAGTTTCCATGGATAGGTTTCTAGTGAGAGTGCCTACATCACAGTCTCCAGCAGGATGCAGTGGTGCTAAGATGGAGAAAGGACAAGCATCCTGTGGGCAAGTGCCTGATGTTGCAATAGAAGAGGATTCCCCTTCCAAGCAATAACCTGTCTCCTTCTTCCCCTTCTCTTCATTGCCACCATCCCATTGGGCCCTCACGTCTTCTCAGAACTGTTAAAGTGAAGTTAAATTGTGTTATTTATTCTCAGTACAGTTAAAGTAAAGTTAAATACAAGTTATTATGAAATTATTGTTGTTTATTAATATCTGTTTAGTTTGAAGGTTTTGTATCCAAAAATAAGACCATCAGCTCAAACTAAAATGTGAAACAGCTAGGGTATGGAACGGATTAATTCAATTTACATTGATTCCTATGGGAAATGTTACCTCAGTTTACACCGTTTTCTGTTTACACTGTCCCATCCGGATCCGATTAATGGTGTAAACTGAGGTACCACTGTACATCTATTCCATTTAAAATAAATATTTATACACTTTACCTGCTGTGTAGAAGTAGTTATTAAATGAATACTGTCACCCCAACAGGAAGTTGGTTTCATCTTAAAGATCATAGTAAATTGTCTATAAATTGCATTATCCATTTTATACTATCCACTTTTCTCTACCGTAATCAGAATTATTTGGGCAGTTCTGGTGTGCTAATGTCTCAGATGCTAATTTGCAGCTCAGAGTCATTGATAAAAGGTGAGGGAAGGGCTTTAACTATGATAACATTATGGGTATTGTTTTGGCCTGCACAAAGACAGACAAGCAGACTGTAATACTAATTAGCAATGGAAGCAATACTTATTATCATTTGCATATTAATACAGCACAAACAATTATAGAAAATTCAGAAGTGGTTCACTTTAGAAAAAAATGGCTAATACAACGTACAAGAGTTTTTAATGCTCTTGCATAATAACCTAAAAAAATGAGCTTTGGGTTACAGAGATATTTTAAGTTGAAAAATATATTTCTTCAGAGGAACAATTAGTTGCTTCTGATTCAGTGTTATGAAAACATTTGTAGATATCTATGTCCGGAGTGGGGAAGACAGTTTCTACATATTTGCTGCCACAGCTAGGACTTAAATGTATTACAAATGGAAACATGGCAGGCTGCATCACATGCTAAAATGAAACAAGGCATCAGGGCATTCCGTGCATATCAAAAGATTTTTAAAGGCATATGTAAATTTCCTGGATTAATTTCTGCAGTCATTAGGTAAAGACCATCCTTGATATATGCATCACATTTCATAAAATGTGGTATATTCAATAATATCTTAAAATCCTAAAATCCCTCTAATGATTATGTTGACACCCCCAGGTTGCCTACACAGGCACCTGATACCCCCAATCAGCATGGAGCATTTGAGAATCAAATTTAACTCTTTACTAACCTGCTGTGTCTTTCTCAGCCAATAGGAGAGCACTGATGTCAGCCCCACTGCAGGGATGTGACCCGCCTGGTTGCTTCCTGCTGCAGTGCCTGCTCTCTGCTGTACAGCTGGGTCCCACCCACAACAGAGATCAGTACAAACAGAGCTGCTGTGTGTGTGTGTGGGACCTGCAGCTGCCACTGGAGAGAGTGAGTGGTGGGTGAGTGTTAGGTTCAAAAACCCTGTGTGAGACAAAACAGAAATCATAAGAGGTAAGACTTGATATCAAGGAGAGATTTACAGTTAGACAAGTTTACACAAATGCCTTTTTAAATATCTATGATTTAATATAATTTTAGAAGCTTTTTTATACACAGGTGTGAAGTGTAAACTCTTACAATTGTGGTTTAAACATTTCTAAGATGTCCTTGGAAAGCGAGTATCTATTGTGAGTAAGAGCTTATTGTTATCTTAGTAAAACATCTTGTTTACTTCAACCCATATAACCCCAGGCTGTCCTGACCCTGGACAATTCTACGCAGCTAAGCAAGGAAAATTAACCCTTTGTCAATATTTTTTTCTATCATTTTCCTCCTGTTTATATTTATTATCATCCTTAATATAATAAAAAATGAACAAATTATGCAGAGTCAAAACAAGGTGTCAATTAGAAACAAGTGTCCAAGGACTTGCGTCATTCAGAGTGAAGAAGAAAAACATACCCACAAACCTGACATTCTACTCCCAAATCCAGTTATGATACCAAAAGACAGAGACCTCTGAATTTCTTCAGTTTATTTGGACACGCGTGGTTCACTAGCAGAAGAACATTCACAATGCCTGCTGCTGACTGACAATACATATAAACAACACTTCTGTGCAGTCAATAATGTGATGTTTAGCATTGACTAGTCTCCAGAACAATTTTATTATGGTTATAAGAAGGTGGCCTTGTTCACAGAGAGCAGCTTATTATGAGAATAAGGACTTGTTTACAGTTATAATAAAAAAACTATTAATTAAGTAAAAGCATAATTAACCATTTCATACCTTACTGTCTGCCATCTAAAAGAACTGCTTAGGTAAGAAAAGGATAATATATATATATATATATATATATATATATATATATATATATACTAAATAATGTATGAATAGTTGTATTTCTCCACAACAAGAGTTGTAGGATTTTCAGTATTCTATTCATACAAGGATTTCTTGTTGCATATTGTCTTCTTTTTTCTTCATCAGCTTGTTCATCTTCCTTAGTCCCTTGATCATCTGGAACTCCCTCAGTATTCCTTTACTTCATAATACACAGTTCCTTGTCCATTTGAGCTAAGGGGCTCATACAAGTTTTTTTTCTTTGTGACAATAATATCTATCTATCTCTGTATCAGTCCTCTTGCACAGGTTATACAGCAGCCACAGGTAACAAGGACGGCTATCATGATTCCTATTGAGGTTATTATGGATAACACAATGTTTTTCCATTTTCCAAATATTGATTGGTGCCAGCTTGTAAATGGGTTATTTATACCAGAATTGTCTGCTAGTTCGTTTGACAGGGCAGTGAGGCCTTCTGAGGCTTTTGTCACAGACCCATCAAGGGCCATTCATTTTTTTCAGCCCATAAGGCTAGTTTTATCTAGCTTTTCTGCTAGGCCTTATACTGCTTCTCTGGTATAGTTTACAAATCTCTGTTGATTATAGTAAACATAGTTTATCCAGTCCATATTTTTGTTTGTTGTCACCCAACAAGTGAGTAGGGACTCAAATCCGGCTCCTATCTGGTTTCTTGCTTTAAATTCATCTAGGACTCCTTGTGGTACTCCAATACAATCAATGTGGACTCATTGGTCGAAGATGCCCAGGGGGGCTGATCTCTTACTTCATGTAAGTATGTAGCTATGTCCTGTCTGCATAGTTGTTACAGTTGGTAATAAGTAGAGGGGCATAACCAGGTGTACCAGAGCACAAGAGACAGTCCAGTCTGGGGGCAATATTGGTTATATTTTCAGCCCTACACAATACCATCATACGTCTGCTCTTCCGTTTGTGTGGTTGACAAACCATTCTTTCTTGTAGTCCGGGGTGTCATTGTGAAACTAATGGTTTCTTTATACCACGTGTGGTTTCCTACTTCTCTTCCTGTCATCGATATCATGGAAAATCAGGTTTAATTTGCTTCATATGGTGTTAACTGGGGAGGATGTACCTTTTCTACTGGTGGGAACAGGTTGCGTATTGTGGTACAGTTCTGAACCTTCTTTCTTTTGAAGACTTGTAGTATGCACTGCAACCCATCTTCATCACTGGATGGATTTAGTCGAAAAGGAACAGTGGCCAGTGCTGGCCTTCCTGTTGAACAAGCAATGCGATTCCTCATACCCATTGTCTCAGCAGTGTACCTCATCCATTCCATCCAGAGGTTCCTTTCTATATACCCAGTTTCAATCTCATATGTATCCTTCATAATTGTGATGCTGAGGTAAGTTATCCTTGATTTGTTTCTGGGCTTTATAGTCAGCTCTTCAGTGGCCTCTGTTTCTTCAGTGGTATTATTATCTTTTGTTTTGGTTTGGTCAGGGGTCTTTACATTTATCCAGATCCATCCGAGTGGAACCGATCCACTAACGACTGCCTCTAGTGTGTATAGTCTTGAATCACACTTCTTAGGGTCTTTTAAGGTCAGGAGGATAGGGTTAGAGCTGTTCTTTTCACAACCTGCTTCACTGTTTCCTTTTATGATACTCATACAAGTTTTGAAGTCTCTTCATTAAGAATATTGTTTCTTCTGATTCCCATCTTGCCTCAAAAAAATACACCATGCACATATACTTGTCTGACCATTTTATACTTTCCTCATTTTCTCCACATGGAACCACCGCACAGTAGTTGAATTGGGCAGTTCCTGTTTCACCTTCTGTAAAGGTCAGATTAACTGTTCCCTCTACCCATCTCATCTCTATTTCCAATCGCGGTGCTCTTCTGTTTGTTTTATGGTGACTTCTAGTTTGGCTTTGTACTTTAGTGCCTATGTTCTCCTCCTTTGTGACTTTCTGGCTTTGTTTTCCTGTGTTTTCCCATGTTATCACTGGTTTTATTATGATGGTAGTGATGAGGATTAGAGGTAATATGGACTTTCTCATTCCCCACCATCCTGGATCTCGGAATGGGTGCCATGGTCTCTATGTGGGTGTCATTCTGAGAAACCTTTCTCATCTTCCCAAGGCCCCTCTAAAATGTCTGCACACTACAGTTTCTTCACTGGGTTTGAGACGAGTGGCCCTATTGGTTCCACTCACCTTTGTAGTCAGACTCAGTGTGTCATACAGAGACGGGGTTGTTTGGGTTAGTGGTCAGGCTCTCGAGAGGCCACTGGCAGGGGGACCTTCTTGCAGTGGGTCAGATGTATCCAGAGAATTCTTTCTTCAATTTTCACAGCTGTCAGAGTCGCGAGCAGGACTTGGTTGGGACCTTCCCACCTGGCGTCTGTCCAGTTCTTTCTTTTGATGATTTTAACAAGTGCCCATTCTCCTGACTTTATTAGTGTAGGTAGTTCCCAGTGTTCCTGAGGAGGAGAAACAGCTGTCATTTTTCTTTGTTTTAACATTTTTGTCATATAATCTGCCAGATTGTTACATATATTCTGGCTGACAAAAGGTCTCAATTCAGGTAATTAAAAGCATCTACTATATAATATCTAAAAAGGGGTTACATTGTTTTCTGGTCGGTAAGATGTGCATGTTCATCATTACCAGTGGAGGCAATATTCCCAGTTCTTTCCTGTTTCTGTCATTGTTTTTCTCAATTTTGAAATCTACCATTTGTTCCTTTTATTAATCCAATGATTGTGGATGGAACAAGCAATGGTATTCGAATTCGATGTGTAATGTTTTCCCCAAGTGTCTCCCATGTATTTTCTTTGGTATACTAAACCTATGAAAAAAATCAAAGAATTATTTTTTGCTCAAGGTGAATTAAATGCTAGGTACAAAAGTATTCAGGTGCTTCCCAAGGGTCAACAATTCTATAAATCAAACCGAGTAGACAAAAAAGCACCCATCGTTCCTGGAGCACACTGAGTGTCTGATCTCCTGCCGGAGAGAAATAAAATGAAACTTTTATTGGGAGAATATTAAAATACAGTATTAAAAATGCTGATGGACGCTACGTATGAAAAGAACTGGCCTAATACTTCAATTAATTAGTTAATCTCTAAATGCTGAAATGCTCATTGAAGGTAATATAGTGACTTATATAAAGATTAATAAAGTGACTAATAAAGTGAATTAAAGATTAATAAAGTGAAATGTATTATATTCCTTCTAAAGTGCTTCTGGAATGCTGTATATGGATCACAAGGGACAGGATGGTCCACAGAGACCTATGCACCATGAATTTCATGTGCAAAAACGCTATGAGCCATATATAATTATTAATAAAATAGAAGCTACTTGGACCAACTACTAATGCTGTGACCACTATTAACCTCCGTTTTTTGCGTCAATCTTTCCTTCTATATTGTGTGCACTTGTGCACTATTAAAAGTGCCCCAGTCCACTTTGCATAGAGGTAAGAATGCATTATGCTAGCTAAGAGTGTGATATACTAACAATGCTTGTCGCTATGCTTAGGCGTCTATTGATGAGGTCATTAGCATGCGGCACGTTAACGTAGCGTCAACCCCACGCACGTTTCTGAATTTCATCAGAGAGTGAGTGGTAGGTGAGTGAGAGAGAGAGTGAAGAGTGAGTGGTGGATGAGTGAGTTAGAGAGAGAGAGAGTACGTGATGGGTGAGAGAGTGAGTGAGAGACAAATATACACTAAACTGTAATTTTTATTATTGCACACTGTTATATTATTTTATATTATTAGAATACTAGAATTTGCTTGTACTGTATATAACCACCTGAGGGAAGTTGGTCTTCTTTTGCATTGCTATAGATTAGTTATTGCTGATTGTTTTTACATTTCCATCCATTTCAGTCACATGTTCAGTGACATTCCGCTGTATTCTTTTAAGCAACATATTTTACAGTATATATTATTGCTGGAGCATGTATTGTAACAAAGAGACTTTTGTGGCTGAATAAACTTGAGTGTTACTGCACATATATCTCAATTATGTGAATGTAATGTTAAAATACTAACGTGGGCTTCCAGTGGGCAGCCTTTTTGCATAGCTGCATGGAATATAATCTTCATGTAGGAATTTCAAAATCCATACAGAATCAATAACTCCATCCAAAAACCAAAGGTATACAGGGTAAGGGCTTAGTGTATTACATATACTGTATAGTTCTCAGCAGTGCAGGCTTGCACTCCGTTGGTAATGCAACGTTAAAACTGCGGGCTCGCAAGGCGAGCCTGCTGCAACTGTGGCCCTCGCAAAGCTCCTTGCGCTGGTGGAGATGAGCACCATCATACCTACGAACCGCAGGACTACAGATCAATAACGCTTAATTACACAATTCACAGTGCGTGACCCGTAGCACGTTGTAAAATTTGCCTACAAAAATAACGGCCTGCAACACTTTGCAAAGGAAACCCGCACTTAAAACTAAAAAAATATGACCCGTGTCACTTTAAAAAAAAAAATTTGAGGTACAAAAAATACGACAGCCAGGACATCTGGAAGTGAGGTTGCATGTGAATTTAAGTCGAATTTGAAGAGTTTCGCCACTCGAAAATCGCCTAAGCAAGAAAAAAATGGCCTCCGAAAAAAACGAAAACGATGCTACACAACCCCTAACCACGCAAAACACCGCCAGGCCCATACTGCTTTTAACCAGGAACGTACGAGGTACAAAATACACTATTAGGAAGGACGGAAAATGATCCTGACCCACGTAACACATAGAAAATTGCTGCCATTTTACAACACTACCTTCAAACTCATAACATTACTATTATAAAATGCCACTCAGCAACAGTCCAAATGTACATTGTATGCTGCACCAACATCAAAGGGGATTGTTAGTTCTTCAGGATATTGATTGCTGGATATATTAACTACAAATAGGTAAAGTACATTCATTTATAAACTAATTATTTCATTAAATATTATTAAAAAAAATATATATAAAAAATACAAATAGCAAAGGAGAGCCTCGCAATGAGCGCCCCTGAAGGCGCTCAGCACAGGGCTCACAATGAACGCACAGGATGCGCAGAGAACCAAAAGTACACCTGGAGAGAAGTTCGCATTGAGCGCAGAAGGCGCTCAGCACAGGGATTGCAATGAGCGCCAAAGGTGCTCACACCACCAAAACTATAACAGGGGAGAGGCTCGCAATGAACGACAATGGCGCTCATTGTGAGCCTCGCGATGAGTGCCAAAGGCGCACAGCGCGAGGCTCGCAATGAGCATTGAAGGAGCTCACAAGACCAAAAATACACCATGGAGAGAGGCTTGCAATGAGCTCCAAAGGTGCACATTGCGAGCCCAAGGTACTCAGAGGACCAAAAGCCTTACACTGTGTGGCAAACAGCATTCCCTGGCTTACAATTTTCTTGCCGTCATTTTTTGACGGCAAGTCAATGGCAACTTGCTCGTCCAAAATGACGGCAATAAAATTTGAAGCCTGGCAATGCTGTTTGCTACACAATGCGTGGCTCTCCCCCTCTCTAACTTACAGGCCTCACGATGAGCGAGCCTCTCCCCCCATCTACTTTACGGGCCTTGCTATGAGCGCCTCAGGAGGAGGAAGGGAGCTTATAAGTGAGGTCGGTAGCTAATTTTCTATTCAATTGGTGTCTTTTGGCGGCATCCCAACGGCTTTCAAGTTACTGCTTTGAAAAAAAATGGCAGCATTTTTTTCCCCAAGCCCATAACTCGGAAGCTGTTCAGAGCCTCTCTTGCCTCTCATCATGGGCTCACAATGAGCCCTTTCAGCGCTCATTGTGAGCCTCTCCCCCCTCTAACTTGCGTGCCTCTCGATGAGCGTCTCGCACAACCGTAACTTTCGGGTCCCTGGATGAGCGCCTTTGGCGCTCGTCGTGAGCCCCTTAATGAGCGCCTTTGCAGCTCATTGCGCATGCGCAAGCCCGTCATTTTTAACATTGCGTTACCAACAAATCGCAATTACAACAACTATTATATTTGATACAAGCTACGGCACTATAACACTGAGAAGTGAAATAGTGGAGCTCATCACTCATCTGTTGTGGCCAGATGCCTACCTATCCACAACCCTTTTACTGAGATGCAATTATTAATCCCATGCTCAGATCAGTGTTTAACTATGTACTATTTCAAAATAAACCAGGATTTCCACCCTTTTGGCTACATTGCCGCTGGAGCGACTCCTCTGGACCCCCATGCTGTCCAGGCCTACAGTGAACAATGGCTCAACCACATTGACAGCAATATCTAGGGAAACAGTGCCCTAATATCAAGATGCCATCCCTCTTAGACAAGAGAGTTGATTACTAGCAGAGTACTCATCGTTTATCAATCTGCAACTATAAATAGACATATCAAACCCCAGTCCCAGAAATACACTACATGGCAGAACACCTGGCTAAGAGAAACTACATTGACAAGTGCAAAGAATAGCAAAGCCACTGTCATAGGATGGCAAGAGATAACATTTGACCCAGACATGGGGTAGACAGCATTTACATGACCACATCCTTTATATGGTTTTCAGTGGCACCGACAAAATTGGCATGGACTATGGACTTTCTCTCTTAACCAGACAACTGACCAGATCTACTCTAACAATATTTAATATTCCCTTAGACTAGTATTTGCTGAAAAGATCTATTTATGCTACTGTAATTAAAAGGGCTACTTAATGGTTAATATAACATTAATATTATCTAAAATACTACACACCTAGCTAAACTTTACCTTTAGATTTCTAGTACCAGTGCTTTTCTGCTAGGTGGCATTATTCTTCCTGCTTTCAATTTGTCCAGGAACACATTTGCTATACAAGTGATTGTATAAACTACTGATAATTGCACCTCAGCCTAACATTAACATCTCTACTACGGAATTCAAGCCAACATATTCAACCCAGAGCACTATTTCAATAGTTGTGTAACAAGGCTTTATACAGGGCGACAAAATTAATTATGGTTCTCAATAGCTTATTCTGCTCTAAGTATCTATATTGTACAAAACAAACCATCTATTTGTACTGCTAACGACTATATTATCACAATTACCGTAGTTGACTAAAATATTCTACTACTCCTCTCCCATGCCATTTTATCCCATCCCTTATTTGTCTATCCTATTTGTCTCCCTTATCCCATATGTCCTCTCCCAACCTCCATCTGAGCTTAAAAAATTGGAGACCAATAGAATTAAATTAAATCATGTTACCATTTTTATTGTCACTATGATCTCCTTGTGACAATCATTTTTGTTAAATAGCAAATTCTAAATTCAACTTATAACCATTTATAAAGTATAGAGAAGGTGGGTCATGGGCCACAATATGATATAAAAAGCCAAGAATCTATGGCACCCAGCACAAGCACCGGCTGTCCCAGGTTGAAGGAGCCTCCATGCAGTCCAGAGGGAAGAGTGCCAGATGAAGTCTGGCTGAACAGAGCCTGATCCTGACCAAAGAGAAACCTGATGGAGGCTGAACTTCTAAAACTGACCACAGGGGGTAGTATTTTGTATCTTTATATTACATAATGTAGAATTCATATCAGTATTATATTTGTAAATATTGTCTTAATACTTCTTGCCTGTTATCTGTTGTGTCTAAAACCCATTGTGTAACTGTATCTTGCTTTATGTAAAATATATCTTTTAATCATAAACGTATTCGTATGTTTGTTTACTGATTTGTCTAAAAGACCTTATTACTTGTAGAAGTTATACATTAATTATTTAATTACTAGCAACTTGCCTGTCAAAAATTATGGGGCAATAACATTTTAAGCCATGGGTATGCTGTTTGACACACAATGTATAGCAATTTGTACTCTGAGTGCCTTCGGCCCTCATTGCGAGCCTCTACTGTCATGTACTTTTGGTCCCCTGAGCACCTTCATGTGTCATGATAAAGAGAGATATATATTTTTATGTATATGTAGTTAAGTAATAATGAATTGTTTTTTGACTGAATTAATATAGTTTAAGTATTTATAATAAATATATGCAGCGACCAATAGGCTGAAGAGCTAACAATCTGTTTGTATTTTCCAACAACATAGAATATACATTGTGAGTATTAGTGCCCTGCTTATAAAGTGTAATGAATGTTCCAAGTGTGCATTATACATAGGCTGCGTGCGCAAGGGAAAGCCGTTGGTTTATTGTGTAAAGCAGCATTCTATAGTTGTAATGTTATTAATGTGTTATGCGGCTCATGAGCATTTTCCAGCTTTTGTAATAGTGTATTTGGTAGTTCGTAGTTTGATGTGTAAAGTGCTACGCGTTTAACAGTGCTTTGCGCGGTCCGGGGTCGTGTAACCTTGTGATAATTTTTTTCTGCTGCCATTTTTTTCCTCGCTTAGGCGATTTTCGAGTGCCGAAAATCTTCTAAATCCGGATAAATTCGCGTTCCACCTCACTCCCAGACGTCCTGGCTGTTGCCCTGTTGTCCTGGCTGTTGGGGTGTATTTAGTGTGTTTTTATTGTTTTTTCATATTCATAGTTCGTCTGTTAATCTCCTAGATTTTTGCGTCTCGTATTTTTTTTTTCTAAGTCCCACGTTTGCCAACCGCTTCCAGGCCAAGGCGATCCCGCGTTTAGGAAGTGTTTTGTGGCTAAGTCCTGCGTGCTTCATTGCCTCATCGTGTTTGTGGTGATATTTGTAGTGCGTTGTAGTGCCTTAACGGCTCGCCTCGCAATGAGAGGCTCGCAGGCGATGAGCGCCCCTCGGCCTTTGGCGCTCATCTGCTAAGTGCTACGCATTAACGGCTTGCCTCGGTTCGCAAGACTCGCAAGCAATGAGCGCCTGCGGCGCTGTCAAGGCCGCCAGCTTTGGGGGACCACGCTCACCCCAAATCTCTCTCTCTCTACGGTCGCAACTTTTTGTTCAGATCTCGACATCAGCAGACACTTCAGATGACAGCATCAGCACCTCAGACCCCTATTCTTAGGATCTAAGAATCACACACCATGTACCTTGAATTAGTACAAGCAGACTCTGACACAACCTTTCTTTAGTGTGTCCAAAGTCAGACTGGCCACTTCTTTATTGTTACAAAGATATATAAAAAAACACAGAAAGATTACACAAAACACCAGACCTTCCCCCAGTTCTAGCCCATCCTCCTAGGCAAATAGCTTGCTATCCCCCCTCACCCACATGATTTCCAGATGTATAGAGGCATCTGGCTTTCTTCTAATTACACCTTTTTTTTTCTCCTCTTACAGAGCCATAAAACTAATTCTACCTTTTATGAATAAAGCCAGAGCCTTCACACGTGGCCGATTGCAGGGCCATAAAGATTCTATAGAAGATTAATCCTTTGTCACATAAGTGACTGCAGTATTTTTTAGATAATTCTAGCATCCTATGGCCTACTTCTATCACAGATGCATTATTACAGTGCATATAACATGATCTAGTAACCACCAAATGAATTATTGTGGTCCATACTACACACAAAAACAATCAAGTCAGTCCTCACAAGTTTCAGGTCCGTTGTAATAGTTTTTGACATTAACACCCAGCGTGCCAGCATTCCAAATAGCAGAGTTTCTTGTGGGTTTCAAGGGGTCCCATCATGGCCCAAAATCAGCTTGCCCCCATTTTAAAATGCAGAATCCTGGCGTCCATCTTTAATCGGCTGGATGCCGGCATTTCTGCCGCTTAGAGATACCATCCCAGGAGAAGCATTCTGTGGTCCCCCCTTTCCTGCGGCTGCAGGAAGTAACAAGTAGTGGGTGAGCAGGAAATAGCATCATGTAAACCCCTATTATAATCCATAGAACGTGATACATCCAGGCTAGCAGGCATCTTGAAGGTTCAAATACCGGTACAAGCCCCCCAATCCTGAGCAGTAACCCCATCTGTCTGGCTGAAACAAGAGGCCCACCCAACTCCATTTGAGCCAATGTGGAAAATAATTTCTTCAGACCTCCACCAGCACGGGGCCTGATCCTGGGTATGCATGGCAGATTCTTGTCTTCCCCTCTACCAACTCCAGGGAAGAATTAAAAGCCAGGGGAAAGTCCTGTGGATTCCTGGCCAGAACAACCTCAACAGACCAGGGCAAGTACTCATCCCTGGCTATTTGGCCAGGAGCATAGTCATTTTCCTTTGGAACAAAAGCAGGCATTGCCAGTATGTACTGGCTGGCATTAGAACCCTGAGCCTTGGGCGTAGCCTTCACCCCCCTGTGTTGACACATGACCTGAGCACTGTATCCCACTTTCCCCTGCCCTGCAGTCTGGGCACATTAACCCCTCTCACCTGCAACAATGGTCTGGGCATGGGACTCCATTTCGCCATCTCCTTGGACCACAGTTGGTGCGCTGTATTCCATCTCGACTGGATTGGGCACACAATAAGGAATGTGGTCCCTCTTTAAATGATTTGCAGTGTCTCTGTTTGGCAGGATCTCAGGGATCATAACCCCCCCTGCCCCCTGGTCTGTGGCTAGCTCTCTGACATTTTTTATCAGCAGGAGCTCCATGCTAGGCCCAAAGTCCATTCACAGGGCACAGTGAACATAGCTGCTCCTATCCAGACTGTTTGCTTGGCCTGGGTTCTGCCAACAGTCCTTTGTGCCAGGGTAATCAATACAGTCCAAGGGTGTCATTGCCAGCCCACCCCCCAATAACCAGGGCCCATACACTCTTCTGCCCCACTGCATGGGTAAAACGCTCCCCTGGGGTGCCCAGAAAAATAGTAATTCCAAGGGGGAATTTACTGGACGGATCTCGAAGCCGGCACCCAATGTTGTGGTATGGTCGAAAGACTCCAAATATCTATGTGGTATCTGGATCAGCACATCACATCCCCCTCTCTCTGGAACCACCACCTGGGCACAGCACTAACCTCTCTTGGGATCTTTGGTCACTGTGTTCCCTGGCAGGACCTCACAGCCCTCATCCAGACATCCCCTTGGGCCATCAGTTTTACAGACATTCTCTGTCTTCTCAACTGCCTTGTTATTAGCAATTGTGCCCCAGCCATTTGGGTCTGGCTGGCCCCCTTTGTCTGACACAGTCCCAAGGTTGTTCTTGGTGTTCGCCCCTGTACCCATGGCTGGTTCCTGGACTGTAGTTATCCACGGGAACCCCATGATAGGTTCACAATCCATCTCTGGTTCTTTCCAGAACTCTCCCAGGCCCTCCATCTGGCCTGCTATTCCTGTCTGAGACTCAGACTCCACTGGTTTTGAGATGTACCCATAATGTATGCTACCCTCCTCATCTGTCCCAGTTGTAGCAAAAATTAACTGGGCCTGGCCCATTTTTACCTCCACATTGGTATTGTCCTGGTCAGAGTCCACAATATCCTCTCCCCAGACCTCTGGTAACCAATCCTCCTCCTCCCTGTCCGCCTGACAGGGTTCCTCCCAACTGGATGGCCAAAACCCCTCCATGGATGCCTCATCCAGCAATTCAACATACTCAGCCTCCAGCTGCAGCTCTTGCTGAATCAGGGGTTCCAGCAAATTAGCCTCCGGGGACCATGGTTCTAGTCCCAGACCATGACAGCGTTTAAGAAGTAAGTTATTTTTCCTCCTTACAGTTCCCATGCCACATTCAGGATCACCATAGATGATCTCCCAGAGCCCATCTATTAGCTCCAATTGAACATAGAGATCCTCTTCAAGGGCACCAACAGTCCCTATCCTGGCATGATACTGTTTCTCCAAGGCAATCTCTTTCAATACCAGTTTCTTCAGCCAGCCTGACAGCTCATGGCCCTGCCACAATCCCAGGAACACCATCCATTGCTTTAGAAGGGCCATTCCTCTGCAGTCCTTTGCCTCTGTCACCTGGCTCTCTTTCTCTCTGCCTTTGTAAGTAGCCATCCTTGCTGCTGGTAAAAATGCTTGAGATCTCCCACCGATGCCACCAGCTGTCACGACCGGCAAATTTGGGGGACCACGCTCACCCCAAATCTCTCTCTCTCTACGGTCGCAACTTTTTGTTCAGATCTCGACATCAGCAGACACTTCAGATGACAGCATCATCACTGCAGAGACTTGCACCTCAGACCCCTATTCTTAGGATCTAAGAATCACACACCATGTACCTTTGATTAGTACAAGCAGACTCTGACACAACCTTTCTTTAGTGTGTCCAAAGTCAGACTGGCCACTTCTTTATTGTTACAAAGATATATAAAAAAAACACAGAAAGATTACACAAATCACCAGACCTTCCCCTAGTTCTAGCCCATCCTCCTAGGCAAATAGCTTGCTATCCCCCCTCACCCACATGATTTCCAGATGTATAGAGGCATCTGGGTTCCTTCTAATTACACCTTTTTTTTCTCCTCTCACAGAGTCATAAAACTAGTTCCCCCTTTCATGAATAAAGTCAGAGCCTTCACACGTGGCCGATTGCAGGGCCATAAAGATTCTATAGAAGATTAATCCTTTGTCACATAAGTGACTGCAGTATTTTTTAGATAATTCTAGCATCCTAGGGCCTACTTCTATCACAGATGCATTTTTACAGTGCATATAACATGATCTAGTAACCACCAAATGAATTATTGTGGTGTATACTACACACAAAAACAATCAAGTCAGTCCTCACAAGTTTCAGGTCCGTTGTAATAGTTCTTGACATTAACACCCAGCGTGCCAGCATTCCAAATAGCAGAGTTACTTGTGGGTTTCAAGGGGTCCCATCATGGCCCCAAATCGTTCATGACAGGCGCTCATCGCCTAACTCGTACGCACATCGTGTGACGACGTTTTGCAGTTTGACAACTATTATATGTGATTACTTAATTTCTTACAGTGCTTTCTGCTATGACAGTTATAACTTGTATTGCTTTTTCAAAGAAAAATACAAATGTTATCTCTAAGCTCTAACCTGGCAAAACCATGACAGTAAAGTAAATAATAAAACATATTAGAAAGTAGAAAAACTGAAGACTGGGAGTGATTTATTGGTGTATGGTGCTTTATCAGTTACTGCTGCTTTTGATTGGCTGAGGGCATGCAGATTTGGCCAAGTTTAGTGTAAAAAAAGGACAAGTAAGGTGGCTCTAAGCATTGAGCCCAGGAACTTTTAATAAGCTAGGGTGCTACCAGGGATCCATAATGTAATGCATAATGGTAAAGAAAAGTAAAGAAAATCCCTTTGTAGTGGTGCACTCCTAGGAACCTACTATAATCAATAGTAGCCAATAAAACTTAGCTTTTAATAGTTATTATAAAACCAATGCAAGTAATAAGAAACGAAACACACGACGCTACAGCTGCAAATAATAAATATTTTCTTTCCTTTTCTTTACCATTATGCAAGTTCAGTGTAATCCTCATACAATTGGGTTTAATTTCTTTAGTTAGTAACTGATAAGCAATAACACCAGTATTTACAGAAAACAATGTATGTAGTTTTTAAAATTTACATTTGAACCAGAATATGCTAATATGCTAATCTCCAGAGGAGGATGTCCTCTGCCCAGAAGTCTGTCCTATCAGGAGTCTTCATGTGCCTTCAACTCCACATTTGCCACTGCCGGCAAATACACAATTGTCCAAAAATATTTGAACAGCTTCCTGGACAGAAATTCCCCCTTCCTGGGCATCTAATAGGGGTTGGAGAGAAGCACCTCTGCTGGTCTTTAAATTTTAAATGTAAGAATCAGAGGATTACAGTAATGCCAGAGGAGCTATTATGGATTATGGATTGATTGTTAATATATTTAATCATTTATATCAACAATATTCAATATCAAATTCATTTTCATAGCTAAAAGAAGATTAAGAGTGAAACCTCTAATACAAGCAAATGGAGATCATTATGTTGTTGGTACACAGCCACAAATAATTGTCCAAATTTGAGATCAGTAAGGCCCGTAAGTGAGCTTGCAGTGAAATTTGCTATTCAATTGGCGTCTTTTTGCTGGCTCGGATCGGGTTACGAGTTACAACCTTAAAAAAATCTTGGCTATCAAAATCGTAACTTACACCATTCAGAAGCCTTTGATCTGTCACTTTCGCAGGGCTAAAATCGCAAATCGCTATTCAACTGCTCCAGTTCCCCAAGCTCGCAAACGCATCCACACTCGTAAAACGCAAATGGAGGTAAAAATCCTACATGTACTTGAGAGGACCCGCAAAGGGGTTAAACACCAATTCGTAGCACTGTAAATGCAAATAAAAGATCAATCCTACACTGTAAATTATGGGAAGAGCGATGAAAGACATTCAAATTAATTGCACAACAGTCTCAAGCCCGCACAACTGCAGGAAATAAGTTTTATTTTTATGTGTCATTTTGGGGTTAAATGAAATCTTGGGTATCAATGAGCTAATACATATCAGGCCACCCATATGGACTACAACAGTATTGGCATTCATTTTCTTCATTTTCAAAGTTGTGCGAGTCTGATTGTATATAGGACCCCCAAACTGATTGATTGACATGTAACCTTCATGTTTTACTGCCGTATTTATGACTATGTCTCATTTTCTATTGGCCGTTTCGAAATGGGCAGGTACGGGCTTGGTGAACTGCTCTGAACCAGTGCATGGTTTACGAGTTTGCCTGCAAGTCTGCAGGTCCGAGCTGGACCAATTGAATAGCCTCGCAAACGGAAGGGAACCGAAGCCCGTCGGCGAGTGAGTTGAATGGGGCCCAGTGTGTCTGGAAATTAAGCAACCAATTGCTAGACAAAGCCATTTGCCCGTTATTGGTGAGTGTATACCAGCATCAGCTGAATCTGACTTGACATTGAGTATAATATTGTTTTACTTTAGCATTGATCAATAACTAAAAAACAAACAAACATCTAGTTCATGATGTTGGGGTACAAGAGTGGTTCTTTAAACTTCACATTTGATTTATGTTTTTTTTTAATATATGCTAAACATTTACTAAATAAATAAATAAACTAATATTTTAACCTAGATAAATTATTAATTAAACCCTGTATGGCCACTAAAGTGGGCTTATAACTGTACACAACAAAAGGAGGGTTTTGAGATCTAAAAAAAGCATTGTGTCCCCAAAAAAACCTGGACATTTAGGAAAAATACTATTTCCAGCAATACATTTCAATATAGTGCATGCCCTTCTAAAATGTCCTCACTAGACTCAGTATGTGTACAGAAACCAAATTGCATAATTATATGCATTCACTTAAAAGTATAGTTTGCTACCAGGCTTCCTGTAGCACAAACAACATAATGTGACTCATTTCTTTGCAGTATACAATTTTCTTTTGTGCTGTGTCCTTCATCCCTCGCTGCTGCAGTATTTTGATCTTCCAACTCTTTTTATGTTTGCAAACCTAGAAAATGTTTTCCCTCTTGCTGGACTCCGAAATGGTTGTCTATTTTTTAATGAGATATTTTAAGAGAGCAGTGTTTGGTCTCAGATTAATGGAACATTTTATTTTTTACGACACTGGTGCAGTTAAGAAACTTTAATAAACAATGCATTTCCATGTTCCAACTGCTAATGGGTGTATTGGAGCGCCAGTTTTCACAGCTTGGCATAAGTCAAGTAGTGGCACATACTTATCCCCTTTAGTTAATATTTTTTTTATTATTGTTTATTTCTAACAGTCCAAAATATTCTGCAGCGCTTGTTTCAATTCTATTTTCTTCCCTTCATCACATATTGGTACAGTATCCATCTGCCTTTCTTCTCCCCATGATATAACCACTCCTCATACTGTCTTTAAACCCAGGATAGTGGCCCATATAGTGATAAACTGATGTATGTAGAGCCAGAATTTGCTTTTTTATTTACACGTTAGGGCAACAGGGCTGTTATCTTAGACAACCTCCCCTTATTCTCCCCTTGTTTTACATTCTGCATAGTTAGCTTTTACAGTATTCAAACTGTTTATTTAACTTGCATTTTAGTGGGAGTCGGCTGCACCACAGGATTTATTGAGCTTATGAAGAAATGCTCTTAGATCCTAAAGGACCATAAAGTACAGCTCCCTCTAAATGCTTATATAATGTCTTCACTGCAATAACACATTTCTAATTTCTGCCTTAGATGAGAACCTAAATGAATAAGCTGACATTTATTGGTCGCAGCAGGGAAAGTTTGCTGTTATTTGCAGGCTAGGAAGCTCCAAATGGCCATTAGCTAGGACAGTATGAGGATTTTTTTGGCTACATAAAAGGTTTTTTTCATGTGATTTTCAGTGCTCTGTTTATTTGATGTAAAGCAGCATTGATAAACTCCATAACCCTTTAAGTTAATTAAGGAATTCAAGCATACTTGGGAAAAACATAAGGTTATCCTAAGAATTATGTAAGGTATATAGATTAGGCAGACTATAGGGCCTTTTTGGCTGTTATATGCCATGAAATTTCTATTCAATTCTATTCTATTTCTGTGTTTCTATTCTCTCCTCCTCTCACCTCCACTCCCCATCTCTATCCCCCTGTATCTTTCTCCTTTTGTATCAGCCCTCCTGCATAACAACCCAAACTTTCTAATCCTATGATGATTCAATAAGTGTCCAGCCAACAGTCTAATGTGGCCTTGTACCCCAGGTATTCCCCACTGTTACTCTTTCCTGTACAATTGTGGCTGGAGGTGAAGCTTCCCAGCTAAACTATTTGCAGTTATGTGCACCCTGTCTTGGCACGTTCATTATTTTTCCAAGCATAAATAATATGCTAATAAAGATCAGGAGGATAAAGGAAGGGGTCAGTAGACCAGCAGAGAATGAAAAGGAGATGCTAAGCAACAGATTGACGTAATAAAAGACAAGGTTGTTGAATGCTATAATAAGCATGTATGAGGGGACGATGGTGAGCATGGCATTTAAGAGGCATTCTTTTTTGTTTCAAAATTTTTTATTGGCTCAAAAGTAAATGTAAGATAAAAAAGAAGGGAAACAAAATGATATCAGTCACAAACCATGGTATGTACATGTTGGTGTAAAGGATACACTAAAAAAGAATCAACATGGCCTGAAGATATCCTTAAAGAGGCATTCTTAAAAGGTTACAGCGCTTTCTATATGTCATAATTTTAACCATGTTTAATTCTAGTGTATTTACTATTTTATAAACATTTTAAAAAACCCTGTTGCATCTTGGTAAGTCAAGGATCATGAATCATGGAGGATTTAGCAATAGAGGTGCTGCTGCATCTCAAGTATGTATATATACTTTTGAAGATTTCTTTTAATAATTTATGAACTTGAATTAAAAAAAAAAGATAATTTAGAAATAGATAACAGCTGAACTTGAAGTTTAAAAAAATATAATTTGGAACTAGAAAACAGCTTTGAATTCACAACATTATGCAGTCTCTCGGCTCAAGAAATCCTCTTACCAGACTGGTCTTCTTAACAGTACCTAATTACACAATATCTAGAGTTGAGTGACAGCCAAAAAATAGTAAATTCAAAGCAGAATTTTTCTACTCCTAAGTGACATTTAACTTCCAATTAGAAATATTTATATTTTATGGATACTTTACTATTCTACCTAGTTCTACTGTGGCCCTTTTTTTAAGGAAATTAGGTAGTTGGAAGTGATAAGAATAGGACTAGGGCAGTGTTTTTCAAACTGTGTTCAGTTGTCGTCATCAGGTTAGGAAGAGGTTAAACGTTACTGCAGTTGGGTAGTTTAATTAAGGGGCTACACGCTGCTATGCACTATTTTTTAAACTATTAAGATATATGGCCTACGGACACGTGCATCTAGCATACAGACAGAGATAAAGAAAGCTATATCAAATAAGCGGGACCAACTCTTTGCCTTGCTTTAAGGATCAACTAGAACATCTGACAGAGATCAGCTGAGTGCTTTATCACGCTATCTTATTGATCTATTCCACAGCCTGGTAACTGTAACAAATGTAAAGAGCTTACTGTGTTTTATCTCTGTTTTATTTTAAAAAAATGATCACCTGTAGTAAATATACTTGTATATTTATTTATATTTTCTTCTTCATATACTGCGTAAATAGACATAATAAAAATGCATTTATTATGGTCTGTCGCTGTGCTCCTAAGAACATCATGTTTATAGTGTGAATGGGGTTAGGTTGTCCCTTATGACAAAATTATGTTTTTTTTTATAACTTATAGTTTTGGGTAAACCAAAGGATCCCAACATTGTTATATATTACATTTCCAAATGAGGTGCCAGCATTTAATTTGATGCTTATTATAGATTGTGGATGTGGATGACAATCACAGGGGTATTTGCAGTCACTGTAGATAATTGACAATCATTAGGACACTTGTAAAATTGGTGCCAGTTGTGGAATGCTTTCATTTTTATGAGAGCATTAGCGCTTTACAATTGTACTTGTTAGAGTTTTAACATTTTGTGCAAGTTGCATCAGTCGCAGTTTATGTTATACAGGCCTTATGTCTGCAGGCTTGAAACTTGCTACAATTACACAGCGATTCAATTGAACAAGCCCACAATTTACGGGCTGAAACCCAAAACCGAGCATGATTTGTTAAGCAAGGCCGTAACTACCAATTTAGAAACAGCCAATAGTAAATGAGATCGTCATCATTAGGTCAGTAAAACATGGAGGTTAAATGTCAATTAGCGTTTAGAAATCCGATATGCGATCAGACTCGCAATCCGCCAGTGTACAAAATAATAAAAATGAATGGCGATATTGTTTTAGTCCATGTAGGTGGCCTGATATGTATTAACTCATTAATTCGTGAAATTGATATTACACCAAAATGAAACCTTAAAAAAAAATGTTTTTTTGATTGCAGATTTGCGAGCTTTAGACTGTTGTGCAATTAATTCTAATGTATTTTATCGCTTTCTCCGTCTTTAAAAGTGCAGTATTGATTTTTTATTTGCATTTACAGTGCTTCGAACGGGTGTTTAACCCCCTTGCAAGTCATATCTAGTACCCGTATAAGCACAGAGCATATTTTTTTTACTGGAGTTTTTAGTTAGTGAACTTCTATCCAAAAGCAAGGTCTTCACTAACTAAAAACGTCTCTAAAAAAAATATGCTCTGTGCTTATATATATTGGCCAAATCACATTTGAATGAGGCCCATAGTCAGTCAAGGTATTTCTCTCGCAATGATCCTGCAATGAGTGAATAGAATAGTCAGGGATGTTTATTTTACCCTTAAAGACCGTGGGCCTCATTCAAATGTGATTTGGCTAATTGAATAGGGCTCTATATAAGCACATAGCATATTTTTTTACAGAAGTTTTTAGTTAGTGAAGACCTTGCTTTTGGATAAAAGTTCACTAACTTTGTTTTAAAGTACAGTATAAATTTTTTTTCTGGTTGCTTGAGTTCTGGTTAACCGAGAGTCTACTGTATATATTTATATATATCCAGACACACACACATAGAATCACACATACATCTACACACACACATACCGTATATACTCGAGTATAAGCTGACCAGAGTATAAGCCGAGGCACCTATTTTACCACAAAATACTGGGAAAAATGAGTGACTCGATTATAAGCCGAGGGTGGGAAATGTGCTGCCCCCTATGTCCCTCTTGTGCCCTCTGTGTCCCCCTCTTGTGTGCCCTTTTCTTGTGTATCCACTCTCTCTCCCCTGTGTCTTCTTTCCCCTTTCCCTCCCCTATGTCTCTTCACCCCTCTCCCTTCCCTGTGTCTCTTCCCCCTCTCTCTTCCCTGTGTCTCTTCCCCCTCTCCCTTCCCTGTGTCTCTTCCCCCCTCTCCCTTCCCTGTGTCTTTTCCCCCTCCCTTCCCTGTGTCTCTTCCCCCCTCCCTTCCCTGTGTCTCTCCCCCCTCCCTTCCCTATGTCTCTTCCCCCCTCCCTTATTACCCTCCTCAACCCCCTCTTCATCCTCAATCCCCTCCTCAACCCCCTTCTCATCCTCAACCCCCTCCTCAACCTCAACCCCCTCCTCATCCTCAACCTCACTCCTCAACCTCCCTCCTCAACCTCCCTCCTCATCCTCCCTCCTCATCCTCAACCTCTCTCCTCATCCTCAACCTCCCTCCTCCTCAACCTCCCTCCTCATCCCCCCTCCTCATTCTAAACCCCCTCCTCAGCCACCCTCCTCAACCTCAACCCCCCATCCTCATCCTCAACCCCCTCTTCAACCCCCCTACTCATCCTCAACCCCCTCCTCAACCTCCCTCCTCAACCTCAACCCCCCGCCTCATCCTCAACCTTCCTCCTCATCCTCAACCTCCCTCCTCATCCTCAACCCCCTCCTCATCATCAACCCCCTCGTCAACCCCGATCCTCATCCTCAACCTCCCTCCTCATCCTCAACCTCCCTCCTCATCCTCAACCCCCCCTCTCACCCTCAACCTCCCTCCTCAACCCCCTCCTCAACCTACCTCCTCATCCTCAACCCCCTCCTCAACCTAAACCCCTCCTCATCCTCAACCTCCCTCCTCATCCTTAACCTCCCCCCTCCTCTTCAACCTCCCTCCTCATCCTCAACCTCCCTCCTCATCCTCAACCCCCTCCTCAACCCCCTCCTCATCCTCAACCTCCCTCCTCAACCTCAACCCACTCCTCATCCTCAACCTCCCTCCTCATCCTCAACCTCCCTCCTCATCCTCAACCTCCCTCCTCAATCCACTCATCAACCGCCTCCTCATCTTCAACCCCCTCCTCAACCTCCCTCCTCAACCTCAACCCCCCTCCTCATCCTCAACCTCCCTCCTCATCCTCAACCTCCCTCCACAACCTCAACCCCCCTCCTCAACCCCCATTCCTCATCCTCAACCCCCCTCATCCTCAACCCCCCATCCTCATCCTCAACCCCCCATCCTCATCCTCAACCCCCCCATCCTAAACCCCCTCCTCAACCTCAATCGTCCTCAATCTCCCTACTCATCCTCCCTCCTCATCCTCAACCTCCCTCCTCATCCTAAACCCCCCTCCTCACTTTACCCCTTTAAGGGAGGAGAAGCTACATGACATGACGTCACATGCGCGCCACGTCATTAGCGTATACCGGGTGCCGACTCAGGAAGGAGCGGATGCCGGAGGAGAAGCTGCAGATAAAGTTAAGTGAGGGGAAAGGGAGAGGGGGAGGTATTTAGAGGGGTAAAGTGAGGAGGGGGTTTAGAATGAGGAGGGGCACGCACAGCATATATATATATATATATATATATATATATATATATATACACCTATATACTGTACCTATATAGGTACTTCCTTACCTGTCCAATGCTGCACTCTACTTCCTGGGGTGAGGAGGGGACGTGGCAGGCCAGAGGACCAAGGGAACCACAGGAGGCTACAGAGGTCCGAGGGGGGCTGCGGGATGGCTGCAGAGAGCAGTGGGAGAGCCACGGGGGGGCTGCAGCAGGCCCTGGAGGTAGGACCCCAGTGCCTTGCACCACCTGCACCGGCGGTAGCTCGCCTCTGATTCTTCTTCTGTTTATTTACTGTATAATGAAAATGTATATGCTTGAAAAGAGCACAATTAGGCAGGTCATAAAGCTGGTGTTTGATTAGAAAAAAATGTTGATCCAATAATCTCTCCCAGTGAAAGATAAAATAATCACACTGCTCTTCTAAATTGACAATATGGAGTCTTCTACATAGACAAGAGTCAAAAAAATATGATTGCCCCTAAAGAAGATGATGTTCATAGTTTACACTGTGGCTAATGTTAGCTTGTTATATACTTCACAAACATGTGCAAGTTTTGTTGAACTATAATGGTACTTTAACAGCTAAGAAAGCATGTTCTACATATGCATCTCTGTGTGCACATGTTAAAAAGTTTTTTTTTTATTTATCCAAACCAAATATAAATATATAATAATATTTTGACTTTATTTTATAATTAAGCTTAATAAGAATGGCATATGTGTTTCTTGGCCTAAGCCTATAAGACGCAGTTTTAACGCAGCAAGATTAACCGTCCCTCACACATTCTTCTCCCTCGGACACCCCATATTCTCACTCCTTTCCCCACCATTCCTCCCTCTTCTCCATCACTCTATCCCATGGGTGTAGAAGCCACAGAGAATCTGTGGGGGATACCGCATATAGTATAAAAATACAACACAACTGCTTCTCTACAAAAAATCTGGGGGGATTTGTCCCCCTTATCCCCCAGTTCTTACAAATATGCTCTATCCCCTTTATATTCTCCCTTCTTTCTCCTCCATTCATCTTTTCCATTCCTCCATCTTCTCCCTTACTCTATTCCCTTTATATTCTCCCTTTCTTTTCATTTTTCTCCCAGTAATAATTATTTTATTCAGCTTACCATGCAAGATGGGCTCATAAAATAGCAAGTGAGGCTTCACTGAATAACTGCTTACTCTACAAGAAAAAAATGCTCACACACACACAATCTACATTGCAACACACAGATACCTCCACTTACATCAGCCAACTACCTTGTTCATTGCCATCTTACATATTACCCCCTTTTATCACTCCCCAACCTTATCTCCTAGATTGTAAGCTCTTCAGAGTAAGTACTTCACTCTTGTGGTTTCATATTTTTTTTCACTGTACCTGTGCTTGTATTTCTACTTACCTTAGAACTTGTATATACCTTTGTAATTTGCTGATTTTCCCATTCTCCTGTATTCTTCTTTGTAAATAGTGCCACAAAAATTGTTGGCACCCTTAGAGCTCTGTATAGATATACATATACCTAGTTTTCTCAGATCTCTGTGATGCTCTCTAACGTACCAGTCCCTCTGACCACCATTTCTTACCCTGCAGCCATACTCTACGAAATATTTTTAACATTGTCCCACAGAAATTCTTCCTCTCACTACGACCCCTCCATAACTTCACTGCATTCTCCTGCTCATATCTTGCTTCTAGATACTACAATCACTCACATCTATAACCTTTGACAAATTTGCCCCACCACCATTCTTCATGCTTTTCACACTCACCCTCAGCCACTGCACTCAAAGCAAACAAGATATCTTCAAAAATGCTCCTGCACTGCTGAATGAGCGTGGAGGAAGTATGTACTCAATCAGACTTCTTGCACTATAAATTTATGCTGCTTACACCTCTGCCCCTAATCTGTCTAAGAAAACCTACTTATCATCCCTCATCAGAACACTGTAATCTAATCTTAAATGCTTATTTTCAACCTTGAAATCCCTTCTCAGCCCCTCACCTTCCCCTTCGTTGCCCAGCTTCACAGCACAAGACCTTGCCAACCGCTTCAAAAATAAAATTGAGACACTTAGACATAATATCTCTACAACCTACCAATAGCAGAGCTAGTACATACGGGGCCCCGGTGCAAAACAATTCCGCAAGCCTGCAAATGTTGTCACACCCGTAGAAAAAAATCCTACCGGTACCAGATGGGACCCGCAAAGGGGTAAAAGAGATGTCCGTAGCACTGTAAATGCAAATAAAAAGTCAATAAGGCATTCAAATGAATTGCACAACAGTCTCAAGCTCACAAATCGCCAATCAAAAATATATATTTTTATGTTTCAATTCTGGGTTATATCGATCATGGGTATCAATAAGTTAATACATATCAGACTAACCACATGGACTAGAACAGTATCAGCATTCATTTTTATTATTTTGTATTTTGCGGTTGTGCAAGTCCAATCTCATATGGGACCTCTAAACGCTAATTGATTGACATGTAACCTCCATGTTTTACTGACGCAATGATGACGGTCTCATTTTCTATTGAATGTTTCTAAATGGGTAGTTATGGCCTTGCTTGATTGATCATGTTCCCGCCCTGAACTGCTACATACAAGTGCATGGTTTACGGTTTTGGCTTTCGTCCCATAACTTGAAGGCTTGTTCAATTGAATAGCACGAGCCTGCATCACACCCGCAGACATACGTCCTGTATACCGCAAGATGCGACCTTCGAATTGAATGAGGCTCTATGACACTAATCCACAATCTCATCATGTCCCACATTAACTATTGCATCTCTATCCTAATTGGCATTCCATTAAACAGCCTATCTCCACTCCAGTCCTTCCTGAATGCTTCTACCAGACACATCCACCTAACCCAGCGCTCATCATGTGCTCCCTCACACAGCCCTCAACAACATCACACCTCACTACAACTCCAATTTAGTTTCCAAATACACTTCAAACTGCCCACTCTGCTCTTCCCCAAATTTGCATTCTCATCCTCTACCATTACCTCCTGACATGCTCTCCCGCAGGACTTCTCAAGATCAGCTCCCTTCTTTGGAATTCTCTAATTCTGCTCTAATAATTGTGGAAACAAGGGGCATGTTATCCTGGGCAGGTCTAGGGCAGCAGAAAAACTAAATACACCCCTGAATAATGGGACAGCATAACAAGCTGTTGGTTTTGAGCTATGCACACTAATTTCATTTTATATTGCTAATCAATATACTCAGTTTCCAAGTGCTTGAAAGACAACATTTGTGGAAAACACATAACCAATTCCACATTGGCTGATGGTTCCATGGACACTCTGATTGCAGGTATAAGTGCTGCATATAGCTTCAGAACTCATTTAACATTTGGCATTATCTACTTGAATACTGTATTGTTGAATGCAGCATCAGGAATAAACTGCTTTGCTACTATAACGATTCCATAAAAAAAATCTAATTTTGCCAACTGATGTCTTAATTGAAAACTACAGTGATCTACAACTTTCATTATTAAGTTGATCAAAATCATCAAGTGACTTCTCATGAAGTGAAGCTAATACCTGCAATCATACACCCTATCAGCCTCATTCTATTGCTGTGATTTTGGAATCTGGGCTCGCAAGTAGACGTCGCAAGCTACTTTGCTATTCAATTCCCTTCTGTTTGCGGGATCCGATTGGGTTACTTGGTGAGAGCTGCGATCCATTGTGATTTGTCAAATCGCCAGTGACTTCCCTAAAAGGCTTAGATCTTACACGGTCGCAAATCCCTATTCAATTGGTCTGATTTTCCTCGCGAATCACTCCATCAAATTGCCAAAATCAAACCACAGGTTACTGGGACCAAGAAGGTCTCGCAAAGGGCTTACAGAGCAGTTTAAATGCAAATATATATTCAATACAGCACTATAAATGATGGGGACACAATGGTTGACATTAGAATTAAAAGCACAATATTCTCAAGCTCGCACATCGCCAAAATATAATACTTTATTTCATGTTTAATTTCAACCTCCAAGCCCGTAGGACTTTGGAACCCAGCCTCCATTTTTTCTTACAGGTCTTACAGGTTTGAATAACGAGTTACGGGCTTGGAGGTCATTCAAGCCCATAGGACTTATTAAACATGAAATAAAGTATTATATTTTGGCGATGTGCGACCTTGAGAATGTTGTGCTTTTAATTCTAATGTCAACAATTGTCTTCCCAATCATTTACAGTGCTGAATTTATATTTTTATTTAAAGTGCTCCGATATTACGGGCTTGAACCACGAGTTACGGGCTTGCGCCGCGATAATGTTCTAAATGTAGACCTACTGGAGCCCACAACTCAATCGCAGAAAATCGTCTACTTGTGATCGAGTTACGGCCCCGAATTGAATGAGGCTGTATTACACCCTATTAGTATCTGAGAACACTGTAAATACAAGTTGGTAAAATAAGATAACTGGGCTGGAAAAGTATGTTAAAGTACTACTGTAGTGTATTTATAGAATTTTCTTTTAAACTTGACAGCGGGCAAACAGTTTTAGAAAGTTAATAATTACAGCCTTTAAGTTATAATATTTATTTAAATGTTGCTTTAATAGGTGGAACCATTTGCTTTTTTACTAGTAGGATTGGTCACCTTGGATAGACAGGATGCACATAAGATAACTATTAAAAAGCTGCCACAGTGCAGTGTTATAGAACTTAGACAACTGCCCGAATAATATTTGTGTAAAAATTTTGAGTTTATCTAAGCACATTAATAAGTAGGAGTAAAGTCATACAGCTAGTTTTTTTATTAGGCTAAATACATTTGTATGCCTCTGCGCCCTGGGGGAATCCATGATAAATAGCAATCTGTGATATATACAATGCCTTGCAAAAGTATTCACCTTCCAGCATAACAATGACCCCAAATACACTGCTAAAGCAACACTTGAGTCGTTTAAGGGGAAACATGTAAATGTGTGGAATGGCCTAGTCAAAGCCCAGAAATCAATCCAATAGAAAATCTGTGGTCAGACTTAAAGATTGCTGCTCACAAGCACAAACCATCCAACTTGAAGGAGCTGGAGCAGTTTTGCAAGGAGGAATGGGCAAAAATCACAGTGGTAAGACGTGGCAAGCTCATAGAGACTTATCCAAAGCGACTTGGAGCTGTAATTTCCGCAAAAGGTATCTCTACAAAGTATTGATTTTAAAGGGGGTGAATAGTTATGCACATTGACTTTTTCTGTTATTTTGTCCTATTTGTTGTTTACTTCACAATAATAAAAAAAAAACATCTTCAAAGTTGTGGGCATGTTCTGTAAATTAAATGATGCAAATCCTCAAACAATCCATGTTAATTCTAGGTTGTGAGGCAACAAAACACGAAACATGCCAGGGGGGTGAATACTTGGCAAGGCACTGTAGGGAGAAGTTGATTGTGAGAGGGGGAGTTTACATTTCTGGGGAGATATGGTTGCATTTCTAGAAGCAAGGGGTCTGCTTCTAGGCCAGCGAGGGGGAATGGGGCGTGGGGTCAATTTTATTTAATTATCTTCAAAGAGTTTTTCTTTGTTTCCTCTTACCACAACCCTCATTCCACTAATAACCAAACACACACACACTAAAGATCCAGCTCTCAGGATGTGATGTAATAAACACAAAATGGATTCCTATACTCATATACAGTTCTCAAATTTTATTTTAAAAACTTTAGATTTTCCCAAAAAATTGTATATGTCCATGGCTTACACAGCTGCTATTATTGTTAGTTGGGTACATACTTGACAAGTGTCTTTTTTCTTGAACTGCAGCGGTCCTTTAAAAATAACATTGATGCAGTGCAGCTCATATTAGAGTCACCCTCCCCTACAGGATAAAGGTCGAGAAGCAGTATATGCTAAAATTAAGAGTTTCTGAAAAAAGTGCTTGCATGCTCAAACCATATTGTTAGTTACATACCTCATATAATTGTGAAGTTTTTATCGAACTACATACTCCTTTATAATGTGTCACACTGGATTTTGTAGCTGGATAATAGCTATGTTACAGACCCCTTTTTCTCAGCCTGGGTGTTGGCCCATTGAACTCATAAAAGGACAGACAGCTTGGCTCCAGCCACTGTATTATGTAAGTAAACACCTCCATTGTATTTATAATCCGCTCTGGCCCATTGTTAGCAAATTAAGTTAATCCCATCTGCCATGTACTCTATCTAAGGTCTGGACCACTCAGGCACAGAGGCAGCAGGATGTGTATTGAAGGTTAAGCCTATTGCTCTCAGGAAGCTACCCATGTGGGGTCATCTCCTGTAATTGTCTGCCACCCCCTCTCATTGTTACATTGTGTACACCCCCTCTGTATCTATCCCCTATAAATACTGCTGTCACTTAAAAAATAAAACAGTTCACTCTGAGGCATATAGAAATTCTATGTCTCTTATTTTGTTCCTGCTGGCTGCGATACTGAACCTATTTCCACCCTACAAAAATCCTGTCCTGGTCACTACCACAGGAAGGTTACTGGGACTCCTGGAAGCGCTGATTACTGATGGAGAGACTCTGACTGATACAGAAGCCAGATATCAGGGTGCTGGTGCTGAGATTTCAAAGAACCGAATAGTCCTTGTGGGTATTTAACCTGTAGTCTATAGCAGGTGGCTCTGGGCTTGTATAGCCCCTATGCTTGGATCGTCACAAGTTATCTTTGATTTCTCCATCATTGATAAGATAAATGTATCAACGGTTTTACCTAGTAGGATCCTCCTCTAATATTCATGTGGGATCCTTGAGCATGAAACTGTTGAGATATATATATATATATATATATATATATATATTAGCTACTTGCCGTCAAAAATGACGGGAATACAATTTTAAGGCTGGGAATGCTGTACCGCACTTTGCGCCATTGGTGCTCATTGCGTGGCTCGCAATGAGCGGCTTCCCTGCTCATCACGAGCCCCGCAATGAGCGGCTTCACCGCTTATTGCAGGCCTTGGCATGCAACAAGTTTCGTGCTTCCCAATAATCACCTTCGGCGTTCATCGCGAGCCTCCCCCCCTCCCGTGTAGTTTAGGGGCCTTGCGATGAGTGTTACTACCTTGGGTTAAGTGTTACTGGCTTGCATAAATTGTGTTACTGGCTTTGTGCTCTTTTTTACTGCCTTCGGCCTCATTTTCGTCCTGTTACGTTTATTGGGGTGCCATTTTTTTCTCGCTTACCGGATTTTCGATTGTGAAAAATCACCAAATATGTCTCGAATTAACTTGCAACCTCACTCACAGGCTCCCTAGCCCTCACCCTGTGCTGTGTGTGAGTGTGTAACTTAATTTAGGCATATTTGTGCTTTTTTGCTGGTCTTCCCAGTTCTGTGGTTTGGCCGTTAAATTCGTAATTTATTGCAGCCCCGCAACTGCATGCCTCGGTTTGCGGGGCTCGCGATGAGCGACAGTGATGAGCGCCTAAATTTCATATTGCAAACCATTTGTAAATTGCAAGTAAACAAACAAGGTGGCAGAATAATCATTTTATTTCTCAAGCACTTTAAAGGATGGCTTTAAAGAGTCAGATTTTTCTATATGGTCATTTAAATAACTAAACTATATATATACTAAAAGACTAAGCAGAAAATTCTGATCAGTCAAATTACACAAACTATTCACAATAGTAGAAACTAAAATCCTAAAAGCACACATTGTTTTACTTTCCAAACTGGGTAAAGGTTGCTTACTAACAGAAAGTAACAGGAAGATTTGATTAATTAATTTGAATACAAAACTATATACTAAAATCCTGGCCCAGCATATCAATAGAATCACTATTTTCAGGATTATTTGTCAAGCCCCAGACAATGTTCAGAGGATATTAAATATAATACAAAACTCACAATTAATCCTATTTTTTCCTGAAGCCCAAATAGTCTTTGATGAGTTAATTAGTAATTTTTTGTTCACAGCTCTTTCTCAAAATAATTTTCCAGAAGATAGAGGTTAAGGCTATATCGGCCTTGTATCATAAACCCACAGAAGATATATGCACCCAAGGCCTTAAATAAACCCCAATCGATATACAGGGACAGATAAGTCAGGGCTTAGAGCTATTCATAGAATCATTAGGAGATTACATTGACAGCAAACCCAACTACATTTGTGTGACAAAGTATTCCCTGTTTATAATGCAAATCACTACATAATTGAAACACTGGTCTAAATTCAGAATCTCATAGTACATTGTAAGGTACAACAACTCTTCACAAGCTTTATTTGGCAAACCATCTAGAATATCTCAGAATATATTAAGAAGACCAACAATTAAAGGTGGTTTATCAGCCCAACACTGATATCTAGCTCCAAGGCTCTTTCAATTATAAAATTGCATCATGTTAAGGATGGATAACGATGGAAAAATGACATCTGTCATCCCGTAGGAACAATGAAAATCCCATCCTAACTTATGTGCATTGTAAAACATTATAGTGCCATACACCACACTCTGCATATTTGGGCTAAACACAAGGACTGGTTTGAGTGAGAAGAAGATCAATGGTAGGTCCCACCCTACACAGTAGGAGAGGTGTGACATGTGAAGACTATGCCTTTTCCAAATGTTAACTCACAATCTTGCCTGAATGAATCAGATAGACCCCAACCATAGAAAAAGATTTAATAAACAGTTGAGAGCTCACACCTCTTGGCTTCTCTGGAATCTTTATCCTGGAATTATTATCTTGGAAGAAAGATATATATATATATATATATATATATATATATATATATATATATATATATCCAGATGTTCCTCAGCTGTTCACAGACTGCATCTGTTGAATTCAGTAAAATATAATATATATGTTAGATCACATCAATCAGTATAAATGACCCACAGACACAGAAGCTGAGAGATACAGATTTGGTTGTCATCCGATTATTTTTCTTTAATATTCAAATATTCAACAGCTGCATCCATTTCTCTTTGGCAGTCACTCAACAATGACTAAACATATGTCTACATTATCATATGATACTTTACTGTAACAAATTGACTGGCTATTTCATACTGTACATGTGAGAACATATTACAGTACAGAGAAAGAACATCTGATTAAGTTAACTGCTTGCACTCCACTGCTGCACGTAGTATTTGAAGATGAGTTAAAGGTTATAGACATTTATATTTTAACTGAGTACTGCAGAGACATTGAGAGTAAGACATTGAGAGCAAGACAGTGAGAGGTAATCAAAAGGCACACCTGGGTATGTAGATGGAAGGTTAGCACATTCCTCTGTTACATTATTATTCAACTGTTTTTACAATGATTAAAAATATTTACCGAACCAGCCCAGTAAAAATAACCTTTTTTTTAGACTGGCTTCAGTTGAGGGTGATTCAAGACCAAAATAACACAACCTACCGTACTTATAGCTCAGGCACAGTCATAGGCTGCTATGTAGCCACATTAAGCTCATCCTTACTCCTGTCCTGTAGCACAGATACTTTAAGCCATAGTTAAATGGTGGGCTACCTACTGCTCTATAAAACATTTTCTGGAACCAATGCCAACTAGAGCTGAATCCAAATAGCTTAATTAACCAAGTTCTTTACACATCTTTATGGAAAAAGGTCAAACACACCAAAGGTTTTCACAGACTGAAACATTTAATTAATGGGTGCTTCACTACTGTTATAAGCATACTTTTAGAATCAATACTATCCAAATAATAAAAGCAGTGGCAGACAACTTTTCTATTATAATTATTTGTAACTAGTTCAAGACTGACTTTGAAAATGGTATTTTAGCCACATTAATCAGTCAAGCATTAGCTTGTTTGCTGACTCATCAGAAAGTCTGATAACCTAAATGGCAACATATGATAAAACATTCCCCTCATAGAAACACTGAAACAGTCAATCTGTCAAATCTCATATGCTTGTATACCTTTTTAATTCTGTAGAAAATTATTGCAGTTCATTGTTTTTAATTCAAGAGAGGGGAATGTGGACTACCTATTGCAGCAAATGTTACACTTTGACACTAAAATTGGCTCACAAGTCTTATACTGGATATAGAAAAAGAAAACAAAAGAAAAACGTACAAATATACAAGAATTTATTATCAAACAATGTTAAAAACATAGTCATGATAAAGTCAGTCATCAAATTCATGGCAGAAAAATTATGCTTAGGGTTGAAAATCAAATGGTGACCAGAATTAGAATAAGGACAGACTAACAGACTCCACCATTAAGCACTCTAGCCTCAAGTTTGTTGAGCCCACCCCTCCCAGAGCCTACCTCTGGTGCCATCTTCGCAGGAGGCTTTTAAATACTTTTCCAATTTTACCATAATTATTGGCAGTATTACATAACACACCAAAAACAAAAGCATAAAATAAACAGGCCTAGCTCCATCATAGCACCACCTTTAAATGTTTCAGTAGTTCCCTCACTATCAGGCCCACTCTCAGCTAATCCTGGGAGCAGTTAAACAAAATACATATATATATATATATATATATATATATATATATATATATATATATAGGGAATCAACATAACATAGTATAGGAAACATACACATATGTATGTGGGAGTGGTGAAAACTGGAGCTGTATTTGCTTGACTTGGCTGCATCTGTTTAGTTTTCCCACATACAGATGAGTGGCATGTGCCATTTGTGATAGATATGGTATTATCCAGAAAGTTCACCTGTTCTGTAAAGAAATCCATTTCAGTTTTGTATTTGGGTGGGAAGTGTTGAATGAATTAGAAACGTCTTTGAGTTTATTTTCTCCTTCTTCCCTTCACCTGTCCATATGATGAACAAGTCATCTATATAGCGGTAGTTTTTGTAAGATTTTTGACTGGATATAGGTAGGAACATCTCTTCCAGATCGGCCATAAATAGATTGGCGCATTGTGGAGCCATTTTGGTACCCATGGAAGTCTCCATCATTGTAGGTAGATATCCTTGTTAAAGTAAAAGTAAAATAGTTGTGGGTAAGGATGTATTCTATTTTTTATATAACTTTGGGGCCATATTTATGGTTTTGAGTGTTGAAAGAAACTTAAGGCATGCCTCAGTGCCATGTTTGTTTGGTATGCTGCTATAAAGAGACTCTACATCCATGGTGACACGTAGTGTGTTAGAAGATAGGTCCTTAGCCTAACTAAGTTTGTTGAGAAAGTCTGTGGTGTCTTGAACGTAGCTACTAGCGTAACTAGTGGTTTAAGGATGTTTTCAACATAGCCAGATATCTGTATAGCCAGTGTGTTTGTGGATCTTTGGCAGTGTATAGAAAGTCCCCGTTGTAGAATGTTCCAATTCTTGCTACACATTTTTTGGATGAGTTACTTAAGATGAATTGCATGCTATTCTGTCGGTTATTTGTTAAATGTTTTTTAAGTATGTGTTGTTTGACAGTTGCCTGTTTGCTTCATTTAGGTAGTCCAGAGTGTTCATAACAACAACTGCACCACCTTTATCCGCCGGCTTGATGGTGATGATAGGGTTGCTTTTTACACTTTTTTGTCTGTTCTTTCTGATGGAGAGTGATTATATAAGTCTCTTTTTTTCATGGGTTGTTACAATGGATGCAGTTCTCAGCTGAAATCTTCCAACGCAACTGTCTAGTTTAAGGTTGCGTCCAGGTTGTATGTTAAAATGTGTGTTTTCTTCTTCTAGTTGCAATAATACAATGATGTTGTGATATGTTCCTTGTCATAGAAAAATCCTGTTGGTCTCAGCCTCCTGAATAATTCTTCCATGTCCGAGTACAGTTGCACTTTATCCAGTTTTATGTTTGGACAGAAACACTCTGGAGAGAACAAAGGTCTCTGCTGGTGATAGTTGGTAGTTTTGTGTGTTCTTTATGTAGTTTTCAGGGAAAGTATTTGCTTGACTTGGTAGGTTGTTGGTAGTAGAATATAGGGCTGCATATTTGGATCACGTAGTTACTCTTTTTGTACCTGGTGTCTGTTACTTTGTTGAGAGAGGCATCTGAACTTTTTATTTTTTATATTTTATAAGTTTAAGTTGATGTTTCCTGTGAAGATGTTGTATTTCTTTTTCTACATGTTCAACTTCATATATGTTGTTCTCCTTTAGTTGTTGAAGGAGGGATCATTTTTGTTGATTTAGATGGTATTTCTTTGTATAATGTTGATGGATCAACATTCAATCAAATCAGGTTGTTTCTTAATTTTTCACTAGAGCGTCTACAGAGGTTCTTAGCATAGACGGAGTTGTGTGTTATTCTTAGTGGATTTTGGCATAAAGTTATTTTTTTTTTGCAGTGTGGTAAAAAATATATATGTTACTGTTTTTGTTGTAACCTTAATTAGTAGCTTCTTTTATATCACATATTATAATTGTCGAACTACGAGACGTTGTCACGCTTTGCGTGGTTCGTACGACTTAGCATTGAGCGCCGAAGGGCCGTTAAAACACTAAAAAGCACAGCACAGGCGATGAACGCCGAGAGCGCTTATTGCCTGCTAGCCTCGAGAAGCGAGGTGAGCAGTGGAGGTAATGAAACACGCGGGACTTAGCATCCAAACACTTACAAAACGCGGGATCACCTTAGGCTGCCAGAAGTTGACGAACGTGGGCCTTAGAAAAAAAAATTACGAGACGCAGAACTTAGAAAAAAAATTCCGACATAGGAAAAATACGAAGTTAACGGCCAAACCGTGCAAATAAAAAAACAAGAAAAACACAAAAAATACAAAAACAAATACAGCAAAAATATTACACAGCACGGGAGAACAGCCATGACGTCTGGAAGTGAAGTGGAACGCGAAATTATGTCGAATTTAAGCAGTTTCGGCACTTGAAAATCGGCTAAGCGAGGGAAAAAAAAATTACAACTGAAAAAGATTAAAACAAGTCTCTACGACCCCGAACCATTAAAAACAGAGCCAGTGACGTACGAGATAGAAAAATACTAATAGGAAGGACACAAAATGCTTGCAAAACGCATAAAACATAGACTAATGCCACCATTTTACAACCATAACTTATACATTTATACATTGAGATTCTGAAATGGCGGATTTCCTGCCTAAACCAATGGTTTTGTCTTGCGCACGCAGCCTATATATTGGACACATTTGAAACAGAACTGAAACTTTCTCCTCAGGTGATGACAGTCTGAGTGGACATTTTCTACTGTCGGAAAATCCAAAGAGATTTTTAGCTCTTCAGGATATTGATTGCTGAATATTAAAAACAAATAGGTAAAGTATATTAATTTATATTAATAATCATTAATAAATAATTAATACATGAATTATTCTTAAAATAAAGGTATATAATATTAGTTAAAAAAATTGAGCAACAAACTTATAATTTACACTTGCTTTAGTTTATCAATACTTTCATGCTTAGCTGTTTATAATATGTTAATTCATGCAATAATTAATTAGTAATGTACATTAATTTATTATTTATTAATTAGTAATAATTATCAAAAAAATATATAAAATTTTAAACTGCCTAAAGTTTATTAAGACATTAATGCTTACCTCTTTATAATATATTTAGACATTGATTAATTAATTATTAATATACATTATTTTGTTATTTAATTATTAGTAATCATTATGAACAACAAATATTCTATGTTTTACAATGCCTTTAGTGTATTAATATATTAATGCTTAGCTCTTTAGAATACATTTAGTCATTGATTAAATGATTATTAATGTATATTAATGTATTAATTATTAATTAGAAATATTACCAAATGCTACTGATTGCCTCATAGGGATGAACCCAAATATTACAAATGTTTTCCATCTTATTTGACAGTTCCATTACCTCTGCAGCTGACTGAACACAGTGACATGTGCAGCCTTTGAACAGAATAAAGATCACCTTTACAGGTAAATCATTTAATTATGTTCTTATGGAACAAAAAAGGATTAAGTATTTTTATTTTGCATTGATGACAGTTATTAATTAATTAATGTAAATTAATATATTAATTAATAATTAGTAATCATTACAAAAAAACTTACATATTATACTGCAATACAAATAAAAACATTTTTTAACCTCCACTTATATATTTGCCTTACTGCTCATTCATGTACATTGCATCTTGAACTATTAATTAATAAAAATTAAAAAATATGTACATTTTACAAAGCACTTAAATATCTGAAGTGCTTTTAATTGCCTTAGAGGTATAGCACCTTCAAATCACTTAAATATTTAAAGCAGTTTTTTAGATTATGACATGTGCTACATTTAATATTTTATACTGCTTTTATTTATGAATATATTGATGATTATGCATTTATGTTTTGCATCTATGCCAATTAAACATCATAGTCATGAATTAATTGAATACAAACATTAAAAATGATTTTCATGTAATTTCACAGATTACTCATCTCTGCACCTTACTGAAGACAGAGAGTGAATTCTGCAGGATTTTATCTGCAATAACATAAATTTCACAGGTATATGATTTCATGATGCCCTTTTTGTTTTGCATTTATGACAGTTAATGATTAATCAGTGAACCTTTATTCATTTAGGACCTCATTCATCTGCAATTTGCTAAATTGAATAGGGCTCTATATAAGGACATAGAATATTATTTTTACATAACTTTTATAGTTAATGAACATCAATCCAAAACCAAGGTTTTCACCAAATAAAAACTTCCATAAAAAAATATGCTTTATGCTTATATAGTGCCCTATTGCATTGCGCAAATTGCAAATGAATGAGGCCCTTAGTATTTAATTATTCATTCATAATAACAAAAAATATATATATACATATATGCTTAACTAATTAACTTTTAAAGAATGCAAATTACACCTCATAAGTCAATTGATTTCAACATTAATAAAATTACAAAATTGTACATTATTTTAAGCCCGATCTATACTTTGCTCATAGCTCTTTCTGTTTACAATTCTGTAGGAAAAACATAATTACCTCTTTAGGTTTAGTATTGATGTCAGTTATTGATTAATCCATTAAGGTATATTTATTTATTTATTAATGACTTAGGGCCTCATTCTATTAGCGGCCGCAGCCGTTGCGGGGCCTCAAGGACCGGCCGCAAGCTATTCGGCTATTCTATTCCCTTACGGCCGGAGGCTCCGGCAGGCTTGCGGCCGGTGCCTTGCTATCTCTTGCGGCCGCTCGCGCCAGAGGAAATCCTTTGATCTAAAACGGCCGCAAGAGTTTCGGCCGTAAGAAATTCCTATTTGCAATTCAATTGCTCCGGGAAACCTCTCTGCAAGGCTAAAAGCGAGCCGCTGCTTACTTGCAGGAAAGAGGTCCCGCTAGCACCAATTAAGCACATAAAATAGCTCAAATAAAGCCATCCTAAACTTTGAGAAGACTATAAAGGGATTTTAGGTGTTAGAAAAAATAGCACATAATTATCCTATACTCAAATCCGTAAAATATTTTATTTTTAATATCCGTAAAATATCCATGTAAAAAGTCCAGAGTGCTTGGAGCACCTCAGACCCGCCCACGCCGCATCCGGAAAATAAACAGTTAATTTGAACTTGGGTTTGGGCTGATGTGCAAGCTTGAGAGTGGGTTCCTTTTAATCCTCATGTCCCCCAATATGATCCCTAGCATTTACAGAGCTGTACAGTGCAGGCTTGAATTTATTTTTGAGTTTTTATATTTCACAGCTTACGGCCGGTTCCAAGATATGCGGCCGGCCGTAAAAGGAGATCCTTGCGGGGCCGTATAATAGAATCGCGAGTTAACTGAACCCCCGCAAGGAATCGCAGCCTTACGGCCGATTTACGGCCGCTAATAGAATGAGGCCCTTAATAATTAATTATTACAAAAAAAATCTTATGTATCAATATATATATATATGTGCAGCACTTTCATTTGTAATGTATGCCAATAAAAAATGTTTTTAATGGATTCATTTATTTCATGGAAAAATTCAAAATGCTTTTCAAATCAATGCATTCTTTTATTAATGCTATTTAGGTTTTGCATTGAGAACAGCTACAAACAATATGTACAATACAAAAAAAATTACATCTTACACCTGTATTTACAATAACAGATTACAATGGTAGATAACGGAGAAGACATTGAACGCAAAAGAAGAGCGGCAAGGAAAAGGAAGCAAAGGTGGAGAAATGCACAGTCCCCCGCGACTTCTCGGCACTTAAGAGAAGAAGACTGACAAAGACTTTTAAATAAAATAAAAATTTGTAAGAAAGCACATAGTGAGTTTGCTGGAGCTTCAAAGAAAAGAAAAAGTAAACAAAAACATGTCTGTGAAACATTGCCTAATGATCCAATATTGCCTCACTACACCAATTTTCATACAAATGACACCAATGTAGATATAGAGAGTTGAAGTGATATCTATATTGTGGAAGCCCAGGATACTGCTTTCATTACAGCACTAACAGTAGACACTCATTATTGTGGATTACTCAATGTTGTTTGTCAGTTTTGTGGGGCCTATCATTTTCTCAAGGAAAGACCAACTGACGTAGACTTCATTAGTTGCTGTTAGAAAGGCAGGGTAAGACTTCCACAAAGACACACATTTCCAGATTACTTACAAAGTATAATGAGCAATCCAACATTTCCAAATTATACCAATTAAAAAAAAACATCAGGTCTTATTTAACAGTGCAATTTAATTTGCTTCTATGGGTGCAACAATAGCAGAAAATGTCCCAGGACATGGTCCATATTGTTTTTGAGTTCAAGGACAAACTTCCACCACACTTCACATTTATACCCACAAGAAGGAGAGCAAAGGAAATTTGCACAGTTATATGTCTTAGATACAATGGACGCTGTTGAACAACGGATGATGCTTTCAGAAAATAAACAGAGTTTGCGCATAGTCTTTGAACAGCTGGATAAAATTATGGCCAACAACCCATACAATCAAGCATACAAACAATTAGCACAGGTTGAAATAGAACAACAGCAACATGCTCAAACACATCAATTGCCAATGCCAAAAGTAAATATGGTTTTAAAAAGAGGTCACAAAACATGATGAAATGCTCTCTATGTCAGTGCTCCAGAAGCAATGTGGCGGCTTCTGAAATTTGAGATGCATGATCGGTCACATGCTGTGAATCGATTAGCTGTCCATTTGCCACACAGTCAGTTTGTTTGCTTTACTGCAGGCAATGAAAGAACTGCCTTAGCACAAAGTGAACATAGAGAAACAACACTTACTTCTTGGTTTCAATTAAACTGCCAGGACAGTGAGGCCAGACAACTTTTATACATTGAGATTTCATATCACTATGTATTTGTAAATGGCCAATTGCGACAACGAAAAAGAGATACTCATAAAATTATACCACAAATTTATACCGTCAGCCCAAGAGACATTGAACGTTTCAGTTTAAGATTACTTTTTTTACATGTTCCCGGTGCACAAAGTTATGAACATTTACGCACAGTGAATGACATAGTTTATGATACTTTCCTATTAGCTACAAAACATCAAAACTTCATAGCAGATGATACAGAATGGGAGAGGTGTCTGGAAGAAGAAGCACTATGTCAAATGCCAAAGCAAATGAGAGAACAATTTGCATTCGTTTGCATCTTTTGCAATGTACCTGATGCATTTGCTTTGTGGGAAACTTTTAAATTAAATATGTCTGAAGACTTCTTGAAACGTTACAATGAGCCCATTGCACTCTTAAAAGCATTAATCGAAATTCAAGAAATATCTCTTGCTCATGGATTTAATTGTGCAAGTTTTAATTTGCCTGATCCAGGACTTATAGATGACATCAACTTTGATGATTGACCTATCAGGACATTATTCTATTTCTCACTTAACTCTGGCCAATTAATCTTTTCTTTCTTGTTTTTTCATTTTTTTTTCCCCATCTCTTCCTGTTTACTGTTTTTAGTTCATACTTGTATCAGTATTGCTTTTTGACTTGATAAAGAGAGGCATTATTTCTCGAAAGCTTATCGCTTAATACGTTTGTTCAATAAAAAAGGTATCACTATTCACTGCAATACTCTGATTATTCAACTGGATTACTGGACATTCACAGCTACCTCAGTCTTACATATATATATATATATATATATATATATATATATATATATATACATACAGTCAGGTCCATAAATATTGGGACATCGACACAATTCTAAACTTTTTGGCTCTATACACCACCACAATGGATTTGAAATGAAACTAACAAGATGTGCTTTAACTGCAGACTTTCAGCTTTAATTTGAGAGTATTTACATCCAAATCAGGTGAACGGTGTAGGAATTACAACAGTTTGTATATGTGCCTCCCACTTTTTAAGGGACCAAAAGTAATGGGACAATTGGCTGCTCAGCTGTTCCATGGCCAGGTGTGTGTCATTCCCTCATTATCCCATTTACAAAGAGCAGATACAAGCTCCAGTGTTCATTTCAAGTGTGCTATTTGCATTTGTTGCTGTTAACTCTCAATATGAGATCCAAAGAGCTGTCACTATCAGTGAAGCAAGCCATCATTAGGCTGAAAAAATAAAACAAACCCATCAGAGAGATAGCAAAAACATTAGGTGTGGCCAAATCAACTGTTTGGAACATACTTAAAAAGAAAGAATGCACCAGTGAGCTCAGCAACACCAAAAGACCCAGAAAACCACAGAAAACAACTGTGGTGGATGACCGAAGAATGATTTCCCTGGTGAAGAAAACACCCTTCACAACAGTTGGCCAGATCAAGAACACTCTCCAGGAGGTAGGTGTATGTGTGTCAAAGTCAACAATCAAGAGAAGACTTCACCAGAGTAAATACAGAGGGTTCACCACAAGATGTAAACCATTGGTGAGCCTCAAAAACAGGAAGGCCAGATTAGAGTTTTCCAAACAACACCTAAAAAAGCCTTCACAGTTCTGGAACAACATCCTATGGACAGATGAGACTAAGATCAACTTGTACCAGAGTGATGGGAAGGGAAGAGTATGGAGACGGAAAGGAACTGCTCATGATCCAAAGCACACCACCTCATCAGTGAAGCATGGTGGTGTTAGTGTCATGGCGTGGGCATGTATGGCTGCCAATGGAACTGGTTCTCTTGTATTTATTGATGATGTGACTGCTGACAAAAGCAGCAGGATGAATTCTGAAGTGTTTCGGGCAATATTATCTGCTCATATTCAGCCAAATGCTTCAGAACTCATTGGACGGCGCTTCACAGTGCAGATGGACAATGACCCGAAGCATACTGCAAAAGCAACCAAAGAGTTTTTTAAGGGAAAGAAGTGGAATGTTATGCAATGGCCAAGTCAATCACCTGATCTGAATCCGATTGAGCATGCATTTCACTTGCTGAAGACAAAACTGAAGGGAAAATGCCCCAAGAACAAGCAGGAACTGAAGACAGTTGCAATAGAGGTCTGGCAGAGTATCACCAGGGATGAAACCCAGCGTCTGGTGATGTCTATGCGTTCCAGACTTCAGGCTGTAATTCACTGCAAAGGATTTGCAACCAAGTATTAAAAAGTGAAAGTTTGTTTTATGACTGTTAATCTGTCCCATTACTTTTGGTCCCTTAAAAAGTGGGAGGCACATATACAAACTGTTGTAATTCCTACACCGTTCACCTGATTTGGATGTAAATACTCTGAAAGTCTGCAGTTAAAGCACATCTTGTTAGTTTCATTTCAAATCCATTGTGGTGGTGTATAGAGCCAAAAAGTTTAGAATTGTGTCGATGTCCCAATATTTATGGACCTGACTGTATATATATTTATATATACACATATACACACACACATATATATATATATATATATATATATATATATATATATGTGTGTGTGTGTGTATATATATATTTATATATATATATATATACACATATATACACATATGTGTATATATATATATATATATATATATATATATATATATATATATATACACATATATATATATATATGTATATATATATATATATATATATACACATATATATATATATATATATATACACATATATATATATATATATATATATATATATATACTGTATATATACACACACATATATATATATATATACACATATATATATATATATATATATATATATATATATATATACACATATATATATACACACATATATATATTATAATCTTTTACAGACTTTTAGAATGTGTAATGACTCCATCTGCTATTCCACGCGTGCTTATTATTACAGAGCTTATGTCCTACACTTATGGGCTCTCTGTAGTTTTCCTCTCATTGGCTAGTAAGCAACATTATAATATTATGTTACCTCTTCCAGAAATATTTCATGGTGACAGTGGAAACAAAATCCAAATTTTAAGGTACTTTAAATTCCATTCTAATAAATTGAAACTCAATAAGTTTATTCAGTTTTGCTATTACAATCTTTTTTCCTGCTATGTACTTGTTACAATATAGTAAACTTCATTATAAAATGCCCATTATACTGTTTTGCCTAACTGTAAAGACTTGACAAAGCAGAGAACTGTGTATGGACAGTATTTATAGGACCTTTCTATAGCATAGTACACAGTATACATCGTGAACCCACACTGTATCCAGTTATCCTATACATAGTCCCCCACACTTCATCTCATTACACCCATTTAATCTAGTCCCCCATTCAGTACCTGAGCTGCCTGTCATTTGTCTGCTCCTTCATAAGAGATCCCTGCACTATGGTTGTGAGTGGAAGTGACTCTATGCAGGCTGCACTTGTTGTCACTACCCAGGAAGACCCAGCGCTCTTTAAATTTTATGCTAGTGTTTTTTTTAAAGTATTTCTTTTTGTATTGGCATACTGTTTTTTGCCATATTTCTGATGTCTAATTTAATGCTTTTGTATTTTTATATAAAAAAAAAATCTAGTGCTAATGACATTGGGCCTCATTCTATTACCGGCCGTAAATCGTCCGTAAGGCTGCGATTCCTTGCGGGGGTTATGTTAACTCGCGATTCTATTATACGGCCCCGCAAGGATCTCCTCTTACAGCCGGCCGCATATCTTGAAACCGGCCGTAAGCTGTGAAATCTAAAAACGCAAAAATAAATTCAAGCCTGCACTGTACAGCTCTGTAAATGCTAGGGATCATATTGGGGGACATGAGGATTAAAAGTAACCCACTCTCAAGCTTGCACATCAGCCCAAACCCGAGTTCAAATTAACTGTTTATTTTCCGCCTGCGGCGTGGGCGTGTCTGAGGTGCTCCAAGCACTCTGGACTTTTTACATGGATATTTTACGGATAATAAAAATAAAATATTTTACGGATTTTAGTATAGGATAATTATGTGCTATTTTTTCTAACACCTAAAATCCCTTTATAGTCTTCTCAAAGTGCAGGATGGCTTTATTTGAGCTATTTTATGTGCTTAATTGGTGCTAGCGGGACCTCTTTCCTGCAAGTAAGCTGCGGCTCGTTTTTAGCCTTGCAGAGAGGGTTCCCGGAGCAATTGAATTGCAAATAGGAATTTCTTACGGCCGAAACTCTTGCGGCCGTTTTAGATCAAAGGCTTTCCTCTGGCGCGAGCGGCCTCAAGAGATAGCAAGGCACCGGCCGCAAGCCTGCCGTTGCCCCCGGCCGTAAGGGAATAGAATAGCCGAATAGCTTGCGGCCGGTCCTTGGGGCCCCGCAACGGCTGCGGCCGCTAATAGAATGAGGCCCATTGTGTTTTTTTGTTTATTTTATTTTTCTGGCTTTGGTGGTCAATCAGATCAGCTGTGATGAATCCACAGAATCCATAATGTCTGATTATTACTGCCTGTAACATTTGTAATGGCTAGAAATAACTATACTGGATTATGAAAAATATATTTTTGGGGTATTCTTTGAACAATGAGACATTATTTTTTATATACTGTAGTTTATAAATATCTTTTTATCAGTCAAAAACTCCATTATGACTAATACAGAAACCACTTAATTGGGCACAGTATTGTTAAGAAATACATATTTAGTTATAATCATTTCATATATTTCATATATTATTTTCTCTTGCTTTTGTTCATTTTTTTTGTTGGTTTCATTTTTATATTACATTTTTATCCCAACAGGAAGAAAACGATGTTGAAAAGCTAATTTATTTTGTAGATCATAAATATCATATTTATCTGGACTGTTTAGTTGAAATATGTATTCCTGTTCCAGTCTTTCTTGAGAATTAAATAATATCATACATGCACGTGCATGCAGGAAGTGAGAAAAGGCAATTATCATTTGGCACTAAAATGTAACATCAAATTATAATCATTAGTAATAATATTCTACTGTATAATAATTTTAGATCTAATATCTAAAATATATTTAGATTTTGTTTTAAATTTGCTAAACTTTAATTAATGGTAATTATAAAGCAAGTATAACAAAGAATACTTAACTCTTATGTTTGTTTTATTCTCAGGTGTCACTGAGTTGAATGCTATATGGATTTGTAAGTTTGCAAAGTTTCAATCTTCCAAGGTGCTTTATAGAAAGCACTATGCATAATAGATTCTTAGCCGAAAGACTGAGCCCTCCATTCTATGAATGTGTTAAAATTGTTTTTGCCTTGTACTAAACCCATTTATAGCACTATGGAATATGTGGGCGTATGACAAATAAACAATAATAATAATAATGCTTTTGATTGCTGGAACTGTCTTGCTGAGGGACTATACTGAAATGTTTATGAAATTAATTAATATGACAACAAGATCTTACAGTGAAATAATTATGGGTTTCGGTCTTTGAGAATCACTGAGCTGATTGTTTACACAAGACAATACAATGCAGATAAGATATTTAATAGTCTACAAATATATAGAATCAAATTAAAATTATGATGAAGAAAGATTGCTTTGTATGCTGGATTTTACTCTCCAGACTCAATGGCTCCTTGCTGGGAATGTTTCTGATAACTGACTGGAGAAAAAGTCTCTACCAACCCCCAAGTGCTCTATCTTCCATGGGGTTACTATAGATCCCCATACCCCTATATATATTCTAACCCATAGGGCTCCATAGGGACTCCCATGGGCCATTACCTGGGGTTCCTATGGACCTATAGTATATCAAATTACACCCCTATAATGGGATTTCCTATGGACTATTAATCCACTATAAACCCTACTATGAACACTCTACCATGAACCTTATCCCCCCCTTAAAGACTATAAGGACCCCCATAGCCCTTCCTCCAAATCTCCTAGCCAAAAATAAATATAAAAACTAGGAATCAATACAAAAATAAAATGACAGGAAAAAAAGGCTAACAGAAAAAAATATTTACAATAAAAATAATAAAATAAATTGCATATAAGATAAAATAAAATAAAATAACAATTACATAAAATATAATATTAAACCTGTTGCAGAAAAAGGGGTAAAAAATCCATTACCCTCCTTAGATTACCCTCCAGCATTGATCAGCCATGCACTGGTCCTCAATCTTCAGCTATGGATAAACAGGTTTTTCATGCCCAGGGCCTGACTGTACTGTTTTGGACTATGGCCTGGGCTGGGAATAAGTTATCCTGTTTATGGTTAAAGTTATGTTTTTTGTATTGATTATGGTTAAAACATGATTACACTGTTATATTGTATATATTTTGGTTTATGCTCTGCATAACATTAGCCTTTCTGCAGGCTTTTGCATCAGCCAACACCTAAGAGCGTAATCTAATAGATAATCCTTTTAAAGGGTTTCCCGGTAAGCAAGAGCAGCAAATTATGTGCAGTGTTGTTATTTGGTGAAGACTCCCCTTGCCTCACAGGGGCCTTGAGCAGATAAGCAGATAGTGGTTAGAACAATTGTTTAAAGTTAATATAATCACCCGAATGAGATTAAAAGATCTGATTTCATCAGAGGTACAGGGTTTTCCAAGTAAACAAAGGGCAGCCTATTTTTTAGGAATGGGCTTACTGAGTGGCCAGCCTGGGTGCCAGAAACTTGTATAAAATGTGCCAATTAATAAAGCTATACAGTGGTATCTGTGCTTACATAGACAAGGTGTAAGTGTCATTCTGTGCATTAATCCTAATTCTAAGGGCTTATATGGTGTTCCTGATATCCTGAGGTCATCTTCTGTACCAGAAGTAGTAAGAACTACACGGTCCTGCTGGAGTAGGCTTGAACTAGGTTCTTGTCAAGCCCCATTGAAGAAGCAGGTCATGACAATTTTCATATAATCTTGATGGAAGCACTTGAATGCTTATCTTCTGGCCATCCCGTATAAGACTTCTTCAGTCCTTACTGAAATCATTTGCTCCTCATCCTCAGTAACCAATCAGAGAAAGCTACTGCCCTGTTTCTGATTAATCTTTTACCCAGTCAGAATACAGGGACTGAGACAGCTAAATTTTCCCTTATTCTGATTGGTTAAAGTAGCAACCAATCAGACCTGTGTTTAATAATAGGGATGCCCTTATCTGAATGGCTGTTGAAAGAGTCAAACAGAGAAGATAATATAAAACTTATATTGTAAGTTTTAGTATTTTCTTACAGAGCAGCAACATTTGTTTTGGACTCGCTTTTTCTTTTCCCAAAGATGATGGACGAGGATCTTCAATCAAGACTAAAGAGGCCCTTTCCTAGATAGCCATATAATATGAATCTGAGGGCTTCAATCCAGATTGGATGAGTCAGCTTATTCATTGCTGAAGACCCCTGTGATGGCATGGGGTCCTTAGGGACTCCCATGGTGAAGATTTTATTTTAGATGGGGAGAGGCCCTTTGAGGGTTCTATGGATCCCCATGGGATAGATTATATATAGGAGACTTGGGGGTCTATAGAAACACCCATGAAAGACAGGCATAAGGCCTTTGGGTGTCCTATGGACTCCCTTAGGGGGTATGCACTATGGGGATTAATTGGGTGACCTATAGGGCACTTAACCATTACCTAGGGTAGTAAGAGATATGTTAGGATTTTAATGGACCACTCTGTCCCAAAGCACAAGGGGTTGGTAAAAGGAAGACACTTTATATATTAGGGTTAGTAGGGCATAGGCAGAGGGTTTATAAACCCTGCAGCATTTATTCTTACTTATTTGTAACCCCTTCCCTGCCACAATAACAGCAAGGAAGCATATAGCTTTAATAGTAAGTGAGAGTTGTTACTTGTCACATGACAATTCTCAGTAGGGGCTTAGCTGCTGTTTCAGGTTGTTCATTATACACATTTGGTTGAGACTCACTGCAAGCACCCACAGAGCTTTACAAAAACACTTAGAATTAGACTAGACTTGCAGTGTAATCTCACTTTAGGTTGAAACAAACAAAGAGCAGGGAAAATATCATAGGTAGAGATTACTCATTAGGATTTACATGTAAATGTTTGTCATGGGCAACATTTAATCGCCATGTTGTGCATAAGCAGGGATTTTAGTCAATAGATTTCCTGTTAGAGTCACGTAATGAAGCCCTGTATCAGCATTTTGAGGCAGGATGCTGCCCCCTGAAAATGTGATGCCCTAGGTTTTGGCCTCATAACCACAAGCAGAAATGCGCTACTGATATGGCATGTAATGTCACCTATAACAAAATCGCCACTGGTGACATCAAACAGGTATGTTATACAGCACATGTGGGCCCAAGTTGCAGATAAACCTGTAACTGCTATCAAGGGAGGACTGTTAAGAGAAAAATCGGAAATCGAAAGCCTATATTATGAATATATAGTTTAATCATATTAATACAAGAATATATGTTATAAAGGAGAATATTGATTAAACTGTTTTTTTTCTTGTTAATAATAACTTAAATGTCTTCATTTTTGACCATACTATTTCACATTAACAAGTGTCAAAGTATACAGTGTTAGATGTGCAGAAATGCGTCATATTCGAATGTATTTGTCCATAATTTGTTACAGACGGGTATGGTTGATTGAAATGGTTTATTTTTTTAATTTTTAAATATATCAATAGGTTAGATTTCAGAATTATTTATTCTATACATTCAGTGGAATCCATAAAAGAGTGTCCATTTCTTGGGTCCTCCAATTAAATTACTTATTGGACATTTAAAGACAAGAAAGCATTATGATTTTATTGGTATATGTTTATTTCAGTAAGGTGGCTAAAAAAATTCTATATATGTAAACCTATCATATATTTTACCTATTAGATATTTTATAAATATTTGTGAGGTAATTCTTTATTGCAATTAATATTATTGAGAGAAAAAAAACTCTTCTTTGTTTTAAGCCTGATGTTGTGGAAGAAGTGATACTTATTAGTCTCAGGGTTTATTAAATTGTCCATGATGCTTAAAAATAATACATTATATTCAAAATATATACACAACCAGTCTTGCATTGATGACATTAGCTCAAGTCAGGCTTACATTATTAATGTCATACAATACTAAAACAGATGACAATAACAGTTATTTTCTCTGTCACTAGTCTTACTGTATAGGTTACAGCTATGTTTGTCTAGGATCCACACACAAAACAGGTTTTCAATAATAGAGATACAGTTTTAATGTTATCCTTTGTTTTTTACTGAGCATTTATTGAGCACGCCAAATAAATTGCTCATCCAAGTGCAAAATGTTCCTACCTTTAATCCTTTCAATTCCTTAGATATCACTGCTAGGTGCTTTGTGTCCTCTCTGTAGAAGTAGCATTTATATCATTAAAAAAACATCTGTCTACAGCCCCCTGGAAACCCAACACACTATCTTAAAAAACATTGACCATGGCATGGTATAATTAACTATGGCATGTGCACCATTGTATGAGTTGCTCCTCTTCCTGACACTCTATTATCTTATAACTATTATCTTATATCAGAGACTGAAAAACCCTGATATAATCATACTAAACAACCCAATTGAAGTTGATGCAAGTAAGAAAAAAGAAAAGGAAAAGCATGTGGAGACTATACAAGATTGATGCTTATATCACTTATGACTTGACCTCTGCTGATGCTTGTGCCCTGCCATAGCCTAAAGGCGATTGGTAACAAAATATCTGTCTATAGTAGGAGGTGTCACCACATAAGGATCTGCTGGTCCGGCTGACTTTCAGACCCCCTTCAGACTGCTACGATTACCTAGGATTGTGCAGGGATGGGACTTCTCAGTTTTCAGCTCTTCATGCTGTGATTATTGGAGGATATGGAGGAGAATTCTGAAATAAAATAATAAACAGGGATCTTAGAAAATTACACAAAACATTACTTGTTCGCAAAGACAGTGACACTTTATGTTTTGTTCCGGGTCAACATTATTAGGGGTTAAACAATAGGGTAATGTTAAACAAGATGATTCAATCTACCTGTGCAAAGAGACCTGCCTGTTTAAGAGAATGGAGGGTGGAATCTCTGTGAAATAAATTTGGAATTTAAACTATTCATTTATCTCCTAAAAACCTCTTTAGATCCATTCAGATATGTGCTAGCCACACACCAGTTTATACGACTCCTTTCCTCTTCCTATGTCCCCATCCTTATTTTTCACACGCCTATATATAAAAGCAGAAGTGCATGTAAATGCATATGTGTGAAGAAGTTTCATGTACACTTAAATATTTATTCAAGTATGTATGTATGTATATTCTATTCTATGTAATAACTCCTGCATCTTGCTGCCCTCTGAAAGTGTGTTTCCCTAGGGTTTGCCCATGTTGGTCCAGATAGAAATTACCAGTAGGGTCATGCGTGACTGAAAGGCTGAATGAGGGAAAGCATATGAGAACTGAAAGATAGGGACAGAGGAGAGAAAGAAAGGGTTGATATTTAAGAAAGAAAATAATGTAAATGATTGATTATTGGAATAAATGAGCAATGGACAAGAGGAAGGAATGATGGTCTGTATAAGAATAGGTTAGAGAAATTATTATTACAATTTAGTAGAGGAAGAGAAGTTGTAGAAATTAGGAAAATAGTGAGTGGAGGAGAGCAACAATGGGAGGCCATGAGTAAAGGGAGGGGGTATATGAAAAAAATGGGTGTGCAAAGAGAAGTGGGAGAGGTTTGAGAAAAAGTAGGCAGAGAGAATAGTAGCAATGAAGCACTGAATATAGAGCAGGATAGAATGGAGATAGAGAGTGGGGTAGATTGAAAAAGAGGGGGAATGGGATGAAGATTAGAAAGCAGGAAGACTAATATGTATGCACCCAAAGAACCTATAAATACTACCGCTGCAAATATTTCTAGGGACAGGAGACATTTTCAGGAATGTCTGATGGTTTTGACAGGCAACATATAATTAACTTTAACAATTTACTATTGAAGTTGTTCTCTTCATAATATATTTGTTTGAAGGCATCCAAAATGCAAAACACCTATAATAAACTGTTTTATGTTGTTTTTTTTGCATTTCATCCCAAAGATTTGTATGAATCTTACCCTGATTTGAACACCATTGAGGATTTATATTACAGGAAAATGTTCCAATAGATTCACTAAACTTCACAGGGGCTGTAAAGAAGGTGACTGAAGTTTGCAATGTATATTTACTTTGGGGAAAGTTATCATTGCATCCCTTCACAGTGTTTTATTGCAGAAAAAGTCTAAACCGTTTATATGATACCATATTTAAAGTTCAGCATGCTTTTTTATTTCATAGTCTTAATATTGAATTTGTGACATTTTGGCATGTAATATGTAACAAACCAGTATATTTGTATTTAATTTTCTCTGCAGTTATCTAAAATTATAGCAAAAGCCCACAATTTTTGTAAAAGAACATTCATGCTGTTATTAAAGAAAACCAAGAACAGCATTGCACTATCTCCACCATTAAACCTCAGTCATTACTCAGTATATAATGTGTGATAAATCATCACTAAAGGAGACAGTATTACAAATTCAGTGTGTAGTTGTATGGAAACTAAATAAACAAGATGATATGGTGCCAGAACCATAAATGGGATGAGTGTATTATACATAGATTAGTACTGAAAGAATATTGTGTCTAGTGCTAGACAAATTTATGGGCTGCTGAGCAAGGAAACGTTAAAGCCTAATTTTACACACACTTAATCTGAGGAACAGCCTATCAAAACATGAACTCTATGAAACCCTGTTGATGTGTAACAGTTTTGGTGAGCATTTCCAGCAATCTTTGTTTAGCACAATCCACATAAAAAAATAAAATATTTTTTTATTAACCAGAATGAAAAACAAATATAAAAGCAGCTTTATAGCTTCAAACCTCCTTATGAATTAATTTATGTATATTCTATTGCAAATTATAGTAAATAATACAATCATATAATTTGTATCACATATTATAATTGTCTAACTACGATTCGTCGTCATGCTGCGTTGCGTAGTGCGTCCGACTTAGCGATGAGCGCTGCAGGCGCTCATTGCCCGGCGGCGCTCATCGCCCGGGGAGACTCGCGCAGCGAGGCGAGACGTTAAACCGTACCACTTTGCCGATAGTACGACTTTGCGATAAGCGCCGCAAGCGTTCATTGCCCGGCGAGCCTCGCGCATCGAGGCAAGCCGTTAAATCGTAGCACTTTGGCAATGAGCACCCGCAGGCGCTCATTGCAGGCGAGCCTCGCTGTTATTTTAAACCGTACCACTTTGGCAATGAGCGCCGCAGGCGCACCATGCGTAGCGAGGCGAGCCGATAAACCGTAGCACTTAGAAAAAAAATACGAGGTGAAAAAAATTACAAGATAAGCGGCAGAACCAAAACACTAAAAAAAACACTAAATACACACTAAAAAATAAAATAAAGGTCACTTACAACATGGGGAACGAGGCAGGACGTCTGGAAGTGAGTTGGAACTCCAATTTACATCGATTTAGCCGAGTTACAAAGATCGAAAATCGGCTAAGCGAGAAAAAAATGGCCGCCGAAAAAAATTAAAACGAGGCTATACTACTACGAACTTCGTAAAACACAGCCACAGACGTATGTGTTCGAAAAACAACGAGATAAAGGATGCGCATTAACCGCACAATACGTAAAAAGACAGTAGCGGGTACATTTTACGAAACGATATTACCGATTTACGCATTAACACAGATTTCCCGCCTTTGTCTCGCGCCACATAGGATTTCCCGCCGATAAAAAACGCATTTGGCTCGCGCAACTGCGGATTTCCCGCCTAAAACAATGCATTTGGCTCGCGCACAAAGCCTATATATAGGACACCCTTGACACATAACTGACACTTTCTCCTCAGGTGATGACAGTCTGACTGGACGTTTTTTGATGCCGGGAAATCTCAAGAGATTGTTAGCTCTTCAGTATACTGCTTCGGCATTATTACATTAAAAAAGGTAAATATATCATTTATAATTATTAATTAATAAATTGGTACTTACTTAATAAATAAAAAATAAGAAATTTAATTAATAGAAAAATAATATTGTGCTTACCTGTGTGAAACAATTGTTAATAACATTCATAATGTACATTAATTAATTAATTAATCATTAATATCAAAATTAGTTAACGTTTAAGAATGTGAATACAAAAGCAACACATTGATTCATTAAATATTAATGTACATTAATTTAAGAATTATTTTGTTATATATCGTGATTACCTGTGTGAAACAATTGTTAATAACATTCATTATGTACATTAATTAATTAGCAACACATTGATTCATTAATTATTAATGTACATTCATTTAAGAATTATTTTGTGATATATCGTGATTACCTGTGTGAAACAATTGTTAATAACTTTCATAATGTACATTAATTAATTAATTAATGATTAATATCAAAATTAATTAATTATTAATGTACATTAATTTAATCATTATTTTGGTATATATCGTGATTACCTGTGGGAAAGAATTGTAAATAAAATTCATAATGTATCATTACTAATCATTAATATCAAAAAAGGTTAACGTTTAAGAATGTGCATAAAAAAAGGAACACGTTGATTAATTAATTATTAATGTATGTATATTATTTAAATAATTCAATTCTTATATATTTTGTATAAAATAAACCCAATTTTTTTTTTAAAGCCTATATACTCATGCTTACATGTTGATGTTAAATTTAGTCACCCATTACTTTAATATTAATGAACATTAATTGATTCTTATTTCATTAGTAATGTACATTATTTTATGAATTCAGTTGTAACATACTCATTTTAAAATACCACTCAAAAAATAAATAAGAGGGAAGAGACTCATGCTTATGTCTTGACGTTATATTTAGTCAGACATTAATTTAAGATTAATACAGATTAATTGATTCTTATTTAAAGACTAACAGTAATATTGAGTGTATGTTTATAATCTATGCTTTCATATGTGTGTTCATGTTGACTGATTGATATATTTATTTCATGTTTTTAAACTATGCAAAAATAGGTATGTTAAGCCTCATTGATTAATACAGATGAAGTAACATATTATACATTAATTTGACTATTTTGTATAATTGCAGTGAAGTGTAGCTGAATGAACAGAGATAGTGACGTTTGCACACATTGAACATCATAAGGATCATTTGGACAGGTACAGAATTTTAATTATATTACTACGGCAAGATATTAAAAAATATGATTTTAGGTTTTTAATGTAGCCAAATATATGTCTGTTGATGTTCATTTAATGATATCGATGAAGCAAAAGTTTAAAAATATTATCTATTTGATTTCACAGTTTATTTGGATCTGCAAGGGAATAAACAGACAGCGTGACGTTTGCAGCCTTTGAACAACATCAACATCATCCTCACAGGTATAAAATTTAATTTTGTAGTGATGCATAGAAAAAGGCTATATATTATATATTTGGTGAAAATTGAAATTTGTTGAAAATGGAGAGTACTTATTGAGTCATTAATGTATGATATTTAGTCAAAACTTGAAAAAAGTTGAAAAGACAATACTAATTAATAATAATATTTAAAGAAAATAAGAAGCTTACAACACTTGCAAAAAAAAAGAAATTGATGGAATGCTGTGAATTCAATCAAGAAGGAATGTAATTGAAGGATTAATAATATAAAGATAGATATGTGCAGCTATTTCCGATTTCATATATGTCAATAAAATACTTTGAAAAATGGTTTCATTTCTTTTAGTCTAAAGTGCAACAATTGAAAATGTTTTATTAGTTTATTCATCTACTTTAATGGAACAGTACTAAAAGGAAAAAAAATGTATACAAAACAAAGAACAAACAATAATTACATCTCTATTTACAATTACAGATTAAAATGGCGGAGAATGGAGAAGACAAAATTGAACGCTAAAGAAGATTGGCAAGGGAAAGGAAGCAAAGGTGGAGAGATGCTCAGAAACCGGAAACTTCACAACGCTTGCGAGAAGAAGATCGACAGAGACTTTTAAATAAAAGAAAGAGGAGTAAGAAAGCCGCAAGTGAGTGTGTTGGGGCTTCCAAGAAACGTAAAAGTAAACAAAAACATCTCTGTGAACCATTGTCCAATGATTCTATTTTGCAGAATGACTTAAATGTAGACACACAAGAAAAAAATGTACATATAGAAAGTGGGTCTAATATCTATGTTGAAGAAATGCATGACAATGTGTTTACTACTGCAGTACAAGTAGATACTCATTATTGTGGGTTACTTAATGTGGTTTGTCAGTTTTGTGGGGCCTATCATTTTATAAAGGAAAGACCTACAGACAGAAATTTCATTAGTTGCTGTCAGAAAGGAAAGGTGAAACTTCCACTAAGACACCCATTCCCATATTATTTAGAATGCATTATGAGTGATCCAACATTTCCAAATTATAATAATTTCAAACAAAACATAAGGTCTTATAACAGTGCAATTTCATTTGCTTCAATGGAAAATGTACCAGGACATGGTCCTTACTATTTCAGAGTTCAAGGTCAAATATACCACAACTTCACATTTACACCCACAAGAAGGAGAGCAAAGGAAATTTGCACAGTTATATGTCTTAGATACGATGGAAGCTGTGGAACAAAGAATGACACTTCCAGAAAATAGACAGTGTTTGCGCATAGTCTTTGAACAGCTGGAAAAAAATATGCAAAAAAAAACATATAGTCAAGCATACAAACAATTAGCACAGCTTAAAAAAGAACAACAGGAACATGCTGAAAGACATCAATTGCCTACACCAAGAGTCAATATGGTGTTAAAAAGAGATCGCAACACTGATCAAAGAAGATATAATTTACCTACTGTAAATGAGGTTGCCATGGTGTTTAAAAATGAAGATGGTGAACCACCTTTTCAGCGGGATATTAGAATATATCCACGCAATGAAGAACAACCATTTATCAACATCAATATATTAAGCTGTAATTTAGATCCAATGACATATCCCATTTTCTTTCCAAATGGGGAACCAGGATGGGAACCAAAATTACAATTGAGAAGTTATCCCAATACTAAACTTCGTATTAGATCTAATATTTCCATGCTGGAATATAAAGTGGCACAAACTGCTATCCGTGATTGTTTTAATCCAATTTTACATGGAGGAAAACTCACTCAACAATGGATTATTGATTCATATTTACAAATTGAAGCCAATAATCTAAATTTCATTAAATATCAACAAAATAAATTACGAGTAGAACAGTATTGTGGATTAATGGATTATGTGGCAGATTTAGCTTCCAACAGAGACATTCCAGCTGGAAGAGCAATTATTTTGCCATCCTCTTTCCAAGGTTCTCCTCGCAATATGCGAGAAAGGTATAATGATGCCATGGCTATTGTTACAAAATTTGGAAAACCAGATTTATTTATTACATTCACGTGTAATCCACAATGGCCAGAGATCAAGGAAAATTTGAATCTGGGACAAACTACTTCTGACCGACCAGATTTAGTGGCAAGAGTATTCAAAATCAAACTCAATTCATTAATACATGATATCACTAAAGCACACTTATTTGGACAATGTGTGGCTTTTGTTTACACCATTGAATTTCAAAAAAGAGGATTGCCACATGCTCACATACTTTTAATACTGCAGGAAAAAAAAAGTTGAACACTGCAGAGAGAGTGGATTCAGTAATTTCTGCACAATTGCCAGACCAAGAAAAATATACAAAACTTTGGGAGATTGTTACACATAGAAGGATTCATGGCCCATGTGGAGAGATGAATCCTAATTCACCATGTATGGAAAATAAAAAATGTACTAAAGAATTTCCAAAACAATTTCAAATGCAAACTTATGCAAATTGTGATGGATATCCTTTGTATAAAAGAACACAAGGACAAACAGCTATTATCCGTGGCCAAAAGGTTGATAATAGATTTGTCGTTCTATACAATCCACATTTGCTCATCAAGTACAATGCACACATCAATGTGGAAGCTTGCACTTCGATTAAATCAATTAAGTATGTGTATAAATATATACACAAAGGATATGATGCAGCTACTGTTGTTGTACAAGGTGCTGGAAATGAAAACGAAAATACAATTTTACATGATGAACTATCAAATTATTTAGATGCTCGGTATGTGAGTGCTCCTGAAGCAATGTGGCGCCTTTTGAAATTTGAGATGCATGATCGGTCACATGCTATCTATCGTTTAGCTGTACATTTGCCTCAAAGTCAGTTGGTTTGCTTTACTCAAGGAAATTAAAGAACTGCATTATATCAAAGTGAAGACAGAGATACCACACTTACTGCGTGGTTTAAATTAAACTGTCAGGATACGCAGGCCAGAAATTTTTTATACATAGAGATACCATATCACTATGTATTTGTAAATGGTCTATGGCGACAACGAAGAAGAGATGCACATAAAATCATACCACGCATTTATACCGTCAGTCCAAGGGACATTGAACTTTTCAGCTTAAGATTACTTCTGCTACATGTTCCCGGTGCACAGAGTTTTGAGCATTTACGTACAGTGAATGACATAGTTTATGATACATTCCTATTAACTGCAAGACATCAAAATTTCATAGCTGATGATACAGAATGGGAGAGGTGTCTGGAAGAAGCAGCACTATGTCAAATGCCTAAGCAAATGAGACAACAATTTGCATTCATTTGTATATTTTGCAATGTACCTGATGCTTTCCCTTTGTGGGAAACATTTAAATTAAACATGTCAGAAGATTTCTTGAAACGTTACAGAGAACCAATAGCTCTGTTAAAAACATTGATGGAAATCCAAGAAATATTGTTGGCTCATGGATTAAATTGTGCAAGTTTTAATTTACCTGATCCAGGATTTATAGATGACATCAATTTTGATGATTATGACACTGAGCTTCAAAAACAAAAAACCCAAGAAAAACTGGCAACTTTAAATATTTTACAGTTAGAAGCATTTCATGCCATCACAAATGCTACAGATGATGAAATGGTCAAATACCGGTATTTCTATCTAGACGGACCAGGTGGAGCAGGAAAAACGTATCTGTACAATTGTTTGATGAGTTATATTCGATCACAGGGTCAGATAGCTATGCCATTTGCAACAACTGGAATTGCTGCACTTTTGTTAGATGGTGGTAGAACTGTGCATAGTGGATTTAAGCTGCCAGTTCCCATTTTGGAAACATCAATGTCAGATATTCGACTCAATTCCATACAAGCAAAAAAATGTAAACTAACTAAACTAATTATCATAGACAAGGCAACTATGATGTCATGTCATGCACTGCAATGTATTGACAGATTCTTAAAAGAAGTGATGGATAATAAGTTGCCATTTGGTGGAAAGGTGATGCTGTTAGGAGGCGATTTTAGGCAAACATTACCTGTTGTGCCACATGGAAATAGAACAGAGATCATTGAAACATGTATCAAGACCAGTAAATTGTGGCAAATATTTACACATCGCAAATTAGAAGTAAATATGAGATCTGAAGGCCAAAATGAATTCAATGACTGGCTCATTAAAATCGGAGATGGAAAACATCCAGAAATACAGCATTTACCAAATGATACCATTGAAATTCCATCAGAAATGGTTTGCAATGAATCACTCATATCAGCCATATTTCTAAACACTCTTAATAATGAGGATTACTCAGACATTGCAAACAAAGTGATATTAACATCAAAAAATATCGATGCCTTGAATGTAAATAACGAAATTTTAAAATATATCAATGCACCACAAAAGAATTATTACAGTGCAGATTCAATTCTGTCAGATGATAAAGACAGTGAATCGAATTTTAGTATCGAATTTATTAATTCGTTAACACCATCTGGAATGCCCCCACATATTTTACAATTGAAAAAAGGCGCAATTGTTATGTTATTGCGAAATATGAATCCAAAAAAAGGACTTTGTAATGGGACCCGATTAATTGTGCATGAGTTAAAAGATCATTTTATACATGCAGAAATTATAACTGGTACCCCTAAAGGTGAACGAGTTTTTATACCAAGAATTGATTTAGCTCCAAGCAGGGGCGGCCCGTCCATTGGGGCATCAGGGCAAACGCCCCCCCAAATATTTTCGTGACCCTGCAATAAAAAAACATAATTTATTATTAATAAACCAAAAACAATTAAATATAATGTGTACATCATCATTCAAGTGTAATTACAGTAATAAATGAAGCAAACTATTCCCTGGGACACTGTCACTTTAAGATAACCCCTTGCCTGGCTTGTGTGTATATATTAACTAATGCTGTGTATCTATTGTAGCCCCCTGCATCCCTGTGTGATCATATTACACTAGTACACTAACCTTTAGACTCTTCAATGAGGCCTGGCCTGGCCCCCTGACCGTTAATGCATTCGGCCCACCAGCACAATGACGATATGCATGGGCGGTGATAAATGTATCAATTTCATGACTGACAGTCTTCCATCATTGACCAATCAATGATGGAAGGCTGTACAGTTGTCAAGAGAACAATGTAAACCCACCCAGACCGTTAGCTCAGAGCGCCCGCCAGCTAATAGGGCCTCAAGTTTACTTTTTGATTGACATCTACAGTCAATAAAACCACCAGTTGCCTGTCCCTTCCCTCTTTCTGTTTCCTGACCCTGCTCACGCTGAGACTGAGAGAGACCTCCCTGGTAGAGATGTCGCGAATAGTTCGCCGGCGGACTGTTCCCGGCGAACATAGCATGTTCACGTTCGCGGCGAACTGCGAACATATGCGATGTTCGATCTGCCCCCTATACTTTATCATTGAGCAAACTTTGACCCTGCAACTCACAGTCAGCAGACACATTCCAGCCAATCAGCATCATACCCTGCCTTCCAGACCCTTTAACCTCATGGACAGCAGCCATTTTGGAATCATAACTAACTTGCAGTCTTACTGAGAGGAGGCTGAGTGTAGGTGATACTGCATCAATAGGGAAAACCATAGCTAGGCTACTGTACACAGTGTGCAATACAGTCCTGAGGGACTCTTTTGATCACTTATCCCTAACACCCCTCACACTTATTCCTAACATGCCTCACCCTAACACCCCTTACACTTATCCTTAACACCCCTCACCCTAACACCTAACCCTAATACCCCCTCACACTTATCCCTAACACCCCTTACCCTAACACCTAACCCTAACATCCCTTACCCTAACACCCATCACACTTATCCCTAACACCCCTCACCCTAACACCTAACCCTAACACCCCTCAAACTTATCCCTAACACCCCTCACCCTAACCCTAACACCCCTCACACTTAACCCTAACACCTAACCCTAACATCCCTCACCCTAACACCCCTCACACTTATCCCTAACACCCCTCACCCTAACACCTAACCCTAATTCACTTATCCCTAAGACCTAACACCCCTCACACTTATTCCTAACATGCCTCACCCTAACACCCCTTACACTTATCCTTAACACCCCTCATTCTAACACCTAACCCTAATACCCCCTCACACTTATCCCTAACACCCCTTACCCTAACACCTAACCCTAACATCCCTTACCCTAACACCCATCACACTTATCCCTAACACCCCTCACCCTAACACCTAACCCTAACACCCCTCACACTTATCCCTAACACCCCTCACCCTAACCCTAACACCCCTCACACTTATCCCTAACACCTAACCCTAACATCCCTCACCCTAACACCCCTCACACTTATCCCTAACACCTAACCCTAACATCCCTCACCCTAACACCCCTCACACTTATCCCTAACGCCCCTTACACTAACACCCCTCACAATTATCCCTAACATCCCTCACCCTAACACCTAACCCTAATACCCCCTTACACTTATCCCTAACAGCCCTTACCCTAACACCCATCACACTTATCCCTAACACCCCTCACACTTATCCCTAACACCCCTCACCCTAACCCTAACACCCCTAACACTTATCCCTAACACCTAACCGTAACATCCCTCACCCTAACACCCCCCACACTTATCCCTAACACCCCTCACCCTAACACCTAACCCTAATACCCCTCACACTTATCCCTAACACCCCTTACACTAACACCCCTCACACTTATCCCTAACAACCCTCATCCTAACACCTAACCCTAATACCCCCTTACACTTATCCCTAACAGCCCTTACCCTAACACCTAACCATAACATCCCTTACCCTACCACCCATCACACTTATCCCTAACACCCCTCACCCTAACACCTAACCCTAACACCCTCACACTTATCCCTAACACCCCTCACCCTAACACCTAACCCTAACACCCCTCACACTTATCCCTAACACCATTTACCCTAACCCTAACACCCCTCACACTTATCCCTAACACCTAACCCTAACATCCCTCACCCTAACACCCCCCCCCCCACTTATCCCTAACACCCCTCACCCTAACACCTAACCCTAATACCCCCTCACACTTATCACTAACAGCCCTTACCGTAACACCTAGACCTAACATCCCTTACCCTAACATCCATCACACTTATCCCTAACACCCCTTACACTAACACCCCTCACACGTATACCTAACACCCCTCACCCTAACACCTAACCCTAATACCCCCTTACACTTATCCCTAACAGCCCTTACCCTAACACCTAACATCCCTTACTCTAACACCCATCACACTTATCCCTAACACCCCTCACCCTAACACCTAACCCCAACACCCCTCACACTTATCCCTAACACCCCTTACCCTAACCCTAACACCCCTCACACTTATCCCTAACACCTAACCGTAACATCCCTCACCCTAACACCCCCCACACTTATCCCTAACACCCCTTACCCTAACACCTAACCCTAACACCCCTCACACTTATCCCTAACACCCCTTACCCTAACCCTAACACCCCTCACACTTATCCCTAACACCTAACCCTAACATCCCTCACCCTAACACCCCCCACACTTATCCCTAACACCCCTCACCCTAACACCTAACCCTAATACCCCCTTACACTTATCCCTAACAGCCCTTACCCTAACACCTAACCCTAACATCCCTTACCCTAACACCCATCACACTTATCCCTAACACCCCTTACCCTAACCCTAACACCTCTCACACTTATCCATAACGCCCATCATCTTAACACCTAACCCTAACATTCTCACACTTATCCCTAAGACCTAACACCCCTCACACTTATTCCTAACATGCCTCACCCTAACACCCCTTACACTTATCCCTAACACTTCATCACCCTAACACCCCTCACACTTAGCCCTAACACCCCTCACCCTAACACCTAACCCCCTCTCCCTTATCCCTAACACCCCTTACCCTAACACCCCTCACACTTATCCCTGTGTCTCTTCCACCCCTTATCATCAAGGGAGGGGGGGGATGATGAAGGAGGGGGGAAGAGACACAGGGGAGGATGATGAGGGAGGGGGGAAACAGACACAGGGGAGGATGATGAGGGAGGGGGTAAAGAGATACAGGGGAGGGTAATGAGGAAGGGGGAAAGAGACACAGGGGAGGATGATGAGGGAGGGGGGGAAGAGACACAGGGGAAGATGATGAGGGAGGGGGAAAAGAGACACAGGGGAGGATGATGAGGGAGGGGGGAGAGAGACACAGGGGAGGATGATGATGGAGGGGGGAAGAGACACAGGGGAGGATGATGAGGGAGGGGGTAAAGAGATACAGGGGAGGATGATGAGGGAGGTGGGAGGATGATGAGGGAGGGGGGATGAGACACAGGGGAGGGTGATGAGGAAGGGGGGAAAGAGACACAGGGGAGGATGATGAGGGAGGGGGGAAAGAGATACAGGGGAGGATGATGATGGAGGGGGATGTTAGGCTATTTATGCCCTTTATGGATTAAAACCAGACTCTGCATCAACTATGTAATTTTCCCTGGGAGTTTTGACATGGATACCCCTCCGGCATGCCACAGTCCAGGTGTTAGTCCCCTTAAAACTACTTTTCCTTCACTATTGTGGCCAGAAAGAGTCCCTGTGGGTTTTAAAATCCGCCTGCCCATTGAAGTCTATGGCGGTTTGCCGGGTTCGCCGGTTCGCGAACATTTGCGGTGTTTCGTGTTCGCGGTTCGCGAACCGAAAATTTTATGTTCGCGACATCACTAGCTAGGAGTGTTACCTATGGACAAATTAGTGCACTCCTGGCTCCGCTCGTCAAATGTTGTAGAAAAACCCATACCCACAAACCACTTTTTACTCCGAAACTCAGTCATGATACTCAAAACACAGAGGCCTCTGATTTTGTTTGGTTTATTTGGAAAAACATGAATTAGCAACATAAGACCAGTTACAATTGTCCCCTGCTACTGGCTCACTGGACCACTGGGCCCAAAAATAAACAATACACAGCTTTTATGTTTGCATAAAGACAATGGGATAATCCATCCCCACCTTCTAGAAACATGGTCTATCCAATCGCTAGGCCAATGAATGATAATTTTCATTATTTGGGCCAATTATAATGAAAACACGTACCTAGCTAAATCAGTGCCGATATGAACCTCTATATTTTATATTCTGCACAGTCAATAAAGTGTTATTAAACCTTGGGTCTAGATGCTAGGACATATTGTTTAGACTAAAATAGTTGTTTATGGCTTTAGCTGAAACTGGTAAATCATGGGTCATGCAGATTTAACTATTTCATAACTTATATCACAAAATGGAAAATACTGGTTCGCAGCTTACATCTTAGTCAAATATCACACTTGCTGCAAAAAGTGATAAATGCTATATATATATATACACAAAAAAATGTAAGGATACCTGTATTTACAACAACACCTGCCACTACACACTCACCTCCTCCCCCCACTAAAGAACTTGCCCCTGGCTAGAGAGGCAGGGTCTATGTGTGTAAAACATAAGCATGCTCAATATAAATGTACTGATATGCAAATGAGGGACCCCTCCCAGAGAGGTACCCATAGGTAGCTGCCTTGTTGTCCTAGTTATATATTCTGCCACAGAAAGGGGTTAGTATGTGGACCTGATTTGTAGGATAGATTTTATGGGGCGGTCCATCAACTGTCAGTCCCATAGGACCCCAAGTTGTTTTGCACTACAAGCATTACAGTATGTTTAAAGTAATACCAAAGGGTAAGTCCAAATGTAGAGAGAAAAAGAAAAACAGCATATGTAGAAAAGGGAGTAATAATAATAAGGAGATAGGAAGGAGAAAGTAAATAGAGAGTAGAATGGAGATTTGGGTCTCAGGAGAAGCAGATACGAGGAAGAACTGCACTAGAAGTAGATATGGAGGTAGCAAGGATGTGAATGATGCGAGGGAAGGAGATAGGAGTATAGAGAGTGGGGTTAGATTATTTGATACAGAGACAGTATAGAGTTAGGTAGAGAGAGGGACAGAAGTATTCCATATCACTCCTCCTCCAAGTGCTATCCTTAAAGCCCTTGTGGCTTATGTCTGCCAATGCTCTCCCTTCTCTGTGCACTGGGTTGTAAAGAGACCATATGGTTAAAAAAAGAACCCTCCTGAGAAGCAAGGTGAGAATTAAGGGTCTAGATCCTGGGCAGTACAAGGAAGGAGACCAAGGGGTACTTAAAGTTCTGGTGAGGAGAAAGAGAACATCAATACCGAGGGTAGGAGACGAGACATGGAGAGGCACTTCTCTCCATTATCCAAATGGTTGACCTAACAAGGACTCAGCAAGTCTATCACTCTAGGTATTCAGAGGGGTCTCATCCTTCCTCTCTGCTTTGTTCCATATAGCACCAAGTACTTAAATGTGGCTAGATAACAAGTCGGAAAGATTTTGTGGCTGGTTGCTTCTACAAAACCTCAGCAATACTCCGGTATTTACACCAGACCCTCATCTACTTTTGTTGAGCAACCAACAATGTACATATAATTAGTATTATCACAGAAATATCTTGCTGTGCTGTTCCTTTACGTTTTATTTGCTACATCTAGTGGTTTTCTCCACGTAGCCCTAACATTGGTTTTATACATTGGTTTTGCTTCCGTTAGAGATCTGCAGATTGATTTTTTTTGTTTTGACAATTAGATAATGTGATATTTGAGCATGATGCATTAGACTGAAATCTTGTTAAGGAAACCTCTGGTATATGGTGGATTTACTCCTATATCAGCTCCATATATTTGTGTATAAAATGCCTCCTTATACTTCCTCCTATTAATCCACATCATACACTCGAAAACTCCCTATTTTACTCTTTATCATTACTCCATATACCTCCTATTATTACTGCATTCATGAACCCAGTACCAGAGCTAGTGAATGGAGGGCTCTGGAGCAATGGAAATGGAGGGCTCTGGCTCAATGGGGCCCCCTCTCAGCAATCTCTTGGCCGCAGGCAGTCCCCCCTGCGCCCTTTCTGGCCCCTGGCGATATTTGTGGTGACGACAGTGGAAGAGTTAGAGAAGAGAGGTAAAAAGAGAAAACAGATGGAGATGGGGAGAGAGCATATAGAGGAGAAGCGGGAGGGAGAAGGAGAAGAGAGAAATTGAAGCAGGAGTGAGAAAGTGTAGAAAGAGGAGATGGGGAGAGGGTGAGAAAAAAGGGTGTAGTAGAGGAGAGATGAGTGGGAGAGCGTAGGGGCTTAAAGAGATTAGGAAGAGGAGAAGGAAATGAGAAGGGGTGAGAGAAAGGGGGGGGGTAAAAGATTGAGAGAGAATGGAAATGAGAAGAAAAAAGGGGAAATGGAAAGGAGAAACAGATGTTATAAGGGGGATTGGAGAGAGAGAAGGGGGAAAATGAGAGTTTGAGAAAAAGGAGGTGAAAGGAATAGGGAGAGGGGAGGGAGAAGAGAGAAATGGAGAGGGGCAATCGGATAGAGAGGAGGAAGTTATAGAGAAATAGAGACAAAGGGAGATAGAGAGAGAGAGAGAGAGGGAGAGAGAGTGGAGAGGAAGATACAAAGGAGGAAAGATAAAAAGGAAAAAGTCTAGAGAGATAAAACAAGGAGAGTAGGGGAGAAGAGGAACAAAGAGAGAAAGGAGAAAGAAAGGAAGAGAAAGAAGGAGAAATGAGTGGTGAAATGGAGGGAAGGAGTCATGAGGGGGACAAAAATGGGAGAAGGGGAGAGGGAAGAGAAACGAGAAGAGTAATGGGTAAAGGGAATAGAGAGAAGATAGAAGGAAGTAAGGTATTGTGGGATAAAGAATGTGGGCAAAGAAAAAGATGAAGAGAGAAGAGAGAGAAAGAATGAGATGAAAGTAAAAAGGGAAAGAGAAGAGTGAGAAAAGGGAGAATGGATGAGATGAGGGGAGAAGAAGAGCAAGGGATAGTAAAGGGGAGAGAAAAAATTGAGAACCAGAGAAGGGGGAAACAATTAGAGCAAGAATGGGTAGGTTAGGATAAAGGGGGAGACAGAAGGAGAGAAGGGAGTGAGTGATAGGACAGAAGATAAGAGGAAAGAAGAGTGAAATAGGAAAGAAAAAAGAGAAGGTGGTGAAGAGTGAAATAGGAAAGAAAAAAGAGAAGGTGGTAGGCTCTGCCCCTGGCAGAGTTTCATTTCCTGCTTTAAAAAAAATAATCTTCATTGTAACTGAGGCAATTATTCCAGAGCTCTGCTTATTTACCCGACTCCTCCACCTTGTGCTTGCTAACACTAGTTGTAGAGTAGTATGTGGCAGCTGACTGGATGACACAGACAGCGCACACTCATCTTGGGGTGGGATGAAACAACAGACAGACAGACAGACAACCCTCAGGGGTTTCCAGAGCTACATTTTTTCGTAAGAATGATTTTTAATCATGAAGTTTAAAAATGGTGCAGCTAAAATGGTGCAGCTATGCATTCACAATCAAGCCTTGGTGGGAATGTTTACTGGTTCCAGAGGTCACTTAAACCTTCTCTCCCATCACCAACCACTCTGCATGCCTAGGAGGAATTTACATGAGAGGAGGGTGGAAAGAGATGAGTAGCATTGATAAGTGCAGAGTGCAGGGCTGTATGATCCTACTATCATTTTTATACATCAGTAATACACAGAGCAATATATGGAGCTTGATATATATATACATTTTTATTATATACAGAGTTTACTACTGATTATATACTTGTGCGTGGATAGCTTTTTATACATCTGTAATGTGGAGGACTATATGGAACTTGCTATAATATACTTTATATATCAGTACTATTGCAGGACTATATGAATAGTGAGTGCCTAGTGTAGCGCCCATTGGCTTTTTAAAAATGTTTCTCACTATTATTTTGGTCTATGATTCTCTTGACCAATATAGAGCAGAGTAGAAGTAGAAGAACAAGATGCCTAATGGAGTTCAAGGTGCCTGATATATGTTTAAAAGGAAAGAAAGACCACATCACAGCTAAAACTTGGCTTGTATTAAACCTAAACATTGCAAATAATATCAATATATATACTATAATAAGACAAAGTCTCTGATACAGGGTAGTTCATGTGCCTCCTCAGTCAGCAGGCAGGACATACTGGAAGAGGTGGCTGTGTGTTTTTAATACCGTTTTGCATTTCTCTCCACATAGCCAGGCCAGGGCTGGATCATCCATTAGGCAAGTTAGGCTCGTGCCTACAGGCGCATCTCTGAGAGGGGTGCCTCATTTTCACCCCATCTTTCAACAGACACACCCTCCAAATCCCTTCCTCGGATGTGCTATACTCTGCAGTGCCTGCTTCCTCTTTGCTCAGACAGCGCTGCCGGACCCTGCACAGGAACACAGACCGTGCAGAGGATATACTAGATGGTAAACAGTTGTCATTTTCATTTAATTACTACTTAATTGATTTCTACATAATTGTTCATCTCTGCCAAGTATTTTTGACAATATTTACGTTTTTCTAGCCCCTATACACTGCACTAGTCTGGTTGAAGTCATAATAAGAACAACTGTGAATGTGATCTTTCCCATGTAATAATTATGGCTCACTTATTTATAATGCATGAAACAGTTTAAGGAATATACTGTACACTCTGTTCATAATGTATATATTCAATTAAGAAAATCATTTTATAACACAAAAATCATATTTGATTTTCATGTATGGTGGGCACTTGTTATGTGAAGTTTTAATTAGCTTTTTTCACAACTACACTATTAGAATATTACAGTTAATCAGTAGCTCAATAATGTTTTTATTTTTGTTATTTTCTTACAAGAAAATACTTTTCTTCTACAACTGTAATAATACCAGTATTACATATGAACCAGCAAAAAATAGATATAAGTGGAAAGTAAAGTAAAGGCATACATAATAAGGTACAAACACTTTGTTGATTGACATTTTTATTTTTCACATTTATATTTTTGAAAATAAATTAATTTAAATTAGCCACACAATTTACTGTTTTGGTTTAATTTATTTTTAAAGTACAAAGATATACAAATAAAAAACAATTATACATATAAAATAAATTCATTGACAAATATGAAGAAGAAAAAAATGCAGCAATAAAATGTCCCTGTTACAACTTTAGTATTGTGTTTTTACAATACAATTACTTTTCTTGTGGTGACAAATTGTTGAGAATGATCAACCTTAACATTTTATAGTGAAAATGAATAATATTCTACACCACGATGCTCCGATGCTGTTATGTGAATGGATACTTTGCTTTTGTTCCTGACTTACTGAGCTAGCTGGTTATTTCCATCCTATAAATTGTCCATCTTTACACAATGCTGTTTCTTATTATTAAAACCAGTGATGAATTGCCAGTGTGACCCTGACAAGGAAGGACAAACCAGTGATGAACTGCCAGTGTGACCCTGACAAGGAAGGACAAACCAGTGATGAACTGGCAGTGTGACCCTGACAAGGAAGGCTAAACCAGTGATGAACTGGCATTGTGACCCTGACAAGGAAGGCCAAACCAGTGATGATCTGCCAGTGTGACCCTGACAAGGAAGGACAAACCAGTGATGAACTGGCAGTGTGACCCTGACAAGGAAAGCTAAACCAGTGATGAACTGGCAGTGTGACCCTGACAAGGAAGGACAAACCAGTGATGAACTGGCAGAGTGACCCTGACAATGAAGGGCAAACCAGTGATGAACTGGCAGTGTGACCCTGACAAGGAAGGCCAAACCAGCGATGAACTGGCAGGGGCTCCAGGGGCTCCAAAAAAGTTAATCCAGCCCTGAGTGTTAGTTTATGTGTGTGTGTATGTCAGTGTGTGTGTGTGTATGTTAGTGAATGTGTGCGTGTGTCTTGTCAGTGTGTGTCTGTGTCAGTGTGTGTCTCTGTGTGTGCCAGTGTGTGTGTGTACGTCTGTGTGTATGTCAGTGTGTGTGCCAGTATGTGTCTGTATGTCAAAGTGTGTGTGTGTGTCAATGTGCGTAAATCAGTGTGTAAATGTCTATGTGTGTCTGTGTATGTCAGTGTCTCAGTGTGGTTAGTGTGTGTCTATGTCTGTGTATGTCAGTGTGTGTCTCTGTCTGTGTATGTCAGTGTGTGTGTGTCTGTATGTCAGTGTGTGTATGTCAGTGTGTGTGTGCCTCTGTGTATGTCAGGGTGTGTGTGTATGTCAGTGTGTGTATGTCAGTGTGTGTATGAGTCTCTGTGTATGTCAGTGTGTGTGTGTGTGTGTGTGTATGTCAGTGTGTGTATGTCAGTGTGTGTGCCTCTGTGTATGTCAGGGTGTGTGTGTATGTCCGTGTGTGTATGTCAGTGTGTGTGTGTCTCTGTATGTCAGTGTGTGTGTGTCTGTATGTCAGTGTGTGTGTGTCAGTGTGTGTGTGTGTGTCTCTGTGTATGTCAGTGTGTGTGTGTATGTAAGGGTGTGTATGTCAGTGTGTGTATGTCAGTGTGTGTGTGTCTCTGTGTATGTCAGTGTGTGTGTGTGTGTGTGTGTGTGTGTATGTCAGTGTGTGTGTGTGTGTGTGTGTGTGTGTGTGTGTGTATATGTCAGTGTGTGTGTGTGTGAGTGTATGTCAGTGTGTGTGTGTGTGTGTATATAATTCAGTGTATGTGTGTGTGTCTATATGTCATATTTGTTACTTGGGCAGTTGCATTACTTTGACATAATGCAGAGTCTCTAGTCTCTCAGTGATTGTTTATTACAAACACACTCTCTCCAATTTCTTCTTATGCAGATAAGATGAAGCCAGTAATAGTTGTCTATTTGAATAAAGGAGAAGAGATGTAGCTGCCTGAAGAACTTGTGGCTCTCACGATATCTCCTCAAATGTTATAATTTCAAAGCTTCACACAATGTCAGAGAATGTAGAGAATATTCTGGGTTTCCTAAATTCAGTTCCATTTGGCTTACATTTCTTTTGAGTCTTGGGTTGCAGTTCTGTAGAGAAGGGAAACAAAGTTAAAGCACAATATAGTTGTATAACATTACATGTGTTATGTTACGGAAAAGGAAAGTGTGTGTATGATCAGACAAATGTTTTATAATGTAAAAAATATAGCCTTTAAATATTTTAAGCAGTAGTAGAATACTGTAGAAGCCACCATGTTTGTTACTGTTTACCTGTGAATGTAGAACAAAGTGTGGCAATCCTTAGTATTAAGTGCTTACAGCAGGACTAATGGAAATCTAAGTCTACTAGCCTTGTCCCCTCCTCGAAGTAGCTACACAAGAAAATGTCTGCCCCCAGTAAAGACTAATTACATTGGAAAGAACCTGAGTGCAGATCCAACAGGAAGATGGGATTCAGGGCGGCTCCACAGAGCCTCACAACTCTCAGGTAGCCGTTATCTTGCCAGCAGTTGTTATCTTACCAGTGGAAGGCAGCAGATCTTTGGGTCCGGCAAACAGAAAAGCTGGTATCAATTGCAAGGAGGCCAGGTACTGTCGGCTACACAGGTGAAGTGCCACTGTTCCCACACATCAAGACTGATGACCAGGGGGATTATAGCCAATATGGTGGCCAGAGCGTGTATGCAGCGAGTCTCACAAGAGGGCTGTGAAGAGTCCCATTTTTATGGTGAGGGGCTTGAAACCTTGCAACATGAGCTTCCATGAAGCCATTCTGACTTTCCTTTATCCTTGACAACAGTCTCGAGTAATGAGGAGTACGGGGTGAGGTCCAGTCTATGGTTTGTTGTCTCAATGCATTTAAATTTCTGAAAAAGAAGAACAACACAGTGAAATTAACGTACAGTATTATTACACATCTTTCAAATTATCACAAAACAGTCGCTAGCGCAACTACGCCCTGCAAGATTTTACAGACTTTTGACAAATTGCATATGATAAATTATGAATTAAAGGCTATAGTTTGTGCATTACCAAAGTCAGTTACTTCAAGAGTATAATGTATAATGTAAATTTGGAGCTACAATATCTTTTTAAGGCTTTTGTACATTAGACATATGGACTTGCAGAACTTCTGTCTAGTAACTGGGCTTTGTGATGTCATCTATTGTGATATGTAATGATTTTATATACATAGAGGTACAAAAAAAGACTGCAGATAATGGTCCCTGATTGGTGCTTTGTCTCCTGGCGAAGTTGGCAACATAACTATGGTACTCACTAAGACAACACTCCTCACATAATTACACAAGATTATACATAATGAAAAATAACAATACTCCCTCGTGCATTAAAGTGACACAACATCCACTTTTATGGGGGTGGTTCTAAAAAACAATTATTTCAGGGCTGCTTTAAAATTTAGTTCTTCCCTGCCATGCCAGTCATAAGGGGGGGGGGGGGGGGGCACCTTAACATTCATACACTGAAGTATATACAGTACTTACACATGAATAAACTAAAGCAAATTCTATACTCACCTCTCACCTCGTAGTGCTATCTCCTCACTGTTGAAATTATTCATGCTGTATTTTTATACCGTGAAACCATTATCTGAAGAAAAATGCAAGTGGCACCGTCAATACATGGGACTCATGACTATACTGATTTAAATATACGTTAACAATAAGTTTCAAGACAGTAACATAAGAAGTCAGTTTATATCACTACTTCAGATGGTATAATCTACTTTGTTGTCTGTACAATTAATATAATGACCCAATTTTTAAACCTTACCTTTATCTATGTAATCTCTCAATCTCCATGTGCAAGGTATAGTTTCCTCCTTTAAGATTTCCTATAGTCTTTATAGGATACCGGCACTTGGTTATCCAGCTGTTCATCGCTTGATGTTTATGCAGTGAATGACTTTGCTTCTCAAGGCAGCTCCTTTTATAGTCCCTTGAGCTCTGTGACATCATCTTTTATGACACCTCTCTGATGTCAGAAGTTGTTTGTTACCCAGAGTTCTCAGCTCAGCCTTGTGATGTCTGCCATTAGACAACTTATCATATAGTGCCCTAAGCTCTGTGACATCATATATTATGACACATCTCTGATGTCAGAAGTTGTTTGTTACCCAGAAGTTCCCAGCTCTGCCTTGTGATGTCTGCCATTAGACAACTTATAGTGCTATGAAAATATCCCAATGTTCTCCAACATATCATGTACAAGCAAAGGTTCCTATACACACATTGGCACATACACATAAGGGAGGACAGAAACATCCAAAATTTCCAGAATACATTTAGAAGCTGGTCAAAAAATGGGATTCACTTAATATGCAGCAATTTACAGAACCTAGAAATGATCTCTGTGCATCTACACTCAGTTTACTTGCTCAGCTCCATCTTTACTTTCTGTTCTACTTATTTCCATTACTAGTGATGTCCCGAACAGTTCGCCGGAGAACTATTCGCGGCGATTTTCGCATGTTCGCGTCCGCCGCGAACGGCGAACACATGCGCTTTTCGGTTCGCCCCCTATACTTTATCATTGAGGAAACTTTGAACATCATTTATTTTATTTTATAATTTTTTGTGTGTAATCTATGCCTGCCTGCCAGCGTGTGTGTGTGACAGGCTAACACCTAACAGCTTATATTGTGCTTATTTTCACTACTCATACCTGGTGGTGTAACATACATTGAAAACAACCATTTTTTTCCTGTGATCTAATTTCAGTTGCCTGCCTGTGTCAGGCTCACAGCTTATATTGTGCTCAGTGACATAAAACAACACGTTTTTGACTGTAATAGATTGAATAGCAATTGCCTGCCTACAGGCATGTGTGTGAAGCCTATTGCATCTACTCTGCCAACTTTTGCCAGTGCACAGTGACACTCATATCTGGTGGCACCTTAGATTGCATGCGCAGTGCCCCAAATTTGAAGTGGGAGGACCGACCAAGCATCTTTTTCCATCTCCCGCTTCCAAAAATCCATGCCATATACACGTCCCCTGATAGTGGACGTAACAGGGATTAAACCGATAGGAATAGTATTACTTAACAGTACACACCTTATAATAACGCAGACAGAGGCAACGCGTATAATCTTCCATGCTGTGCAGTGGAAGCCCCCAGACTCTGACCTGTGTATAATCTACCATGCTGGGCAGTGGAAGCCCCCAGACTCTGACCTGTGTATAATCTTCCATGCTGGGCAGTGGAAGCCCCCAGACTCTGACCTGTGTATAATCTTCCATGCTGTGCAGTGGAAGCCCCCAGACTCTGACCTGTGTATAATCTACCATGCTGGGCAGTGGAAGCCCCCAGACTCTGACCTGTGTATAATCTTCCATGCTGGGCAGAGGAAGCCCCCAGACTCTGACCTGTGTATAATCTTCCATGCTAGGCAGTGGAAGCCCCAGACTCTGGGAGTCTGAAGAAGAGGAGTCAGAGGGGGAAGGTGGCTTTGAGGAGGTGGAAGACCAAACACAGCAGGCGTCCCAGGGGGCTTGTTGTCACCTTTCGGGGACCCTTGGTGGCTGGGTGGAGGAAGAGACCTTCAATGACATCAGTGAGGACAAGGAACGGGACATGGCTAGCTTGGTATCAAACCTTGTGCAAATGGAGAGTTTGCGATTGTGCAAAGGGACTGTTTGCGGTTGTTTGCGGTGCATTAAACGGGGAGATTGGTCTGTTACTGTGAAGCGGGTGTAACCCTTACACTACCTGATCGATACAACATCATACCTGATGTTTTAAAGCATGTTATTCCAAACAATTTAGGAACGTTAGGTGATTTATGCCCTTTATGGCTTAAAACCAGACTCTGCATCAACTATGTAATTTTCCGTGGGAGTTTTGCCATGGATCCCCCTCCGGCATGCCACAGTCCAGGTGTTAGTCCCCTTGAAACAACTTTCCCATCACTATTGTGGCCAGAAAGAGTCCCTGTGGGTTTTGAAATTCGCCTGCCCATTGAAGTCTATGGTGGTTCGCCGATGTTCGCCCGTTCGCGAACATTTGGTAAAGTTCAGGTTCGCTGTTCGTGAACCCAAAATGTGATGTTCGCGACAACGCTACTCCCTGGCTGAAACTACTCACATCTGCTCTGCCCAACCTAACAGTAAGTCTACCTGGCACCTGCCCCTGGCAAACCAAACCCCTAGTGCCCCTAATAAAAGGTAGGGTCCCCCCAGTTACCCCACTATGCCTGCCTGGCCTGCCACCTACCCAGCCACCCACCAACTTACCTACCACCGACGACCCGACCTAGGCCTGGCCTGCAATGGTGCCACCCCCGCCCCAGCCATCACCACCATGTCTGTGGCCTGTGCCACCCCCGATCACCCCGATGTGGCTTGCCCTATGCTATGCCACCGCCCGATTACCCCGATCACGGTGATTGGGGTAGTCGGGCGGTGAGCGGGGTTGCACAGGCCACATGGGGGTGGAGGATCCCCCCCATTAGGCCTGTGCCACCCCTGATCATGGCCTCCATGTGGCCTACGCGGCCACCGTCCGACCCACTGACCGACCCATGGCCGCCTGACCCCACCCTGACCCAACTACCAACCCCCCCCCCCTATTTTTATTCCATTTTTAGAAGTAACAGGCAATGCATGTGCCTGTCACTTTTAAAGATAAAATAAAAATAAGGTAAGGGAAAAACAATAATAAAAACAATAAAGTAAACAGCACATACATATTAAACAAACAATAATAAAAATAAAGTAAACAACAGCACATACTTACCTGTCAAATTGACTCCTCCAGCGTTGGCCTTCTGCCCTGGATAGTCGTCGGGCATAATAATCCAATTTTGATTGAAGCCCATGTCATAAAATCCAATCTTGATTGAAGCCCATGTCAAAATAATCCAATCTTGATTGAAGCCCATGTCAAAAAATAATTCAATCTTGATTGAAGCCATTGTCCATCCATTCTGGCCCATTGCAAGAGGCCTCCACCAAAAAAAAAACGACGCTGTAAAAAAAAAAAAACAACAAACTAACGGAGCTCCTCCTACAAGGAGCTCCACCCGCGAGTAATTGTTTTTTCCCCACGCTCTGCCTTATATACTAATTTTTGAAGGACTCTGATTGGCTGAAATTTTTGATTGACATCGATTTCAACCAATGAGAGTCTTTAAAAAATTAGCAAATCAGCAAAGCAGGTATGGAAGCCTGTAAGGGAAAAAAAGGTTAGTGTGAACTTGTGCGACCCTGTATGTATTATACATATTACAGGGCTATTTATGTGATATACATGTTACAGGATAATATCCTGTAACATGTATAGCAAATAAATAGCACTGTAATATGTATAAAAAATAATACATGAGCAATATAATCAAATAATTAATAAAGTACATCAATTAATCAATTAATAAATATCAATTAATATATTTTTTTTATGTATATCTTTATGTATATTTATGTATATTTTTTATGTGTGTGTGTGTGTGATTGATATATATATATATATATATATATATATATATATATTGATATATATATATATATATATATATATTTATATATATATATATATATATTGATATATATATATTGATTGATATATATATATTGATATATATATATATATATATATATATATATATATATATATATATATATATACATATATACAGGGAGTGCAGAATTATTAGGCAAATGAGTATTTTGACCACATCATCCTCTTTATGCATGTTGTCTTACTCCAAGCTGTATAGGCTCGAAAGCCTACTACCAATTAAGCATATTAGGTGATATGCATCTCTGTAATGAGAAGGGGTGTGGTCTAATAACATCAACACCCTATATCAGGTGTGCATAATTATTAGGCAACTTCCTTTCCTTTGGCCAAATGGGTCAAAAGAAGGACTTGACAGGCTCAGAAAAGTCAAAAATAGTGAGATATCTTGCAGAGGGATGCAGCACTCTTAAAATTGCAAAGCTTCTGAAGCGTGATCATCGAACAATCAAGCGTTTCATTCAAAATAGTCAACAGGGTCACAAGAAGTGTGTGGAAAAAGCAAGGCGCAAAATAACTGCCCATGAACTGAGAAAAGTCAAGCGTGCAGCTGCCCCGATGCCACTTGCCACCAGTTTGGCCATATTTCAGAGCTGCAACATCACTGGAGTGCCCAAAAGCACAAGGTGTGCAATACTCAGAGACATGGCCAAGGTAAGAAAGGCTGAAAGACGACCACCACTGAACAAGACACACAAGCTGAAAAGTCAAGACTGGGCCAAGAAATATCTCAAGACTGATTTTTCTAAGGTTTTATGGACTGATGAAATGAGAGTGAGTCTTGATGGGCCAGATGGATGGGCCCGTGGCTGGATTGGTAAAGGGCAGAGAGCTCCAGTCCGACTCAGACGCCAGCAAGGTGGAGGTGGAGTACCGGTTTGGGCTGGTATCATCATAGATGAGCTTGTGGGGCCTTTTCGGGTTGAGGATGGGGTCAAGCTCAACTCCCAGTCCTACTGCCAGTTCCTGGAAGACACCTTCTTCAAGCAGTGGTACAGGAAGAAGTCTGCATCCTTCAAGAAAAACATGATAATCATGCAGGACAATGCTCCATCCCACGCGTCCAAGTACTCCACAGCGTGGCTGGCAAGAAAGGGTATAAAAGAAGAAAATCTAATGACATGGCCTCCTTGTTCACCTGATCTGAACCCCATTGAGAACCTGTGGTCCATCATCAAATGTGAGATTTTCAAGGAGGGAAAACAGTACACCTCTCTGAACAGTGTCTGGGAGGCTGTGGTTGCTGCTGCATGCAATGTTGATGGTGAACAGATCAAAACACTGACAGAATCCATGGATGGCAGGCTTTTGAGTGTCCTTGCAAAGAAAGATGGCTATATTGGTCACTGATTTGTTTTTGTTTTGTTTTTGAATGTCAGAAATGTATATTTGTGAATGTTGAGATGTTATATTGGTTTCACTGGTAAAAATAAATAATTGAAATGGGTATCAATTTGTTTTTTGTTAAGTTGCCTAATAATTATGCACAGTAATAGTCACCTGCACACACAGATATCCCCCTAAAATAGCTAAAACTAAAAACAAACTAAAAACTACTTCCAAAAATATTCAGCTTTGATATTAATGAGTTTTTTGGGTTCATTGAGAACATGGTTGTTGTTCAATAATAAAATTAATCCTCAAAAATACAACTTGCCTAATAATTCTGCACTCCCTGTATATATATTGAGATATACATATATATATATATATATATATATATATATATATATATATATATATATAATTTGTTCAGAGTTGGTGCTTAACACCTGATAAGTGTGATGATATAATTATTTAAAAAAAAACGTTCATGTGCAATTTTTAATGTGAGCTGCCTACCCGGCTTGCTCTTGAGTGATTAAAAAGAAGTTAAAAATAAAAGTTGATGAAAAAATAAACCCTACTAGTAAAGAATATGTATGAGATTTGCTACCAACTGGCTAGACTACCTATTAGTTATGTGATATACTGTGAATGGAATAGGCGTGAGGATAGAGGCCAAATGGCCAGATGTATGCGTGATAGGATGGTGTGAAGAAAAGGGATGTGAATATGGAAAAACGGTACTACAATGGCTAAAATGTGTCCTGAAAATACAAGTGGAGAGATATGTCTGTGCCTATAATTGTATGTAATAGTGAAGAATGCCAGGATCTTGCAATGGCAAGTGCCGGTGATCAATGTATAAAGTGCTGTGTGCTAATAAAGATAATGATGTTGAATAGTGTTTGGGGTTGATGAGGTACTATGGAGCAGCTCTATAAGTGACCAAAATGATGATAAAAAACCCTTGTGATAACGGATAGCCAGAAAAAATTGGAAAGATCATCCTCATATAAACAAAAATTTGTAAATCATTGGATAAACAAAAAATAAATAATATTAATTACTGTGGGTTTATGTTAAAAAACTTTTATGTTAAAAAGTATCAACCAGTGCCCAAAGGCTATACAGTATATGGACAGAACCAATGTAATGAGGACTTATAGTTGCATATATATCAGTGTGTATATAGAACCATATATAATTCTATATATATAGAGGCTACTAAATCTCTATAGGGTCTTAATGTATCCCTTGATTTACACCAAAAATTGTGCAAGCAAAGTTTGTCATGGGGGTATTACCCTAATAAGGTGACCAAGAGATATGGGCCTTAATTAAAGAGGATAGCCATGCGTCTCCAAAATAGTCAAAACAGTTGGATATACAAAAGAAAAAAAGCCATAAAGGCTCTTACTCACTGTGTATCAAATGCAAAACGCCTCTAGGTCCATAAATTGATATCTGGTTGACCACAAACGTGATATGGCTGTTGCCTGACCGGTTTCGTTACCAATATGGTAACTTTCTCAAAGGCTGCCACTTCTTTCAATTGCCCTTCGCGGGCTTTTTATTGAACGTAGGCCACGCCCCCTAAAGAATGTCATTGGATGCGGCCGCTACGAGCGTCGCGTCATATGACGTCATGACGCATGTTACTTAGTAACTGGGCAGACGCAGGTCTGCGTTCGTCTCAATTGGCCTATGTATGGTCTGAGGTTTGAGAGCGTTTCATTGGACGCTCTTGTACAGCAGCACACTTGCCGTCATCTGATCGCCCTGCATCACATGACTCCGCTGGGGGACAGCTTAATTGTGTAAGTTGCTATTTTAAATGTCACCAATCTATCAAATATACCAATGGAAGTTTAGGTAAAACTTGTTGTTATTTGGATCTTTAAATTGTGTGATTTCCTAATACTGTGCCTTAATATTTATAAGTGGATTTTCATTTATTATTATATTACACCATTTCTATGTGTTAGAAATGAAATAAAATAATATTCTATAGTTTGTAACTTCATCCATGGTACATATATATGATGATAGCATAAATGTGATGATAGCATAAAATATGTGAGTTAATCAAAAATAAATAAATATATAAATAAATGTATGAGCTTTCTTAAGGTAATCTTAAAGATAAACTTTCACATATATAACTTTTATTACTCTAAATTTATATGAAGACTAATATCCCTATCTCATTTAATAACTGTTAAGGCTATTAAGGTACGTGTGTAAATTAAGATGACTTATGTATCAAAATGATATTATACCAATGGGTATTAGAGGTTTTTGTTCTTCAATAAGAAAGATATTTAAGTGCTATTTTTAACCTTCTATCATGTGTGTCTATAAATGAATGAAGGAAGTAATATGCTCACATTAAAAATTGCACATGAACGTTTTTTATTTAATAATTATATCATCACATATATATATATATATATATATATATATATATATATATATATTTATATATTGATTGATTTATATATTGATTATTGATATATATATATATATATATATATATATTGATATATATATTTATATATTGATTGATTTATATATTGATTATTGATAGATATATATATATAATGATTGATATATATATATATATATATATATATATATATATTGATATATATAGATATTTATATATTGATGTATATATATATATATATATATATATATATATATACTGATATATTGATATATATATTGTTTTTTTTTTTTTTTTCATTTTTTTTCATGTACAGTTTTGGCCTATATGGTTTTGATTGGTTATTTAGGGTTTTTAAGGTGCGGTTGGGGCCTATATGGTCACACTTTGTTATTTAGGGTTTTTAAGGTGCGGTTGGGGCCTATATGGTCACACTTGGTCTTTTAAGGTTTTTAAGGTGCGGTTGGGGCCTATATGGTCACACGGTCTTTTAAGGTTTTTAAGGTACGGTTGGGCCCTATATGGTCACACTTTGTTATTTAGGGTTTTTAAGGTGCGGTTGGGGCCTATATGGTCACACTTTGTTACTTAGGGTTTTTAAGGTGCGGTTGGGGCCTATATGGTCACACTTGGTCTTTTAAGGTTTTTAAGGTACGGTTGGGCCCTATATGGTCACACTTTGTTATTTAGGGTTTTTAAGGTGCGGTTGGGGCCTATATGGTCACACTTTGTTACTTAGGGTTTTTAAGGTGCGGTTGGGGCCTATATGGTCACACTTGGTCTTTTATTTTTTTAAGGTGTGGTAGGGGCCTATATGGTCACACTTTGTTATTTAGGGTTTTTAAGGTGCGGTTGGGCCCTATATGGTCACACTTTGTTATTTAGGGTTTTTAAGGTGCGGTTGGGCCCTATATGGTCACACTTGGTCTTTTAAGGTTTTTACGGTGCGGTTGGGCCCCATATGGTCACACTTTGTTATTTAGGGTTTTTAAGGTGCGGTTGGGCCCTATATGGTCACACTTTGTTATTTAGGGTTTTTAAGGTGCGGTTGGGCCCTATATGGTCACACTTGGTCTTTTAAGGTTTTTACGGTGCGGTTGGGCCCCATATGGTCACACTTGGTCTTTTAAGGTTTTTAAGGTACGGTTGGGCCCTATATGGTCACACTTTGTTATTTAGGGTTTTTAAGGTGCGGTTGGGGCCTATATGGTCACACTTTGTTACTTAGGGTTTTTAAGGTGCGGTTGGGGCCTATATGGTCACACTTGGTCTTTTATTTTTTTAAGGTGTGGTAGGGGCCTATATGGTCACACTTTGTTATTTAGGGTTTTTAAGGTGCGGTTGGGCGCTATATGGTCACACTTTGTTATTTAGGGTTTTTAAGGTGCGGTTGGGCCCTATATGGTCACACTTGGTCTTTTAAGGTTTTTACGGTGCGGTTGGGCCCCATATGGTCACACTTTGTTATTTAGGGTTTTTAAGGTGCGGTTGGGCCCTATATGGTCACACTTTGTTATTTAGGGTTTTTAAGGTGCGGTTGGGCCCTATATGGTCACACTTGGTCTTTTAAGGTTTTTACGGTGCGGTTGGGCCCCATATGGTCACACTTTGTTATTTAGGGTTTTTAAGGTGCGGTTGGGCCCTATATGGTCACACTTTGTTATTTAGGGTTTTTAAGGTGCGGTTGGGGCCTATATGGTCCCACTTGGTCTTTTAAGGTTTTTAAGGTGCGGTTGGGCCCTCTATGGTCACACTTTGTTATTTAGGGTTTTTAAGGTGCGGTTGGGGCCTATATGGTCACACTTTGTTATTCACGTTTTTTAAGGTGTGGTTGGGGCCTATATGGTCACACTTTGTTATTTAGGGTTTTTAAGGTGCGGTTGGGGCCTATATGGTCACACTTGGTCTTTTAAGGTTTTTAAGGTGCGGTTGGGGCCTATATAGTTACACTTGGTCTTTTAAGGTTTTAAAAGTTACGGTTTGGGTCTTGAACTTTCTAATGTTTTTTTGTTGTTTTCTATCACCCCCCAGGTGCAAACTATCTATGGAAGCAGATTTGTTTGGACTCGTTGGTTGACTTACTGGACGTGAATACCCTGAGAAGGAGAGTCAACTGTAGGTGAGTATATGGTCACACTTGGACTTTTAAGGTTTTTAAGGTGCGGTTGGGCCCTATATGGTCACACTTGGTCTTTTAAGGTTTTAAAAGTTACGGTTTGGGTCTTGAACTTTCTAATGTTTTATTTGTTGTTTTCTATCACGCTTTTGTGGCGCTTTTGAACTGGCATTAAGAGGACACGACGAGAGTGAAACATCGCTAAATCCAGGAGTGTTTCGAGGCCTGGTGGATTTGGTTGGCAGTATCGATAGTGCAATGGAATAGCATTTGAAGACTGCAACTGTGTTTAAGGGCACGTCCAAAACCGTGCAGAATGAGCTACTGGACTGCATGCATGAAGTTATTAAGGAAGTGATTCACCAAGAGCTTAAGGAAGCACAGTTTGTGGCAATCCAAGCGGATGAAACAACCAATATTTCCGCTAGGACACAGTGCGTTGTAGTCTATCGCTACATTGACAAGAAGCATCAAGTGGTGGAAAGATTTGATGGCTTCACGGAAATGAAATCAACGGATACAGACTCGATTGCTGCTGTTGTGCTGGAAAGTCTGAATACTGTTCTCCCAGAGCCAGAAGACAAGAAGAAACTCATAGCTCAAAGCTACGATGGTGCCAGTGTGATGCGTGGAGATATAAGACGTGTACCCGAACGCACACTACGTCCATTGCTATGCTCACCAACTGAACCTAATAATGGAGAAAGCAGTTTCAAGGATTGTAAGAGTTCGAGTTTTTTTTTCCAACATAGGCGGCATACCATCTTTTTTTTCACTCTCTCCAAAAAGGACTGGAGTTCTGGATAAGGTAGTTGGTAGAAGACTTCCAAGAGGTGCACCGACACGATGGAACTTCAACGTTAGGACCGTGAACGTCATCTACGAGAACAGAGATGCGCTACTTGAGTGTTTCCAGACAATTGAAGCATGTCTAAACTTTGATCCAACATCTGTACGTGAAGCCGCCGGTTTCATTGGAATGCTGGAAGACAGGGAGTTCCTTTACTTCCTTAAATTATTTCATTTAATAATGCCACATGTTGACATCCTCTATAGTCAGCTTCAGAAGCGAGACACGGATACTGTTTATATCCAAAAAGTCACAGAAGACTTTGTCGCCAGCATCCAGAAAATCCGTAATTCTGTTGACGAGATAGAAGCAAGTTTGCCGAGCGATGTAACAGTCCACAGACGGAGTGCGGAGATCTCAACCTTGAGACAACTTTCAAGAGAGGTATGTGACATAGTGGTGGTTCATGCAAAAGAACGTTTTTCCTTTTCAAATCACCTAGTCAGTGCCAAACTTGTTCAAAGTGACTTGTATAAAACCCATGACACTTGCTTTCCAACCCAAGCTCTGGAAGACACCGTGCAAGCATATCCAATACTGAAGAAGGAACAATTACGCACTGAGCTGTCACTTCTGTATGGGAAGACAGATTTTCATGCTTGTACAAGTGCTGTTGCTCTGCACAAACTTTTACATCAATTTAATCTGCAGAATGATTTCACAGAGACAGTGAAATTATTAAGAATCCTGATTACAACACCGATTACCACTGCAGAATCAGAAAGATGCTTCTCCACATTGAAGAGGATAAAAACCTTTTTAAGAAGCACAATGTCCCTGGAGCGGTTGAATGCATTGGCGATGCTCTCAATGGAAAAGCAACTGATTTCCGAGATCCCAGACTTCAATGAAAAAACCATTGAGAAGTTTTGTTCTTTGAAAGATTGCCGTGCAAAATTTAAATACAAGTGATTGAAGCAAAGAAGAATGCATACCCCCAGGGTGTGCAAAGATAAACTGCGTTAAGCAGCACCACCTCACTACCAAACATAACTAGTGGTAAGTAAAGTATAAACGGTGTGTGGGTGTGCATATGGAAGGAGCTATGAAAGGTGTGTGCATGGTCAGTAATAATTGTTGAAGCCTTGGCGTGGTTTGAAGGAATTGGAGGCACTTCCAATGGTAGCTGTCACTTGTGTACGGGAAGCCAGAATTTCATGTCTGTACGAGTGCTGTTGCTCTGCACCAACTTTACCATCAATTTAATCTGCATAATGATTTCACAGAGACAGTGAAGCTATAAGGAATCCTCCTTACAACATCGAAGACGACTGCAGAATCAGAAAGATGCTTCTCCACATTGAAGAGGATAAAAAGGTATTTAAGAAGCACCATGGCCCTGGAGCTGTTGAATGCATTGGTTTGAAGGAATTGGAGGCACTTCCAAGGGTAGCTGTCACTTCTGTACGAGAAGCCAGAATTTCATGTCTGTACGAGTGCTGTTGCTCTGCACCAACTTTACCATCAATATAATCTGCATAATGATTTCACAGAGACAGTGAAGCTATAAGGAATCCTCCTTACAACATCGAAGACGACTGCAGAATCAGAAAGATGCTTCTCCACATTGAAGAGGATAAAAAGGTGTTTAAGAAGCACCATGGCCCTGGAGCGGTTGAATGCATTGGTTTGAAGGAATTGGAGGCACCTTCAAGGGTACGTAAAGTTCTCAGAAATGGCACCACCGAACTACCAAAAATAACTAGTGGTAAGTAAAGTATGAATGGTGTGTGGGTGTGCATATGGAAGGAGATATGAAAGGTGTGTGAATGGTCAGTAACAATTGTTGAAGCCTTGGCGTGGCGTTACTGCTCATATGGTTATCCATATGCTAATTCAACGTGTTTGTTTGACATTGATTATTGTGTTGTCTAAACAGAAGTGAAATGTTGTTGTTTTCTTGAATACCAAGATCCACTGGTTTGGGCCTATACAGTGCTGATTGGTCTTTTAAGGTATGTTTGGGGCCTATATGGTCACACTTGGTCTTCTAAGGTATGTTTGGGGCCTATGGTCACACTTGGTCTTCTAAGGTATGTTTGGGGCCTATATGGTCACACTTGGTCTTCTAAGGTATGTTTGGGGCCTATATGGTCACACTTGGTCTTCTAAGGTATGTTTGGGGCCTATATGGTCACACTTGATCTTCTAAGGTATGTTTGGGGCCTATGGTCACACTTGGTCTTCTAAGGTATGTTTGGGGCCTATATGGTTCCACTTGGTCTTTTAATGTTTTTTAAGTATGGTTTTGTTCTTGAATGGTCTGATTGGTTTGCTTGTTTTCTTTCAACCCCAGGTGCAAACCCTATGTGGCAGCAGATTTGTTTGTACTCGTTGGTCAACTTACTGAACGTGAATACCCTGAGAAGAAGAGCCGACTAATGGTAGGTGTCACTGCTTTAATTTTTCTTTTAATGCTTATAGGTGCAATTATGATATTGCTGTAGTCTTGTCACATTAGTTTTTTCAATCTATATTGTATACCAATGAATTTAACACATTGTTACTTTACTTCTTGACATTTCTGCATTGCTGATCATGTATTTCAATGGGCTTTACAAGTATAAGGTCATTGGGCGGGGCTTATAAAGGTCATTATGACATCAGGGGGAGGAGTTATAAAAGGGGTGTGGTTTGAAAAGGGGGAGTGGCTATGTTTGGCCCTGGCGCCCCTCCAACTTGAAAGTTCACCAGCCGCCACTGGAAGAAACCAATCATATTTCAAATATTCTATACTACTGTTTCTGAGAACGCTTAGCAGCAGGTTCTTACCTCCACATAACAGGTATTATTTTACTGTTATTACTAGGTATATGTCCATAAAAGAGAAAGTTATGTAAACATGCTCTGTCAGACTGAGGAACAACTGTAGAAACCAGTTCAACCTACTGAAAACCCTTTAGTTAGAAAGTGATATGTGGTATGTGACTGCACACTTCTCGATTATGGTCTGGGCTGTCTCAACAAGAGTTATTACTACTATTCAAGGTTTTATAAAGCTTTACATTTTTTACACAGCACTATACAGTTAGAGATAGCCACCCCTATAGAAGGCTTCAAAGACTCTGTTCTTCTGAGTAAATGAGCCATATATGGCCTCAAGTTGGTAATACACAAAGGCCCCTATTAAATGCCAACAATTACAGAGCGATTAAATTGAACAACCCCGCAAGTACATGGCTGAAAGCCAAAACGGTAAACCGTAAGGAGCATTTCAGGGCATGATCATGACAATTTAGACACAGCCAATAGTAAATGAGACCGTCATCATGACGTCAGTAAAACATGGAGGTTAAACCACAATCAATTAGTGTTTAGAAGTCCAATTTGCGATCGGACTTGCAATCCAGAAATGTTGCAATATAAAAAATAAAAAAAATCGATAAATCTACTATTCTAGTTCACGCGAGTCCAATTATATGTATTAACCCATTGATTGTCGGTATCGATATAACACAGAAATTACACATCAAATTTTTATTTTTTATTGCAGATTTGCGACTGTTCATTATGTCTTAAATCACTTTCCCCATCTTTTAAAGTGCAGTATTGATTTTTTATTTGCTTTAACAGTGCTACAAACAGATGTTTAACCCCCTTGCGAGTCCTCTCTAGTACTCATAGGATTTTTGCCTACATTTACTATTTACGGGTGTGAAAACAATTGCAGGCTTGAAGAATTGTAGCAATTTACTAGTGCTTTGCGATTTTAGTGATTGCGGGCTTTACAGCTCAAAGGCTTAGCTGGGTCAGAGTTACGATTTTGACAACCTTAGCGATTTTCATCCTGTAACTTCCAGATTGACTGCGGGTAGCTAAAAGAGGCCAATTTGATATCAGTAACTTTTGTGGGATACATTATGGGCTCCAGTTATTGTGATTTTGACGATTTAATAGGGGCCAATGTGTAGATAATTCACTACTTTGTGAAAGAGGAAAAAGGTAACTAAGGCTTTATTGTTGCTCCCATCTCCACATATGCTACAACTGATTGATTTCATGATTTCTCATTGATACCTATAACAAATTTTGTTGTTCTGTCATTCAGTTGCGTTCGACCATATGCATGAAGCACGCCATCTACATCTGTCTGTATTTCTGGTTGTGCTTATCCATATGTTTCTTATGGTAAAGATACTGGAGTAGGTTGCCATTTCTTTGTCTGACCTCTCTGCAATAACCTGCCTGTGGTATAGTTCACAGCTTCATTTAGGTGCATAAGCCCCTTCACCACTACAAGGTAGCAATCCAGAAGGTGGACCTTTAACAAATACCTGATGACAATTACCCTTTAACAATGATCCTTTGTTTCTAAGTTTTGAGTCGTAAAAATATCAAATTTAAAACTGACTGTAAAATAGTATATATATATATATATATATATATATATATATATATATATATATATATATATATATATATATAAAATGATGTCTGTAGATGATTGTAATAAAAAGTATTTCCAGTATCCAGTATTCCTTTAAATACAGCTGTTTTAAATAGAAATAAAACTGATCCAGTTTGTTTTAAATTTGGCCACCAGATGGCGTAAAATGCCTTATTTTGTAAGCTTTCAACTAATAAAAATATACATTATTTTTTAAATCTGCCTGTCTTTTTTTTAAAGAAAGAGTTACTGTAAATAAATATAAAACTAGGTGTAAAGTGCATTGCCACAGCTATAGCATCCATAAATCTATTTACAACTTAACAGTTATGACCTGCTGAAGACCCCTTAATTCTCAGACAACTAATCAATATTCTTTTTAGAGCACTGAATACACAAGAGGCAAACAGTCTAGATCAATAAAACATAAAGGATAGTGCACACATGTTTTGTAGAAGAAGTGAGAAGGTGGTTAAGGAAGGTTAGCAACAGAAACTATTTTATATCCTCGAGCATGATGTTAGATGCTATTGTATACATGTATAAAGTGAATATCTTAGTTTTGCATCATTTGGGTTGATATGTTTAATCAATATTGTCAGTTTTGCTTTGCTGCATTGTAGTGATACAGGACTACTTTATCCACAATAACATGTGCCATTCACAAAAAAGGAACAAGAAAACACGCTCACCTTTTCTTCTGTCAAGAAAGAGAAAAATCCATTACAAAATCATCCAGTATAGAATCTATAAAATGCACTGAAGGATTCTGTGACATAAAATAATATTTACATGGTATTCGCCTTTTGCTATAATAACCCATTCCCTCAGTCCTTGAAAAGGAAGTACCGTATTACTCCCATGGCAGCTTTCATGCACTCGTCTGCTAAAATTAAGCTTTCCTCTGGAAATTAGTTTAGGTTTATGGGTTACACAGCTGCTAATATTGTTCACATTTTTCCTGATCTGGTCATTTACAAACTATCCCAGTAGCACAGTGCTGGCTGACCAGGTTCAGTTTAAGACCTGAATGTGATAAAATACATCACATAGTATGATCTGTGATTAGCTAAGAAACCAATCACTCAGGACCTAGCCTCTTCCTAGGCGTTAATCTCCAGTGTCCGCATCTTCTGTTGTATCCGAGAGGTATCCTGTACTATAATCTGTGCAAGCAGCAGTGCTCATGAATGCTATTGTGTCCATTATGCCACGTGCTTGGTGTGGATTTTAAGTCTATGTACCACTTTGCACATGGGTTGTTAGTTTCCTGCTTGACACATAGTTCACACCTATTCTGGCACCTTTTTAGGACACCAGCAACTGAGCAATTTTACATGTTTTAAGTGTATCTTGTTGATTTATTCCTCATTGATTTTCCACTTTGACCTTGCTTCTGGTTGTTGACATCATTGCCTTCTGGCTTCCTGACCTCTGGCTTTGTCTCTCATATTTCAAATATCTGGCTCTCTGACCCTTTTTTTGGACCACTGTAATCTTACTTTTGAAAAGCAAAAACCATGAGGTGGACAATTAATCTATTTGAGGCCAAGAGTTGAATCCTGGATAGCCTTGCCCAGTTTTGGGATGCTATGGGCTATATATAGGATGACCACAAAACCATCATGGCTGAATTGGTATTAAAAAAAATCTATAACCATGGTGCATTTTGCTGAGTTCAAAATATGGTCTGCTGAGTGAAAAGAGCGAGCCTTAATGGGATTGTTGAAACACTTGAAAGATGAACTAGCCAGGATTTTTATGCCAACGTCTCTAGAAGATATTGTGAGTCTAACCACCCAGTTGGAGTGATGTCTGAGGGAGAGAAGACTCAAGAGAGCTGCTACCAGTGCATCTGCCCCTTTGGATACTGCATCAGTTCCTACAGCTCTTTCCACAAACATCTTGCCACCGCCAGAACCTATGCAGTTTGGGGCAGCAAGAAAACTCCTTACCAGCTCTGGTTCCGTTATTACAAGACTATCCAGCTTTTGCGGAAGGGCGAAGAAAAATACCAGTACAGAACATCTCTTTTGATTTGCCTTCTACACAAGTTTTTTCTGATGTTGGACCTCCCTTGGTTATACAACCCCTCCATTATTTTGGAACACCAAACTATATACTGTAGTTCTCCTCTGCTAAGCCTCCTGCGTGATTCTTACTCCTGTGGCACTACCTCTCCATGGCACATTTAAATTGTGTTTGGTGTTACCACAACTACCCAAGTATCTTGATTCTATGCTGATGTTTTAAAATGGTAACAAGGTTGAGGGTGATACCCCACCATCCCAGTGATTGTTCTATCAATATAATGCCAGGGGTCAAAATTAAATTTGGTAAGTCTATCACCTTTCAGAGATCCCCTGTCTGAGTCCAACTTGAAGACCTTCAGAGAGTACAATGAAGACCACCTGCTCAAGACTGCCTGATACTTCACCCGCCAGTGTTTCCATATTTTTTAAGATAAAAGAAGGAAATCTAAGATCCTGTATTGATTGCAGTGTATCTAATGCAAAATTTGTGCCCATTATAATTGATACTACAACTGTTCAACCATCTGTCCGAGAGGCACATATTTCCTCTAAGCCTATAGGGAGCCTACAAACTTATACAAATTTGCAAAGGTGATGAGTGGAATATGGCATTCTGCACACAGTATGGCGACTTTAAATACCTCGTCATGTCATTTGGTCTGTGTAATACCCTGGCTACCTTCCAATGCTTCACCACATATACTGTAAACTTATGGATTTATATGTGGTAATGTAATTGAACAAACCAGATGGTTTTTCCCCATTATTTGCTTCATTTTACACATTATTTCTAAACTAGTAGTAGAAACCAGAAGACAGATATAATGTCATGAATACATGAAGTTTACACATCAGCCAGAAACCATCCCACAACCTGGACACTGAGGACACATTCTCCTCTTATGGAACAGATTATAAAAACCCTAGAGATTACTTACATTGAGCTGGCAATTATATGTTCCAGAATAGAGGACGACTGTACCATTTCAAGAATAAAGCATATGTACATGCTTATCTACATCTACAAGCGAGTACATTTTCATTCTTCATATGTATCCTCTCTGATCAATAGAATGCAGCTCACCTCAAGATTTTGTAAAGCATTCCATGGCTCATTGAAAATGGATCAAGCTGTGACCTCAGCCTTTCATCCTCAGACCGATGGGCAAGCTGAGATAACCAACTAAACCCTAAAACTGTATCTCAGATATTTAATGTCTTAACTTCAGGATGATTGGTATCACCTTTTACCTTTAGCTAGATTTACATATAACAACTCAATACAGTCTAGTGCCAAGACATTACCTTTCTGTGTGAATTATGGATACCATCCTTATTTTGACCTTGTAATACCAATTGCTTCTTCAGTATCTGAAGTCCACAAGTGATCTCTTCATTTAAAGAAGCAATTCATAATTCCCTGTCTTACTGTAGAGAGCGCAAGGGCGATCAAAGACTGCAGTGGATTATCTTTATGCACCAGCAACTCATTTACAGATCACATATATAGTTGTGAGCGTACGAGTTGTTGCTAACGCTGCGGGCTCGCGCAGCGAGTCGCGGGCCTCGCGAAGCGAGGGCACTGTGCCAGGTTCTCAGTTGCTGGCATGGAGCGCCGAAGGCGCTCCTTGCCAGCAACTGAGGACCCTCGCGAAGCGAGGGCCTCAGTTGCTGGCTTGGAGCGCCGCAGGCGCTCCATGCCAGCACCTGAGGACCTCGCAAAGCGAGGTCTTCAGTTGCAGCAACTGCGACCCTTGCAAAAAAAAGTTTACGTCGCAACACATTACGACACTCGCAAACAACATACGACACACGTTCACACACATTACGACACTCGCAAACAACATACGACACACGTTCACACACATTACGGCCTCGCAACACTCGGACGCAACTCGCGAACATTACAAAATTACAAACACAATACATACACACAGCACATACATAAAAACCTTACCTACACAAACAGGAAGCACCCAGGACCGCAAAAATGCAACTTACAACTTAATTGCACTCAAAATAAAAGAGTTTAGACACTAAATAGTTTGTTAAGCGACACACAAAATGGCCGACGAATAAAACGAAAACAAGGCTACACACGCAAACACCATACGAGACACGTTACCACACATTACGACTTCGCAAACATCGGACGCAACACGCCGACATACAAACATTTAAAACTTAACAAAGACACACAACAAACACATAAAAAGCTTACCTACAGCAAGAGGAACCAGCCAGCACCTCAAAAAAACAAGTTACACCTACATTTAAATCAAAATAAACACTTTAGACACTAATACCATCGCTAAGCGAGAGAAAAAATGTCCGACGAACAAAACGAAAACGAGGCTTCAGACGTAACTACACTACACTTACTCGCAATAATGAAACACATACTATGCGGAACGTATCACAATCATATTAAACACCATTTTGAACAGTAATACGCCTAAAATGGCGGATGGAACGCAAATTGTAAGCTGGAACGCAAATAGCGCATGCGTATTGCGTTCTAACGGTCTCACTTTCCAGAACTTTCTACAAGTTTATAAATACTGCCTATTTCCAACTAAAAAATACATTTCTCCTCAGGTGATCAACGGAGTGACTTCTGAGATAACTGCTGCTTTTACTTGAGAAGACAATTCTTTACTAATTTACTACTTTGCATTGTGCAAATTACAACTGAGAGGTAAGCTATAATATATTACAGGACAGGTCAAACAAATAAAAACAAAAAAATAGGATTTATGTAGTGACATATATGGCACATTTATGTGTATAGGCTCACAAAAAAAATACGCTTCATTTAACAAAACAACAAAAAAACATAATTTAATATTACACAGAGCTTTATGTATAGTGACATCTGACACCCACATATATGTCTATAATGTATAGTCACATGTGACACGCACATATATGTCTATAATGTATAGTGACATCTGACACGCACATTTCTGTGTATTGCCCCTTCATAGTGACATGTGACACGCACGTATATGTATAGAATGTATAGTGACATGTGACACGCACATATATGTCTATAATGTATAGTGACATCTGACACGCACATTTCTGTGTATTGCCCCTTCATAGTGACATGTGACACGGACATATATGTGTATAATGTATAGTGACATGTGACACGCACATTTATGTGTATTGCCAATGCAACAAAATTAGCTTACAACAAAATCAGTAAACAACTACATTTAAATGACATTATATCTCATGTATACTGATATGTCACACGCACATATATGTGTATCATCTATAGTTACATCTCACACACACACATTTATGTGTGTTGGAAAAAAAAAATATAAGGTTAATTTAACCATTTAAATTTGACTCATGTATACTGATATGTCACACGTACACAAAATAATTACATTAAACTATGTAATGTGCTTCATGTATGTGACATATGTGTGTAGCCCCCAACAAAAAATAAGGTTAATTGAATTAATTTACTGCAATTCAATAGATCATATAAAGCTGAATCTTTCTATTTCTTTTAATATTCAAACAGACTCTGCATCAACAGCGTCACTCAACAATTTGCACCGTGCACTGTGAAGCACAATCCCTTTTAAAGAACACCAACAAATTTGAAGAGGTAAGATACAATAAGACATTACATGCTCAAAAGGCCATGCTTTGCTAGATGACAAATTATAAATATACAAATAACTATTTCACTTTCTTTTTCAAACAGACACTACAAGAAGACCGGCGGATTAAGATTGGCAGGAGGGGACCGTCTGTCATTCAAAACTTCTATCAAGGTAAAGTATTAAGTATAAACAAGAAATAACCATGAGCCTTATTCAATTGCAACTTCCTCAATTAAATAGGGCTCTATATAAGCACATAACATTTTTTTTATACAGAACTTTTTAGTTACTGAATTTCTAACCACAATCAAGGTTTTCAATAACTAAAAACTTTGCTCAATAAATATGTTATGTGATTATATAGAGCCCTCTTCAATTGGCAAAATTGCAATTCAATGAGGACCTATATGTCTTTAATGGACAAGGGCCTCACTCAAATGTGATTTGCTCATTTCAATAGCGCTCTATATAAGCACAGAGCATATTTTTTAAAGGAAATTTTTCTTTTCTGAACACGTTGCTTTTGGATACAAGTTCACTAAATACAAAATTCCGTAAAAAAATATGCTCTGTGCTGATATTGAGCTCTATTCCATTGGCCAAAACACAATTGAATGAGGAGCTCACAATATAACAAATGCAGTAACCAAAGGCCCTCATTCAATTGCTATTTTGGACAATTAAATATGGCTATAAATAAGAACTTTTAGGCCCTTACTCTATTTTAACAAATATATGTGATGTGCTTATTTACAACCCTATTCAAATTTCTACATTGCAATTCAATTACGGCCTAAGGGCCTCATTCAATTGCAACTTGACCAATTGAATAAGGCTCTAAATAAGCACATAGCATATTTTTTTAAAATAAGTTTTTAGTTAGTGAACATCTATCCAAAAGCAAGGTCTTCACTAACTAAAAACTTCTGTAAAAAAAATATGCTATGTGCTTATTTAGAGCCCTATTCAATTGGCCAAATCGCAATTGAATGAGGCCCTTAGAGTACTATTACATTGTAAAAAATGCAATTGAATGAGGCCCAAACTATGCAACATATGGTACACACAAAGGACCTCATTCAATTGCAATTTGCCCAATTGAATAGGGCTCTAAATAACAACATAACAATTTCTTAAAACTAAGGTTTTAGTTAATAAAAAAATATCAAAAATACAGTTTTTCAATGACTACAAACTTATTTTAAATAATATGCTATGTGCTTATTTAGGGCACGATTTAATTAGCCAAATCGCAATTCAATGACACACAAACTGCTACACACAAAACAGAATTTCTTATTAAATGTTTAACAACCTATAAGCCTTACAAAGAAGCAAAAATAAGAATAACAAAAGTGTTGTGCACCTAATAGCATTGTATAAAAAAGCACACAAACTCATAGCAAACTATATTAACATTCTTCTTTAATGTTTAACAACCTATAACCTGTACAATCAAGAAGAAATAAGTTTTGCACAAGTGATGCGCACCAAACAGGATTGTCAAAAACTAACACAAACACATAGCAAACTACCTTAATTATATTATTTCATGTTTCAATAACTATAACCATCCCGATAAAGGTTAAATAACTATACCACAAGTGGTGTGCACAAAACAGGATTGTACAAAAAATAACATAAACACATCTTATTTAATATATTACAACCCACAAGCCTTACTAAGAACCTTCAATAAGAATAACAAAAGTTGTCGGATTGTACAGAAAGTAAAAAAAAACAAAGATAGAAAAAAATAACCATAACTCATACAATACAGTCAAATTAATACATTTTTAATTTATTTAACAGACATTTCACTCAAACAACATTTTCTATTTTACATTACAACAGATACTGCGTGAAGACAATCGGACAAGGACTTTTTCCACAGGACCGGACCATCGGACGAGGACTCGGACCAGACCAGCAGACGAGGAATTTCAACACAGGACCAGACCAGCAGACGAGGAATTTCAACACAGGACCAGACCATCGGACGAGGACTTTCACCAACGGACCACAACATCGGACGAGGGATATCGCCACAGGACCACAATATCGGACGGGGGCTATCGCCACAGGACCACACCATCGGACGAGGACTTCCAACAGAGGACCACACCATTGTACAACGATTTTCAAACGAGCACCAACAAACATTCGGATTTAAATCACACTTCAACCAAGGTAAACTATAATAAGTACTAAAGTATAAAACTAAAGAAACTGCTTTCAGTTGCATCCGTGTCAACAGAAAAATAAAATAATTAATTTACTATCTCCCTTATTTTATTTAAATTGCTACTATGCAATACATAGCTCAATAACCACATCACTTTTTTTTTCACCAAAGAAGTTTTGCAGTGGTAAATATCTATCCACAAACAAAGTTTTTAATAAATAAAACCATTATTTTAAATAAATATGTTACATGCTTATTTACAGCAGTATTCCATTGGCCAAATTCTGAGCCAGTGAAGACAGGAATGATAAATTTAACTAAATATCAATGATACATTCATGATTTGCCTTTTATTTCACCAATTGTGCACAATAATCTTTAACAGGAATTACAAATTTAAATATACACAATTACATTTATTTGTTTCCGTTTACAGATTAATATGGCTGATAACGAGACCAAAGAAGAGAAGAAAAGACGTCAAACTAGAGAAAGACAAGAGAGATGGGCCGCCCAGCAGACACCGGAGGAGAAAGAAATTCGAAGAGAAAAAGAACGCAAAAGACTTGCAAATAAAAGAATATCAGCTGCAAAAATGAAAGATACAACCAAAAAAAATAAAAAAATAATAAAGCATTTACAAACTGTTCCTAAAACATCAGATGACATTTTACAACATACCAGTCAAGACAGACCAAAAAAAACAACTACAAAAAAAAAGCATTTACAAACTCTTACTAAAAACTTACAGGAAATTTCAACCGAACAAGTCCAACATATACCAAGAAAATCTACGAAAAAAACTAAACATTTAGAACCTGTTGTTGAAACATTTCATGACTTTTCATCTGATGAATATCAAAGTCAACATCCAATATGCGTTGCAAATTGTCCTTTACTCAAGTCTTTAGCAGTAGAGGTTCATAGTTGTGGGGACATGACTACTCAATGTCAATTTTGTGAGGCTTATTATTTTAAACAGGAGAGACCCCGAGATGGACAATTTATTAGTTGTTGTCAAAAAGGAAAGTTCAAACTTCCACAAAGGAAACAATTTCCAACCTATTTACTAAATATTATGACTGAACCTACTTTTCCAAATTACAACAATTTTAAGACAAACATAAGATCCTACAATAGTGCCATATCATTTGCATCTATGGGGGCAACATTGGCTGCTAATGTACCAGGACATGGTCCTTACTGTTTTAAAGTCCAAGGACAAATTTATCATCGGACTTCACATTTACATCCAGAGGAAGGAGAGCAAAGAAAATTCGCTCAACTATATGTCCTAGATACAATGGAAGCTGTTGACCAACGTATGCAGATGGAAGAAAATAAAAAATGCTTACCCAGTGTTTTTATAGAGCTAAATAACATTATGGACAACAATCCCTACAGTAAAGCTTACAAAAAATTGGCAGAAGTAGAAAATGAACAACTACTTCATGCACAAAGACATCAATTACCCATGCCAAAGGTTAATATGGTGCTTAAAAGAGACAGACATACTGATAAACGTCGTTATAACTTGCCAACATCAAATGAGGTTGCAATGGTCTTTCACAATGATGAAGGAGAACCACCATTTCAAAGAGACATTAGAGTATATCCCAGAAATGAGGACCAACCATTTATTAATATTAATATCTTAAGTCCAAATTTAGATCCAATGACATATCCCATCTTTTTCCCACACGGAGAAGCAGGTTGGCAACCAAAATTAACCCTTCCCAGTTACCCAAATGCTAAAGCCAGAATCCGAAATAATGTTTCTATGCTTGAATTTAAAGTTGCTCAAATTGCCATTAGAGATGAATTTAATCCAATTTTATGTGGTGGCAAACTAACACAACAATGGATTATTGATTCATATTTGCAAGTTGAGGCAAATAATTTAAACTTTATAAAATATCAACAAGATAAACTACGTGTAGAACAATATTGTGGACTCATGGACTATGTTGCTGACGTGGCTACAAGCAGAGACATGACAGCTGGCAAAGCCATCATTTTACCATCTTCCTTTCAAGGATCTCCTCGAAATATGAGAGAAAGATACAATGATGCTATGGCTATTGTGACAAAATTTGGAAAACCAGATTTATTTGTGACATTTACATGTAATCCACAATGGCCAGAAATTAATCAAAATCTACTTCTTGGACAAAGTGCTTCAGATCGACCAGATTTAGTAGCCAGAGTTTTTAAGATAAAATTAAATGAATTAATACGTGACTTTACTATAAATCAGTTATTTGGCAAATGTCTTGCTTATGTATATACCATTGAATTTCAAAAAAGAGGCCTTCCACATGCACATCTTCTCATAATACTTCAAGAGAAAGATAAATTAGATACTTCGGACAAAGTGGATGCAGTCATAGTTGCTGAACTACCGGATCCAGAACTATATGGTAGACTATATGAGATTGTTACTCATCGCATGATTCATGGACCCTGTGGAGACCTTAATCCACAATCACCATGTATGGAAAATAATCAATGTTCAAAAGATTTTCCAAAAGATTATAGAGACAAAACATATGCAAATTGTGATGGATATCCACTTTATAAAAGAAGAGAAGGAGATAGTGCCATTATTCGTGGAAAAAAAGTGGACAATAGATATGTAGTACCCTACAATCCACATTTACTCATGAAGTACAACGCCCACATCAACGTAGAAGCCTGCACTTCCATCAAATCCATTAAATATGTCTACAAATATATTTACAAAGGTTACGATGCAGCTACTGTAGTCGTCAAAAGTGCAGACAACCCTGAAAGTAGTGAGTTAGTACATGATGAACTTGCATCTCATGTAGATGCTCGCTATGTCAGTGCGCCAGAAGCTATGTGGCGGCTTTTAAAATTTGAAATGCATGATAGATCACATGCAGTATATAGGTTAGCAGTACATTTGCCACAACGACATTTAGTCTATTTCCATTCTGGAAATGAAATGAATGCATTGGCCCAAAGTGAAGATCGTCACACTACACTAACTGCATGGTTTGCATTAAATTCCACTGATGCTCAAGCAACACAATACTTATATATTGAAATTCCATATCACTATGTTTTTGTGAATGGATTATGGAGAGCAAGAAAAACCAGAGGCAATAAAATAATTCCACAAATTTACACAGTCAGTCCAAGAGATGTTGAACGATTTTGCTTACGGATATTACTTTTAAATGTTCCAGGAGCACAAAGTTTTGAACAATTAAGAACTGTTAATGACATTGTATATGAATCCTTCCATTTAGCTGCAAGAAATAGAAACTTACTCGCTGATGATACAGAGTGGGAAAGATGTTTAGAAGAAGCAGCACAATGTCAAATGCCACGACAGATGAGAGAACAATTTGCTTTTATTTGTATCTTCTCAAATGCTCCAAATGCATTAGCTTTGTGGGAGACTTTTAAAAGTAATATGGCTGAAGACTTTATGCGACGATACAATGAACCCATTGCACACTTAAAAGCCTTAATGGAAATTCAAGAAGTCTTTTTAACTCATGGATTAAGTTGTGCAAGTTTTAATTTGCCTGATCCAGGTCTAATAGATGACATTAACTTTGAAGACTATGACATTCAACTACAAGCAGAAAGAACACAAGAAAGACTTGCAACTTTAAATACACTACAATTGCAAGCATTTCATGCCATTAAAAATGCTATAGATGATGACATGGTGACAGAGCGTTATTTCTATCTTGATTGACCTGGCGGATCAGGGAAAACATATTTGTACAATTTATTAATGAGTTCAGTACGAGCACAAGGACAAATAGCAATGGCGTTTGCCACTACTGGAATTGCTGCACTTTTATTAGAAGGTGGAAGAACTGTTCATAGTGGATTCAAACTGCCAGTGCCTATTTTGGAAAATTCTGTGTCAGATATTCGCATGACATCCTTACAAGCAAAGAAATTGAAGAAATGTAAATTAATTATAATAGATGAGGCCACAATGATGTCATGCTATGCCCTCCAATGTATTGACCGTTTGCTTCGTGAAGTCATGGATAATATTTTTCCATTTGGTGGAAAGGTAATTTTGTTGGGTGGCGATTTTAGACAAACATTACCTGTCGTTGTACATGGAAATCGAACTGACATTATTGAAACATGTATAAAGTCAAGTACAGTATGGAAACATTTTACCCATCTTCAACTGCAACAAAATATGAGATCAGAAGGCCAAACTGATTTCAATGATTGGCTTATTAAAATTGGAGAAGGAAGAACAGAAAAAATACTACATTTACCTGACGACACTGTAGAGATACCACCTCATATGATTTGTCAACAAGATATTATATCGGCTATATTTGAAGGGAGCATAAATAACGAAGAATATTCTGAGCTTGCCAACCAAGTCATACTGACGTGTAAAAATAAAGATGCATTAATACTCAATAATGAAATCTTAAAAAAAATTAATGCACCACAAAGAAATTATCACAGTGCTGATTCTGTACTTGCTGATGACAATGAAAGTCAGGCAAACTTTTCAACTGAATTCATTAACTCTTTAACTCCTTCTGGAATGCCACCACATATTTTGCAGCTAAAGAAAGGTGCAATTATCATGTTACTGCGAAATATGAACCCAAAAAAAGGCATATGCAATGGCACAAGATTAATTGTTCAACAATTAAAGGACCATTTTATAGATGCTGAAATTTTAACTGGGACCCATAAAGGAGAGAGAGTTTTCATACCAAGAATAGATTTAGCACCAAGTGAAAGTAGTCTCCCTTTTATACTTCAAAGAAGACAATTTCCCATTATTATGGCATTTGCCATGACCATTAATAAATCACAAGGTCAAACTTTCAAATCTGTGGGTATTTACTTGGAAGAACCAGTTTTTGCACATGGTCAATTGTATGTTGCGTTGTCACGGTGCAAAAATCCACAGGCTATTAAAGTTTACATTGAAAACAATGAAAGTCAAGGTGATTTATTAGAAGATGGACGTATTTTTACTAAAAACATTGTCTACTATGAAGTACTATAACTTTGCAGGATACAAATTAAAGATGCCAACATTTTTTAAAAGCATTCCAAAATACATAACAATTGGTTGTTTAATTCAGTCATAATTAATGAAAGTACTGTTTATGAATGATTCGCCTCACAAAATACTTGCCTTGCATTTTTAGTAAAAATTATGTTAAAATGTTAAGTCACTATGTTAATGTTTCTTATGTTACAAGTTTAAAATATATATTTTAAAGTTATTTCATTCAACAGATTACAAAGTGGATGTTAAGAGGTCAAGCACCTTTTAAGTCACAATGTAAATATTGTCTGTTATCTTAAGATTACTAACTACATTAATGTTTATCGCCAGGTTATGTGCTCAGTAATTAATTACTTTAATTACGTACGTTTTAAGCAGAGTTTTACTGTATGCCTTCCTATACATTCAATGTATATTCAAGTTAACAATTATTGTGATAGAAATTGCATGTTAATACTGAATAATTTAAAGGTCAATTGTTTTTACATTCAAATGTTAATACTTTTAATAAAAAATTAGGTTACAAAATGTATTCACTATGTTCCTCTTTATAATGTTCAAAATTATACAAATGTTTTGTCAACTTCTAAACTTACATACAAAATAAAGTTAAAGTTTCTAAATATATACTTTGAAGGTTATTGCTTACATATATTTTAAACTTCATGTTACAATTTCGCAACGTTTCAAGAAGGCTTTTTACTTTTTGCTTTCCTATTCATTCAATGTATATTAAAGTTAACAATTCTTCAGATACAAATTACATTTTAAAAAACCATTACATCAACATTTTACAAAAATACACGTTCATATTAAAATACTTACAAGTGTCAAAAATATATGTTAATAACTAAACAACTTGACAAACATATACATCACATTGCCGTCATTTTTTGACGGGCAAGTCGCTAGTCACATATATAGTTGTGAGCGTACGAGTTGTTCCTAACGCTTGCGGGCTGGGGCAGCGAGCCGTGGCCCTTGCATAGCTAGGGCTGCGGGCGAGGGCCACGGGTGAGGGCCACGGGCGATGTCCACGGGCGATGACCACGGGCGATGACCACGGGCGAGGGCCACGGGCGAGGGCCTCAGTTGCTGGCATGGAGCGCCGAAGGCGCTCCTTGCCAGCAACTGCGACCCTCGCAAACTTGACGTCGCAACGCAAACAACACGACACACCAACTGCGACCCTCACAAACTTTACCTCGCAATGCAAAAAACATACGAGACACGTTACCACACATTACGACCTCGCAAAAATCGGACGCAACTCGCGAACATGACAAAATTCAAAACAAAATAAATACACACAGCACATACATATAAAGCTTACCTACAGCAAGAGGAAGCATCCAGGACCTCAAAAAAACAACTTACACCTTCATTTAACTAAAAATAAAAGAGTTTAGACACTAAAAAAATTCACTAAACGAGAGAAAAAATGTCCGCCGAACAAAACTAAAACGAGGCTACATCACTCTAAACACGCAAAACACCACAAGAAACTCGCAAAATACCACAAACGACCTACGGATATTTTCCGCTAAGACGCATATCACACATTACCCGCCATTTTACGCCAATGCGGAAGTACACAAATACGCTAACGGTTTCGTCTCGCGCACGCTCCCTATTACACTGCACACATTCATCACGCTTACACAGCAGCTCCACACCACTAATGCTGCAGCAACATCAAAACAGATTGCCAGCTCTTCAACACAATGCTTCAAAATAGGTAAAGTATATTTATTTATTAATTGTATTATATATTTCAGTAGTACACATAAAACACCACTAGCTACCTTACAATTTCATTGCCGTCATTTTTTGACGGGCAATTCGCTAGTTGTATATAGTTGTCTACTTGTAAATTGAAGCTGAACAGTCCCTCTCAGAAGCTGGCAGCTAGATGCATTAGTGCTTTTTAATATCTAGACCAAAATTAGAGATATGTCTTAAAAGTTCTTACTCCTTACATGAGGATTCATTAAGTGCTTCATGTGTCCCTCCTCAAACCAAAGAATGCTTTCCATGGAAGACTACAGCCAGACCCTCATCATGTTTCAGTGGAATTGATTACTACATGGTTTCCTATGTAATGGATCACAAAAGAGAGGGTTTCAACTGCAATATTTGATCAGACAGGAAAGTTATTGTCAACTTCTAAACTTACATACAAAATAAAGTTAAAGTTTCTAAATATATACTTTGAAGGTTATTGCTTACATATATTTTAAACTTCATGTTACAATTTCGCAACGTTTCAAGAAGGCTTTTTACTTTTTGCTTTCCTATTCATTCAATGTATATTAAAGTTAACAATTCTTCAGATACAAATTACATTTTAAAAAACCATTACATCAACATTTTACAAAAATACACGTTCATATTAAAATACTTACAAGTGTCAAAAATATATGTTAATAACTAAACAACTTGACAAACATATACATCACATTGCCGTCATTTTTTGACGGGCAAGTCGCTAGTCACATATATAGTTGTGAGCGTACGAGTTGTTCCTAACGCTTGCGGGCTGGGGCAGCGAGCCGTGGCCCTTGCATAGCTAGGGCTGCGGGCGAGGGCCACGGGTGAGGGCCACGGGCGATGTCCACGGGCGATGACCACGGGCGATGACCACGGGCGAGGGCCACGGGCGAGGGCCTCAGTTGCTGGCATGGAGCGCCGAAGGCGCTCCTTGCCAGCAACTGCGACCCTCGCAAACTTGACGTCGCAACGCAAACAACACGACACACCAACTGCGACCCTCACAAACTTTTTGACGGGCAATTCGCTAGTTGTATATAGTTGTCTACTTGTAAATTGAAGCTGAACAGTCCCTCTCAGAAGCTGGCAGCTAGATGCATTAGTGCTTTTTAATATCTACACCAAAATTAGAGATATGTCTTAAAAGTTCTTACTCCTTACATGAGGATTCATTAAGTGCTTCATGTGTCCCTCCTCAAACCAAAGAATGCTTTCCATGGAAGACTACAGCCAGACCCTCATCATGTTTCAGTGGAATTGATTACTACATGGTTTCCTATGTAATGGATCACAAAAGAGAGGGTTTCAACTGCAATATTTGATCAGACAGGAAAGTTATTGTCATGATAATAATTCATTCATAACCTGCCTTCAGTTTTCATGACTATGGGTTGATTGGTAGCAAATTCCTTGGAGTATGGTTCTCCCTCTTGGGGGGCACTGTCATGTTATTCACTCAGGGATAAGTTTCTTCCTACTATTTACCCCAATAGTTTTGCTCAGCATTTATCTCTGCATCTGCATGGTATCCTGTATTATAATCCCTTGGGAATAATGCACCACCGGCATAAATACAAGTGTCTGCATCAATATTAACTTGCAAGGGCATCAGCAACAGAGAGGCTTTGCTCATGTGTTTTGCTCCCTGCAACTTTTAGCAGTATCTTAGTGATTTACTCCTGATTGATTTCCCTGTTTAACCGTGTCTTGATTAACATTCCTACTTTCTGGCTTCTGTTTTCTGCCTGGGCTGACACTTGAACTGTACAAATAGGCTCCCTGGTACATTTGTTATAGTGCTCTTCCCTGCTATTGGTCTCCATCAAGTTGTGTTCTCAGATCTGGCAAGGTGAGGAGGAATAATTAAGATAAGACTTATTTTGCATCTTAATGGTGAATTTATTAATCCCATGACAGGTCAATTTGGATTCCAATAACAACTATCACTCAATAAACACACTTACACATAGTTGGGGCCAAAGCCTTTTATTAAACATTTATAAAATACTTTGAAATATTCTAAGAGTTGCTGGACCACCCCTTACTGCATCAAGCGAACCCTGTGCCCCATGAGACATGATAACACCAAGAGCTAAAGAGTGCAAAACCACACCATTTGCATTAACCCCAACTACCGAACCAAACCAGGACAACTCAACCCACAGATTGGCTACACCCTCACGGAGGAAACCTTCTAATTTAACTGCTCTTCAACATGTGAACTCATCACTTTACTAAACATCTACAACCCCAGATTGAGCATGACTCTAACACAGTGCTCACCCGCCCGCTATATTCACATGCCCAGTCCACCTATTACATAACCCTAGTGGATACACTCCTCTAAGACCGTGAATTCCACCCCACCCTTACAGCTACAGCCTTACTTATGCCCTCCTCCAAACTGAGGTTAAATAAAGTCAAACCCATTTCATTTAGGTGAACCCCATCCTTAATATAGTAACTCGGAGCATCCACACCTTCTAAATTTGTGTGCCTAATTGACACCCCCCAACTTTTTAACAAATTAAGCAATAGTCCTGTTCACTTTCCTCCTGCACTTGAACATAACCGAATCCTGAATAAAGGTACGCCACTTAAGTCTATGAACTATTTCCGACCATACCAACACGGTGCTTGGGAATAACTGATGAAGCCACAATAAATCCCTCCTCATGGAAATTTTAATGGCATAAACCTCAAATCGTTCCCACCTGCATGCACCAGTAACATATCCGGCGGGGCAACACATCTAGTTTACAGATTTTTGATTTTCACACAAAATACCATCCCACCTCATGCCTATTTTACCAAACCGTCTAACCTCTACAGCCCTCTTATACAAAACTCACCTGGAACCCATTCTCCTTCACAGCTGCTGTCCTTCAGGCCCAGTAAATATGCAAATGGCCCATTATCCATGCCTTCGATGGAACCAACACACCTGCAAAATAAAGTGAAACATACCAGGAAAGAACCCATCATATATATAGTTGTGGATCTTGCAATGTTGGTAACACACTTGCCGCCCTCGCAAAGCTCGAGGTGAGCAGTTTAGGCACGCGGGACTTAGGCTGCAATGAGCGCCAAAGGCCAAAGTCGCTCAGCGTGGGGCTCGCAATGAGAGCTGACGGTGCTCAGAGGAGAAAAAGCCTCACATTGTGTGGCAAACAGCATTGCCAGCCTTAAAATTGTATTCCCGTCATTGTTGACTGCCAATTTCCTAGTCTAACATATTAACTATGCAACTGAGACCAACTATTTACTCCCAACATCAGATCACATCAATTTTGTATATGTCCATTTATTTATCCCAATATCTATATTATATTATATTGTTATCTATATTATACTGTTTTTTTATAACAGAACATAACAAAAGACACAATCACATAAATAAAATTAACAATACCATAACCTGATCCCCGCTCACATGATATTATACAGTACCTCCCTACCAATGAAACCCAAAACGATTACCCACTCCTCCCTTCTTCATTTTTTTATTTTTTATTGTAACAGTATAATAGCTGTAGGCACATGAATCATCTATCCATTTTCAAGCCACCCACCCTACTACATACCAATACTCCAAATGTCATCTGGGCAAGGAGTCGCCTGTGCCGCCACCCCGGGAGCACATTCCCTGAAACGCTGCCACTGTCTCCTAGAGAGGGCGTCAGCAATCACATTTTTATAACCCGGCACATAGTTACATATTAATTGAGGTTGAGAAAGACTTTCAGTCCATCAAGTTCAACCTTTTAAGATCTCCTCTGACCTGCAATATGCGGATTAGTTGTTTATTAATTGATCCAGAGGAAGGCAAACAGAAAATAAAAACTCCAAGTGAAATTTTAGCTGATCGTCCGAAAGGGAAAAAAATTCCTTCCTGACCCCAGATACTGGCGATTGGATTTCTCCCTGGATCAATACTCTCTCTCTAATTATCCAAGATAACCCTGAATGTCCTTTTTTATTAGAAATAAATCCAGTCCCCTTTTAAAGTTATCTATCGAAACCGCTGTCACCACCTCCTTTGGAAGAGAATTCCACAGATTAACCACTGTTACTGTGAAGAACCCTTTTCTTTATACTGACCCTGGATGCATTTATATAAGGTAATCATGTACTGTCCTACACAATATATTCTTCATTAGGTACACAATCACCAATTGCCTAAGAAGACGTACCACCGGGAGTGAGGATGATGAAAGATTATTAATTGCCATCACTGCCGACATATTGTCACAGTAGAAAACCACATGTTAAATCTTAAGCTGATCACCCCATACGACTATGGCCACCACTATTGGGAATAGTTCCCAAAAGGTCATGTTTTTTATTAACCCAGACTCCTGTTCAGGGTAGAATTTCCTGGTATTTCAGGGCCTGACCACTCTAGTGAGTGGGTTATCATATTCACAGAACTAACCTATTAAGGTTAGTTCGTTCTCTGATTCAGCACCTCTAAATTTGTTTTTTGTTTATACAATCACAGGCAGATTCCTGCCGTAGCCAATGATAACCGTCTTCCAAAAATTCTCCTAACTGGGATAATCCTACAGGCAAAGTTGAGTTGTTGTAACAGAGACTGCAAGTCCCGTAGGGTAACCTTCCTTCTAGCCTCCACCTTATCAATAACGCCACTCAAATCTGTCACCTTGTCACTGGGTAGAGCCGCTTCAAACCTAATCGAGTCTAGCGAAATCCCTAGAAACTGAATGAACCTTAGTGGATCCACCGTCTTGTCACCTGTAAGCAGTATACCAAAATCCTGAGCTACGTTGACAAAACACCAAAACATGTTGGCAAAGCCCAAATGAAGGGGCGACCACTAAAAAATCATCCAGATAATGAAGACATTAAAAATATATTATTGACCTTTAATTTTTGTATTCTTTGGGTGCTTAACACCCCTTCCACTTAATTATCAAACATAACTTTATTTGGATACCTATGATCCTAGACAAAAAAGTGCTTGCAAATTTGCATAATATCCAAATACCAGTACAAAAGTATATTTACACATGGGAATAATCAGCTCTGTATGAATGAATCTAGGCCCTTTCATCAATAAACTGATATAATCATGCTATTATCGACCTTTGCTAATCAAATCTCATATATCAGAATATGCTAATAATCCTGTTAGTACAGGATATACTGATAATCACAGAGTTGTAAAGTATTTATAAAAAAGCACATAATATTCACATAGTTAAAAAAAAAAAAGAAAAATGGTGGGTATTCAATACCTCCAAGGCAAGGGATTCATTCAATATAACAACTATGTATGTTACAAAAAAATAGTTGCAACAAAGATACACAGGTCATTAGAGAATAAACGTATGGGAGGGTAATACCACACTTCTCTCTTTGTGAAAATTGGCTTGTGAGCCCTTTAAGCAATATTCCTTTTAGGTTGAACCTGTCCCACTCAAAAATAAAATGCCAACGGTCCATTTTGTCCTTCCAGAGGACTTTCTCTAAGGCTGAATACATTACATCTACCCTGACACATGCTCCACGTGCTGAATGTCTCAAAGTAGGCACCAGAAATTGAGCATCCCATGTGTAGGCATAGATTAACAGGTGATGAGAAGATGAATGAACGTGTAAGAGCCTGAATGCTGACTCAATATCGAATTTTGCCAAAAATACACCCCGCCCTGCCTTCTTAACCAGCCATCCTTCCCACGTTAACTTCCTTCATGATTTTTTTCCCCAACCACCCCAACATGTTGTTTAGCAGAAATTAAATTACCAGATCACTTACCACCTGAGCCTTAAGAAGCAGGGATCACAAAATCAAAACTAAACCCACATAACAACAAGTAAGCTTTCTTTGAACACTTAGGTCACCTAGCATACCACTTTAACTAAGGAACCATCCTTTCTACCTGAATCGGTATCTGTGTCATTCCCCTTTTGAGCAGCATCTGCACCAGCCCTAATTCTTTTGTAACATCTGAATGCTGAATGTGGGTTCCCACACTCCCCACATTAATGTTTGAATCTGCATGACAGACCCCATTTGCATGTACTCTCATTATACTGGAAGCAGTACCATTTTCTGATTGCTCCTATCTGGCTGTTCTGCCCTGATTTGCCCCCTAAGCTCTGAAAGGAACCCATCGCCCTAGCTGGAGTGACAATCCTCATCCCTTATGGGACTGAGGGGGTTAATTTTATTCTCATGAGGGTCTGGGGTTAATTTGAAATGCCTGGGGGGGTACTTATAGTACCCCGCGGCTGGGGTTAATTTTTTAGTTATCGCTGGTCCCTTAAGGACCTTTACGGTCCTTTCAGGACCTGCAGTGGGAAATTTTAAATGCAGTGTGGGTCCTAATGGGGACGACCCAGCATTGTGGGGGTTAATTTTAGGTGCCGCCGGGGTACTTACAGTACCCCTGCAGCCGGGATTGAACAATAGTGTGCCGCGGCCCTTTAAATGAAATGCACCAGTTAATATGGGGACACGGCGGGGATCCCAATGGGGACCCCCAGCATAGGGGAGTTAATTTTAGGGGCTTGTGTTAGCAGGTCTTGTGTTTTGAAGTGCCGCTAGGGTCCCGATCGGGACCAACGCGGCAAGAGATGATGTCGGGAGCCTGTGTGTTATCACGCAGGCTTTCATTAGCTATGATGGCAATCTGTTTTGCCATTGGCTAATGCTAACACATTGCTATGTAATTGCATAATTGATATTAGCACTGCTGCACACCCAACGTGCGACAGTATGAATTGCGTTTTTTTGGCTCTCGTAGCACGCAGCCCCTTCCAATTTAATAGCAACGTAAGTAGGGCAAATCTTGACCACGTATCCTCTGCGAGGCTCATGTTGGACTTACTGGGGTCGAATTTAATAAGGCTGATGGTTTTTTGAATAACTGAACTAATGGGCAGAATGTTTTAGAAAGAAAACACAGCATTTACATGTTTAACTTTTATATGCAAGTATAATTTACTGTGGATTCCATTTTACTTGATTTTGTATGCTTTCTATCCTTGTGAACTGTAGCGGAACCCATCACTGTTTTAAACTGTTTTATGATTATTATGGTTAAAATATGATCCTACTATATGTATGTTGGTTGATGTTCTACAGAATATATTGGCTCAGAATATTAGCCAGACTTTTGCAGACCTAGGCTAATAGATAATCCTGTTACAGAGATTCAAGAGATAAGAAAGTTGTAAAGGATCCTTGCATTTTCCAAAGTGTTTTCATTCTCTGATAAGAACAAAGAATAATGATCTAATTAATGTCTGATTGTATCCAAGTTGCCAGGGAGGTGTGACTCACCTATTGTCCTATATGTGTATTGTATGGGGGATATGTGCAATGTCTGTGTGTTATGTGTAAAAACATACTTTTACTAACTTTTGAACCCCTGGTCTGATTCATGCCATTTTTGTATATGTTGTTCCCCTGGGTGAGAGATATTGAATGGTGCGGGACTTAAAGGTGTACCCCCTGTATTTGGGGTACATCCAGAATGTGGTAAAAAAATTGTGTCTGTTTTAATTGTGTTACCTGTTATCTGAGGGGAGGAGACGTGGGGGTTGAACCATGTAGATAATTGGCTGTTGTGATAATTATGTGGGTGTAGCCCTTCAGAGGGCACCATTGCATAAAAGGAGATTCCCTGTCATTAAAATCTAGTTCTACTTGACCCTTCAAAAGGTAGCCTCGTCTCGTTCTTAGAGGGGATCGCTATATCCTACTGGGGATTGCTATGCTTTTGCATACTCCCTTGAGCTGTAACTACTGAACGCTTGTTCCTGATGTACTATCCTTGGAGTTTGTGGTGGTTTTGGTGTCCGGTGCGGTGCTTGTAGGCCTCGACGCAAGCTAGGACGCATCCATCAACGGAGGTACCCGGTCGGGGTGCCAGTAGATCCGTTACATGAACTAATGTTCTTTTCATCAGTACTGGTAAAAGTGCTATCAGTTGTAATTCTCATTGAGCAGATAGAAGATTACTGTGCATTCAATATCTGCGCCCACCACAGGTAGCTGATCAACAAAACCAAAAATGGTAAATTCCAGAACAGCATATTGTCATATAAAAGTTAATAAGTTAGGGGTTGGAATATTTTTTACATTCTAAACATATTTTATTTTTAAGTGTAGGTTTTTAAATATATGACCACGGTGGTCCTTAAAATGTTTTTACTTTAAGTTAATCACATGCTGTTAAATAACTGTATAACAGTATATTCAAGCACCTGTATAATTATCAAAGTGATACCTTTTTTTCTGACTTTTCTTTATTTATTATGATTCTTTAAAACACCTTGGGGTATATAAACAACACAAATATTAGTCCAAGCTATATAATTATCTGTGTCTGATTAATTGAAAAGAGAAATAGTCGCACTCCTTGTTGAATCATCAGCCAGGGCTGCCAGTTGCCCACCGCTACTTTAGCATTAGTGCACTGTACCAGATACCAGATTGCAAATGCAGGTTGGACTTTATGCACTAATTATTGTGGGACAGGTTATTGGCTACTGCAGCGAGAAGCTTGAACGTATAGAGAAATCTTATAGGATGCACATATAAATTAGAAATGTGATTTAAAAAAAGAGAAGCAATGAAGCATCTTCACCATCACAGCTGTTGTAGCTAGAAACCAATCTCACAGAAATTACTCCATAATGGAGGAAACAACTGTCTGCTAGTGGTCTATCTAGCACTTCTCAGTTCTAATGTAGGTAAAATGTGGGCAATGTCCATAATAAGTAATTGTAAGATTCATATAGCAGAATCAGAGCCCATTTCAATGTAACAGACTCTATCTTTCTCTTGATAGCTGAAGGTCAGAGTCATAATCATTCATATATCATCCAACTGTCCATCATTTGGAGGACAGTACCTCTTTTTAAATGTAAGTCCATGTTTTCAAACCATGACCATGTCTCACTTTCCACTTGTTGCGTTCTCTAAAATTTAGGAGAAAGCAGAAGCCTGAAATGTCAGTTCCATAGAATTTATGTGTACATATGTACATATTATGGGCCTCATTCTATTATCGGCCGTAGGAGATGCGGCCAGCGCCTTGTTATCCCTTGCGGCCGCACGCGCCGGAGGAAAGCCTTTGATCTTAAACGGCCGCAAGAGTTTCGGCCGCAAGCAAATCCCGGTTGCTATTCAATTGCTCCGGGGACCCTCTCTGCAAGGCTAAAACCGAGCCGCAACTTACTTGCAGCAAAAAGGTCCCGCAGGCACACAATTAAGCACATAATAAAGCCATCCTGCACTCTGAGGAGACTATAAAGTGACTGTAGGTGTTAGCATTCATAGCACAACATTCCCCTACACTCAAATCCGTAAATAATTTTTATTTTAATTTATGTCAAATATCCATGGAAAAAGTCCAGAGGGCTTTGAGCACCTCAGACCCGCCCACGCTGCGGCCGGAAAATAAACAGTTAATGAAATCTCAGATTTGGGCTGATGTGCAAGCTTGAGAGGGGGTTGCTATTAATCCTCATGTCCCTCATTATGATCCCTAGCATTTACAGAGCTTTACAGTGCCGTCTTGAATATATATTTGCTTTTAAAGATTTCAGAGCTTACGGCCAGTTGCAAGATATACGGCCAGCCGTAAGGGGATATCCTTGCGGCGCCGTCTATTTCAATTGCAAGGTAACGGGAGCCCCGCAAGGAATCGCAGCTTTGCGGCCGATTTACGGCCGATAATAGAATGAGGCCCAATATATGTATATCTCTAAAATGTAGTTTACACATTCTACAATATGGTAATAACAATGCAGTTTGAAAAAAAACGCGTGGAAAAATTACGTCCCGTAACACTTGCTAAAAGGAAAATGGCACTTACCAAAAAAAAGTACGACCCGCGGCACTTAGAAAAAAAAAATACGAGGTCAAAAAAATACGAAGTTAATGGCCGAACCGCGGACATACAAAAACAACAATAACAACACAAAAGTTAACAAAAATACACAAAAAAAGCCCAACTCACAGCACTGGGGGTCAGGCACGACATCTGGAAGTCAGGTTGCACGACAATTTAACCACAATTTGCTGAGTTACCACACCTGAAAATCGCCTAAGCGAAAAAGAAAATGGCGGCTGAAAAAAAAAAACGAGGCTACACGACCCCTAAACACGCAAAACACTGCCAAGCACAAAATACTTTTACACAAAAAACTACGAGCCGCGGCACTTAAAAAAAAAACATAATATAAGATCAAAAAAATACGAACTTACCGGCCGAACTGTAAATTGATTGCTGGATATTTTAAAAACAAATAGGTTAAATATATTAATTTATTATTTCATTAATTCATTAATTAGCATAAAAAAATACAGTATATATATAGAAAAAACAAAAGGGCCAGGGGAGAGGATCGCAATGAGCCCCAAAGCTTTCAGCACGGGGCTCACAATGAGCGCCAAGGGTGCCCAGAGGACCAGAAGTACACAAGGGGAGAGGCACGCAATGAGCACCAAAGCCAATCAGCGTGCCCCTTGTAATGACTGACAAAGGTGCTCAGACCACCAAAACTACACGAATGGAGAGCCTCACAATGAGCACAAAGGCATTCATTGCGAGCCACGTGATGGGCGCCAAAGGCGCTTAGTGCGGGGCTCACAATCAGCGCACACGGTGCTTAGACAACCAAAAGTAGAGCAGAGGAGAGGATCGCAATGAATGAAAGGTGTTCAGCACGGGGCTCACAATGAGCGCTGAGAGTGCTCAGAGGAGCAAAAGTACATGAGGGGAGAGGCTCGTAATGAGCGCCAAAGGTGATCAGCGCGACCCTTGCAATTAGCATCAAAGGTGCTCACCCCACCAAAATTACACAAGAGGATAAGCTCGCAAAGAGCGACAAAGGCGCTCAGCACGGGACTTACAATGAGCACCGAAGGTGCTCATACGACCAAAATCCTTACATTGTGTGCCAAACCGCATTCCCAGCCTTACAATTTTATTGCCGTCATTTTTTGACGGGCAAGTCACTAGTTTTATATATAAACAAACACATACACTGTTTATATACTGATTTTATATTTAAATATGTTAAACTTATGATTTGTACATAGCAAGGCAAAAGGAAGAGTAATTACTGGGAAGAAGAGGAATCACAAATTAATGGGTTTAGGGCTATATAAATCCCAAATACACCTGTCACACATGCAATCTTCACCAAAATGTAACTGATGTCTTCAAGAACCAGCAGAGGCATCAAAATATATATTTCTTTGATTTAACAACTATTTTTATGACATATTTCCATCAGTAATTGTGCTCTAAGTCAGACTCAGACCTTTCAGATATATATGTATTTTTTCATCATACAATGGATCTTTAACAATATTACTGCCCTTCTGTCTCCCTCAGCTTCTCTGTTGATTAAGTTTGCTGTTGGGCGCCTTGGAAACTGATTCCGAACATGTTTGAACAATGTGCTTAGAATTGGTACATGCTAATACTTAGAAAATGTTAACACTGGATTCACAGCTTTCTTGATTATGCCACAACGCATTGATAAAATATAGCCTTTTAACTAGTAGCTTGCTTTTGTTCCGCTGTATTTTATCAAAGGTTTATTTATTCTATGACATTTTAATATTTCAGCTTTCATCATCTGGAATAAGAATGATACATTAAATAATTTAATTTTTTTACATACAGAAGAAGACAAGGACTAGGACATTATCATGTTGGGCCTTTTAAAACTTGTCAAAGAATGCAAAAAAGCTGCAGGAAAAGTCAGTAGGATGCTTGGTTGTATTGAAAGAACAAATAGCAGAAGAAAAAAGGAGCTGCTGATGCCACTATATAGATCCCTCATCTAGAATATTGTGTTCAGATCTCTATCTGAAGGCAGGACCTACCAGCTGACATGGGCAAGAGGCCCCAGGGGACCGAACTATATTCTGCTTTGGTTCCATGACCCACTGGGAACTTGAGTTGGAGAGTGCTCCAAAGTGCACTGAACATGAAAGTACCTAATTTCACAGACTTGTTAATTCTGTTTCACAAGAGAGTCCATGTATATTCATTTTTGTTGCACCAAACCGCACCCCACTTGTCACCCTTGAGGGGACCTCTCCTCCAAGTGTGCTGTATTTCTCTTCTCAACGATTTTTGTTTGGGCACCCAGTGTCCCGGGGCAGCAAGGACAGGGACCTCCTCATCAACCTGCCACTGGCATTAGCCAAGCTAGCAATTTATAAGTCTACAAAGCAGTTTCTTGGAGAGGAGAATCCACTGCTATGTTAGGTCATATCCCTCCCACTTGGGCGCTTCTGCAGTACTTTAATTCTTTTGGTGGTTTATCATATTCCTCCTACCGCCAGGTTGGGCTGTCACAAACAACTCCAGATTGGTATAGAAGCCTGGAGACCATATTCCCAAATAAGGAGGGAGACTAAAATGCTTCTTGTTCTAAAAGATACAACTTATAAGTAAAGACTTCATGACCTTAATATGTGTAGTTTGCTTTAGAGGACAGAAAGAAGAGAGGTGATATAACAAAATCTTCAAATATATCAAATGACTTAATGAAGTTCAGAAGTGAAGCATCTTCCAGAAAAAAAAGAGTTTCAAGAATATGGGATCATGATTTTTTTCCAACAAACTATAAAGGTCCTTAATAGAGATGTCGCGAACAGTTCGCCCGCGGACTATTCTCAGCGATTTTGGCATGTTCACGTTCACATCGGACGGCGAACACATGCGCTTTTGGGTTTGCCCCCTATTCTTTATCATTGAGGAAACTTTGACCCTGCACCTCACAGTCAGCAGACACATTCCAGCCAATCAGCAGCATACACTCCCTTCCAGGGCCTTCCATCTGAAAGACAGCATACATTTTAGAATCATTCTGAAGCTGCATTCGTTGTGAGAGGACAGATAGTGTAGCTGCTGGAGATTTAATAGGGAAAAAGATAGCCAGGCTGTGTATTTAGCTTTCACTACAATTAATCTAATTTCAGTTGCCTGCCTGTATCAGGCTCACAGCTTATATTGTGCTCAGTGAAATAAAACAACACTTTTTTGACTGTAATAGATTGAATAGCAATTGCCTGCCTACAGGCGTGTGTGTGAAGCCTATTGCATCTACTCTGCCAACTTTTGCCAGTGCACAGTGACACTCATATCTGGTGGCACCTTAGATTGCACACGCAGTGCCCCAAATTTGAAGTAGGAGGTCCGACCAAGCATCTTATTCCATCTCCCTGTTCCAAAAATCCATGCCATATACACGTCCCCTAATAGTGGACGTAACAGCGATTAAACCGATAGGAATAGTACTACTTAACAGTACACACCTTATAATAACGCAGACAGAGGCAACGCAGAGAGAGGAGTCTGAAGAAGAGGAGTCAGAGGAGGAAGGTGGCTTTGAGGATGTGGAAGACCAAACACATCAGGCGTCCCCGGGGGCTTGTTGTCACCTTTCGGGGACCCTTGGTGGCTGGGTGGAGGAAGAGACCTTCAATGACATCAGTGAGGACAAGGAACGGGACACGGCTAGCTTGGTATCCAACCTTGTGCAAATGGGGAGTTTCCGGTTGTGCAAAGGGACTATTTGCAGTTGTTTGCAGTGCATTAAACGGGGAGATTGGTCTGTTACTGTGAAGCGGGTGTAACCCTTACACTACCTGATCGATACAACATCATACTTGATGTTTTAAAGCATGTTATTCCAAACAATTTAGGAATGTTAGGTGATTTATGCCCTTTATGGCTTAAAACCAGACTCTGCATCAACTATGTAATTTTCCGTGGGAGTTTTGCCATGGATCCCCCTCCGGCATGCCACAGTCCAGGTGTTAGTCCCCTTGAAATAACTTTCCCATCACTATTGTGGCCAGAAAGAGTCCCTGTGGGTTTTGAAATTCGCCTGCCCATTGAAGTCTATAGCGGTTCGCCGGGTTCGCCCGTTCGCGAACATTTGATGGAAGTTCGTGTCCGCTGTTCACGAACCGAAAATTTGATGTTCGCGACATCACTACTTATATCTCATATATTACTAATTATTAAATATTTACTAGTGAAACAATGGAATAAATCCACAATTCCATCATGGAAAGAAGTTGTTAATAAAATAAACTATAATAGAAATCTAATGAATGTTGATTACACATGGGGCTCTAGAGGAAAGAGTTCTATTGATTGGAACATTTGGGATAAATATAAAGATAAATATATAGGAGTCTAATTACTTTAGGAGGTTCCATTTATTATTATATGATGTCTATTCTTTTTCTGTTGCCCTTTCATTATTGATTATCAAAAGTGTATATATGAGTTGGGTACAATAAGGGAAGATTTGTCTGTAAATGTTTTGTATGTCTCTTATATTGAAATACATTTAAATGATGGTATCATATAGTATCTTCAATCGTCTGTTTGTGAGACAGCAGGAACAACAGTTTCTTCCCATTTGGGAGGTGGAAGATTTAGATAATGTGTGAATAAACTACTGGCAGATAAGAATAGAGACAAGAGTTAATTAAGTGAAGCCTTTAAGGCAAGTAGAATGGGCAGACTTTGGCCCTCATTAAATTGCGATTTGGCCAATTGAATAGGGCTCTAAATAAGCACATAGCATATTTTTTTTAATACGTTTTTAGTTAGTGAAAACCTTGTTTTTGGATAGATGTTTACTGAGTAAAAACTTCTTTAAAAAAATATGTTATGTGCTTATTTAGACCCCTATTCAATTGGCCAAATTACAATTGAATGAGGGCCTAGATTGGGCCCTTTTGTTCTGATCTGACATTGAATTTATAGAATAAACTTATTTTCTTGAGTTGCTATTATTCTCTCCTCTTGGATTATTCTTTTTTCCTTTAAAAGGTTAAAAACTATAGTTCCCATAACATACAAAATATCATAGACAACAATTAACACAAATAATTCATTTATGCAATACTATTCAGAAATGAATCAGATTAAAACAAATAATAAACCATTAGTATTTGCGGTTATTTGATTTGCAGGCTAATTCTTTGTCTATCTGGATACTGCCAGTAAATCAAACCCAAATACGGCCTATGCCCTGTGATATATTCCTGTTGAGTGCTGCATTTGCAGGTTGCTAGGCAACATGAATCTAAATGTTTAGTGTCTGCAAGTGTTCCCAAAATGCAGAAGAAAAGGAAAAAAGCAAGGATCAGAATCCTAATATGTTACATTTTTTTCTGTCTCCTTTTAAATTGTTACTTTTCAGAACGCCTCCCTTTATACTTAGTCCACCATGAGCTATAAAATATATCTTTCAGGGCTATCATTAAGCAACCAGCAAAAACCTGCATTCACAGGAATTATAGAAGAACAGACACTGAATATAGATAGGGGCCACTTGACCCAGCTAGATTGTTTTTTTTTGGGCGGGTTTTCTGATATAAAGTTAAAGGACTTAGGGCCTCATTCAATTGCAATTTTGCAAATTGAATAGGACACTATATAAGCACATAGCATACTTTTTTTTACAGAAGTTTTTAGTTAGTGAACTTCTATCCAAAAGCAAGGTCTTCACTAACTAAAAACTTCTGTAAAAAAATATGCAATGTGCTTATATAGAGCCCTATTCAATTGGCCAAATCACAATTGAATGAGGCCCATAGTCAAGAGGACTGTAGTACTCATATGGTAAGGTTTAATTGGCTTACAATTCAATTGTAGTATTTACGGGTATAGCATAATTGTTTCTCTGCATCCACTGTTAGGTAATAGGGGAAGATCTTTCCAGGAGGATGTCCCAATATATGTTCTGACTTTTCTAGGTTTGTCTGCAGAGGCAGCAGACTCCCGGGCATATCCTCTCCCACTCCCTGAAGACCTTATAGGGGTGGAGAGATGAAAATCTAAGTAAGCCTGAAAGCTCAAATGTAACTTTTAAAAGCTACATTGAATGTTGTTGTTTTTTTTTTTTTTTTAATACTGGTTTTATTATATAAGGACATAGAACACATTTTTTTCATACAATTAAAATAGCACTTCTTAAATGTTACAAAAGTTTTTTTTTTTTTTGCATGAAAACCTATTAAGTAAAACCTGCTTAAATTTAAAAACAGGACAAGAAGTGGAGTAGAACATGATACTTTTAATGGCTAACTGTTAAGGATTGCGGAGTTAACATTCATCCTGCAAGGAATGAAATAGACACACAAAAATTGCCTATAATATATACAACGACAGGAATCAACACAGAGTTAATTCAGACTTAAGTTATATATGTGCAATCTTGTTACCTAAACAAAGAGGTTTCACCCAGGTAGACAACCCTTAACATTGTTAAATTCTGCATACTTCACAAAAGACGACAACTTTTTACTTAAGCTGTATATGGTTGGTTGTCCTTCCCAGCATAGCACATCTGTCAATATTTCAAATGGTTTGCACTTAAATGTGGAATCAATATGGAGATTTACCCAAGAAGGAGGGACTGACCCTCCAATAGACGGACAGTTGTGAGGTATGTCATAGAGTTATGCCAAACATGTTGCTGGAAGCTTCAATTATTGCTGAAGATTTATTAGATTGGATAATGTTTGGTAATTGTCTTAACATAATAAAATTATAATTATAGTAAAAATAATTACAATCTAGCTTAGTCTAGGTTAAATAAAAAGTACATAAGTTCAGAAGAGCATCTCATTTAGGAGAGCCTCAAATATGAAAATACAAGCCAAAAGACATTCTAAAATCTACAACAGATGATTTCAATTAGAGTTCAGTGCCTTGAGAACTATTTAAGTGTGCCTCAAGAAGATACACTGCTGCTGAACCCCCATGTCTAGCGCAGGAGGAACATTGGTATATATCAGTATATAAACCACTAGTAATAAAATAGCCATTAACTTAGTGAACATACACAGTATTTTCAGATAAAAGAATGTGTGCATTGGAATTATTTGTCTCAAAATTAAGTGTTGTATTACTCAAAAGGAAACAAATTAAGGGACATGGGGATTCCCAGTTTTTCATATTAATATTAATCTACCTAGGCAGCATTTCAGTAATAGCTGCTGAGACAATATAATGGAGGCCTTTAGGTCATTTTCTATTCAATAGGTGTTTTTTTGCGAGACGTAAACGGGCTACGTGTTACGGGATTGAAATCCTTCTTGTTGTTAAAAACGGTACTTACATCCCATCTAAGCTTTTGTTCTTTTACGTCCGCAAGACTTATGATCGCTACAATGGCAAATCGCTATTCAATTGCTACAATTCATCAGCTCGCAAAGGTTTTGGCAAATGTAGAAGAAAATCCTATGAGTATTAGAGACCTGCAAAGGGGTTTAACACCTGATCATAGTACAAGCAAATAAAAAATCAATACTGCACTGTAAATGACGGGGAAAGTGATGAAAGACATTAGAATTAATTGCACAACAGTCTCAAGCTTGAAAATCAGCAATTAAAAATAATTGTATTTTATGTTTCATTTCAGGGTTATATCAATCTCGGAATCAATGAGTTAATACATATCAGGCCACCCACATGGACTAGAACAGTATCGGCATTCATTTTTATTATTTTGTGTTTTGCACTTTTGTGTGTCCGATCGCATATCGGATCTCCAAACGCCAATTGATTGACATGTAACTTCCATGTTTTACTGACCTAATGATGACGGTCTCATTTTCTATTGGCTGTTTCTAAATGTGTAGTTACGGCCTTGCTTAATTGATCATGGTCCCTAACTTGCGGGCTTGTTCAATTGAATAGCACTGGATTTGTAGCGAGCCTGCAGCAAGTCCACAGCCTGCGGCCTGTATACTGCGAGATGTGGCCTTCGAAATTGAATGAGGCTCAATGTTTGTGACTGGCTAGTTACACCTCTAGTTCTGGAATAGATAGAAAAACTGTGTGCATGAGCTACAGGAAGCCGACCTTTGTAGGACTGTTTTGAAGGTCTTAGTGAGTAAGAAAAGTGCTATTATTATTATTATTATCTTTTATTTGTATCAAGCCAACATATTCCGTAGCTCTGTACAGGGGATAAGAACAGGGGAAATACAAGTTTAAAAATTCAGAAGTTGAATGGCCCTGTTTTGAGCTTAGAATCTTAGCACAAAAGTGCTTTATCCCAAAGCACCCTATAAGACTGGAAACTCGCTACTTACAGTGTTAATTAAATTAGCAAATAAACACTTACGTAGATTATTTATATTGTAAATTTGCAAGTTTTCAGTCTTGCTAAGTGCCTTAGGGAAAGCAATATGTATGTTTGATTTTTAATCTCAAAGACAGGACCCTCCATTCTTTTGCAATGTGTTAAAACTTGTATTCAAGGGGTCATTTACTCTCTGTAAGTGCTCTTCATGTTGAGAAAAAGCACATGATTATATGTTAAAAAAAATGTTTTAATAAAACTTATAACATCTAAAAAATTTAAAGATAGCAGAAACCTGATTTCTCTGCAATAAGTAAATAGTTAACCCATTACAAAGTCTGTTCCTTTCATCCTGGAAATATAAGCAGTCTTACCAGTGCCTGGAATGGGGGACACACCCCTGCAACCTGATTGGCTGTAGTAATGCAAAAGCATGTGGGCAGTCATACATGTAAACACAGATTTTATTTGATTTCTCAGTAAAAAATGCACGTATTTTAAAAATTCAAAAAGTATTTCAACATGCTTTTAGGAAATATTTACTGTGATGTGGTCTAAATTGTTCTGAATTAAGTGGCCCTTCAAGCTCATTCATCAATTCCTCAGGAGTAAAATGATTTCACAAAATGCAAAGGAACAAGGACAATTTTCTCATGTTTTCCTTTTAGTAGAAAGAAGACTACTATTCCTCAAGCTCCATAAAAATCTCCTGTATAGCACTCCAGAATATGTTGGCGAGTTTCAAATAAAGATTAATAATAATAATAACAATAATGATTTTAATATTAAAATTAGGGAACTCTCCATGAACTTTAATATTATAAAGTGGTGTTTCCTAAAGTAATTCAGCAATAGAACTGTTTTGGGTCTCAAAGTATTAGCTGATAGCACAAATTGGCTATCAATCAGTCCCAGCACCACAAAATGTCTCTGGATGATCCAAATCACAGAAATCTAAATTAACAAATAGGGATTCGAAACCTTCTTGGGTTCCATGGAACACAGTTGAGAAACACTGGTATACAATATTAAGCAATGTACTGTAAGCAGCAACAGCATTTATTAACCCACATGGTTTAAAACAACCTTTTCCATCAAAGATACTTTAATAAGTAGATTCAGTGACTAATGAGTTTCATTTTAAGTGTCTTGACAGCAATATTAATATGTTTTTGACAATACAAACCTCTGTGTTCTTTGATAATGCTGTATAAATATGCCACGCAAACTGCAGGTCAGCATAGTTTAGGAAAATGTGTTGTAACAGCTGATCACAGCATCTCCTTGGGGAACGTCGAACTTTCCTTGTTAACAGAATCTGTCACAGTGTTTGTATATAGCAAATTCCAAATTTGTAATTTTACTCTTTGTTAGTGCAAGCTTTAAAAGAGTGGTGCCATTTAAAAATCTTTCAAAAACCAACAGACATTGTTGTATATAGTAGACATGCACATATTTTTACAATCAAGATTTTTTGTACTAATTAAAAGTAGGTGCTTTTAATACATCTGTACTTTAATAATCAAATTCAGACTATAAGCGTGACAGTAGCACTGTCTGCTTTGCACCATAAATCAGGTTTATGAATAAAATAAAGTATATAGGTATTATACTGAATGTACAGTGCCTTGCAAAAGTATTCACCACTGTTGACTTTTTACCTATTTTGTTACACTACAGCCTTAAGTTCAATGTTTTGTTAATCTGAATTTTATGTGATGGATCAGAACACAATAGCCTAAGTTGGTGAAGTGAAATGAGAAAAATATATACTTAAAACTATTTTTTAGAAATAGAAAACAGAATATTGGCATGTGCGTATTTATTCACCCCCTTTGTTATGAAGCCCACAAAAAGCTCTGGTGCAACCAATTACCTTCAGAAGTCACATAATTAGTGAAATGATGTCCACCTGTGTGCAATCTAAGTGTCACATGATCTGTCATTACATATACACACCTTTTTTTGAAAGGCCCCAGAGACTGCAACACCTAAGATAGAGGCACCACTAACAAAACACTGCCATGAAGACCAATGAACTCTCCAAACAAGTAAGGGACAATGTTGTTGAGAAGTACAAGTCAGGGTTAGGTTATAAAACAATATCCGAATCTTTGATGATCCCCAGTAGCACCCTCAAATCTATCATAACCAAATGGAAAGAACATGGCACAATAGCAAACCTGCCAAGACCCACCAAAACTCACGGACCAGGCAAGGAGGGCATTAATCAGAGAGGCAGAACAGAGACCTAAGGTAACTCTAGAGGAGCTGCAGAGTTCCACAGCAGAGACTGGATTATCTGTACATAGGACGACAATAAGCCGTACGCTCCATAGAGTTGGGCTTTATGGCAGAGTGGCCAGAAGAAAGCCATTACTTTCAGCAAAATACAAAATGGCACATTTTGAGTTTGCAAAAAGGCATGTGGGAGACTCCCAAAATTCATGTAGGAAGGTGCTCTGGTCTTATGAGACTAAAATTGAACATTTCGGCCATCAAAGAAAACGCTATGTCTGGCGCAAACCCAACACATCACATCACCTAAAAAACACCATCCCCACAGTGAAACATGGTGGTGGCAGCATCATGCTGTGAAGATGTTTTTCAGCAGGTGGGACTGGGAAACTGGTCAGAATTGAGGTAAAAATGGATGGTAAATACAGGGATATTCTTGAGCAAAACCTGTACCACTCTGTGTGTGATTTGAGGCTAGGACAGAGGTTCACCTTCCAGCAGGACAGTGACCCCAAACACACTGCTAAAGCAACACTTGAGTGGTTTAAGGGGAAACATGTAAATGTGTTGGAATGACCTAGTCAAAGCCCAGACCTCAATCCAATAGAAAATCTGTGGTCAGACTTAAAGATTGCAGTTCACAAGCGCAAACCATCCAACTTGAAGGAGCTGGAACAGTTTTGCTAGGAGGAATGGGCAAAAATCCCAGTGGTAAGATGTGGCAAGCTCATAGAGACTTATCCAAAGCGACTTGGAGCTGTGATTGCCGCAAAAGGTGGCTCTACAAAGTATGGCACATTTTGAGTTTGCAAACAGGCATGTGTGAGACTCCCAAAATGTATGGAGGAAGGTACTCTGGTCTGATGAGACTAAAATTAAACTTTTCGTCCATCAAAGAAAACGCTACGTCTGGTGCAAACCCAACACATCACATCACCCAAAGAACACCGGGACTGGGAAACTGGTCAGAGTTGAGGGAAAGATGGATGGTGTTAACTATAGGGATATTCTTGAGCAAAACCTGTATAGCTCTGTGCATGATTTGAGGCTAGTACAGAGGTTCACCTTCCAGCAGGACAATGCTAAAGCAACACTTGAGTGGTTTAAGGGGAAACATGTAAATGTGTTGCAATGGCCTAGTCAAAGCCCAGACCTCAATCTTAGGGGGGTGAATAGTTAGTTATGCACATTGACTTTTTTTGTTATGTTGTCCTATTTGTTGTTTGCTTCAAAAGAAAAAAAAAATCTTCAAAGTTGGGCATGTTCTGTAAATTAAGTGATGCAAATCCTCAAACAATCCATGTTAATTCCAGGTTGTGAGGCAACAAAACACGAAAAATGCCAAGGTGGGTGAATACTTTTGCAATGCACTGTATGTCTGTGTAGTGTAGCTATGTATATTAGTGAGGGATTCATTTTATTTTTATAGTGGGCAGAGTGTTCATTTTAGTAACATGCTACTGAGACTTTGATTGGTTAGTATATCTAGTGCTATTGAAAAACTGTGTGCATGGGGGCAAACCTTTGCAGGGACTGTTTGGAAGGTTTAGGTGAGCAGAAACAGAGCTTTTAAGCATTTGTTCATAAAATGCTGTTTAAATATGCAAATAAATAAACTTTTGTTGTTTGTTTTAATATTAAAAATAGGGAACCCTTCATGTCCCGTTAAAGCAGCACTGAAGTCCTTTTTTACATTATTTATTATTTGCTCTTTTATTGAAATGCACTTGAAAATACAGCCTCTAACTTATCTTTTATATGTAACTAGCAAATTGGTGTTTGGCACACAAAGTAAGTGTTTTGGTTGTGTGAGTACCTTCAGCGCTGATTGTGAGCCTCGTGGTGAGCATCTTTGGCGTTCATTGCGATCGTGTGTTGTGGTGGTTTTTAACAGTTTCTGTATATGTATTTTTTAATGCTAATTAATTAATTAATTAATTAATTAATTAAATCATAAAATAATATACTTTACCTATTTGTAATTATATATGCAGCAACCAATATGCTGAAGAGCTAACAATCTGTTTGATGTTCCTGCAGCATACAATGTAGATTTGCGTTGTTGGTGACCTGAGGTGTAAGTGTCAGCAATGGGTGAAGTGTGTAGTGTAAATAGACTGCGTGCGCAAGGGCAAACATTTTGTGTAGCTGTGTAGTTGTGCATTTTGTAACGTGAATGTTAGCATGTACAAGTTAGTGGTGTAAAATGGCGGCAAATGTGTTAGGCGTGTCTCGATGATTTTGCGTCCTGTCTAAAAGTCATGTGTGTGGCAGTGTTTTGCACGTTTAAGGGTCGTGTAGCCTTGTTTTCTTTTTTTTTTTTTGGCGGCCGTTTAGGGGATTTTTGTGTATCTAAACTCTGGAAATTGTACTTAAATTGACGTGTAAGATGAGTTGCAGATGTCCTGGGTGTCCCCCCTTGATGTGTGTGATGTTTTTATTTTATTTTTGTTTGTATTTAGTTGTGTTTTTCGGTGTGCGCGGTTTGTATTTTTTGCGGTTCCCATTTTTTTCTGTACCGTATTTATCGGCGTATAACACGCACTTTTTCTCCCTGAAAATAGGGGGCAAATGATAGGTGTGAGTTATAAGCCGATATTCCCTCCCCCCTCCTCATCCTCAACCTCCCTCCTCATTCTAAACCCCCCTCCGCATTCTAACCCCCCTCCTCAACTTAAACCCCCTCCTCAACCTAAACCCCCCTAAATACCTCCCCCTCACTTACCTGCTTCTGCTCCGGCCTCCACTCCACTCCTTGACCCGGCCCGCATGTGACGTCACATGCGCGCCACGTCATTAGCAGATACCGGGACAAGGAGGGAGGTTGAGGATGAGGAGGGAGGTTGAGGATGAGGAGGGAGGTTGAGGAGGGGGGTTGAGGAGGGGTGTTGAGGAAGGAGGATGAGGATGGGGGGTTGAGGAGGGGGGTTGAGGGGGGGGTTGAGGATGGGGGGTTGAGGAGGGGTTGAGGAGGGAGGATGAGGAGGGCGGTTGAGGAGGGGGTTGAGGATGAGGAGGGGGTTGAGGATGAGGAGAGAGATTAAGGATAAGGAGGGGGGTTGAGGATGAGGAGGGAGGTTGAGGAAGGGGGTTGAGGTTGAGGAGGGGGTTGAGGATAGGGGGGTTGAGGAAGGAGGATGAGGATGGGGGTGCAGGAGGGGTGTGGAGGAGAGGGTTTGAGGAGGGGTTGAGGATGGGGGGTTTGAGGAGGCGGTTGAGGAGGGAGGATGAGGAGGGAGGTTGAGGAGGGGGTTGTAATTTAATTTTTTTTCCCTGAAATTTCCTTCTTAAAATGAGGTGCGTGTTATATGACGGTGCGTGTTATACGCCGATAAATACGGTAAGTGTTATGGGCCGTATTTTTTTCCTGCAATTTTTTTAAAGGGCTACGGGTATCGCAGTGTGAATTGTGTATTTGTGGGTCTTAGGTATGATAGTAAAGTGGTACGGGGGTTGTAGGGATGAGCGCCTATGGCGCTCATCTCCACCAGCGCAAGGAGGACCTTTGGTGCTCCTTGCCTGGACGCAACTGCGAGCCCGCAGTTTCCCCGTTGCGTTACCAACGGATTTCGGCAAGCCCGGCTGCTGACAATTATATATGTAACTAGCGAATTGCCCGTCAAAAAATGACGGCGATAGAATTGTAAGTCAAGGAATGTTGTTTGGGCCAGACATTTTTTATGGTGGTGTGAGATCTCTGCGCCGATTGCGAGGCTCGTGCTGAGCGCCTTTGGCGTGTTGTATTTTTTTTTTTAGCAGAGGCGCTTTTGCTGTCATTGTAAGGTCAGCGCTGATCTGTTTTTTGGGCTTATTGCAAGGCTGTCCCGTGGTGTACATTGTGTGGTATGTGTAGCGTTGTAGGTCGTGAGTGTTCCCCCTTGGTGTGGTTAAGGTTTGTTTTTCTTTTTGTGTGTATTTGTGTGTTTTTTTTATGTTTGCCGCTGTTCGCGGTTTGTCCATTAAGGTCGTATTTTTGCGAGTCCGTAATGGATTTTTTCTAAGTCCCGCGGCTCGTATATTTTTGTGTAAGTCTGTAGTTAGTCATTGCATGCTTAATGTTTTTTTTTGCAAGTCCCGCTTGTGGCTCATTGAAGTCGTAGGGATGAGCGCCCTCCACCAGCACAAGGAGCGCCTTCGGTGCTCCTTGCCAGCATCCGGCCTTCGCGGCGGGCTTGCTATGCGAGCCCGCAAGCGTTAGCAACAACTCACTTGCTGACAACTATATATGTGATATTGCTGCTGTGGAATCTACCATTTTGGTTTTGATGAAACTTAATAAGCTCTGAATGGAGAAGAGCCTACTGCCTACACATCTGGAAAGTGGCAGCTAAAACTTCCAATGTTCTCAACAGGATTATACAATTTTCTACAGTAAGCAGCAGACAGAATAAGCTTAAGAAATGAAAACAGAACTTTGCAGTAATGAGGTAACTCTATATAATATACTGCAGCTGGTAATGGCTAAAAATATCAATGAACAGAAATTAGCTCATTAAGTACAGCTGTTCTGCTTGGCACAGTACTATAAAGAAATGCATGGAATTACATGGGTGCTGATATGTGCGCATTGTCAAGTTATGTCACATAAGTCAGTAAAACATGCCTTCACTTTTATTCAACATGAAATGTGTTCATTGTCTGCTTTTTTAAAGTTTAAAATGGCCATTTTCTTGTAGACTGATAATAAACTGATAAGAACTTGCTATCACATATATAGTCGTGGATCTTACGAATGTTGGTCATGCATTTGCGTCCCTCGCAAAGCGAGGGATACAGTTAGGCTGCAATGAGCGCCGAAGGCCCGTAGGACTTTCAAACAGCCTAGACATGAGCACAGAAGGTGCTAATGTCGATGGCTGCAGCAGTCAGCGAACGCCATGCAAAGATTCAGCAAACACACAGAGGATAAAGACAAAGGGAAGGGACAGGGGGATATCCTGGAAAGAGACACATGGCATTCCCAAGTACAAAAGTTACAGGTTAACGAGGCCTGAAATGAGCGGTGGGAGGTTCAGAATGAGCGCAGAAGGCGCTCATCACGGGCCTTGAAATGAGCGCGGAAGGTGATCGATCATTGCAAAGCACGAAAGTTGTGGGTTGACAAGCCCTGCAATGAGCCCTGAAGGCGCTCCTATGCGAGGCCCATACAGTAGACAAAGGGAGAGGCTCGCAAACAGCCCCAAAGGCGCTCCATGCGAGCCACCCGATGAGCGCTGAAGGCACTCTGCGTGGGGCTCGCAAACAGCGCCAAAGGTACAGCATTCCCAGCCTTAACATTTTATTCCTGTCATTTTTGGCGGGCAATTTCCTAGTAAGAAAATTATTGTCACACAGTTAGAGCTGGTTGTCTTATGCCAAGTGCTTAACTTTGCCTAGGTTTATAACAAAACATCATTATTTCCTGAAAAGGTGACACAATATGATTTTAAACTGTAGGTAATGACAAGTAGGTAATGACAGTAAACTTTCATTGAAATGTGGAAAGTGTTAGCTGTCAATCAGGCTTTCTGATATGTTCTGCTAATGGTAGTTTATTGGCAATAATTGATCATTTTCCGATGGTGCTCTTGTATCTAGGACTTAGTGTGCAATTTATCTAATCACCTTAGTTTTGGGATATGAGCATTGATTATATCATGTTTGTAAACTCCACTGCATCACACCACTTTCAAATGTAATACTTAATTTAAAGTAATAATATATAACCAAAAACACACTAATTGATATTGAGATGAATATAGAATTTCCGCTGAGTCGCTTCGTGGATTAACTGAAGCGCTTAAGTAGGACGTTAGTCAGATGTTTATTTGCAGTGTTCTATGAAGGAAACTTCTTTAAAATGATGCCAGTGGTCTATATAGCCGGTCTTCTATTTTGGGAGAAGATTATCTGGGAGGCCAGGGATTACCTAATCATGGTCCAACCTTGAGTACGACAATCTTGAGGGTGCAGAGATCGTCACAGTGGTTGTAAACAAAAAGACTAGATCTTGGCTTGTGGAGGTTTGCTGTTTCCTCTTTAAACACTGTTCACAAAAGAGGGTGGGGAAGAGAAAGCGCGCCACTTTCTAGTGCAGATCAGTCAAATCAGTGACTTCTACAGAACGACTATTTGAGCTAGTAACATATTGTACTCACATATAAAAACCTCATAACTTGAGGTAGGTGTAACTCACATTAGTGTTCCTTACTCTCGCTCCCTAGATCTTCCAAGAATGACTTGTGTTCTTTAACCTAGCGATGAGGTTGTTTCTGTACGGTGGTATTTTTAATATAGGCTATAACCATATACAACCAAATGGGATTCACAATACTCAATCAATTTATGAAAATGTATATTATATTATAGCATTATACTGTATATGATATCAATCTGATAGTAGATAAATGCAGTGCAGGATAATCAAACAGCCAGTCATGACCAAGATAAATGTTTAGTATAATCAAGCTTTTATTGGTACAAATAATTTTTACATATAAACAAAAAAATAATAAAAAAATGAAATAAAAGTCTCCCTTTTGGGCTACACAATGTCTGTATAGATTGAGACAATAGTGGTCAATAAAAACCAAAGTAATATATGTGCTGACAGACAACTTTTTGCTGTTCTTATCAATTATTATCCAATAAAAGTCTCCCTTTTGGGCTACACAATGTCTGTATAGATTGAGACAATAGTGGTCAATAAAAACCAAAGTAATATATGTGCTGACAGACAACTTTTTGCTGTTCTTATCAATTATTATCCAAGATTGAGACAATAGGGAGACTACCTCTATACAGGATACAGGCAGATTCTGGATTTCACTGATTCTGCCTTTATCCACTAATAGAGGGAACTAAGGTAATTGAACTTTTTTCAATTTTTGTGTGAGTGCTAGTTTCAGAGATTAGCGCTAGGTTTTAGTGCACCACTATGTAAAGCTTATCATCTGCCGAAACCCTAGCCCTAACAGGAAAGGTCCCAAAACACACATTGGGCAAAGTTCTGTTGATATCAATGTGGAGGCAGGAAAAAATTGTGTATCGTACATGTTATTTGGCCATCACTACCCTAACCGGAGCAAATAATAGGAAACATAACTGATGGGCAGCTAACAGGAAAGGTCCAAAAGTGTTGAAATTTAAGGAGTACCCAACAATTCTTATATCATAAAGGACCAGAACAGTTATGTACTGTATTAGCAACTCTAATTTCTGGAGCATGATGAAGCAGCAGCCACCTCTACTGACAGAGGCCTGTAGTGGGAGAGAAATAGATGATTGGATTCTGTTGACATTACTCCTGCTCTCAGCCAGTATGGAGGGGTCACACCTGTTCTTAGGCAGGTGTTAATCAGGAGCTTATTTAAGGACAGACTTCCTGTCTATCATTGCCAATTTTACACTGAGAATAGACAGTATGAGCCAGCATATTTTCTTGATTGATCTGCCTGTTGCTTGACCTTTGCTTGTGGCCCTGACAGTTCTGTGCCAGCCTTGAGCTTGATGGTCACACTTACTCCATAAGCCCTAAATGGACACTGAACTTGTGTTTTTAGCCAGCATGTATTTAAAAGAGCTGGTTGTTTAAACATTACAAATATTGTTGTTTTCTTTTTTTATGAAAAAGGAGCATTACGTGTACTACTACTATATGTTACTATATAAAATTTATAATACATTTTCAAACTGCATTTGCAACAACGTTAATATTTACTCCCCATAGAGTCACATCACAGATTGTGAATTGCAAGGTCACATCCGTCCTATTTTTATATGTTCTTTTGAAAATATAACATTGATAATGGGCAAAACATTTCTAGAAATACACAGCCTATAAATGTATCCCTTTTATATACAATTATTCTTTACTGACCTGGGCCCTCATTCAATTGCAATTTTGCCAATTGAATAGGGCTCTAAATAAGCACATAACATATTCTTTTTAAATAAGTTTTTAGTTAGTAAACATCTATCCAAAAGCAAGTTTTTCCCTAAGTAAAAACTTATGTAAAAATAATATGCTATGTGCTTATTTAGAGCCCTATTCAATTGGCCAAATTGCAATTGAATGAGGGCCCTGGTTTTCTTAAATGATTTTTTAGGAGGTTGTGGCCTTGTAAACTAATGAGGTTTTAATTTGTCCCACTGAAAACACTGGTAGCTTTAGCTGCCACATTTCCACTGAGCTGATAGAAGCTTCTTCTGCATTTATAGTATTCATCAACCTGTGAAGGCACAACAGCAGAAAAAAGAATGATAGATTAAAAAAAAGCATAATTGCAATTTATTTGCTACCTTTTCCATTATTAATAGTTTATTAATATAGGACTAGAGTGGCTCTCTAATCTTTCTCCAGGCCCTGGGTCTATTCCTTTCAAATTAATTAAAGTTTTATTAATATTATTATTATTATTTTCCCTAGTGCTATTTACAGAGTAGAATAGATTACAATGGGTAACAAATTATAAACACCATGGGCCTCATTCAATTGTGATTTGGCCAATTGAATAGGGCTCTAAATAAGCACATGGCTTATTTTTTTTACAGAAGGTTTTTGTTATTGAAGACCTTGCTTTTTGAAAAAAATATATGCTATGTGCTTATTTAGAGCCCTATTCAATTGGCCAAATCGCAATTGAATGAGGCCCCGTCTAAGGTAAGTAGAAACACAAATACAGGTACAGGGCAATAAACATTTTGAGGCAAATGGGTCTACAGACAGCTTGGTTCAACAGAAGTGAGGTCACTACACCGAAGAGCTTACAACCTAGAAGGTCAGGCTGGAGTGGGATACCGGAGGACGACAGAAGCAAGATGGCAGTGTATTCCAAGTGTTACACCTTAGAATGTACACTTAAGATATGTGAACCTATACAGCTGATGTTACTTCTTGCAAATGTCCCTTTGCTTATAAAAGTAGTATTTGATACCCTCTTTTTCCCCCGTTTTGTTTTTTCTTTCTTTCCGACTTATTGGTTCTCCCTTTAACTGTTACGTTAAGTAAATATCAACAAATCGGAAAAAAAGAGGTAAAATGAAAACAAGAAACATATAGGGCCTCATTCAAATGCAATTGAATAGAGCTCTACATAGGCACACAGCATATTTTTTAGTTAGTGAACTTCTATCCAAAAGCATGGTCTCATTCAATTGCAGTTTGGCCAATTGAATAGGGCTCTAAATAGCACATAACATATATTTTTTAAAGAAGTTTTTAGTTAGAAAGCATCTATCCAATAGACAGGTTAGGAAGCCTTTATTTGAGAAAGAAAAAAAAATGCGAAAAGAGAAGGAATGTAAAAGTAAAACTTAGCATTACTTAACAATCTATTATAACTGTATAATGTTTCCTCTTCAAAGCACTGCAAAGTGATTGCTAATAATATCTGTGTTTGAAAAAAGATATGTACACCTGTTGTTTCATATCTTGTTATTTCCAAAATATGTCTTCAATAAAAAAAGTTTGAATGAAAAAAAAAGTAGTATTTTTTGAGTAGGAATATATTTTAATTAAACACACATGTATTATGTCAGTGTTCTTTTGCAGGCGCTTGCTGTCTATAGATCTGCAATGCTAACAGTTAATTAGACTATGTTTTATTGCAGTTACAAACAATAGATATATACTAGCGACTTGCCCGTCAAAAATTACGTCAAAAAAATTTGAATGCTGGCAATGCTGCTTGCCACCCAATGTGAGCACCTTCAGCGATCATCCCGAGCCTCTCCCCCTGTCTACTTCCTCGCTTGTGTCTAATTTACCCCTCCTCTCCCTCCCTTGTGTCTCCTTTACCCTCTCCTCGCCCTCCCTTGTATCTCCTTTCCCCCTCCTCTCCCTCCCTTGTGTCTCCTTCCCCCTCCCTACCTTTTGTCTCATTTCCCCCTCCTTCCCTTGTGTCTCATTTCCCCCTCCTCTCCCTCCCTTGTGTCTCACTTCCCCCTCCTCTCCCTCCCTTGTGTCTCATTTCCCCTCTCCTCTCCCTCCCTTGTGTCTCATTTCCCCCTCCTCTCCCTCCCTTGTGTCTCTTTTCCCCCCTCACCTGTCTTTCCCCCCTCTCTCCCTCCCCTGTCTTTTCCTTCCTCTACTCCTTCTGTGTCTTCCCCCCCCCCCCCCCCTCTACTCCCTCTGTGTCCCTTCCCCCCCCCCCCCCTCTCCCTACCCTGGTAGTCCCGCGGGGCGCTCACAGTTGAGGCCCTACGGCCCGCACAGTTTCGGCCATTTGGGGAAAATTGCACTTAAAATTGGTGAAATGTCTGTGTTTAGAGTATCAGCTAATATAACAAAGATACACAACACCTGTTTACTGACCCAGGGGATTAAATATGTTGTTTCCTCAGCAAATAGTAATACTGTATACGGAAAACATTAATTATGCTGTGGGATTGGTTGATTACATCAATGATATTTGCTTTTGAAACCCTGAAGTTCATGTTATTTCTCTAGGTAAGGCACAATATAAGGTACTCCAATAAATAAATGAGTGTAGAGTAACTTTGTAAAATTAAAGTGCTGTATTAAAGGGCCATTTACCTCACTGTAAGTGCTCTTCCTGGTGTGAAAGAGCACAAAATTGTATGTTAAAATGATCTACTTTTTTAAATGAAGCTTATAACAGCTAAAATATTTAAAGTTTTAAATCTCTGTTTAAAAACAATTCTATCCTGCCTCCTGGCTGTTGCATGAGTAATAACAGATTGCTGAGTATAGTGTAGGTTGTGTGTAGCTCTATGGGGTAAGACTATGATTGATAGCACAGCTTTCCCCTGGACTCAGCTAACACTGCACTGACAGGTTAACCCATAGCATTTCTGTTTTAGGTGAGTAACAGTATTCCATGATTGCACAGATAGATGTGGTTAGGGTTACATTTTTATTTGTTAGGATCATCCACCGATCACTCATAGTACAGAGCACTAACCACCCCCTGAGCCGCTCTGCATTGCTCCAGAGAGGCACGAGAGCAGAAACCTGAATTTATGTGCAGTAAGAAAAGAATAAACCCATTAGTTCTGTTCCTGAAGTTCTGTTCCCTTCAAACTGGAAATATAAGCAGTCTGACAAAAACCTTACCATTGACTTGAATGGGGGAGACACCTATGTAACCTGATTGGTTGTAATAATGCAGTAGCATCTGGGCAGTCAGTTATACATATAAAGACAGATATATTTTTTCAGTGCAAAATCCACGTATTTAAAAAAAATCTAAAATTTCAAAATGCTTTTATGAAATGTGGTGATGTGGTCCAAATTGTGCTTAATTAAGTGGACCTTTAAAGTGATCCATCACCAGTCCTTTCTTGATAAGCCGTAATACAATACATGTATCAAAATAAGGGGTACATTTGTTATTTAATAAGCAGTGTGATCCAATCCTAAAAGATTTTTAAGCCTACTATTTTTTACTTTTCAAAGGATGGGGGTTGAAAGGGAAGCTTCTGGAGTGGGAGTGTGTATCTTAGCTCCACAGCAGCCATCCCACAGCTTTTACATTACTTTCCATTATTTCCTCTTGCCTCAGAAATATTGAATGCACCACTAAGTATTTATTACTCCACACCCGCCATTTATTTAGCTCTATCATAGTACATTACACAGTGTTTCCTATGTTAAACCACAAAATGTTTAAACATATTATGCAACATTTTTAAGGATACTGGAGCCACATTTGTGGCTCTTATTTATTAATTGGACTAGCCCCTGTGGCAGTAATAGTATGATCTTTATTACTATAGTGTTGCAAAAGTCATGGGGCCTCATTCAAATGCGATTTTGTCAAATGAATAGGGCTCTATATAAGCACATAGCATATTTTTTTTAAAGAAGTTTTTAGTTCGTGAAGACCTTGCTTTTGGATAGAACTTCACAAACCAAAACTTCTGTAAAAAAATATGCTATGTGCTTATAAAGAGCCCTATTCAATTGGCCAAATCGCATTTGAATGAGGCCCATGGTGAGCAACTAAAAATGAACACCACTTTTGTTTCTAAACATATTCATAGATTATATTTTTAGTCATTAGCTAGCCACCACTAAGGTCCCTTATTTACAATATATAAATCAATATAACTTTTTAACAAGTAGTGTGTGTAATGGGAAAAAGTTATAAAATGCAGCAATTAGTTTTGCCTTTAACTATTATATGCAATTATCCTTTACTGTGGTCATCCATTAAGTTATTTGCTTTCCTGACTAGTCACATGTGAGAGTCAATCTCTGCTAAGTTGCACTTACATGATGTAATCATACTGCAAGTTCCACATCATTGTGGCAGCCTTTAAATCATTTTTTATAATGCTGTTTTTTTCCTCAGTTCCTCCTGACATACTAAATTATTTATTTAGTAATAATGATCAGTACTAATTCCAAGTCAAGGAAATAGCATCTGTAATATTAACGTGGAAATAACTCCTAAAAGGTACCCTCTTTATGTATTCGTCAATTCCTAATTACACTATTGTGCATTTACAAACAGATGTGCAAAATCCCATTCTCTCACAATGCAAGCCCTCTCAAATTAGACCTCTAAATTTAGCTTTGCTGCTTATAACTGGACAGACCTAAATGCCAATACGCTGTGAATAATCGGATGTCTTCCTTTCCAATCATGAGTCTTTTGTCTGACATTTTTATAAGACTTTAGCTCCCTAGCAGCAATGTGAGTAAAAAATAGACAAGAAAAATCAGATTCTCATTTTTATCCACTAGCAATTTTCTAAATTACAACCTTGAACTATTTCTTGATTTGCTCTTATGACATCAGACCTTTATAAAAAGTAATTTTCTGTATAGTTTAGGTGTCTCATTTTTATTTCAAATAAATTAAAAGGACAAATACGAATGAAGTAAAGAAGATTAACTATGTTTCTTTATTAAGTATCAATGTTTGTATTTATTTTATTTCATCTAATACTAATGATCTAATAAAACTAGCTTTTTTGGTGAAGTGTTTCCATGTCATACCCCTGCCTTATAATTTTCATTATATGTGTGGGTTCCATACTGCTGGTGTGTGGCTAAAATGATTCAGTATACTAAAACTATACATTATCACTATGAGCTACCTAAATGGTCTTTGATTCATATATGTTTTACAGATTATCACAACAAACACCCAGAATGTCAGAAAGATTAAGTGATGAACACCGGACTCCTTCCTAAAGCATATGACAGGCAATTTTCTTCAGCAAGAAACATTAGTGGACCTAATAAGTTGCTTTATTCCATAAGTTGTTTAATTGAGTTAAGGCACAATTTTCATGGCTCATCCTGTAGGAACTACTGTAAGACTGGCTCTGCAATATGGGAGGTTTCACAAGCAAATTTGCAGAGCTATTACATGTATCCAGCAAAAGAACCCAGAAAAGTTACTGACTCACACCCAGGGGGTACTGAGTGCTGACCTCTAGCTCTAACGTCTGGACGCAACATGTGGGAGACTCAGAGACTGAAACTCAATAGTCTCCATAGTCATGCTACGCAAGTCATGCTACTACCTAATGTGAACACAATACACAAGCCCTAATATACTCCCATATCTATCTATCTATCTATCTATCTATCTATCTATCTATCTAAACTAATGTTGGGGTTTATGACCCCTCCATCTATGTCCCTCTACCGTCTCCTACAAAAAGAAGCCTGGATGTTGTCCGGGATGCAATGGATCCCCATAATACCTATCCCATTTGGGTGTCTCCACAGACTCTCAAGAGTCCTATATCTACTGTATCTCCAGAGCAATCTCTACAGACCCTCAAGGGCCCTGTTGATATCTCAAGCACCATTACCATGGGGTTAAAAATACAGAAAAAAAAAAAAAATTAAATTACTTTTATAATAATAAAATAAATCATAATTACAAAAAAGAAAACTATCTATAGAAACTAATAAGACAATTAAACCTGTAGGGAAAAAAAAGCTTTATTAATGCATTATCCTCCTTGAATGGCCCTTCAAGTGATGTCCTACGATGCCCTAGACCTCCCTCTTCAGCCCTAGATAAGAGGGCATAGCAAATGTTGATTTAAGCCATCGGTCCTCTCTTCAATCAAGAATGAAGAAGCCTGGAATGTATGAAGACCCTCATCTTCTGGCCATAGCAAAGTCTCCAACAACAAAAGACCTAGCCACTGTAAAAAAAAATAATGCTGAAATAAATGGCTTTTGGCTGCACACATATGCCTTATATGCAGTACATCTTCTGATTTTAGGACGGGCTTTGCCCAAAGATGAGATTTTTTCCATGGATCTTTCAAAGTGAGGACCGATGCCATGGGGTCCATAGGGACCCATTTGGTGTTAGATTAGTATACCATGGGGTCTATAGGGAACCCAATGGTAAGGGGTTAAATTTAGATGCAATTGGGTGCTTGGAAACAGCCATTGGGTCCTTGGAGATCCATAGGGACCTCTATTGGGAATAGCTACTATGCGGGTTCATTATTTATTTAGGTTAGGTAAGGAGCACCTAGTTGGGAAAAATGGGGTACCATGATGTACATGGGCCCAGATACTTACACAGGTGTATGAGCTTTCACCAATGAACAAAGGCACTACTAGCCTGGAATTGTTACCAACCAGCCTCCACAAAAATATATAATGGGATATATTTTTTCACATCTATCTCCTTCTCGCCCCCATGCTCAGAAGAGGGCAGCTTGTAACAATAGCAGCAAGTCCTGTCCTCCAGAAATGTAAGCATCACTCTTACCCATACAACCTTCAACAAAGTATCATGGATGCTTTGACCAGAATTGTTTTTTTCCTAATTAAAAACTAGCTTTTTGATGTCTTCCCAGCAAAAGTTTATATATATATAAATATTATTTTATGTTGTATAGTGGTCCTTTAATCAAGAAGCTTGTAACAATAGCGGGTATAACAAATAGCACAGTCATTGACTACATTTTATTTTACCAGTAATATAAGTGTTGAACTCTTAAAATGTGAAAAGTTGTGACTGGAAACATAACGTTTCCCTATCGGCACAGATATATTGGACAGATGTAGAGTAATTTGTTTCAAGCCTCTTATACAGTATATATCAGGATAAGACAGTCAATATCCAAGCAAGGGGAGATGAGACTTCAAATGTATGTCATTCCTGGCAATCAGCTGGAGCTCAGTGATTACAGATGTTTAAGGAATCTTGGGTATGGAACTATTAGAACAATATTCTGAAACTGATCTTGGCCAATTCAAAGCTACATGGGTGCTATTATCTGAAGTTTGACATTATATGTGTGTTTGCCATTTGCCCTGACTTCAGAAATGGCATATCCTCCTTCCTGTCTACTAAGTTTTAACTAGTGTACCCTATGCTGGTCTTTTTGTAGAAATATTTGTAGAAATAGACAAGGCTTCCCTTGTGGTCCAGTGGTTCGGACTCAGTGCTTCCATAACTGTCCACCTGGGTTTGATTCCAAGTCAGGATGGGAGTGTATCTAGAAATACCAGGAGCTGTTTGCTGTGGCCCACTGGAGAAGGAACTGGCAACCCACTCCAGTATCTTTGCCATGAATACCAAGTGGATCAGCATGCACATGGACATAAAGATGTTCTAGTGTGTTACTGTCCATGAGGTCACAGAGAATCCGAAATGACTGAACAAAGCAAAAAAAAAAAAAAAAAACAGACAAAAGCTGAAATTTAGGCACATGCGGTACAATGTCTAAATATGGGAGCTGTCTTAAGCTAGAGGACCGCAGCTTAAAGGACTGCTGTAGTGCATTTACAAGTAAAGTTTGTTTGTTGGACATTGACTAACAACAATATTCTAGTTTAAAATAAGTTGTGTTTTCTTAATTTTTAAACTGTGTTTTTTCATCGAGCAGAGCTGCCTTTTTCCACATCACTGGCCAACTCTGTATGAGGAAATTACTAACTCTGCTTTAGGGGAAAACCGACACAATGGCATGTAAGAAAAAATATTAACTTTTAATTATGTTACTGTTTTTAATAGTCTATACCCGACAAACAAACATATGAGATTTACCTGTAAATGTAGTACAGTGTTCCTTTAACAATAACTAAAAGCAGAGTTTAACCAATTGTTTTTAACAAGAGGAAGAATAAATTAATTTTGGAGAAATTAGGGGCACTATAAAGGAGATTATAGATATTAGGGAATATAATGTTTGCGATAAACTAATGAGTATGATGACAAAGTCAAAATGTTATCACAGTATTGCTCAATTTTTCTCCATAGATTTATAAATGCTCTAATTTGATAAAAATATAGATCAAGGTGGAATGTAGGACTAGCAAACTGCTAGGACAAGATGAGGAAGCTCCTTCCAAACCTACAGAATATAATTATTTTTTAGTTTTAGGATTTGCATGTAGGAAACCAATGTACCTTGCTATATCTTAGATGTGATTATCATGTACAATGCAATCTAATGGGCCAAATAAAATACAGAAATGTAACTTCCCCAAAAAATAAATAAACAATGATCTTGACACCAATACAGAGGTGCTCATCTGAGAACTAACAATACCTAAGTCGGCTTGTCCTATAGGCCTGGTTACCTACTCAGAGAGCAGCTTCTTTTAGCTCACTTGTTCTGTTCACAGGGGGAAATGCAGTATATCAGACTCATTCAAAAGAGTGATCCAGCCCCAAAACAGCAGCCAATTCTACCCTGAACAGGAGAAACAACAAACCCCAGACTACCCTTTGACCTCTCTTGGGCCTCGCCAGTGAGGTGCAGCTGTGCTCCCTAAAGGCACAGTGAGCAAGGGATCCATGCCTGGATGTTCCTATTACTCAAAAGGTGAAGAAAACTAGACAAAAACAGTCAGAGGCGCTCATCTGAGAATGAACAAAACCTAAGTAGGTTTGCTTTATAGGTCTGTTTATCTACTCAGAGAGCAGCCTCTTTTAGCTCACCTGTGCCCTTCCTGTAGTATATCAGTCTGGTCTCATTCAAAATAGTTCAATCAGTCACACATTTGTAGTGTTTAGTATATAAATTTATTGCAATCTAGGTAAATTATACTATATTCGTTTTGGGGTTTTTTTGCTTCAAAAATTACTCTAAAATGAATTTACAACTCACAATCTTACAAGGGCCTTGCTTGCCCTGCTCTGTAACCTCCTCCTCTTGCCTTGAACAGGAATTATTACTGTTATGGCTGTTTCTATGTACTAGCAAAGTATGCTAATAGGAAGATTTTATATGAAAACACTGTTTATGCCCATGGCTTACATAGCTGCTAATACACTTCACAAATGTGAGATTTTTGATAATCTAAAAAAGTATTTAAAGAAATGGGGGGTAGTGGTAGTGGTTCCAAAGATGTCATTATCACAGGACAATTTCTGAGTCACTGCCATTGTGTGATCTTGAGTCACTAGCACATCCTTTAAAAAAACATATTCAGTGTTATGACTGTTATCTCAGCAAGTTATTCATTGTCTCAATGTTCTGTCATTGTTGCTTAAACTGTAAAGTCTCAGGACATTAATATGTATTTTCAAAAGATTTGTAATCAATGTACCACTTTGTACAGTGCTACAGAATATGGCTGGTGCTCTATGAATAATAGTACTGATAGCTATTCTGTAAAAACGTGCTAATTACTGTAGGAAAGTGAGTGATGTGAAATTAAATAAACAGGGGTTGGCAATATGGGTCCAAGAGATCTATAAGTGGGGCCTGGATTTCCCTACATTAGCAATAGTAAGTCAGTCAGTCTGGCTAAGGCTTTATCAAATTGCAGGGATATCCGCAAACCCTATCCTGCTAACAGCAGCCATCAAATTTCTTGTTTCCACTGGATAATAGCAGCCCTGGTGCATGAACTCACAAGAGAGTATTGTGAAGGTCATGTGAAGTCACCAGAAAGGATATTGTGAGTGAAAAACCCTGTACTAGAAATAGAGTTGTTATTCATAAATCAGACACATATTTACTGACCAAAACAACAAAAGAATACTTTTCAGGGAAACGTAAATGCATGTTTTAAATATCACAAAAAAATGTTTTTGTAGGAACAATATATAGTAGGGTCTCAAGAAACCAGAACTCTCAAGCAACCAGAAAAAAATTGAATACTGTAATTTTAATAAAAATAACATTTTGCATGGCACAAATGCCAGGAGCCAGGTTGTCATGTCACAAAATGCTTAGAGGCACCTAGATTTTATCCACTGTACATCTCTGCAATTCAATGTTACCTGGAAGCATACAGGCATGAGTGACTGAGCCAGTGCAGTGTTGGCATTACCCTCCCCGGGCTCAGCACCGCACCCTTCAACCGAACGTACCTGTGTGTAAGTGAGGAGTGAAAGTTGCTGCTGCTAGAACAGCCCTCACTGACAAAGTAACTCTAAAGCAACCAGAAACCTCATTTATCCAGCATCTACCAATCCCACTGGGTTCCGGATAACTGAGAGTCTACTGTATTAAGTAAAACTAGTAAAACTGTTTAAACAGAGCCTACAGTAGTCGGCAGACACATATACGATTCGTACATCTGTATTACTGCTCATTGGCTGACTCCACCTGCAGTAGATACTGGAATCATTTTATGAGTTTATTCTGCTTTTAGAAATAATAAAAACAACTGTGATACATTTATAAATATCCTCTTTTAGATGGATCAATTAAAATAATTATTTACATGTCCCTTTGGGAAGGCAGTGAAAAGATTTGCAGGGTAGGGAAGAAGGTGATAAATGGCTGGTTATATATTTGAGCCTAGCACAGTCATTTAAGATGGTTTGGAGTAAGGAGAGTCTAATACGGGGAAGGCTGGTTAGGAGTGAGCTGCAGTAGTCAATGCAGGAAATGATTAGTGAAATAATTATATATACTGTAGATATAGTTTTTTTCATGTTTGAGAAAGGTACAGATTTCTGAGATGTTTTACTGATGCAATCTGCATGTTTTGGTAAGTGACTCAAGTCTGCGGACTCGTGATGTACATGTGATGGGGCAGTTATTGACTGTAAGGATGATATCTAGAACTGGGGGGTAGAGGGTGAATTATTAACAGCTCACTGTTTGACATGCTTACCAGATTACTGTCACATGCAGCGACATTGGGGAGAACATATAAATAGAGTGCACTTCAAAGGATGAGAATAAAAGAGAAGGAGGAGAAGTTATAAACTGAAAGGAGCAGCAAAGGAGAGTTGGATTCCTACACCTCCTCATTGTCTATCTCCAGGTCTAAAAGTGTGACCAAAGTGATATGTGCTAATGCAGCAGGAGAGGTAGTGTGAGATGATGTGAATTTTGCTTTATTTCATTTGGTTGTGGAGGAAATAGCATGTTGAGGAAAGAAATTCATGTAAATAGAGATGGAGGAAAAGAGAAGAGATGGTGAGACAAATTGTATGTGAGTTATTGTAGGGTATGGTACAAGTTTTGGTTTTTAATAGTATAGAGGTGACAGAGAATAAACAGGCTTACATTGTGATAGAACAAAGCCAAATTACAGATAAAATGAATTCTTACTTGTTCTGCTGTTTCATGCAGTTTTCCTCCAGTGTAACACTTAAAAATGAAGTATTTTTTAATTACTTAAATGAATGCAGCCTGGATTGCTAGGCGCTGTAAAACTTGAAAGGATGTTCACACCTGATTAACAAAGCACTAAGCTAGAACAAAGCAAACAGCCAGATTGGAAGCAGTCAGAGGTCCATCAAAATATGTATTACCAAAGAAAATGAGGTTTAGGGGAGCAGTGGAGGATTCAGAGTGACATATCATGACAGTGATAGTTTGAGCAAAGAAAGCCGTATAGTTTCAGAGGTGAAAGTAAAGGTTCAGAGGTGCAGTTAATTATTTAGAGTGGCATACAAAGAAATTACTAGTTTGTTCAAAAAAAGCAGCAGTTTCAGAAGTGCAGGTAAATGTTCATGGGTGTAGTTGTGATTTAGAGTGACATGACATGAGTGAATATTTAATGGAGTTTCATTGCCTCTTTAAATCAGTTGCTTGATGTGATCAAATGGCCAACTACAGTTAATCTTACTTATTCTAGCATTATGCATCTCTCAAAGACACTCTGCTTTAAGGCCCTGACTAAACTGAGAAATGTATTTTGACTTTGCTTTGATTATCTGCAACTACTTTTTCAATATTTTTTCCTAAAATTGAGAAGATTTGAAACATGCCTGTAATGTGCCAGGTAGACTGGATCTAAAGATTTTTTTGAGAAGCTGTTTGATAATTGTTGTCTTTAGTTGAGCAGGAAAGATGCCACTGTGCAATCAGGACAATCTTTAAGATGAGTTGGGCCTGAATAGAAGACACTGCTAGTGGAGCGCAGCTGCTTGATTAGCTGCACCATGTGTCCCATGTCTACTTGGACAAATTGAGACCAAGAGTCCAGAGAGTTCACATTCACCTGTCCCTGTTCTTGACCTTTAAGCTATCAATCATGGCATGAAATGCCAGTTCAAATAGAGTACACTTTGTCTGTGAAATACTGGGCAATCACAGTGTATTGTGATTTGGACAATGTCATATTAAGCTATAAACAGGTTGGCTTGTATAGCCTTTCCATAGTGAGGAATAACTGAGCTAGTCTATTTTTTGCTGCCGTGATTTCTCTGGACAGAAATTATGCTTTCTTGCTGGTAATGACAGCTTGATTTGTTTAGACGGTCTGTTAGTTTTACCTTACCTTCAGGTTTTTGAGTTCTTCTCCATGTTTTTCTTTTTAATTCTTTCACAGGTTCATAAAGCCAGGGGGAATATTTGCACAATGTGATGGATCATAGATAGATGGGGCAATGCTATCCATTGCAGCAGTCACAACTTTCATATAATAGTGGACAAGAGCACAAGATCATGATAGGCACTCATTACATCATCAAGATCAAGTTTCTTCCTTAGACTATGGGATGACAGGCACTCGGTGGGGTATCTTGTCATCTGTAATGGAGGAGACTTACATGAAGGTGCTGAAATTGCAAACCTGATTAAATGATGGTCAGAACAGACCTATTATTTGTTGCATGAAGTTTCCCAGTTGCTCTGGAAAACAAGGTGAAGTGTATGACTGCTTTTATGAGTGGAATCTTGAATTACCTTCTGCCATTCATTGTATATATGAGGTCTTGTCCATATTGTGACAGGTTGTTATCAACCCAAGTCTCCCAGAAGAAGACACCTGATGTGTTCCAGAACAAAGCTTACATTAAGATCTGTGATTTCCTCCACACACCTTTTGATCTGCAGGAGGGCGATAAACTAAAATGATCGAATTCAAGACCTGTAGTACAATTGGCAGCAATGCACTTAAACGACTGAGTTGTATCTACAGAGATTGTTCTTAAGTTCAAAGACATTTTGAAGAATATTGCCACTCCTCCTGCCTTTCTGTCCTGGATAGTAATGTTGAGTTTTAATCTAGCGAAGTTTCTGTGATAAATGCAAAATGTGACTATTTAATCAGATCTGAAATAACAGGTGTCTTGTTTTTAAAGACCAGTCATTACATAATACTCTTCTGAGAAACCAGGCTGGAAGGTTTGAGGTAATTCTCTGGAGTTGTAAAGAGGTGTCATCTAGGACCGCTATCTTAATATGAAGGCAGTTGAGTTCCTCTGAGATGTATATTATATTTATATTAGTTGCTAGATTATATACAGTATCTGTCTGTCTCTCCTATGGTACTGGGAATTGGTACTGGGGAACAGCGGTTATTGTATGCTGGAACATGTGGTAGTTTCATTAGTCTTTGTCCAACCGAGCAAACGCTATTTATTTTCCTAAGGGTTTCTAAGGATTTTAGGGTAGAAGCTTGGGATGTCTCAATTGGTGTTTTAGTCAGACCTTGCCTTATGGCATTAAGAAACTGTGAGTATTGTGGTACAATTGTTCAGCAATGAGAGAGTTAGTAGTTTGGACATCCTGTTGTATTTACAAGAACAAGTAATAGTACAGGAACAGAGAAGCAGGGCTGGCTAGGTGTGAAATGGAGCTGGCTAAATCTGTTACGATTCATTTGAAGTGCTAATATCTACATTATTTAGATGTAAAATATTTTTCCAAACAAACTCTTCCTGGATGTTAAGGCTTTTATTCTTCAGGTTGTAATTGTAGTAATATGGCTCATAGCTTCTACATGGAAACAAGTCCACAGTCCTAGTCGGTCTGAAGTAAAACCAATAATAATGAGAAATAGGCTATTAGAAAAGAACTTTCTAGAAATGGGAGTCATTAAGAGTAGTACATTTAAATGGGTGATATGGGACAATTACATATCAGATTCCCCTTAAGGAGCTGTGCGCCAGTATCTAAGGCTAGATGTGACCTTGACTCTCCTCCTTTGGAGATATGCCTCAGATCCTATACGTAATATACTGTATGTATTTTGGATGTGAATTGTTTGTGTTTTTATTCCCTGTTTTTCCCCCTTCTCGCCCTCCTAGCATAAGGTGGAAGCAGAGTTGAGATTAGAGAGAAGGGAAGAAGAGGTGATAAATATGCTTGCAAAAGATAGAGGAAAAAACTAGATACGGTAATTGGTTGGATAACAACACCTTAGTAGACTTTGGGTTGGGGAACTAATTGTGAAATGTATAACCAAAAGTTGTTTCCCATGTAGTGTAATGTCATGTATGGATGTTTATACTCTAATAAAAAATATATTAAAAAAAGATGTAGATTATAACAGTAGCAATAGATTTGAGGCTTATTTTGTAAATTATTATTTCTTTCAAGACTTAAAAATATCCAGTATGTGAGTTGAGTATTTCTGAATAGGTTTATTATGAAGATGGCATTTATAAATGCTATGATACAAGGCTCAACTATCCTTCCGTGCACAGGGTTTCTTTACACACCTCACCAGCTGGAGCAAACAGTTCAAAATTGGTAGCTTTTTATCTGATCACAAATAGAGCATGGAAATGTCAGCATCCAAGGAGAGAACATAGTTCTACCAATTATGTATGTGAATAAACAGAGTACAGCATTTTAATGAAAAAATACAATGGTAATTGAACATATTATTAAAAAGTAATTAAACATTAAACAATATTACTTGGTAATATAATTATGATCACTAGATCAAAAGGCCAAGTTAACCTAATTACTCAAAGCTGATGCATAATATGTGACTATTTAATAATTTGTTTGTTTGCATCTCCCCACAGTAGGCCTTCGATGATAAACTGTCCCAATGTTAAAAAAGTAGTTGAAGCCTTATGTCAGCTCTACAAATGACCTCTTAGAGCTGTCTTTGCAAACAATATGTTTATTACACCTCCATAGACCAGGTCAAACAAAACTATTTACCACTATTACCACAAAACTACTTATAAAATACATCCAAATACAAGCATGTTTAACGTGATAAAATCACTATAGCAAGCTGTTACTCACAAATATAATGCACCCAATATTAGAGTATAGTGAAATAATCACCTCTATAGTACAGTGAATATACCCAATGCTAAACATGGTACCACGACATTGGCTCTGGTTAGGTCCAATTGTGCAGTGGTTGAAGAGGGGTCACACCCTTGGATTAAATGAAGACCTTTTAAGGGCACAAAAAGGGTGAGGAAGTCATCTTGGGCACACAGTAAATCATGAACATTAATAGTTTTTCCTCTTAGCAATTTCAGTCTCTCCTTCAGGCCTTACATCTAACATTTCACTGAATCCTGACAACCCCACTAACACAACATTGACAGAATTTGCTCTTTTCTCACTAACTATACAGTGAAAAAAACGTGTTCACTTATTCTTCGTCTGCCACTATTGCACCCTGTTAAATGCCATCCCACTCATCCACCTAGCCCCTCTGCAATCCATCCTAAATTCAGCTGCAAGATTCATCTCCCCCTGAAGCTCAGCATGCTAGTACTCACGTTCGAGGTGCTCTATGATACTGCACCCCACATAATTTCTAAATATTCCATTACTGCTCTTCCACTTGCCTTCCATTGGACTTTCCTCTGATAACCTCCTCTCACTCCCACATACAAGATTTCTCAAAATGCTTCTGTTTAGGTCACCATATGCACAACACTGACACTATACTACTACATTGCATATTTGGCAATTTACTTTTCCCTATTACAATACTTCTAGCCCACTTTACACCACCTCAGCTTTATCACCTACCTTATTACTACTATTTCACTGTTGATCATACAGAGTACTAGCTCAATATCAAAATTACTCAACATCATCTGATCCCACCCCTACCTTATGACAAACTAATATCCGATGACACATATGGCCCTCAAAATTAAACTGAGCCATGCTGGACCCCTCTGAGTCAGGCTGCTGTTTGGACCTCTGGATCTTGGCCATGTCACAGGAGTCTCTCTGACCCTTGGCGGATTCTTGCTGGATATGCCCTTGACGCCTGATTTCTAGCACCTTGGACATGCCCCTATCTTATATTTGATAATCCTCCCATCCCTAACTTTCTCCCAAGTTCTGGCTCCCATCCAGCCCCCTTGCTTGTCGCCTATGCACTTCGCCCATCTTTAGCCCCATGATCTGCCCCAACCTTTAGCCTCATGACCCTTTGCCATCTCTTTTAACTCCAGTTTTAGCCATCATTGCCATCCCCAGATATCCTTTTTCGAGGCCATATATCTATATCTTTGAATTAGCACTTTAAACGTATACATCATACTTACCTATTTTGATATTTTTGTACTATAATCTTGACATCATTTTGAGTGGGACATTGTTTTTAGTATATTTTCTTGCGAATTTTAACTTGTCTGTAAATAAAGCTTAGTTTTAATAATCTGGTTTCTTTTTGCTCTGTTTGATACGGTCTCTATGGGGTTTGCCTAATAGTTTAGTTGGGGTCTTTTTCTTCTTTCTTTCATATTCTTATCTTACACCTACTATTAAGACAATTTGGGTCATTCTGGACCTCATTTAATTGTAAATATATAAGGGTTGGAACTCTATATGATGACCTTTAATTGACCTTTGTTAGATCCTTTTCCATATACTTTGTAAATTTCAGATACAAGATGTGCCTGGCATGATGCGGTCCATGGGATCACGGAGAGCTGGACCCGACTGATGACTGAACAACAAGAACATCAGCTTAAAATAACAAACAAAAAGAGCTTTTAAGTTTTAAATAATGAATGTTGCCTATTTATTGACAAAGTTTTGTTATCCATGTTTTCAATATGCATTTGTTGAATCCATAGCCACAATTCTTTGCTGTTTCACATAAAAAAATGGGTGCACCAGTTGAGTCACATGCCATAATGTAGTTATTTTGTTACAGTAATATGTAGTTGTTGCTCCCACACAGAGTTGAACATTTCTTGTACACCTCTAAACAGCAAATAGACTTCAATGTAATGGCTGTATGTATTGTGAAGAGATATATTCTACCTATAAAACTCCCCTTTGTCTAGATTGCCAGCTGTCACAATTAGCAAACCCAACTACTATTGCAACAGTATTAATGAATTAGGATTATAATAGGCAGGGCTGCTTTAATAATTTGGTAAAAAGGGGCAGCTGCCAAGGCCAATACATAGCTAGCCTTATATGACTCCACAGGAGTCTACGTATCCCATCCTTCCCCTTTCATGCCTTCCCTCAAAGTCTTTCATACCACCACCCCCTACTGTTCCCCCTTCATGGCTTTCCTTCAGTTGCCATTCTTTAACCATTTCCCCTCAGTTATTTATCTGACATTTCTAGACACATATATTTAAATTAAAAAATGTACATTATGTGTGTACATGTTTTTTAACATTGATTTGTATCCTATGACATGCTATTTTAGCACCTGTAAACACAAAGGGACCATTTCTACCGCCTACCATGTGTTTCTGATTTATTTACCCTTAAAGCTCCATAAATTGCTTGATCAGTTGTCAGTTGTAAACTTCTTCAGATGATAAATTCTACAGACACTTTATCATTATTATTTTGGAAATAAAGTGAAACTGTTCACTTGCTTTCTCAAACTCACTTTTAGTGTCTCCCCATAATCCTCTATTTCCCTTTAGAATGTTGTCACTTTCTGAGCATTATTCTTTTTCTAATAAGCACTAATACTTTTATTTTAACACATAAATATTATAAAACATTCCAGACAAGCGTTTAAGAGATGCCTCCTCCCTTTTCCAAGTCCTAAACAATACTGATAAGTAAAAAGAAAATTAACAAAATTAATTGCTGTTTAAAATTGATGATTGTATTTATTTCTATTTCTTAGAACTCAAAGGGAATTTTATTGGTTTAAAATTCACTGCTAGCCCAATATAATATAAATATAAATATATATATATATATATATATATATATATATATATATTAATATTGTTTATTTGTAACACGCCAACATATTCCATAGCAATGTACATGGGTTAAGTTCAAGGGAAGACAATATTAAAATCTAGTGTACAAAGTGCTTTCACCTGCGCACCGTCAAAAGCGCAGACCAACAGCAGCGCGCTTGACAAAAGGAAGCAGTGACACCAGCGCATCCCACAGATCAGTGACAGGAGATAGAAGTGTGGATGGGCAGGGGGATAGTTATGGGATGGATGTGTACGTTCTTTCAATATGAAAAACTTTATGTGTTACACCTACCTCCGCAGCCACTAATGGCTTGCAGATATATTTGGCTTGTCATACATATCCATACCCTAACAATCCCCCTGCCCATCCATCCCCTGGCGATCCTCAAACCCATCCACATATTCCCACACAAGCTCTTTACCTGTCAGAGATCGGTGACTGTCACTGATCTGTTGCGCTGGTGTCGCTGCTTCCTTTTGTCAAGCGAGCTGCTGTTGATGTGCGATTTTGACGGCGGGCTGATGACGGCAGCCATGTGTGGTGCGCCCAAAGGTCGTGCCACCGCACCTAGCAAGATTGAAAACTCACAAACTTACAATCTAAAGATATATATTATCCTATATTTATTATGCACCAAAACATTCCTTAGCGCTACACAGGGTTAAGGCAAAAATTAAAACATATCATAAGAATTAAAGACACTGTCTTTGAGCTTAAAATTGTAACTTACATAGTGCTTTTTCCCAAAAGCCCTTTACCAGATTGCAAACTTGTAAAATTACAATCTAAAGGACACATATATATATATATGTGTGGCTGTAGGAACTGGGGGTAGGGGGGAGATAAAGGCCGCCCAGATTTTTCTATATTTGTATGTATAAATAAGCTATTTTATGGCCTGTATATACAAGCTGTATCACCTCAAAATTATCCTTGCTCCTACACCCCTGTATATATATATATATTTTATATATATATATATATATATAATATATATATATATATATATATATATATATATATATATATAATAAATATTGTGGGAGGAGAAACTACTGTAAATAAATGTAAGTAAATAGAATTTAATATTATTAATTTGTTTATATTTAAATTGAGTATTCTATTATCTCAAAAGAAAATGAGCTGCTACCCATATGGACTAAAACTTCCAAGAACAGCTGGTGGACAGCACTCACCAAGGATTGTTGCGGAGGAGACATTGAGGGATACCCGCTGATACTGCATCAACCCCGACTTCCCACCACAAGGGTAAGAACTGATGAGTAAGAGCGGTGCAGCTGTGCATGCACACATTATCTGGCGGAGGGACGAATAAAAAACGCAGTTGTGTCTGTAGGGAGCAGAAAGACGGATAAGAGGAAGTGGAAGTGGTCCTGGCTAGACACAGCATTTTGTTTCTTTTTGCCCTCTCCCACCTCTTTACTACGATTAATACTGAGTGGGCTGTATCCAGCAAAAGTCAGCTGTGCTGACAAGATTCCCTACAGACAGCTGAGAGATCCAGAGTTGGGGAGGTTCCCACATGGAAGAGGCAGAGAGTCTCAGTATTTTCAATTTAGAGATTAACGTACTCATTGAGAGTGTGGGACTCTGTGCTAAAGTCCATCAACATAAAGGCTGCCAACTGGGATCCTTGGATTCATGTTATATCAAAGGTTGTGTAATGATATAGGAATCACAAGGTTTTGGAGACCAGCAGCCTAGGTCGGCAATAATCCAATTAAGCAAGTTGTAGGTGAAACAGGAACAAGCTTTATTGAAGGGAACAGGAACCACAATAATCTGGCAAGGTACATTGACAGGAAGTGCCTTATATACAGTCAGGTCCATAAATATTGGGACATCGACACAATTCTTTGGCTCTATACACCACCACAATGGATTTGAAATGAAACTAACAAGACATGCTTTAACTGCAGACTTTCAGCTTTAATTTGAGGGTATTTACATCCAAATCAGGTGAACGGTGTAAGAATTACAACAGTTTGTATATGTGCCTCCCACTTTTTAAGGGACCAAAAGTAATGGGACAATTGGCTGCTCAGCTGTTTCATGGTCAGGTGTGTGTTATTCCCTCATTATCCCATTTACAAAGAGCAGATACAAGCTCCAGTGTTCATTTCAAGTGTGCTATTTGCATTTGTTGCTGTTAACTCTCAAAATGAGATCCAAAGAGCTGTCACTATCAGTGAAGCAAGCCATCATTAGGCTGAAAAAACAAAACAAACCCATCAGAGAGATAGCAAAAACATTAGGTGTGGCTAAATCCACTGTTTGGAACATCCTTAAAAAGAAAGAACGCACCGGTGAGCTCAGCAACACCAAAAGACCCGGAAGACCACGGAAAACAACTGTGGTGGATGACTGAAGAATTATTTCCCTGGTGAAGAAAACACCCTTCACAGCAGTTGGCCAGATCAAGAACACTCTCCAGGAGGTAGGTGTATGTGTGTCAAAGTCAACAATCAAGAGAAGACTTCACCAGAGTAAATACAGAGGGTTCACCACAAGATGTAAACCATTGGTGAGCCTCAAAAACAGGAAGGCCAGATTAGAGTTTTCCAAACAACACCTAAAAAAGCCTTCACAGTTCTGGAACAACATCCTATGGACAGATGAGACTAAGATCAACTTGTACCAGAGTGATGGGAAGAGAAGAGTATGGAGACGGAAAGGAACTGCTCATGATCCAAAGCATACCACCTCTTCAGTGAAGCATGGTGGTGGTAGTGTCATGGCGTGGGTATGTATGGCTGCCAATGGAACTGGTTCTCTTGTATTTATTGATGATGTGACGGCTGACAAAAGCAGCAGGATGCATTTTGAAGTGTTTCGGGCAATCTTATCTGCTCATATTCAGCCAAATGCTTCAGAACTCATTGGACGGCGCTTCACAGTGCAGATGGATAATGACCCGAAGCATACTGCAAAAGCAACCAAAGAGTTTTTTAAGGGAAAGAAGTACAATGTTATGCAATGGCCAAGTCAATCACCTGATCTGAATCCGATTGAGCATGCATTTCACTTGCTGAAGACAAAACTGAAGGGAAAATGCCCCAAGAACAAGCAGGAACTAAAGACAGTTGCAATAGAGGTCTGGCAGAGCATCACCAGGGATGATACCCAGCGTGTGTTTGGATGTAAATACCCTCAAATTAAAGCTGAAAGTCTGCAGTTAAAGCACATCTTGTTCGTTTCATTTCAAATCCATTGTGGTGGTGTATAGAGCCAAAAAGATTAGAATTATGTCGATGTCCCAGAATTTATGGACCTGACTGTAGGTCAAGGACCAGACACCTGACCAGGCACAGCTGAAGAGACTTAGGCACTGATACTATTGCTAGCAGGGTCAATGTTATCAGATCTCAATGAAATTCACAAAGGCAGGTAGGGAAGAGGTAGGGAAGAGGTTCAGCATCCTGGAGACCAGGGTTCAAAACCCAGCAGAGTCAATTCCTCACAGATTGTTTCTTTATTCAGTCTTGTTCATACTAACATTTCCTGAAAGGATTTGCATGGACTATATCTAAATAATAGATCTATAAGATCCAAACCAGAAACACAAACGCTGCTCCTGAATATGTTGAGGGGATTGCGCCCACATGGAAGAATCAGTGTGCTGCAGCACTCAACACCACGATTGGGAATTTTGGTTTTCTATAATCTCTCTTGGAGTAACTTTGGCATAGAGGTGGCCAACTGGGGCCACTGGAAGTTTATAATGCTAAAAGCATAAAAATAAATGTTGTCTCAGTCCGTCTGGACCCCTTGAGACTGCTTTTGGGTACTACGTTGTAACTAGAGGATAAAGGCCTTGCTCCTTAAATCTTTGATCTTTTGTTTATGGGTCCACCTATATAACTATACCTGACCATCTGGGAGAGGTGTAACCCAAAATAGACTGCTAAATAGGTAGCAGAGGAGCTGCTTTACTCCATAATGAAAGGACACATTCATAGTACTAACTTTATATCTATGAAGATTTTAGAAAAAGATTCACTGTTAATCACATAACTACTAATTGTATATTATGTTATGACTTATTTTTTTATTTTAATTGCTTTTATACATTGAACCTACTTTAATGGTGTGTCTTTGGGAATAAGACCAGATCAATATAATATATAATTTAAAGCTTCCATCCCTTAGTAGGTACAGAGCAACCTAAGGATATATCAGCACATTTTAGGGAAAGTGTCAAGAGACAGATACGTTTTAATCTGATCGGGTTAAGTTCTTAAAACTTGAATTCATAAACAGTAGTGGGTTGTTTATTTTTTTAATCAGATAAATAACTTGAGCAGTAGACAACATGTAGAAAGACAGCCAATCTTCCAAATCCAAACTAAAAGATAAAAAAAATACCAATGTAAAATTCCTAGGGACTAAAACAAAAGATTCAGACAAATCCTAAACTGAAAGTTATTCCTCAGCACAATTAGAACCCTCATTTGATCAGACAAGGGTGGCAGAGGGAGGAGGGTTGAAATAAAGTTTAACCCTAAGTAGGACAGATGATGAAAGATTAACAATTTCAACATTGAAAGGCCTTTTAGCAGAATTCAATATCTCACAGAATTAACATCAGAAATATCTAAGAACCCAAGTGCAATAAAAGAGTTATGCCAATAAAACAGAAGATTTAGAAGCCAAGCAAAATCATTTTAGTAAAGAACAACAATTTATAAACTTAGAAATTCAAAGGTTAAAAGAGGAAGTGTTAGATTTAAGATTGAAATATAATATAATATGAAGATTATTCAAGGCGCAACAATATTCGAATTAGAGGCATTTCTGAAAAAATTTAACAGCAGGAACTAAATCAGTTTGTTCTCTCTTTTTTAACATCTCTGAAAAAAGCAGAACATTCTCCGGAACAGACATTCAGATAGAATACATCAAATTCCTCTCTCTAAAAGAATAGAGATGTCCCGAGAGATGTTATAATTAAACTACACTTTCCAATGTACAGAGATGCTGTTATCAGAAAAGTGTTTTTAACTTAAGAAATTTGATGCTCCTTATGAGCACCTGAAAATTTTCTCTGACCTTTCTGGCAAAACTCTTAGTAGACGGAGAGAATTTTTGGAATTCACAAAGATCTTAAGATACAATGATATAAGGTGTAAATGGGGATTCCCAACAAAGTTAATTATCCCGTATGAATTCAAGAAAGTCATGGTAATTTTTTAGTAGAAGGGAAAAAATGAATTGAAGATTGTAATCTTTCAATGTGACTATGATTTTACTGGTCAAGGTTTTTATTTTTGTTTTCCTTTTAAGAATTTGGAGTTAAAAACACTTGAACAGGAGTATTATATATATATATATATATATATATATATATATATATATATATATATATATATATATAAATAAATAAATATATATATATATATATATATATATATATATGGGCTGCACTAAATGCACTTTATATACTTTTTTTTTCTGAAATATATATCATCTTGGTATAAAGACAAGGATAACTAATTCACACAAAGCAATAATAACAATTTTTCAGAGATTTTTGGGATATATTTTTTAAATCTCAATGTGATTATGATTTCAACTTGAGTTACTTCTTTTTAACTTGAGTTACTTTTAACTTGCGTTACTTCTCTGGGTTAAAGAAGACACAAGGGGGGTACGAAAAAAATTTTTTTTTGAAATGATAGTATATCTTTATCGAACTGTATATTGATTGTTTCTGGTTATAGATTTTTTTTTCTTTCCTTGCCACTTAATTTCACAAAGTAGTATTAAGAGTATTTGGGACCCATTCAATTCCAAACTCGTAACTCGATCACAGACAGCCGCATGTCTGCGATTGTGTTGCGGGCTCCTATTGGCCTCCGTTTGCAAAGCTATTCAATTGCTCCAGGTTGCGAGTTGCGATCTTGAAGCCAGCTTTCTAAACCATGCACTAGTTTAGATATGTTGGGGACGGGAACCGTATCAATTCACCAAGAGTGTAACCACCCATTTCGAATCTGGCAATCGAAAATGAGACTGTCATAATTACGGCAGTAAAACATGGAGGTTAAGTGTCAATCGGGTTTGGGGGTCCGAAATGTGATCAGACTCGCACATCTTTGAAAATGAAGAATTATGAACATGAATGCCAATACTGTTCTAGTCATATGGGTGGCCTGATATGTGTTAAGTCATTGATACCCAAGATCATTTTATTTAACCTCGAAATGACACATAAAAATAAAATTTGTTTCTTGCAGTTTTGCGGGCTTGAGACTCTTGTGCAATTCATTTTAATGTCTTTCATCGCTCCCCCGTAATTTACAGTGCAGGTTTACTGTTTTATTTGCCGTTACAGTGCTACAAATTGGTGTTTAACCCCTTTGAGGGTCTTCTCGAGTACATGTAGGATTTTCCCCTCCATTTGCGGTTTACAAGTGTGGATATGTTTGCGAGCTTGGGGAATTGGAGCAATTGAATAGCGATTTGCGATTTTAGCCCTGCGAAAGTGACACATCAAAGGTTTCTCGATGTTGTAAGTTACGAGTTTGTCGGTCGACATATTTTTAAGGTCGTAACTCGTAACTCAATCCGAGCCCGCAAAAAGACGCCAATTGAATAGCAAATTTGACTGCAAGCTTACTTACGGGCCTCCGGATATCAAATTCGTCCAATTGAATGAGGCTCTTTGTTTTCTTTTTAAGGAGGTGGAATAAAAAATATTTGAAAATGACTTCTGTATAGAAACATGTATTTGGGCTGCACTAATTGAACTTCATATAATATTTCTCTGAAATATATATTACCTTGGTACAAATACAAGGAGTAGCTAATTTTCGCAAAGTAATAATAACAATGTTTTAGAGATTTTTGCGAAATATATCTTGTTTTTTTCCTTTTTTTTTTTTTTAAATAGATTTTTCTTCTACTTATTTCCACTTTTAGAAATTGTCACAAGGATTTATAAATAGAGTGAAGAATGTTATTTCACACAATGTCTAAGGTAGAGCATATGGCTCACTCACTTAACCTCTCTTTTTGTCTTCTTTGGTTTAGAGATAATGATAATTGAGTAAGATATTGAGTAATTTTAAACTTAATTTCCAAGGTTTCATTTTATAAATTTGTTTTTTTGTACTTCTCTTTTCCGTGGCTTCACAGTTGGCCTTTGTATTTAGGTTCACCATAAAGTTTCTGTATTGCTTACTTTTTTGCGGTTTTCCTTTATGCCCTTTTGCGCTGCTGCAGGTAAATGTCACTTATGGAGTGTTTGAACTTAATTAAGTTCTTATTACCTCTCTATTGTTTTGAGGGCTGCCCGGAGTGGTTGGGAAATATTCCCTCTACAATTCTGTTGTGTATGTATGGTTGCGTGTATTTTTTTTTTTTTTTCATTCTGCCAGGCTCAGGACGAGAGGAGGAGGAGCAAGATGCTGCTTGTTTCCTTGGAGATAGCAATCTTTTTTGAGAAATGCCTTTGAGACTAATTAGTCAAAATTTTCATGATTTAAATGTGCTGGGGAAATGACATATGTTTTTCAATTGGTTCCATAAAGCAAAAGCTTACATATTATGTCTACAGGAAACCCATTGACAAATAGACAAATACCTAAACACTTAGATAACCACTACATTGTAGTTTGTAATTCCACCTTTAAGAAAAAATCTAGAGGTACTGCCATACTTTTAATAAAAATCTTATATGGAAAAAAGTATATTCCAAGTCAGACCTAGAAGGACATTTTTCGTTTTGGACAGGGTGGATTAGGGATGATAAATATACAATATTAAACATATATACCCCCAATAAAGGTCAGATAAAATTCATTAATAACACTTTAAGATTACTCAAAAAATACTTTGTTGGCAACTTTTAACACATGCTTAAACCTAGACCTCAACCGAAATACTAACGTAAGGCTAGATTATATTTTTGTAAATGAACTCACACTCAAAAAAGTAGTAAATACCGATATTGAGCCTATTATTAGATCTGACCATGGATTGGTTTCCGTAAACTTAAAATATGGGGCAATGCTCATAGTTTTTCCACCATGGAGATTAAGAGATTTTATCCTCAAAGACCAGGAGGCTTGAATCAAATTTAAAAAAGAACTGGAGGAATTATTTCAGATGAATAGGGGCTCAGTTCAGTCCAAATCAAAAAAACAGAAAGGAACCTCCCTTAGTGAACTCTTTATAGACTTAGCAAAATTAGACAGAAAAAAACAAAGGTAATCCACATATTTCTACTATAGAACAGATTAGGAAGACCCAAGCACAAATTTAAAAAATTGATCAAATTCGCTATGATAACTCATTATGGGCACTTCATAAACACCTCTACCACTTTGGTAACAGAGCGAACAGATTCCTTGCCAATAAACTTAAGACAGAGCTTACAAATAAGAGAAAAGATAAAATACGATATTAGAATGAAATTATTACAAACCCTGCAAAAATCGCAAAAACTTTTGGTAAGTTTTATTATAGGCTTTACATCCTGGCAGAAAATGGAAATAATTAAGGCAAAATTAAATGAAATCCAAAACTTTTTAGATAAAATACAACTTCCAAAAGTGTCGGCTACTGAGTTTAATATGTTAAACAAGGAAATATCCGAAAGAGAAATACAGGATGTTATTTCTAAACTATTGTCCGCGCCAGGACCGGGTGACAATATAAATCAATACTTAAAATTTTTCCAGGAGATTGTAAAAGATCTAAAAGTAGCATTTAATGAAATTAAGAATAAAGGATATGCCCCAAAAGAAATGTTAGATGCATTTATTGTCACTATTCCTAAGCAAGAGCAAGATGTGATGGATTGCAAAGATTTCCGCCCGATATTGCTCCTTAACACGGACGTGAAAATATATGCTAAGATCTTGGCAAATAGATTGAACTCTATTATGAAGTCTCTGATATGTAAAGATCAAACAGGCTTTATAACAGGTAGACAGGGTGCGGATAACATCAGAAGATTGTTGAATTTGATGTCCCATGTAAAGGGTCAGAAGATTCCATCAATCTTTTTATCCATGGATGCGGAAAAGGTCTTCGATAGGGTCAGGTGGGACTACATGGACCTTGTATTGGCCAAATATGGAATTGCCAGTTTTGGGTCTAAGGCTATTAAAGCCCTATATGTGACCCCACGCGCCTCTGTTGTTGGCCTGGGTTTTAGATCACCCAGATTTTACATATCTAATGGTACCAGACAAGATCGCCCCCCCCCCCACCCCCCGATTTTTTGCTCTTTTGAAAGAGCCCCTTGAAGTGGCCATTAGAGATTCCAACAACATCCAGGGAATAAGAATAGGGAAAACAGCACATAAACGCTCATTGTTTGCAGACAATGTTGTTCTTTCATTGGAAGATCCTTCTAATTCTTTAAGAGGTTTAGATGAATGCATAATGGAATACAGCAAGGTATCCAATTATCAATTGAATATGATCAAATCTGAGACTATGGTGACTAACGTAAAAGATGATGTAAAGGCATACTTGAGGGTGAATTTTCCATATATAAGGCAACCTCATATAAAACATCTAGGCATTATACTTCAAATGGACCTGAACAGGTAATATCTCAAAATTACAATCTAATATATAAAAAAATTGTGGAATCCAGTGGAAATATCTCAACATTTCATGGTCCAGAAGGATCACATCAGCCAAAATGTTTCTCCTACCAAAGATTACTTATCTTATGAGATGTATTCCATACCAATTGCCCTTATATTTAATTAACACATTTCAGAATATCTTGGATACATTTATACACAATTCTAAGAAGATTAGAATTAAGATAGACTATATGGCCTGCAATTTCAATAAAGGGGGCATGGCATATCCAATAATTAAGAACTTCCAAGAAGATATTATGCTCTCTCACATGATTAAATGCACTGAACCTATTGAATTGAATCACTGGCTACAAATTGAAAACAAAATAATCCCTAGGGGGGATTGGCGATTCTGGCACTTCACGATAATGTAGATTTAAAGGAAGATCTCTCAAATGGAACTATCACAAAGAACAATATTAGATGTAGGTCTAAATTAAATTGTAAATATACTTTAATCATGTCTCCTAGTCCAATAACACCCCTGGCTTCCATAGCCAAGATTTTTAAATCTCCTTTACTGGAGTTTATCCCTTTGGAAGAGCTAAGCAAAACTTATAATGCCCAGTTGAAAAGAGTAGGGCCTCTGGAAGTGTGGCACATGGCTTTTGCTATCACATATAAGTTTATTAACCTTCCTGGCAGTATGATTATTTCAGTATTTAGAATGTTAAAGCGGTACATTCTAAAATACTGACATAATCATACAGCCTTTAGACACCATTACCCCTTGCCCCTCTCCTCCTCCCTTTCCCCTTATCCTCCTTCTCCTCCTCCATATACCCCCTCTCCCCCTTATCAGTCTGCCTCCATTTCCCCCCTCTCCCCCTTATCCGCCCGCCTCCATTTCCCCCCTTATCCACCCCTTATCCTCCTCATTCCCCCTTATCCTCCTCATCTTCCCCCTCATCCTCCTTTCCCCCCCTCATCCTCCTCTTCCCCCCATCCTCCTCCTTTCCCCCTCATCCTCCTCTTCCCCCTCATCCTTCTCCTGTCCCCCCTCATCCACCTCTCCCCTCCTTATCCTCCTCTTCCTCCCTCATTCTTCTTTTCCCCCCTTCATCCTCCTCTTCCCCCCTTCCCTCCCCTCTTCCCCTCTCACCCTCCTCTTCCCCCCTTCCCCCTTATCCTCCTCTTCCCCCCCATCCTCCTCTTCCCCCTCACACTCCTCTTCCCCCCTTACCTTCTCTTTCCCCCCTCATCCTCCTCCTCCCCCTGATCCTCCTCTTCCCCCCTTATCCCCCTTATCCTACTCCTCTTCCCTCCCTCCTTCCTCCTTCCCCCCTCTCTTCTTATTAGCCTCCGATCAGCTCCTGCTGCTGATCGGAGCCCTGCAGCGCGTCTTATGCCTGTCTCTTGAACTGGCATATGCTAATGATGTGACGCGCTTGTGACATCATTAGCATATGCCGGTTCCAGGGAAAGGCATAATACACGTTGCGGGCTCCGATCAGCAGCTGGAGCTGATCGGAGGCTAATAAGAAGACACAAGAGGTGAGAGGTTAGAGGGGGGATGTAGGAAGATAAGGAGGGAAGAGCAAGATGGGGAGGAGGAGGAAGATGGGGAGGAGGAAGATGTGGAGGAGGAATGGTGTGCTGAGGGGGCCCAGGCAAACTCGGCAGCACTGGGCCCACTCCACATCCTCCCTGCAATAACCCAGAGTGTGGCTCGGGGTTACCGATTAAGGAAGAGAAGCTTAACCCAGAGTCACACCCGGGATTACCGCTAGGAAGGTTAAAAACGTATCATATAGAGAAACCTATTTCAAAATCACCAATAGGTGGTATATGGTTCCCATAAGATTTTATCAAATCAGCAAAATGGGAAAACATAAACTTTGCTGGTGAGAATGTAACAAATTAGTACCCATACAAATATTTGGTGGGAATGTCTATCAATCCAGACTTTCTGGAGGGAATGCTTTGCCCATATTGCTTTAACTAGCGGTGTGGTCATTGTACCCTCTCTAGAGATGATATTGTTTCATATTTTTCTCGATTCATTTCCCTTAGATTTAAAAGCCTTTCTAATACAGGTTCTTATGGAAACAAAAAGACACGCCAACTTGGCAACAAACATTTGACAAGTTAGGTAAAGTTCATCTATTAGAAACAGACCTTAAGGATATTGGGGTCATCCATATCCCACCGTAAAAATGGAAAATATGGGACTCAAAGGTAGACGACAAATTAAACAATTAGGACCTGATTTGCATATCTAGTAGATCAAGTATGGCTAAGCTCCACCTCCTCCCTTCAACCGGTCCGGCAGAATTTTTATAATTAATATTGTTGCTTTTTTTTGTGGGGGACGTCCGGGTCTACTGCCAGATTTTGTGTCCGGCAAGAAAGCGCAATAGAAATGTAATTTATCCTAAAATGTTAGATATATGTTTTATTAGCTAGGTTTGAAGAAAGAAAGATAAGTGGTCATTATAGAAAATTTTCATTTTCTTGGATAAACACACTTTTTACATATTCTATGTAAATTTTATAATCTTTAATATTCTTTTTGTGGGGAAATTTAAAAATGAATTTTGTGTGATTTTGTTTTTCTCCTTATATATTTTTTCTTGCTATAGCTATACAATGATGGAAAGCAATTTACACTGTATACATGTAATGAAAAAAAAAGTGTAAATAGAAAAAAAAAAGGTTATTTAATAAAATGCAGTTAGTCCAGTAAGAAGATATTTTGCATATCTACATACTGTATCACATATAAAGTTGTGAGCGTACGAGTTGTTGCTAACGCTTGCGGGCTCGCGTAGCGAGGGCCTCTGGCGAGGGCCTCAGTTGCTGCGACCCTCGCAAACTTTACGTCACAACGCAAACAACACGACACACCAACTTCGACCCTCGTAAACTTTACCTCGCAACGCAAACAACATACGACACACGTTACCACACATTACGACCTCGCAACAATCGGACGCAACTCGCGAACATTACAAAATTCAAAACACAATAAATACACACAGCACATCCATAAAAAGCTTACCTACAGCAAGAGGAAGCATTCAGGACCTCAAAAAAGCAGCTTACGCCTTAATTTAACTAAAAATAAAAGAGTTTGAACACTAAAAAATTCACCAAGCGAGAGAAAACATGGCCGCCAAACAAAATGAAAACAAGGCTACAGCACTCTAAACACGCAAAACAACACAAGAAACTCGCAAAATACCACAAACGACCTCAGGATATTCCGCTAAGATGCATACCACACATTACCCGCCATTTTACGCCAATGCGGAAGTACACAACTACGCTAACGGTTTCGTATCGCGCACGCACGCTATTACACTGCACACCTTCATCACGCTTACACAGCAGCTCCACACCACTCATGCTGCAGCAACATCAAAACAGATTGCCAGCTCTTCAACACAATGCTTCAAAATAGGTAAAGTATATTCATTTATTAATTGTAATATATATTTTAGTAGTACACACAAAATACCATTAGCTACCTTACAATTTCATTGCCGTCATTTTTTGACGAGCAATTCGCTAGTAATATATCTGTATATGCATATATATAAATATATGTAAATAAATAGCACATCTGTGTTCACATTTGAATGTCTAAAACAAGTTAAAAACCTGTTTCCGGCTCAGAATTCCGAGAAAAACAGTTATTACACTGCATTCTGGGAAAATGAGCAGGGACATGCAAACGCGCCCACAAATGCCTCACTCTTCAATCCATAGCCCAAATGCTGCATTACACAGCTTTTACACAGCCAAGGTTGGATTATACACAAGCTGGGAATCCTATCCACGTACAGCTGTTTCAAGCTTACTGTCATCAGTGTGGAGCAGGATACATGATCCCATCACATATAATAGTTTTCGTAGTTCGGCGCTCATTGCAAGCCTCTCCCCTTTCTTTTCTCAATGCCTAAGTCGTATGGGGTGGTAGGGATGAGCGCCAAAGGCACTCATCTCCACCAGCGCTGAGCGCCTTTGGCGCTCATTGCCTGGCTGCAACCGCAGTTTTAACATTGCTTTACCAACGTTTTTGGCAACTCTGCTCTGCTGAGAACTATATATATGATATATATGTGTGTGTGAATATATATATAATGTGTGTGTATATGTATATAAATATATATGTATAAATATATATATATATAAACTATATATAAATACACTGTCTGGAATGAACAATACAGTGCCAGTGCAAATCCTGAGCCTGTTTCTTCTGACACAGAGGTGAGTTGTGCTAGATAATAACATCACTTCCCACTCAATATTACTACGGTCAGAGCACTGGGAATAAATGGATCAAACCCGCTAATCCCTGGATATACCAATACACACAATGTTGTGACGTACGTCATCCTCCACACGTGCATGTCATTGGTCAGCAGCCCCCATCCATCCTTCAGTTATTGGATATTACTCCTTTCAATCAAACTCCATGGGCGGGCATGTCTGAGAGGGCTAGCCATGGTTGATTTTGTCAGTGTTTTGATTGGTGGAGCTGATCGGAGGCTAATAAGAAGACACAAGAGGTGAGAGGTTAGAGGGGGGATGTAGGAAGATAAGGAGGGAAGAGCAAGATGGGGAGGAGGAGGAAGATGGGGAGGAGGAAGATGTGGAGGAGGAATGGTGTGCTGAGGGGGGCCAGGCAAACTCGGCAGCACTGGGCCCACTCCACATCCTCCCTGCAATAACCCAGAGTGTGGCTCGGGGTTACCGATTAAGGAAGAGAAGCTTAACCCAGAGTCACACCCGGGATTACCGCTAGGAAGGTTAAAAACGTATCATATAGAGAAACCTATTTCAAAATCACCAATAGGTGGTATATGGTTCCCATAAGATTTTATCAAATCAGCAAAATGGGAAAACATAAACTTTGCTGGTGAGAATGTAACAAATTAGTACCCATACAAATATTTGGTGGGAATGTCTATCAATCCAGACTTTCTGGAGGGAATGCTTTGCCCATATTGCTTTAACTAGCGGTGTGGTCATTGTACCCTCTCTAGAGATGATATTGTTTCATATTTTTCTCGATTCATTTCCCTTAGATTTAAAAGCCTTTCTAATACAGGTTCTTATGGAAACAAAAAGACATGCCAACTTGGCAACAAACATTTGACAAGTTAGGTAAAGTTCATCTATTAGAAACAGACCTTAAGGATATTGGGGTCATCCATATCCCACCGTAAAAATGGAAAATATGGGACTCAAAGGTAGACGACAAATTAAACAATTAGGACCTGATTTGCATATCTAGTAGATCAAGTATGGCTAAGCTCCACCTCCTCCCTTCAACCGGTCCGCAGAATTTTTATAATTAATATTGTTGCTTTTTTTTGTGGGGGACGTCCGGGTCTACTGCCAGATTTTGTATCCGGCAAGAAAGCGCAATAGAAATGTAATTTATCCTAAAATGTTAGATATATGTTTTATTAGCTAGGTTTGAAGAAAGAAAGATAAGTGGTCATTATAGAAAATTTTCATTTTCTTGGATAAACACACTTTTTACATATTCTATGTAAATTTTATAATCTTTAATATTCTTTTTGTGGGGAAATTTAAAAATGAATTTTGTGTGATTTTGTTTTTCTCCTTATATATTTTTTCTTGCTATAGCTATACAATGATGGAAAGCAATTTACACTGTATACATGTAATGAAAAAAAAAGGTTATTTAATAAAATGCAGTTAGTCCAGTAAGAAGATATTTTGCATATCTACATACTGTATCACATATAAAGTTGTGAGCGTACGAGTTGTTGCTAACGCTTGCGGGCTCGCGTAGCTGAGAACTATATATATGATATATATGTGTGTGTGTGTGTGAATATATATATAATGTGTGTGTATATGTATATAAATATGTATGTATAAATATATATATATATATAAACTATATATAAATACACTGTCTGGAATGAACAATACAGTGCCAGTGCAAATCCTGAGCCTGTTTCTTCTGACACAGAGGTGAGTTGTGCTAGATAATAACATCCCTTCCCACTCAATATTACTACGGTCAGAGCACTGGGAATAAATGGATCAAACCCGCTAATCCCTGGATATACCAATACACACAATGTTGTGACGTACGTCATCCTCCACACGTACATGTCATTGGTCAGCAGCCCCCATCCATCCTTCAGTTATTGGATATTACTCCTTTCAATCAAACTCCATGGGCGGGCATGTCTGAGAGGGCTAGCCATGGTTGATTTTGTCAGTGTTTTGATTGGTTGGCTCAGTGCCGCGTCATGCAGTCTGTGCACCCCGCCTTCTTCGCCTGCTGCGCGAGGCCAGTTTGTCCTGTGGAAAGTGATGGAGAGCGGGATTCCAGGCGCCGGGGGGTGAGTGGTGGCGGCGAGCGCTGGACCGTTATAACCTTCACGGAGAGGAGAGAGCGCGTGAGACGGAACAGTTACCGGTGTGTGCTTTGTGTATTATACACGGTGTGTGTGTGAGAGAGAGACTCCCCTGTGCAACATCAAAGCCAGGGCTCAGGGAGGTCGCCTCTCCATTAATCCCCCGATGGAGTTGGCTGGGGATGTGTCTGGTCCACTCAGGCCTGTGCATGACAATCATTAGCACACACAGGATCCCATCCTAAAGCATTGTGCAGCTGGAATACCTCCAGTGCTCTAGTACAGGCATCTGCAAAGTTGTGCTTATAGAAACAGTGTTGTGATATGACTTTATAGTGTACTGTTATTAGACTGTATACATGTGTGTATATATATATATATATATATATATATATATATATATAGTACATGTACACTCTATAGAAATAATATTGTGATTACAGTGTTATGTACTGTTATTAGACTGTGTGTGTATATATATATATATAGTACATGTACACTCTATATAGAAACAATGTTGTGATATTACTTTACAGTGTACTGTTAGACTGTGTGTGTGTATATATATATATATATATATATATATATATAATTAGTACATGTACACTTTATATAGAATCACTATTGTGATATTACTCACAGTGTTATGTACTGTTGTTGGACTATATATATATATTACACTTTATAGAGAAACCATATTGTGATATTACTTTAAAATTTGTATACTGTTAATAGACTGTGTTTGGTTATTACAAAACGTTTATTTTAGTGACTGTCACTTTTTATGATTTGTTTGTTGTGATTTAGAACATATGACCCACATTTATTGCCACAAATAGTGGGATCTCTTATTAGACACTGCAAATATTTTTTTTTTTTTTTTTTGTTCTCTTATTCTAATTCAATTTACCGAAAAAAAAATAAAAAATAAAAAAAAAAAAAAATGTTTTAAATCATAAGGTTGACCACCCCCTGTGGTGGTGAAGGGCCTATACATCAATGAAGCTCTGAGCTATACTATATAGGGTCACCCAAAATGGGCAGGTCATAGCAGGGAGGTCAGATAAATGGTGGTCTAGTGTAGAAGCAACTAGCAGCCCACTCTAGTATGTTTGCTAAGAAAACCTTGTGGATTGGCACAACCCGACACAGGATGTGTCTCGTGTACTGCGTTCCATAGTCACGGAGAGCCGGACATGACTGAACAACTAAACAACAACAAATATGGCCTAATGTGTTTCCCAGGTGTGATTTAATTCCTTTACTATGTTGTCCATACCACTTCTGCTGGAAGGTTATTTGGACCTATCCAGTTACGCGCACGCACAGGAAGCGCACCGCTGACGTCCCGATGTAGCTGTCTCTAAGTGCCCGGTAAGTGGTTAGGGGTTTTCGGGTTAAGTTTTGTGTTAGGACTGTTAAGTGGTGTAGGGGGTTAGGCTAAGATGGTTAGGGCCGGCAAGGGTTGTAGGGGTTTAGGGTTAGGGCCGGTAACTGGTGTATGGGGTTAAGGTTAGGCGCTTAGGGAATACATCAGGACGCAAGTGATCCTGGCACCAGGAGGCTTTCTGTGCCATGCGTGCACATAATAGGATAGATCTGGTTATTTTATGTATCTAATAACCTTACTGTAAGGTTACACATTCTTATACTCTACCTGTAATTCGGTGATTGCCTAGCTTTGCTGTGTTTTGAATATTGTTGTTCAGTTGTGTCAGAGTCACCATGACCCAATGGACCGCAGCACACCAGGCACATCTTATCTCTGTTTTTTTCTCAACCATAAGATTTTCATTGCGGAGATACTGTAGTGGGTGGCCAGTTAGTTCTCCAGTGGACCGTGATCTGTCTGACCTGCCCATCTTGGGTGACCTACATGTTATAGCTCACAGCTTCATTGAGGTGCACAAGCCCCTTCACCACAAGGAGCGATCCAGAAAGGGGTTTGAAACATTACCATCTTCTACAAACTCTTGCTTTAACCTATATTACACAATGTTCCACATGAAAATAATATTTTTCAAAGTTTAGATACAAAGCTATGTAATATTACACACACATTATTTCTTTTATGTGTAATGTTCCAACATATTCTGTAGAGCTATACAGGGGGCAATTCAAGCCAAAACGCAATAACACACGTACATAATCCATCTTCGCTCTTATGCAAAAGATTGGCAGCAGCCGTGCCGCTGCCAACAGCTGGATGGCGCTGCTGATTTTCCCACTAGTGCTGCACAATGTATATAAGGTGCGCCGACAGAAGAGGCCTTGAGCTATGAGAGGCGCACCCAAGGGCCCGCGCCGCACATCGCAATGGCCTCGCTGTCGATTCACCTCCGTCGAGTTACGCCACGCCGGATGAGGAAATAATTAGGGCCTTCCCTGAAACGGGATGGCGCCATCTAGCGGCTACTTGCGGGCACTGCAGCTGTCAGTGCTGGCGATTTCTTTGTGCTTAAACAACGAGGTGGATCCCCGTCTTCTAATCATGATCCCCGTCTTCTAATCATGATCCCCGTCTTCTAATCATGATCCCCGTCTTCTAATCATGATCCCCGTCTTCTAATCATGATCCCCGTCTTCTAATCATGATCCTCGTCTTCTAATCATGATCCTCTTTTTCTTGAATATATTTTACTCGTAAAATGTAGAAAACTCTGTGTTGATAGGTTTCTATTATGCCTATCAATTACATGCTATTTACATCATGTACCAACTGACATGAAACACACGTGCAGAGCTTTCTTGTACTGCTATTTTTCTCATAAAGTGTAAACATTCTTTGTTTTGTGATGTTGCCAGTTTCTTGTGGCAATGCCAAACACCACCATTTTGGAAATAGTTTTGTTGTAGCCAAAAACAAACAGCATTACGTTGTGCCACAATCCACATATCATCTGTGTCCTTAGGAATTGTTGTATGGCTATTGTATTGACAGAGTAATCATGTTATATGTTGGCTGATGGCTCTACATCCTTTTCCAGCTGCCTGGGTAACTCATGCTCTAGTGTTGTGTATGGATGGCATGCCGTCTTTTCCTTAGTTGTTATGAAAGAGTCCTGTGACTGAGCCGTATCCAAGTGCAGATTTGAAAGCAAGGAGATGATTAACCTCTTTTTTTAAAATTGGTTGGAAATGGATTTAAAAAAAATAAGCGTTACTTGTCATTCGTAAAAGAAGACAGCAGGACATTGCAGTAGAAATCTCACGTTAGCATAGAAGAAAAAATAACCCTGACACAGCTTCATGAAAGCTCAGTGCTTCTTGAGAATATGGATGTGGAGCAGGTGCAGTCAATGGTTTAAACATTGATCCCTCCCACTGAGAAGCTTTGCTGCTTAAACCTCAAAAGTCAGGGGAATTACAAAACCTTAGATAAATTAGCCAGAATATAACCTATTACTCATTTTAGAAATATTTACTTTTTAAAATTGAGTTTTAAACGGGCCTGTTTAGTCAAAACAAATGGAACTATTTATTTTTCTGAATTATACATATATTATCCTCAATTTGTAACGTATATTCTGTTGCGCTATACAGGGGTTAAGTACAAGGCAATATAGAGGATAACACATTGCAACAGAATGGAGGGCCCTGCCTCTGAACTTAAAATCAGACCTACATAGTGCTTGTTTCCAAAGCACCTTACAAGATTAGAAACTCACAAACTTACAATACCTTGTTTCTTTTCAAACCTCGACATGCTCTGAAGCAAATATCTGCTCCTTTTTTAAAGTGTGTTTTTGCCTTAGCGTTATGTGCATATCCAGCAATTATAAATTAATAATTACTTCATTTCCATTTGTTCAGTAGGGTAGAAAGAATGATTTTACCACAATGATGACTCAGGCTTTGTACCACTTTAACCAGTAATTGTGGGTAGGGAATGAGAACACTCCGTGCTATCATATTCTGAGTGCTTCTACAGAACGGATACCAGAAACAAATTGGGGTTATTTGTGTAATATGGATACAAATTAAAAGTTATATTTTGTGTGTCTTCATACCTAAAAAGAAAAAAATCTCTTCTGTGAGTTTGTGTTCTAAAAGCAGCTTTTTAACCCAATTTAAAGAGACATGGCACACAATTTTTATGTTTTTATGCTTTTGAAAGCAAATTATAAAAGTTGCTTTTCACATTAAAAAAAAAATTAAGTTAAACGTGTTTAAACATCCTGTCTACCCACCGAACATACCTCATTGGCGCACGAGTATGATTTATAAAGTTGTTGGCTAATGGCACAGAAGCAAGGGCAATTATAGTATCTTCATTTAAAAGAAGAAATAAATAATATTGTGAAACATCAGAAGCCTCCTTTAAGATGCAATACTAAGATAGTTTCCATTAACCTTTTAACAATTAATCTGCATATTGCAGATCAGAGGAGATCTAAAAATGTTGAACTTGGTGGACACATTTTTTTTTTTTTTCAACCTCAATTAAACCAATTTAAGTAGCTCAACCATTGTATAAAAATAAGGAGCCAGACATTTTTTCACAAGCCAGGGAAGGAGTTAATTCATAGAGATTCACTACATCTTTAAGACTATAGTGATGCTGAACAAAACTTTAGGAGATTGGCACTCGTTTTACTTGCATATAACTGTAGATTTTTTTTAATTGTTTTATACTAATTTGTACAAAATATTTATTTTAATTTACATTTCACAAATAAATATTATGTGCATGTTTTCTCTGTTTTGTTTTAATTCTTTGTTAAAGAATTACAATAACTGAGATATGACCGTTATGTTGAAAATTGTGAGATTTATTTATACCATGATGTAACCATGAAGATAAAAATAATACTTTGTATGATAGTTTTTATGTTACTTGTATTCACATTTTGTACGGGGCACAAGCATTTTAACAGATTTTACATTTTCATGGACTGAGCAGAGGTGTTTATGCAGAAAGACAGATTTATCTTTAGAGACTTCTTAATCAGGAGTCCGGCATTTTGGTTGCTTATCTTCATTGGGATCAAGAGATGACATTCACTTCAAGATTAGCTTCCTCTCTGATGAAATTACATAGCATTGAAAGGATTTTCATAGGAGGTTCTTGTAAAGCTTTTAATTATTTAAACCAATAAATCTGGAGAGTATCCTGTGTCATGCCCTCGGTCATGCTTGAAAAAAGTGCTGAAGAATAAATCTCAATATACATAAAGTACATCTATATATTCAGTGTATCTAAAATATCAAAGTATAAGGGTTTATAATTTTTCATGTTAAATCTATTTTTTAGTTCACTATTAATTAACATTAAAATACATGTGCAACCAGCAGCAAAGCTTTAGCCAGAAATTATAATAATCACACTGGAGATGCAGGGGAATATGAGATTGTAACCATAGTCCCTATAGTGTGTGTATGTATATGTGTATATGTGTATATATATATATATATATATATATATATATATATATATATATATATATATATATATATATATATATACACAATTAGTGTGTATATCCCTTTTATCCTTTTTAAATTATATTTTCTGGCTAAAGCTTTGATTTGCCTTTCTTAAGTAAGATCATGTTAAAGTGAAAGAAAAGCACTTAATTCTGCAATCTCGGCCGGAAGCACTTCGTGATCCATCAAAGACCCCAAGTTATTGCGGAAATGAAAAGTACAAAAAAATAGTGGCAGTTGGTTGTAATGAAACCTCTTCAGAGGAAGTGTTAGATAATTGTAACCAATTAAGAACATTATTGGCCTTTTTCTGTTATGAGTACTGCAGCACAGGTGGCAGCAGTGGCGGTCAGCATCCACTAGATATTGCTGCCAAGATTTTGCTGCCGATGTCATAGCTTTAGGGTTAGAATAATGGCTTAAGCTTGGAAATTGTGTATAATCTCAGTAACGCTTATAAACTGTGTATAATTTCGGCAGCTCCTTGCTGCTGCTTCCACTGCTGGTGTACTCGTATAGGAAAGATTCCCATTAGTATCTGTGCAAGCTGTAGGCATAAAAACATTTTCAGGTAAAATCCTTATTTTAGCAGATACTGTGTGCACTCTTCTTGCTTGTAGTCTCAGTGGGTGTATTGTGATAACTTTTATCTATTGTGTTATGGGTGTGATTAGTTGATTCCCTGGTGGATTCAGATGAGATTTGAGCATTTTCACCCCCATACACACTCCATAGAAGGCAGCTTGCTAGTACACTTGCTCTGTACTCACCCCCTTGTGTCTTGAAATTAAATATGATTGTCATTGCATTTTAGCAGCTGATTCTGCTAAAAGATTTTCATTTTATTTTGATTTTGTGCACATTGTTTACATAGATGCTAATGTTGTGAGTTTGCAGCATACTTCAGAAACATGGGTGTTTTTCTAATCTACAGTGATCTTTAAGCATAAATTACATGAAAAAGCCCTCATACTCTCCTAATGACTTTCACATGTGATTCTCTCACCGGTTGGTATAAATCAGAGAATAAGACATTGACACTTAATTGTCTCTGTGGCCATTATTATTTATCCATCTGGGCAAGCTTTTGTGGTTTATCATTCTCACTGAGAGAGATTTATTAACATGAGGTAAAGTTGTTAGTTCAGTGGGAGGACTTTATGTGGTTTATGCTTAAAATGCCCAGCTTTCAGTCGTAGAATCGAACACTTCCTCTTAAAAAGAGAAATTTGTTGTATGATATTTTTAAACACGGTTTTAAATACGGTCAAAAAATTGTGCTAATATGGTGTGACGGATAAAGCAACTTCTTTCAACATGATTTATTAGCTTTTAAAGAAAATGAACATCATTATCTTAGTAATGTCTTGCTAGTTTAGTCAGAATTAGAGGTGTTATATATATATATATATATATATATATATATATATATATTTTTTTTTTTTATATTTTAGGGTAGTGGTGTAAAATATGAGACATCCAAAAGGAATTTGAGTAGCACTTGGTTGAGGAACCAGAGCTGTTCATAGATGTGATGAAATGGGGAAGAATGATATGTGATATGATGACATTGGCGTGGAGACTGGGTCATATATTACAGAGCATGTGGTAACATGGATAGGTGGCAATTAGAGCAGATCTATTTGTTATTGGCATGGATTTGATAGGGTTTACTAAAAATATGGGTAATAGGTTCAATAAATGTACTGCTAGAAGTAAATTAAACAAATCAGATGATAGGGCTTCTCTCCATTTTTGATTGCGATTTTGAAGCTTTTTAAAACGTGTTTTCCCCCCACAACGTGACTTTAACTGCATACAGAAAAATAACTTCTGATCATTAAAATATACTCTAGGGACTCCCTACCTTACAGGACCACTGGACAACAGAAATAAAAAAGTGTGTGGGGGCGTTGACATTTCTGAGAGATATGGTTGCATTTCCTGAAGCCAAGGAGTTGCTTCTGGAGGGGGAAGGGGTGTGGAGTTTTAGTGTTTTCTTAACTAAGTATCTTTCTCCTCCACTGATGGCCAAAACACACACCCTCGTGATTTAACTCTGAGAAAGTGATGTAACAAACATATTGTGAATTCCTATTCTGTAAATGTAAACAGAGTCTTCAAATATTCAGAATCACCCCCCCCCCCCCAAAAAAAAAACTCAGCTGCTAATATTGTTAGTTTGGCACAAACTTCACAAACAAGTTTCTCTCTCTTTTTTTTTCTTTTCTTTAGCTGCAGTTGTCATTTAAATTATAAAATGTTGTTTTATCACAAAACATTGCCTAGGTACTTTAGGGTATTGACTGTGGAGGGAATTTCAAGCAACATTTCCTCACCATAGCACATTGTAATACCAGGTCCAATAAGAAGTCTCATTAAAGGACCACTATATTTTAGGAAAAAAACTAATGTGTTTGTGAAATATGTAACACGCTAACAACATTGGCAGCTGTGAAATTTAAAGCTACTTTTTAAGAAAATGTAAAAATTTAGAACATTCTGTTTACACATGGGCTACTTCTATATGCATCTTGTCTTTCTTGAGTATTTCCTGAGGGTATTTTTTATTTACTTAGCAGTGGAAGAAGGGGTGAGGGAAGTGGGTGGATGTGTGAAATAATTGGATGACTTGGAATGTAAGATCTCTGCCTATTCCCCAGCACATGCTCAAAAGCACACAGCTTGCATCAACAAATCCAGTTGTCATTTAATAGATAATACAACAGTTCTTATTGAGTGTCTGTGTTAAAATTCCAAACAAAAACAAAATCTCACAAGAGAGTATGTACAAGATAAAATCAAGAGACCAATATATTCAAAGTGGCACAGCAAAACTTCTAGGAACAAAATAAAAAAATAAATTCTAAATAAAGTCCCAGAAGTGACGTCAATACTGAGTATTACTTTATTCAGTTTTTTAAGCAAACAATTTTTAACAGAGATGATTTTAATAAAGTAAAAAGTTTTTAAAGTTTGGTTTGTGGCTAATATAATACATTTCACAAAAAAAGTTGTGCTTTAAGTGGTTTTCTCGTACTTAAACAATCTTGAAAAGTTTGATTTATAAGAAGAATGGGGAGAGAAAGAAGCGCACAAGCCACCCCTAGTGCAGGTAAGGCCAATTTATTGTGTTTGTCCAACTAGTCTAAAATGCATATAAAAATACACAAATCAATAAAATCGATTTCAATGGTTCACTCACATTTTACTACCTCATGAACAGAAGTAAGTTGTTAGGTTTCAATAAATGTCCACCAGCATGTAGTTCAGTCACTGGGTACAGATGGAAAAAGTATGGCTGTATGCCAATGTACTATATCTATAGGGTCTAGGAGGTGTGTGGTATATTTAGGGCTTTTGGAATAGTAACACACCTTAAAGGATCACCAGTAAACTTCTAAGAGATTAGATGAAAGTTTGGTATAAGACATTAGATACACTGAAAGTGTGTGTGTATGTATATGTGTGTATATATATATATATATATATATATAAGTAAATAAAAAGTACATCTGTGTTCACATTTGAATGTCTAAAGCAAGTTAAAATACCTGCTTCCAGCTCAGAGTTCCAAGAAAAACAGTTATTACACTGCATTCTGAGATGTTGAACTGGGACAGACAAATGTGCCCACAAATGCCTCGCTCTTCATTCCATAGCCATCATCAAACATGGTTTCCTTTAAGCTTATGCATGCTGTATTACAAAGCTTTAATGCAAAGCCAAGGATGGAATAAATATATATATATATATATATATATATATATATATATATATATATATATACATATATATATATATATATCACATATATAGTTGTGAGCGTACGAGTTGTTGCTAACGCTGCGGGCTCGCTACGCGAGTCGCGGCCCTCGCGTAGCGAGGGCACTGCCCGAGGGTCTCAGTTGCTGGCATGGAGCGCCGAAGGCACTCCATGCCAGCAACTGCGACCCTCGCAACCCAAACAGTACGACACACACATTACGACACTCGCAAACAACATACGACACACATTCACACACATTACGGACTCGCAACACTCTGACGCAACTCGCGAACATTACAAAATGTAAAACACAATACATACACACACCACATACATAAAAAACTTACCTACACCGAGAGGGAGCACCCAGCACCTCAAAAATACAACTTACACCTTGATTTTACTCCAAATAAAACAGTTTAGAGGCTAAAAAAAAATCGAAGAGAGAGAAAAAATGGCCGCCGAACAAAACGAAAACGAGGCTACAGCACTCTAAACTCGCAAAACACCACAAGAAACTCGCAAAACACCACAAAACACCTACGGATATTCCGATACAAATGTATACCACACATTACTCGCCATTTTACGCCAATGCGGAAGTACACGACAACGGTTTGGGCTCTCGCACGCACAGTGTTACACTGCACACATTCAGCACGCTTACACAGCAGATCCACACCACTAATGCTGCAGCAACATCAAAACACATTCACAGCTCTTCCACACAATGCCTTCAAATAGGTAAAGTATATTCATTTATTAATGTATTATATATTTCATTATTACACACTAAACAGCATTAGCTACCTTACAATTTCATTGCCGTCATTTTTTGACTGGCAATTCGCTAGTATATATATAATGTCTACACACCCCTGTTAAAATGTTAGGTTTCTGTGCTGTAAAAAAAATTAGACCAAGATAAATAATTTCAGAACTTTTTCCACCTTTAATGTGACCTATAAATTGTACAACTCAATTGAAAAGCAAACTGAAATCTTTTAGGTGGAGGGAAGAAAAATAATAATGTGGTTGCATAAGTCTGCACACCCTCTTATAACTGGGGATGTAGCTGTGTTCAGAATTAAGCAATCACATTCCAAATGGGGGTTAAATAGGAATCCGCATACACCTGTCATCATTTAAAGTGCCTCTGATTAACCCCAAATAAAGTTCAGCTGCTCTAGTTGGTCTTTCCTGAAATTTTCTTAGTCGCATCCCACTGCAAAAGCCATGGTCCACAGAGAGCTTCCAAAGCATCAGAGGGATCTCATTGTTAAAAAGTATCAGTCAGGAGAAGGGTACAAAAGAATTTCCAAGGCATTAGATATACCACGGAACACAGTGAAGACAGTCATCATCAAGTGGAGAAAATATGGCACAACAGTGACATTACCAAGAACTGGAGCTCCCTCCAAAATTGATGAAAAGACTAGAAGAAAACTGGTCTGGGAGGCTACCAAGAGGCCTACAGCAACATTAAAGGAACTGCAGGAATTATGGTTTGATTAAATCAAGGTTGAACTTTTTGGCCATAATTCTAAAAGATATGTTTGGCGCAAAAACAACACTGCACATCACCAAAAGAACACCATACCCACAGTGAAGCATGGTGGTGGCAGCATCATGCTTTGGGGCTGTTTTTCTTCAGCTGGAACTGGGTCCTTAGTTAAGATAGAGGGAATTATGAACATTTCCAAATACTAGTCAATATTGGCACAAAACTTTTAGGCTTCTGCTAGAAAACTGAATATGATATGCTGAAAGATAAGACAACGACCCAAAGGATACATCCAAATCAACAAAGGAATGGCTTCACCAGAAGAAGATTAAAGTTTTGGAATGACCCAGCCAGAGCCCAGACCTGAATCTGATTCAAAATCTGTGGGGTGATCTGAAGAGGGCTGTGCACAGGAGATGCCCTCGCAATCTGACAGATTTGGAGTGTTGTTGCCACGAAGAGTGGGCAAATCTTGCCAAGTCACCATGCTGATAGACTCATACCCAAATAGACCGAGTGCTGTAATAAAATAAAAAGGTGCTTCTACAAAATATTAGTCTAAGGGTGTGCATACTTATTCAACCATATTATTTTATTTTTATATTTTTTCTTCCCTCTACCTTAAAGATTTCAGTTTGTTTTTCAATTGAGTTGTACAGTTTATAGGTCACATTAAAGGTGGAAAAAGTTCTGAAATGATTTATCTTTGTCATTTTTTTACAGCACAGAAACCTGACATTTTAACAGGGGTGTGTAGACTTTTTATATCATGTGTGTGTGTGTGTGTGTATATATATATATATATATATATATATATATATATATATATATATATATATATATATATATATATATATATATATATATATATATATATATATATATTTTGTATGAAACATAAAAGATCTTTTCTACCTAAACATCTGCAGTTAGTGTTTGTATCTTCTTACACACACCATATGTGTGATTTACGCTGTTGGGTTTTCCTTTTGTAATTAGAGAGTAGTGTTTACAGCTGGATAAACAATGTCACAGTGGTTTGAATCTTGTATTGTAAATCTGCTTTCAGTCTTCTGCAAATTCCTTGAAAAATAACATTTTAAAGTGGGGCTGAAAAGAAACAGGGGGTTCCTGGTGGTCCACTGGTCTGGATTTGGTGCTTTCACTGCTGCGACCTGGGTTCGATTCCATTTAGGGAACCAAGAAGTCACACCACACTGAAGCCATGCAGGGTCGAGCCTGGTCAGTGGGAGACCACCTAGGAATACCTGTATGATGTGGCCCACTGGAGTAGTTGGTGTGTTGAGGTCACAGAGTTGGACACGACTGAGCGATGTAAACCAACACACAAAAAGTAGCAATTGGAGCCAGGTTTCCATGACATTTTTAATAATTTACTTTGGGCTTCTAATTTATTTTGTGCAGTTACATGAATTTATCCCTGTGTTAAATATAAATAACTGACACGTGTTTTGGTCCTTTAATTACTATGGAAATTATATTTTACTGACTCCTGAAATGTGTCAAGCCCTGCTCTAATGGCAGATCATTACCAATAAGTTCTAATAATCCCTCTGAATCTATGTTTTACGTATTGTAGGCAATGTGCAAAACAAAATAACAAGGCATGCTCACATCCCACAGAGTAACTACGTTGATTAGATAAATTAGTCCATAGGGTCTGAGCCAAAGATACCAGTGTCCTCAGTGGGTATATCACAAAACAATGATTGAATGTAAATTTATTGTACAGACAAAGAATTCTTATGTAAAGAAATACATGTTATTGACAGTTTGCAATTGGTTCACATATCTCAATACAATTTACCAGATTTTGCCGATACTTTGGAATATCTAGTGTGTTCTCTATACCTCGCACAGTGAGCCATCTGGAATTTATTATATGCAATACGAGCGGCTACTTTGTTAAGAAGAGGATTAACATGTCAGCATCTTTTTCTAATACTGTAATCAAGTTGTTGTTTGAAGGCAAACCCATACCTTTAGCTATAAGCTTAGTTTGCATAATGTTATTGAGGTTCAACTGACACAAATATTTACCCCCACTTCAAATGTGAGATTTTTTTTTATATATAAAAATGTCAACGTTTAATAGTAACACTGTTTTTTACATTGTCTATATAAAATATAAAGCCTTCCATGGGTGCCGGTGTGATGTCAAACCAATGCCAGTGTAGACCTTTCCCCAGTGAGATTAGAGCCATATAGAAGGAATAACAAAAGATTAAAATACTGTCCCACTCGCCAATGCTGCTAAGTGGGTCATATTGTAGTGAGTATTGTATCTAGTTATTAAGACTATATTGGTTATAGCCATGCAGTGTTTATGATGTCTTTTGCAGCTGGTTTGGTTTAACCTGCTGCTTTAAAGATTGTGATCAAGGGCAGGGTTTGTACATTATCAGCCTTATTACATTGTGATTCAGCCAATTGAAAAGGGCTCTATATAAGTACATACCTTCTTTTTTTACAGAAGTTTTTAGTTGGTGATGACTTTTTGCTTTTGGATAGAAGTTCACTAACTAAAAACTTCTGTAAAAAAAAAAAATGCTATGTGCTTATATAGAGCTCTTTTCAATTGGCCGAATTGTAATTTAATAAGGCTGTGTATTAACAGTTGTCTATTCTCAATGTGTATATTTAACTCTATTTTTTGTTAGCATGCACAAAAGACACTCAAGTGAAACATCAGATGTGTACACGTAAAACTGTTCTTTAAAGGTTACAAATATGGTGGAAGGCTTCATGATCTAACATCATATACCTATGATACATTAAAATGTGTAGCTTGAAGGAGGCTTGATCAAGCAGGAATTTATTAGCATTACACTGAAAAATGTTTCACGTTTCAATGAGCAAATCATGTAGTGGGAACATCAGGAAATAACTTTTTAGATGGGGAAATTAAGTAGGAGACACTGTCACAAAGTGTTATAAGAAAATACATCTGTTATTCAAGAAATTATCGAATAAGCTTAAAGGGATATGGAAGATTTGTGGATTTTACCAGGTATATAGTATACCTATTTATTTACTATGATGTACTTTGATTTTAGTTAGTAAAAACAGAGCCTCTAATCACATCTTAATAAAATAAACCTGCTTGGGCCTGCCCTCTGTAGCTCATGAAGATAAAGACTCTGTAGTTATGGATGTGTCGTGCCTTATACTAGCCAATCGATGACCAAATGTCAGCATCATGTTATGTGCCCCGGATAGACCCTGATAGGCTAGTATGAGACACTGCATAGTCATTATTATTATTATTATCATTATCTTTATATTGCGCCAACATATTCCGTAGCGCTGTACAGGGGTTGAGTACATGGCAAAAACAAGATTAACACCTTATAAAGAATGGAGGGCCCTGTTTTTGAGCATAAAATCAAATGTACATAGAGCTTGTTTCCAAGGCACTGACACACGATTGAAAACTTGCAAACTTACAATCTAAGGGTACAGTGTCTGTCTTCGTGCACTGCAGTGAGCAGACCTAAGCAGGTACTATTTGTTTGTAAAAACAGAGCTTATAATCACTTCTTAATAAAGTACATAAAAGTTAATAGGTATATTATATTCCTAGTAAGATATATTAACCTTCCATATCCCTTTTAAGGCTTACATAGACAGACAATAAATGCAAGTCTGTTTTAGACCCTAAATGGGTTTACTACATATCCTACTTAAGAATATGTTTCCCAACAGAGAAGGCTTTATAACCGATTAACAGGTAACAAATACGTTTTTAGAAAAACTATATAGTCCCTATTTTATGGGGGCCTGAGACATGGATGACATGGGTTTATTTTAGTGGTGGCCATACTAATACTATCATACCAGCATCATGCTAACCATGCCATCCAATAGTGTAAGATGTGCCATACAATAGTTGCTGGCAAGATATGGCCTGTATGCTGCATACAGCTATGTGAAGTTTTCCTAGTGGCCCAGAATATCTTTACTGGCGTGAGAGGATACCACTTTAATACCACAGTCTATATTCTCCCTGTACAACTACATTACAATTCCCTCTTGACATAACTATCAACGTCACTACTTTTTTACATTTATTTATCCCTCTCTGTGTTTTTACTATTCCATGTGTGAAAAATAAAGTGATTAAACATATTGTGCTGCTCTTGTAGGGACTTGGGTGTCCCATGCAGTTGTTCACATGATAGAGGTTGCCCTCATTACTTTAGTCACATTCAGATATTCCACAGTACATACAAGTATGCAATCAAATTTCTATGAGATTTTATACATCTTTCCATCTCGGATTATTTTGTTGCTGCCTGTTGCAAATGTCTTATCTGCTTTCTAATGTTTGCAATATCTATCCATGTTTTTATTGTATCCTAGTGCTAGGGAATCTGCCATAGCTCTAAAAATAAAATATAAGTGAGGATTCGCAGGCTCAGAAGCTAACTGGCGATCCTCATAGGAATGAGGACTATTTGGTAGCCAATTCTAGACTACCAAGAATATTTGTTTTGTTTTTTCTGGTGAGAATCCCATGCTTTTTAAATATTGCAGTTTTTCAAACAAATTGAAAAATAGACATGTCTTATAACTAAATCAGTCTCTTAACCTTTAGGACGTATTGAGGAGCACTCAGTATAACTTTCTATCCTTCTAGGAGGAATACCATCATCTGAAGATGAAACTTGCTCAGAATTGCTGGAGAAATTCAGCAGAGCCCCTATCTCTGTGCACTACCGTTTTATACTTTCATACTTTATAAGAAATTTTCCTTGTGTGGTTTAAAAAGTCGGGTTACTTAAAGAACAACCTATTTGATTCTGAAATATATTTGTTATTTGCCATACATATCACCCTGGATGTCAGCCCACCATATAAAATTCAACATGTCTAAGACAGAATTCTTAATCTTGCCACTATTGACTACAGCTTCAATTCCTCACATCTCTCTGTCAACAACGCCATCATCACTCCCACCTCTCAAACCCGTTGTCTCGGTTTTCTACTGGACCCCGCCCTCTCTTTCATTCCTCACATACAGTCACTGACAAAATCTTGACTTTTCAATTAAAAAACATAAATAAAATATTTCCAAAATACATCACTACCTTACACAAGACACAACTAAAATTGTAATACATTCTCTCATAATTTCATGTCTTTACTACTGCAACTCACTTCTGGCTGGCCTACCCACCACCCACCTATCCCTCCTTGAATCCATATTGAATGCCTCCGCTAGACTCCCCTACCATACTAAACGCTCTGTGTCTGCAGCACACCTCTCTCTCAATCACTCCACTGGCTTCCTGTAACCTCCATAATAATAAAAAAAAAAAAATCATGACCCTAACTTACAAAGCCCTCAACAATGCACCCCCTTATAACTCAGCTCTCCAAATATTCCCCCACCCGCCCTCTTCGCTCTAATTGCCTTCTTCTTTCATCACCACCTCTCACTACCGCCTTCTGGACTTTTCTCACACTGCCCCTATTCTCTGGAACTCCTTGCCTCACTCCACCAGATCATCCTCCTGCTTCAAATACTTCAAAACCTCACTAAAAACACTCCTGTTTAAGGCAGCCTATAACCTGCCTCCCTAACATGCACACTGCATCCCCCCCCCCCCTTGTACCACACCCTAAACCTTTTAGATTGTAAGTTTGCAAGTTTTCAATCCTGCAAGGTGCTTTGGGAAAGGCACTATGGACTCTGGATTCTAAGCTCAAAGACAGGGCCCTCCATCTTTGTAATGTGTTAATATTGTTTTGCCTTGATCACAATTTCTGTATAGCGCTACAGAATATGTTGGTGTGTTACAAATAAACACTGATAATAACAATTATACATCAGGTCTCAATTGAAACAAAAGAATACATAAATCTACATGTTAAGAAAAATCTTGTTTTCCACATTTTATATGTGCATAATATACTGAACTGCTTGAAAATACTTTTTTTCTTTCTTTTTGTTGCAGTTACTGAATCATGCCACTGGTCAAGAGGAATATAGAGCCCAGGCATCTATGCCGTGGAACGCTACCAGATGGGATTACTAGTGAACTGGAATGTGTAACCAATAGTACTCTTGCTGCAATCATCCGACAGCTGAGCAGTCTAAGTAAATACCCTCTGTTTAATATGTAAAATAATGTTCTTTCAAATTGGCTAGCTCTTGTTTAAAGGTATTCTAAATAATATTTAAGGTCACAAGAGTTTGAATAATATTGACTGAATATTTTACTTTAATGAAAAAAATGGCTTAAAGTGACAATGCAGAAATGAAAAGTACAAAAAATACTTTAGGTGGAAGTGTTAGATAATTGAGCTTGAACGATGGGTATTTTAAGCATACATTACATGAAAAAGTTCTCTTGTGTTACAAGATGCTTTATCTCATGTTATTAGTTATCTCTTGCGTTTGAAAGCATAAACCACAAGAGCATGTCTAGATGGATAAATAATAAGTTGCATACACAATTAAATGTTGTTGATAGTCTATACCAAGTGAGCATGCTGTTGTGGTTTTATTGTTGCTTTATTGATATGCAAATTAGGCTTTTGTATATTAATTGATGTGCTAATTATTATTAGTCGTATTGTCTGTTTCTGTAGTTACTAGAATAAAGACCCCCAATGTTATAGGACAGTTCCCTCTCGCATCCTTATAGAACAATCCGAGTTGCACTTTATCCCACTGAACCACATAGCACACGAGCAGTAAATGAAATATTTTATGATTGTATTTACTGTAGAAAAACTGCTTGTAAAATGTATAGCCAGAATGATTGCTCTTTAAAATGCTCTTAATAGCAGAATACATACTATGGCATTCAAATGAAGGACAGGCATACACTTATGATTTATGAGCATTTTTCTCTTTAATATACTAGAGAAAATAGGTATGTTTAATTTTAAGGAAAATATGTTTGTTTAATATCTTTAACAGAAATGGAGAAACTTAATGAATCATTAAAAATGTTCTGATGTATTTGGCTCACTTTTTTTTTTTTCATGCATTTGTTTATAAAGTGGTACTAAAATGATGTCGCTATAAAATGTTAAAAACCTTTTCTAATAACATAAGACTATTAAAGTAGAATGTAGTGTGGTATTTTAGGAAACCGTATGACAAAGAATCTAGGAAAGGAACTGACACTTTTAGCAATAATTTTCTTGATGATGTGCCACTGCGAAGCTTTCAATGTGTTTTTGCGTTTTTTCTTTTGGCAGGCAAACATGCTGAAGACATATTTGGTGAGTTGTTTAATGAGGCGAACAATTTCTACATCAGAGCAAATTCTCTTCAAGACCGCATTGATCGCCTTGCTGTCAAAGTCACCCAGCTGGATTCAACAGTGGAAGAGGGTGGGTGACTGCACAAAATCACTGTATTGGAAGTGATGCATAAACAACTGCTCCAATTAATTACTCAGCAATTGCTGCCTCTTAGCTGGAGTCCCCCGTTGTCATTCCAAGAAGCAGTGTGTGTGGTTGGTATATCAAATTAATTGGCAGACAGCATATTGTGACAAGCTTCATGTCAATAATTTGTATGAAAACTTGCTCAGTTTCATTTTAGAAAAAAAGTGTGTATCTGTCTAAACAGCTGAGCTACCACCTACACACTTGTATAGACAAGTCTTCTCATACATATTAGTGGCTTTTAGTAGTGTTGCGGAATTGTGCTAATAGAGCAAGTACTATAATCTACTAGTGACTTGCCCATAAAAAAATGACAGCAATAAAATTTGAAGCTTCGCAATGCTGTTTGCCACACAATGCAAGGCCATCCCCTAACTTCTAGGCCTTGCGATGGGCGCCTTTGGCGCTTATCATGGACCTCGCAATGAGCGCCAAAGGCTCTCCATTTGAGAGCCTGTTCCCCTACATTACAGGGCGTGCGATGAGTGCCTTCGTCGGCCAACCCGCAACTTTCCGGCCTCACTCTCACCCCTATCCCCCCCCCCCCCCTCCCTCCTCTGTGCTCCTGTTTCGATTTACGGTTGTGAAACCATTTGCAGGCTTGGGTAATTGATCCTTTTCCCCAAGGCTGAAATTAGTTACACGTTTTACTCACCTAGTCGTTCTGAGACCGTCAAACGCCAATTAAATGGCAAATTAGCGTACAATTTCACTTGCAGGCTCCCTGCCTTTCCCCCTGTGCTGTGTGTGAGGTTGTAAGGTAATTTTCTAAGCAACTGTTTTTTTTGGGTTTTTTTTTTTTTACAGGCTTGAAAACAAATGGCGGCCGTTAACCCTGTAAATTTTTTTGAAGCCTGTAACTAAGCCAGTCACGTACGGGTCTCGCAATGAGCACCTTCTGTACTCATTGCAGCCCTGTCAAGCCAGTCGTTTACGGGCCTAGCTATGAGCGCCGTTGTTGCTCATTGCAGCCCCCATCCAACCCGAAGGCGATCATTGCACATTAAATTTTAAAATAACGTTACTGACAAACTCGCAATTACCACAACTATATGGGATTTCCTTCATACAAGAGCTGTTGCATGGCATAACAGGATCCTCTCATCATACACAATACTGTACATTACCTCAGTCACAGTTTGGTACATAGAGACCAGACCATAAAGTTGTGCTTAAAGGACAATCGTAAAATAGGAAACATGTATTTTGTTTGCTACGTTTGTAACATTAATTATGGTAGCTTTCTAAGTTGTGAGCATGAAAGCATTTTTAGGTACAATCTTTTTAGTAGACACAAGCATAACACCCTTTTGGTACAAGGAGTCTTCCACAATTACTGCTGGTTTGGAGACCTAGTGCACGTGTTCTGCTAAATTTTCCTGTCTATTAAAGAGTGGAAGGAGAGGGGAGGAGGACTTGTTTGTTTATTGGTGGATTCAGATATGATTTTGGCAGGTGACACCTTCCATCCCACAGGCTCAGTAGAGTCAACTTGTAATCACCTCTTATACTTAAAAGAAGTATGACCGCTTCCATGGTAAATGGTGATTTTTCTCTGAAAAATCCTTTAATGCCCAAGTCTTACATAACTCCTAATGTGTTGCATAGTTTGCCAACGTGATATTTTTACTAATAGACACATTGGTCCTTTAAATCCGGTGTATCACATCTGTTAATGTGAAGTTCTGCTGGCTACATATAATTCAGAGTGATATATTATGGAAGTGTGAAGTAATTTGAACTAATATAGGTGCAAATGGATATATATGGATAGGAGGGAAGGATATACACGCACATTTTATAATGTATAAATACTTTTAACCATCTAGATTTTTGGGGAAGTATAATAACTTTGCAGCAGATTTTCTTAGTAAGAGCTTGCAGGCAACCCAACAGTGACATCCAGCTATTCAAGACAGCTACCTGGGTCGGTTTGCTGGATTTTTAACTTTTACTTTTGTGCCGAGCTGTAAATGCTTTGTTGATATAGTTGGCAAAGGCATTCTAAGATTTGTTTAATAATGGATTGTAATCTAAAAGTAATTACACATTTTTTTACCTGTTTTAGGCTCTGTTTTACACACATGGTAATTATGAATCTCTCTTTCTTTCTCTCCTGCATGTTTATTAAACAAATGTATTTATTTATTTTGTCTTTTTTATAATAGTTTCATTACAAGATATTAACATGAGGAAAGCTTTCAAAAGCTCTACCACACAGGACCAGCAAGTGATTTCAGAGAACAGCATTCCAAACCCTGTCATAGATATATATAATACCTCTGATAAACCACCCCCTTTGAACATACTTTCACCATACAGGTTAGTATTAAAACCAATAAAGCACACATTCTACTTTTTTTTTTTCCTTCTATAAATGTTCCAAAAAGGAAAATGTATTTAACTGCTTAGGCATTGAATAGGAAAATACTTATTTTTCTTGAAGAAAACCAAAGTTGGTTTTAGAAGGTGATTCCTTATAGATTAGAGGACAAACTGAATGTTCTTCATGGTAGAATTAAATGTATTTTATTTTTTTCTTTGACAGCATATGCTTAGGGATTTGAAAGCTATGTACCACTCTGTTCAATTCGTCCTCTAAACAATATCAGTAAACTAGTGTTTAAAATTCAGAAATTAACTTCAAAAGTGTCTTCAGAAATTATAGATTTCTTGTTGATTACTTAACCAATAACTTGAAGTATTCTTAAAATAATGGTAATTTAATTAGGGGACAAGGAAGTAATTGATTCCCCTCTCTAAACTATTCCAGTAAATATTTATCGTCTGTCTGTCTGTTTTAGCAATAGGCGCAACATTTCAGATGTACAGTTGCAAGCAAAAGTATGTGAACCCTTTGGAATGATATGGATTTCTGCACAAATTGGTCAATCACACTGTGCTTAAACTAATAACACACAAAGAATTAAATGTTACCATGTTGTTATTGAACACACCATGTAAACATTCACAGTGCAGGTGGAAAAAGTATGTGAACCCCTAGACTAATGACATCACCAAAAGCAAAATTGGAGTGAGGTGTCAGCCAACTGGAGTCCAATCAATGAGATGAGATTGGAGGTGTTGGTTACAGCTGCCCTGTCATATAAAAAAACACACACCAGTTCTGGGTTTGCTTTTCACAAGAAGCATTGCCTGATGTAAATGATACCTCACACAAAAGAGCTCTCAGAAGACCTACGATTAAGAATTGTTGACTTGCATAAAGCTGGAAAGGGTTATAAAAGTATCTCCTAAAGCCTTGCTGTTCATCAGTCCACGGTAAGACAAATTATCTATAAATGGAGAAAGTTCAGCACTGCTGCTACGTCCTTTAAAGATGACTGCAAGAGCACAGCGCAGACTGCTCAATGAGGTGGAGAAGAATCCTAGAGTGTCAGCTAAAGACTTACAAAAGTCTCTGGCATATGCTAACATCCCTATTAGTGAATCTACGATATGTAAAACACTAAACAAGAATGGATTTCATGGGAGGATACCACAGAGGAAGCCACTGCTATCAAAGCAAAACATTGCTGCACGTTTACAGTTTGCACAAGAGCACCTGGATGTTCCACAGCAGTACTGGCAAAATATTCTGTGGACAGATGAAACTAAAGTTGAGTTGTTTGGAAGAAACACACAACACTATGTGTGGAGAAAAAGAGGCACAGCACACCAACATCAAAACCTCATCCCAACTGTGAAGTACGGTGGTGGGGGCATCATGGTTTGGGGCTGCTTTGCTGCGTCAGGGCCTGGACGGATTGCTATCATCGAAGGAAAAATGAATTCCCAAGTTTATGAAGACTTTTTGCAGGAGAACTTAAGGCCATCTGTCCACCAGCTAAAGCTCAACAGAAGATGGGTGTTACAACAGGACAACGACCCAAAGCATAGAAGTAAATCAACAACAGAATGGGTTAAACAGAAGAAAATATGCCTTCTGAAGTGGCCCAGTCAGAGTCCTGACCTCAACCTGATTGAGATGATGTGGCATGACCTCAAAGTGATTCACACCAGACATCCCAAGAATATTGCTGAACTGAAACAGTTCTGTAAAGAGGAATGGTCAAGAATTACTCCTGACCGTTGTGCACGTCTGATCTGCAACTACAGGAAACGTTTGGTTGAAGTTATTGCTGCCAAAGGAGGTTCAACCAGTTATTAAATCCAAGGGTTCACATACTTTTTCCACCTGCACTGTGAATGTTTACATGGTGTGTTCAATAACAACATGGTAACATTTAATTCTTTGTGTGTTATTAGTTTAAGCACAGTGTGATTGACTATTGTTGTGACTTAGATGAAGATCAGATCACATTTTATGACCAATTTGTGCAGAAATCCATATAATTCCAAAGGGTTCACATACTTTTGCTTGCAACTGTATGTGCTTTGTAGATGAACCAGTGGAGCTTACATTTTCTTGATTCAGCTGAACTTTACTTCCTTAAACATAACTCCTCTACACCATTCCACCTACTTTGGTCATTTTTGCATTAGGCATAACCACTACATTCGCCTCAAGAAGAATATGGCTTTCCAAGACATAAATGTAATTTGTTTCGCACTTTATCATGTTTACAGAGATGATAAAAAGGATGGCTTAAAGTTCTACACAGATCCTTCTTACTTCTTTGACCTTTGGAAAGAGAAAATGTTGCAGGATACAGAAGATAAAAGGAAAGAGAAAAGGAGACAGAAGGTAATAAACTGAATGTGAAAGAAATGTATTTTTAGCCAGTTTAAATGGTACTGTGTGAGCAGTAATTCTGCATGATACTGATCAGTTCCTTTTAAACTACTACTATAGTATGGCTAGTATTATTTCCTTTATTTGTAACCTGCCAACATGTTACGTAGCGCTGTAAAGGGATAAGTTCAAGTGAAAACAATATTTACACAATGCAAATAGATGATGGTCCCTGTCTTTGAGTGTTCCCTAAAGCACTTGACAAGATTGAAAACAAACTTACAATGTAAAGTGTATGGGATAGGTATAGAAGATGAATAGACCTGATGTGTATATTCAGGCTGAAGGCGATCAAGAAGCTTAGTCTTTGACATGGTGAGTTTGAGTTGACGGCGGACATCCAGGAGGATATACTAGAGAAGCAATTGGACACTTGTGTTAGGATAGATGGGGATATATCAGGTGCTGAGAGGTAGATTTGAGTGTCATCTGCATATAAATGATATTGAAATCCGAAGGATTTTACTAGGGTGCCGATGGAGTGGTTAAAAGTGAGCCTAGGACTGAACCCTGCGGTACGCCAACAGTTAGGGTGAGGCAAAGAGGAGGTGCCAGAGAAGGACACTACATTTTCGATCTTAAAGGTAGGATGTGAACCATGAGAGCGGTGTCACAGATGCCAAGAGAGCAGAGAATTTGGATAAGAAAAGGGTGGTCAACTGTGTCAAAGGCAGCAGAGAGATCCAGAATAAATATGATAGAGAAGTGACCCTTTGACTTGGTGGTGAGCAAGTTTTTAGTGACTTTGAGATCTGTTTCTGTCGATTTTTAGTTTGGGTAGGTAGCCAGATTGGAAGGGGTCAAGGAGGGAGTTAGAGGAAATCAATTCAATAAGGTGGTTGTAAACAAGTCGCTCAAGCAGTTTGAAGACAGGGGAAGTAGAGAGATAGGGCAATAGTTAGATTTAGAAGCTGGGTCAGATGAGGGTTTATCAAGGATGGGTGTAATTATGGCATGATTTAAAGAAGATGGAAACTTGCCAGTGTTAAGGAAAGGTTGAAAATGTGTGAGGGCTTGGATAAGTGTGGTAGAGAGGGGAGGGATATGCTGTGAAGGAATGGGGCTGTGTGGAGTAGTTTTAAGGTTAGAGGTTGAAGTAGACTAGAGACATCATCCTCCGTTACAGGGTCAAAGTAGTCCATGAAGGATGTGGGATTTGTGGTTCTAGTATCTGAGAGAGAGGGGAGGGGCTGAAGTGCAATGCAGTCATTAAGTGTATGCTCACCCAGCATGCTTCCACTGATACTCCCTTCTATCATATAATCTTTACAAAGCTCATTTTTAAAGTGATACTGTAAAGGCCCCATTTATTGTAAACATGAACAGTGCACATATAAATAAATATAATTGTTTGTTACAAAACAATTATTGGAAGTCTTACTAAATAGGGCATGAAAACTTGATATTGCTTATTAAAGTCCTCCGACTACTAATGACTCAATCTCACTTGGTTAACTATCTGTCACAGTTGGGATAATAGACTGCAAGAGCATGTCTAGATGGTAATTTTTTTTTCTTCTAATATATAACACTTAATTATTTCTGACTATCATTGTTTATCCATTTAGGCATGGTTATAGTTTTTTACCTTCACTGTGAGGTATAATTAACAGTGTACTATATAATCATTCAGAGAATGGAATATTTTCTGGGTAATTTTAGTTATTTATCATATCCATTGAAATTGTGCATTAACCAATTGTAGTTACATGTATTTGTGTACTTTTTCTTTTATGCCTAATTTTAACATGAGGTAGGTTATTTGAATATTAAATAACCAACCAAAGTGTTTATTTGCATATCTAAACATTATTTTTTTAACAAGTGTTTAAAAGCTCTGTTTTTACTCCCTGAACCCTTCCAAATAGTCTCAACAAAAGTCTGCCTCCAGCAGCTCATCACAGTGTTTCTATTGGTACTAGCCAATTAAAGACTGTTTCATTACAGCATGTTTTTAAATGCTGAGACAATCTGTGATTGGGGGGGGGGGGGGGGGGGGGGGGTATTGGGACTATTTGGAGGTTTGCAGTGAGTAAAAACAGAGCTTTTAAGCACTTGTTAATATAATTATGCTTAGATATGCTGATAAATATCCCTTTTAACTAACTATATTCACTTTTATGGCAGAAAAAAATCCATAATCTCGTAATTATTTTTATGTTTTATATATTTTTTTTTAACAAAAGATTGCATTAGAATTTTCAAGTATTTAATTTAATCTACTCACCTATAGATATCTGTGTGTGTGTGTTTTAGTATGACTGACATTCAGTTAATCTGCTCACTTATTTCTTAAATTGTACTACTCCAAAAGTAAATATCTTTACCTTTCATAATGCATCAATTTGATCATACTCTCTCTTTGCCTGCTTGCTTCTTTAATGCTTTTTTGTCTAACTAATGCTTATGAGCTGATCATTTTTCTTGGCTACCTGAGACTGTTAGAAAATTGCAATGGAGAAGACACATTTTATTGGCTACAAATAAACGGTCTCAGGTAGCCAAGAAAAATGATCAGTTCATAAGTCATTTCATGTACAAGGAACACAGCTGATATTTTAGATATAAGATTTCATCTTGAACAGCAACCATCTAATTTTAAAACTAAAGTAAAAAAAAAAAAAAAAAAGATTAGTAGAATATATCAAGTTATCAGTTCATACCCAATAAAAGGTATCCTCTCCACTGAAATTTCTGCTAATTCAGGAGTATGAGGAAAAATTGTTTGTATGCCAATTGTATATCCAAACAATATATATTTTTTATTCTTACTTTATATATATATATATATATATATATATATATATATATATATATATATATATATATATATATATATATATATATATATATATATAAATTGTACTTTTAGTTTTAAAATTCAGTGGTTTCTGTTTAAGATGAAACCTTGAAAATAAATTTCAGCTGTGTTCCTTGTACAAGGCAACCTCTCCTAGCTTTTGTTCTTCTCAGTCTTATTCTAAACATTTTCAATTCTCATAACTGTACAGCCGTTTCACATTACATGCACATACTGTGCTTAATGGAACTGGTACTCTGCATAATTGTCACCTGGGAAGATCTTTTAAGCAAGGGTATTACTTGTTTCTTTTCTTTCGCTTATTGCATTTTAATGGTTTCTCTCTTCTTTCCTGTATTTTGCTTTGCTTCTTTCTTTTCTTGTCAGGAACAAAAGCGTGTAGATGGCACAACTCGTGAGGTGAAAAAGGTTAGAAAAGCCAGGAACAGACGCCAAGAATGGAACATGATGGCATATGACAAAGAGCTTAGACCTGACAACAGGTTATCTCCAAATGTATACCAAGGCGCCTCATCCGAGGGATCACTATCCCCTGATACTAGGTCTGTGAACAATATGGCTGTTTGCCCAATGAAATCTGTTCAACAGAACTTTTGTCTCTCACTTTGCTGCCATGAAAGCAACACTTTGCCAAGCTGATGCCAATTATGCAATATTTTGTTATCATTCCTCTTCTATTTTTAGCCAGTGTTTTTTAGGAAGATTCTATTTATAGTTAAATGTTACAATTCAAATCTCAGATTGTCAATTTTATATTTATAACCGTTTTACAATGTTGACATTTTATGTAAAAATATTTTGTTTGCAAAATTGCAAGCAGTACTAAAGATTCAGATATTCTTCAGTTTCATGGGTATTATAAATATGATTGAAGTGGGGTGCTCTCACATTTTTTATGATAAATAATATTTCAGAAGGAAGATTGTCAAGAATGTCAACAATTCAGAGCAAAACACATCAGAATTGTCTATTTGCTGCTGTTTTTATAGCACTTTTGCAATTATACTGGCACCCCCTGACCAATCTTACATTTTTTTTTTTTTTTTTTTTATATTCAGCTCAAATATTCTGAGCTGTAGCTTGAATATATATATATATATATATATATATATATATATATATATATATATATATATATATATATATATATATATATATATATAATTTTACACACAAAGAAATAAAATTTTTATTTCTTTGTAATTTCCAATGTAGTTGGTCTCATTCGAGCAAACCATGTAAATTTTCTCTGTTGGTATCTATTCACAAATCTTGCATTACTGTACTATATAATGCATGATCCAATATTACTTGTAAGAAATATCATACAACTTGTGTATACAGAACAAATTTAAAAATGATTTATGCATTACTTTGTATTTTTAACGCAATTATTTATAACCGTTTTTTAAACTTTCTCTTCATCAATAATTCAAAGTTTTTCTTTATGAAGCATTTAAAAAAGTTAAATATACATGTAGGTTTGCCCAGTCCAGAAGCAGGCATACCTATTAACTAAGAATCTTGAATCTGTACTAGAGATTGTGGCAGATTCCGAATAGTTGCATTTTTTATAAATATTAGCAATTGGTGTAAAGACTACCATCTTAATAAAAAAATATTCTATTCTCATTTAGTATAACCAGATGTAGTTAAATGAAGTGACTGGCTCTTATGTAATGAAGAATATGATAAACACCCATGTTTTTCATTCTAGTAAGATTTCTAGAAGGAAAACATGGGTGTGTATCAATGTAATCATTCCATTAAGAGACAGTCAATCTTACTTAGAGACTACATATAGCTAAAAAATGTTATGTTGTCCACAATGCCACATGATGTTGATTCTTAATTTATCCGTACCAATATTACAATAGCTTCAGTTTGGTTGTTGCAGCCCTACCATCGTGAATAGATAATTGCGGATTTTTTTTTATATTTTATTGCTGAAAGGGTAATCCAATTGAAGGTGAAGACACAAACATACTGTTTTGCTTGTTTCTAAATTATTTTGAGGTTTTCAAAGCACAACTTGAGTCAACTGTAAAACAAATGTATTTACTGTTTATGTGCTGTAATATATATTTTAATACAAATATTTATAGTTATAAAGCAGTAGGCCTACTAACTTTTTTTTTTCCTCTTAATAATACTGTATGCTATGAGGTGGACACTTCAGCTTCATTGCCAGGTTCAGTACTAGCCAACTAATGTCACACCAACTGTTTTCTGTGGCCCACTGTCTGCCAGAGAATTTCCTTCCAAACCTTATACTATTAAAAATAAAACAATTGCGCCATCATATATAAATTCCCCCCGCTTCATAAAATATGCATAACTACTTTTCATTTTTATAGTTCAATATGTTTTTAAACTATTTTAAATTCAGCCTACCAGCTTGCTGGTCAGTAATCAACCAGTTGGTTAGAACAGGTCTAGAGTGATGTCAGTGTTGTGCCAGAATGTCAGAAATTTGTTAGAATAGTTTTTCGTGAGCGGATTTTAAAACACTGCCTAGTGAAGCAGTGCCAAAACAAACTGTCTCCATATCTGAGAGAAAGAATAGACCAACGCCTGCACTAGTTGTAAAATTGCAGAATTCCACACCCTGCAATACACAACGCCACACCTCAGATCGTTTTAGCAAAGGTTATCAATTAATATGGCTACAGATGTACTCTGTTTGGGGATTAATCACTTCTGGGGATAAATGTAAAGAACCTTACTGGACAAATCTGATTCAGTGTCCCATAATGATACATCCTGCTAATTAGAAGGAAAGTATGTTTAAGTGAAAAGAACAAATTACCTGATACAGAATAATATGGCTAGTGCTTTGATGCCTTCATGTGGCTGGTCTGCTTTAAAGACATATCTAAGTGAGCTGGAGTATGAATGCATCTGATAGAGGAGAATTAGTAGTGTATGCAAACCTTTTTTTTGCATGAAAAAATCTCAAAATAAACATTCAAAACTTTCTTTGAAGTCCGCAAAATATCTTGTAATTTTTTTTTGAACGTGGCAAATTAGGGTTAACACTCTCCAAACCCAGGCTAAATTTGCATCAAATCTAAAATGATTTGTTTTGACCAATCAGGTTAGATGAAACTTTCAAATTTAACTCTGGGGTTCCTGTTTGATGCAAAGCAACCTGGCATATGTAGTGTATCGCTGATATGTACTATGTATTATTCCATGAAACTCGGATTTGCCTTTAGACAACTACAGACAACTACAGACTGGTTTGTTTTAGAATAACACCCTTAAATTGTTTATTTATTTATATATATATATATATATATATATATATATATATATATATATATATATATATATATATATATATATATATATATATTATACACACACTCCTTTTCAGTGTATCTTGCTTAAGAAGCAAAGCAGTGAAATCTGATCTTGAGACAAATCCTAATGTGTCTGGGTTCTCTTGGTAAGATGAAAAAACAAAATAATAATTTAGGTGGTCTTTGGAAAACCTTAATACTTGTGCATAGGGTTAGGTATGTGCACCTAAGCCCTATGAATCATAGCCATCAAAGCATTCTTTTTTATTATTTCTTATTTTATTTTAATTTTATTTGTTATTTATACCTTTTCTACATTATCACTTTCTACATTTATGCTTTTTTCTTGTTTGCAGTCTTGATATATTTATATAATTATATTTATATTTTAATTTACTATTTAAAATAAGTCACTGTGCTGTCCAAATCCATCTTGGCCTACTTGGTTTAATCTAAAGCTATGTGCAGCACAATAATCTATTTCAGTTTGAGAAACTCAAGTTAATGCAAATTAAAGGCAAGAACAGAAGAACGGGTGAGCTTGCATTATCATAGCATTTGATTGCCTATTGTAAACCCTGGCTATTTGCTGCTGCCTGTCCTGTTTTTAGCGTTGCTTTACATGCATAAATTGATTTTCCAGCATGTAGAAACTGCATGACTTGCACTTTTCTCTGGGTTGTGCATCAATGGTTGCAGTGTTTTCATACTGACCAGTTTATAGTAAAGGAAAACTGCTCTATAGTTGAAAAGATCATAATGTTTTCAGCACTTGAACTCTGGGAGACCATCACTCCTACATTTTATATGAATGCAAGCCTTCACTCCTAAATGTTTGCTAGCTTAAGAAGTCTCATACATTTATATATAAGCACTTGTTTTTCTAAAATGATTCTTGCAATGTATATAGTTACTGTTACAAAGTGCTGGTTAGTATCACTGCATCATATTGTAGTGGCTAAATAATGACCTACTCCTGTTTGTCTTGTCCCATTGCTCAAACTTGTCAAGGACTCTGCATCACTAATTAGCATATTGTCTTACACATGAAACAGCTCATTTAGAAAAATAGTAAGATATGTTGCCAGTTACAAATGATCTCTTAAAGCAAGCTAAAACCCCATAAGTTGCCTTTCGTTTGACCTAAATACAAGTTATTCCCTTTATTTAATAGCACACTTCTAGAAGTTCAAGTATATGTGTGAAAGTTATAGCACTTGCGTTTTATTGCTACAAGGCCCCTATTTATTAGGTGATGTAAGCTGCTGAATAACCTAATCTGTTTAACATTTAGTGTCAGTGATCAAAATTGAACTTAAAATGGTAGCTCCTAATCTCCACCAACATGGAGGAAGAATTTGTACCCTAGACTAGTTTCATAAGTTTACTTAGAGAAGATCAACTAAGACTTTTTAATAGAAAAGGAAATTACTTTTATGTGGTACTCTTTAATATGCATACAATAATCTATTATTATTGGAGAAGTAGAGCAAATGTTTTGTTGTAAATTGGCATGTTTCTAAAAAATGTGTGCACTATTTACAAAGAAGTAACATTCGATAACTGTATGCTTTTGGTTTTAAAATGTGCTACTTTAATGTCATTACTTGAATAATTACTGAATTAGCCTTGCAAAATAATGTAAATGTATGACTTTGTTTGGAATTGCTAATCAGCACAACCATTAACTGCAAAATGTTGTTGTGGTTTTTTTTTGGTGGAAATTCAGAAAATATATATTTTTTCTTTCTTTGGTTTCTATTAGGTCTCATGTATCAGATGTAACGGAGTATTCCTATCCTGCAACTCCAAACCATTCAATGCACCAGCATCCCATGACGCCTACATATGTTGGATCAGGAGATTCACATCATCATGTCTCCAATCAGGTCCATGAACATGACTACAGGTCATCAACTGGAACACTAAGACACGGTACCTTAAACAGACCACAGCAGCCCCCTCCACCACCTCCACCAGCTGTGGATGGAGCACATCCAGTTCTACCTGCATCTTCAGAATCCAGGTAAACAAAATGTAGGCTAAAATGTCTTGTTGGAGTGTCTTGGAAGCTATAGCTAATTCTGCTGTGTGTGACATTAGACCAACAAATCTACCTATGCATTAAATTGCTTGGTTTTACAATAGTGTCAAGTATTTATGTAATGAGTATCCTTTTGGTAACATGCTTTTGGGTAGAACAAAAAGCATGTACCTGTTAGTCACATGTTTTACTAATGTTAAAGGAATATTAAAGGTTTCTGGGTTTCACTAGGAATATACCTATACTTTTATGTACTGTATTTTCCCACCTAAAATCATACACAGAATGTGAAGTGCAGTGTTTCAAATTAGCCTGTTGGTGACCTCTCAAGTAGTATGTTGTGCAGCGTTGCCACTGATTGGTTACTATGAGACAGTATTTACTTAGAAATACTGTCTGCATGGGCTGCAGAGGGGAAAACCAGTTAGATATGATTTGTAAGATTCTAGGCAGAAAAAGAACAAAGCTTTTAAGCACTTGATAAAATAAAGTACACAAAAGTAAAGCGATACATAGGTATATTATAATCCTAATGAAATTCAGATCCCTTTAATTAGTGTGAATCTAACTCCATTCTTATTGTGTGTATAATATATACGGTAAGTAAAAAAAAAAATGCAATCATCATAATTTTTTCTACTAATCTATGAGATTAATGCTTTACTTTGTATAGACTTTGTTTTTCTTGATTTGTTACCTGTGAGGGCACTAAAGATGGAAATACGATATCCATTCAGTACTATCGAGTTACCATCAAATAATGTAGTTTATAATGGGATCTCATGCCCATGTGATAAACTAGGTAAATTAACACAACAATGGCCTCCCTATTAAACTGGAATCCTATGTAATAGTTTATACAATAAGGGTTATATTTATATTTAATATTTGTTTACCTTCAAAGCTATTTAGCCCACTATCAAGACATAGTCTTCAAAATTGCATACTGTAAATATATGACTTCAGCTGCATGATGAGTTGATTTGTTGATACTGGCACCATTTTATTATTGTATTTTGTGGGAGTTCAGTTTTTGTTTTTTGTTTCTCGAAGGAGGATGCAAGCCCCTCACATGATGGATTATTATCCTACAGGATCTCCTCCACCTCCTCCACCCATAATTCCTTCAGCTCAGACTGCATTTGTTAGTCCCCTTCAGCACCCTGTACCTTCATCACCAGCAGGACACCTCTCTGGTTCTTCATATGCACCTTCTCCTCCTCCTACTGGGCACCTCAACACAGTTTCACCTTCTCCTGGTCCCCCACCACCACCAGCAGGTCCCCCTGCTTCTGTCTTCTCTCTCACATCTTCTCCAATGCGTTTCTCCAAGATGTTGGAAGCCAGTTTAGCCAAACGGCATGACGGTACACATACTCTTGGACTGAGCAACGATGCACGTAGTGATCTTCTTTCTGCCATTCGGATGGGTAAGTGAAAATGGGTAAAGGAGGTTTGAGGTTATTCATTGGGTATAAGAAAGGAGCGTTTATAGATGAAATATGGTAGAATTTTTAAGTGCTTACATCATTGTATTCCATCTTGGAGAAACTGTAATTGTCATTGTTTGCAGGTTTACATTTAATTATTTTAGCATTAGTAAAAACACTTTTAGAAGGGATTGTAATAAAAAGCACCTAGGATTAGACATATTAATTTGCTAATATGCTCATCATGTTTTGTAGTGCATCTGTGTGTGGTATTACACTGGCTATTTGAGACATGACATTACTGGAAGAGGAGAAAACATCTGTTGAAGGAGCATTGCCATGTTATATAATGTCTTGTATGTTCTTTTAAACAAATGCATGTATATGTGCTCTGACACATGGCAGTATTAATTCACATTTCTTCTTGAATGTCCATGCTCAGAATACAAATTTTATCAATGATTTCATCAGATTCAGAAAATCTGAGTAACCAATACGTCTGAACCTCGTTGTACCTTTCCTAAACATTTTAGGACTTTTAAAACCTATAAAACTGTTTTAGATGATATATATATATATATATATATATATATATATATATATATATATATATATATATATATATATATATATATATTTATATATTTATTGTAGCTATTTCTCTGTTAGGCTTATTTCTCCTTTACACTTAAATAATATTTGTTCTTTATAAATAGGTATTCAGCTGAAAAAAGTTCAAGAGCAGCGTGAACAGGAAGCAAAGCGTGAGCCTGTTGGAAATGATGTTGCGACCATTCTGTCCAGGCGCATAGCTGTTGAATACAGCGATTCTGAAGATGATTCAGAGTTTGATGAAAATGATTGGTCTGACTAATTCAGGCACAACATTTTGGGCTTAAAATCCACCCTTCACCGTGATCTTCATGAAATTCACCATGGCATCCGTAGCCTCTTACAAGAATTCTACAATATGCTTGGGTGTATTGATTATTTCAAAATCAGGTTGCCTTTAAGTAACCACTTGATATTCACTACTATTCACAGTGACGAACGCCAGGTAATCTCAGGGACACAAGGTCAAGAAAGTTTTCTAAATCAGAATTGTTTAGGCTGTTAGCTATTGATCCTAGCCTTTTGAGATTTAGACTGTAGATTTAACTTTTTCTCTTATTGATGGGCTTAATATTAAAACTGTTTTTGTTCTTTTTAAGTAATGTACATACAAGTGCTGTTTTATATAACTTCAATTGGTAGTGTTTATGCTCTGTATAGATGTGCTGCAACGCCAGCAAATCTTAGACTTCAACCAGCAACAATGCTAACGTTATTGCACTGTTACCAAATCAGGCCTGTTTTACAGCTGGCTTTTTAAATCTGCCAGTTTAACTCATGCTCTTTCTCAGTTTAGCTTTGCAATGTCTGTATGCTGCAGCTAAATATACTGGGTTGGTGTACATGAAGGTGTAGTATTCTAAAGCACTAAAACATTTTCAAATGTTAGAATTTCGCTACATTTTTAGACGTTATCATGTATAAGCTATACAGTGTTCACTGGTGGTATTTGGCATAGTCCATGTTGATTACCCATTATACCCACTTTGAATTTTTTTTTATTACAGTAAAAACAAATTGTGTTCTACTGTGATATTTTTTTTTTAATTCAGGGTTGTACCTAAACACTAGCACTACAAGTATTATATAAAAAAAAGTGTTGTATCAAATAGACACGCTATTAAATACTGTTGGTCTTATAGACCTCCAGTCTCTATTTTATTTCTAAACCTGTGAAGAAAAGGTAATAAACCTTTGCTACTGTTGCTACCACTAATTTTTTTTTTGTATTTAATTTTTTTGGGTGGGGTTACAAACAGAATATATTATAAACACATGAACCAAGAAATTAACAGGTCATTGTAAATTATTGGATCTGTTCTGTCCTTTTTCTCATTTGATTTATAACTTCACACCATTTTGTTTATTCACCTATTTGTATTTCCACACCTGGAACAAGAATCTTAAAAGGCCTTTACACCGTTACCAAAAACATTTGTTTGCAAATTTTAAAGGGAGAATAAACCTCCAGTTTTTAATGCATGCCTATGAATTAAAGCTGTTTTTATTAGAACTTGCAAAGACGACTTTACTGTTTGTGTACAACATATTCAACATTGTGCTCTTTGATATCAACAGTTAATACAGCTGCATTGGCTGAAAGGCACATCTATCATTTTTTATTGACTTGACACAACTTTTCATTCCCACCCAATTAAGGGAGTTTAGTGTGACAGGAACAAAAAATGCCTGGCATGAAATGTCAGTATAGCTGTTCAACCTTCTAACAAAGGCAATATGTTCAAAGCTTTGCTTTAAGATGTCTATAAGGTACGGTACATTATTTAAAGGAAAACCGTTCTCCCTGCTTTCCTTGATGCAGTTGTTTATGTAATATACACTGCAGATGCATTTAAGTCACATTTGTGTAAATTGACAACAGCTAACTGATTGTATCTGAACTAAAGGAAAACGGACAGATTACCCCGTGAGACCACATATAAATCGTGTGATTAATAAAATACCCCATAGGTTATATTCCACTGAAATGTATGCATAATTTAACGCAAGCCTACACAGAAAAACTAATAAAGAATAATCCAAGTATCTCATAACATGTGAGTTATATGAATGTAAAATAGAAACACATTTCCTTTAAGATACATACAAATTGCAGGCAAGGAACTGCAGGGAGAGCCATTGTCTTTCCTGCCACCAAACACATATGTGCTGTAGGTGGACTAATAAAGTGTACACAATAATTCAGCTTTCTCTAATTCTTAAAACTTACCACATTGGTCAGGTTTTTTTTAATAACGCTTATGAGCAAGATTTTACAATAACATGCATTAAAGGGACACAACAAAGGTCACAATAATGATAGTTATTAAAACATAACCAATTTCTAATTTCCTTATTTATAGGTTGTTATAAAAATAGTGTTCGACAAATCTTGATTTTTTTTTTTTTTCTTTTTCTTTCTACTTTTCAAGATTCTCTTCAAAATCTGTCTTTTAGGTCAGTAATGAATACACAGTGGTATTTAAGAGAATAACCAGTTTCAAAAAGAATAATCCTGTGTATGTATTAAAACCTCTAAGATTATTCTTATTTCACAAAACAATTTGCATAAATTTGAATGTAAAAATATATTTTTTAAATGAAAAAAGAACCGTTTTATTCAGGTGATAAAACAGGTAAGGTTGCTACCAATAAATACACTGCTATGTACGTTTGGTAGAATGGTTTATGGCAAGGGAATAATATATTTCATAGAAGTCATCAGGGCCTAAATGTATTTGTGATAACTAATTCAAGGTTTAGAATCCTTGTTACGTATATACAGGGACATTTCACATAGAAAACACCATAGGAAAGAAATGTGTGGCTGTCAATTAAAGTGATCTTTTAAGGGTTTAGAAACTTTCATATTGATAAACAGTAAATGCAGTAAGTCCTGCTAAGAAGTAGCCACATATTAAAATTCAGACCCAGTTCTGCTTATAAACTTGCCCCATTTTTTTATGGTTTTGGTAAATAGTATGAAATGTCTGATACATTAATATTTTGTTTGCCTTACCTCTGATAGCATTTAATTTTCAAGACGTTTGAATACATTTTTTATCAGGAAAGGAGATGCATTTTAACAAGTCTATAAAAGGATCACTGTAATGCACTAACAAGAGGAGCTTGTTTTAGACATTGATCATTAATAGAATTCCTATTTCATTTTTTGATATTTACACTTCAGTTATATTTCCCTTCAGCCACCTTGACAAGAACATGAATATGGGGGAGGTGGGTAAGCTGAGAGATAGGTCTTAAGGGTTTTAGAATAAATCTAATTAAATGATACATATTTCTAAGTGCTTGTTGCCCTGAAAAAATATTTTTTAACACCCCAAGTCTCTAGCATTGTGTTGCTTAGACATTGTTCCCGAAAATTTAGCAGATGCCTGCTAGAACTCCTCATGTACATTATAGTGGGTGAATAACAGTAGCGGCTGATTCTGATCTGAGCATTCTTTTTTATAATTTTTTTTACTATTGAATATACATTGTATTAATGATCAATGTCTAATTAAAACACAAAGTTCCTGTTTTTCTGGGCATTGGAGGGGTCCTCTAAGGTTATTTTAATTTCCTAAGACAATTGTCATTTTTTAAAATCTGATATTTCAACATTCTATATAAAATTATGAAATTGCGATGTGGATTTAAGGTATTACAAGCCAAAAGTAACAGGGACTCATTTAATAATCAGGAATGTACATTTACAAATACAGCATTTGAATTACATTTTTAAAGCTATAGTGTTTGTTTTTAATTAACGCATTTCTTCAGTTAGATCAACTTTGTTACCCAATTTAAAATTATATCACACAAGATAAATTGTCTTAAGTCGTACTAATGATCAGGTTGTCCAAATGTGAAAAGAAGCAATATTGTGTAAAGTTTGATGTGCCTGTTGAAATGCCCTCTTGGAAGAATCTGAAAAATGTTTTCTAGGGTTTTGACTGGATATTGTGCCATGCAGCTATTACTAATACTTGGGATAAAATAACTGAATTTAATTAAATGTAATTACTGCATGATTTATATTTGTCTTACAGAGTGTTCAAGTACATTTTCCCACTCATGCTCCAAAACGTATTAGTAAGTCCCAGGTCCTTGTTTGTTTCTGGGCTTCGTCTCGATAATGGCATAGACTTCTGTGGAAATGGAGTAATATTGTATTTTTATCCTAACCTAAGCTGTTGGTATTCTCACAAGATGTAAAACATCACTTTTATCAGTTTGTGAAATAGCTATACATGTCGGCATGCTTCCCCTTAGCATGCCTGTTCCAATGTTATAATAGTATACACATTATAAAGTTTGTAAATGTAAAGCTTGTTTGCATTGTATTCTAAAAAGATCATAACTGCTGTATTAATGCAGTTAATCCAGAATATGAATTCAAAGTATCTTTACATTTTTTTTTCTATACAGTGTAGTCATTTACTTATCTGAAACTGGAAGTTTTTTTGTTTTTAATACCCATGTAGGTTTTAAGAGCAGTTTTTGTCTAGGCTTTATTTAGGGCAATTTATTTTTATCAATTTATTTTAACACCGTGCTAAATGTATCAAATGCTCTTTTACTGACATCACACCACTACATAATGACATACCCTTCCCTTCACTCTATGGAGATATCTGTAAGGAAATACGCCAGTGGAAGAAATACAAATTAGTTAAGAATATGTAATATATTCAAGCTGCTGTTGTTTGTCTACACAGTCTCTTAGATAATTAGTTTCCTTTTTTAAGGTCTCTAAGTGGTCACAAATTTCCGAATAATGCTCCCATATTCATTTATTTACTTACTTTGGGCCTCATTCAATTGCGATTTGCCCAATTGAATAGGGCTCTAAATAAGCACATAACATATTTTTTTAAAGACGTTTTTAATTTATTAAACTTTTATCCAAAAGCAAGGTTTTACCTAACTAAAAACTTCTTTTAAAAAAATATGCTATGTTCTTATTTAGAGACCTATTCAATTGGCCAAATCGCAATTGAATGAGGCACTTTGTGTTTACTTTTGTGGCTGACTATATTGGACCAGAGAAACCAGTCACCTTGAGAATTGAGCGGTTATATTTGCACCAGACTTTTGATTGGCATGCACCACTTGGAATTGCATATTATTTTGTCATGTTTCTTACTCCATTTTTTGTAAAAAAAAAAAAAAATGTTTTATATTTTTTAAGCCTGTAATATTTAGCTAAACTGCATTATGTCTGTCACTGAGCACTTTTCCTGGTGGCATATGTGAAATTGTTGTGAATTGACACAGAGCAGTCCTAGAGCACAAAAAGGTGGCTTTATTTGTTTTTTGTTTCTTAACTTCTCTAAGCAGCAAAATAGTTTTGCCTTTACAGTTAGTTTATCTCCCCTCTTTATTTTGGTATCTTTCAAATTTAAATAAATTTAGGATAATTTTTTTTTATTTGAAACTTAAGTCTAAGTTTTACTGGAATTATATTTTTTAAGTTCTATTAACCTTATGAAATACTGATTTGTGTGGTTTTTTGTTTTTTTTTGTTTTTTTTTTAATTATCCTTGGATATGGCAGTTTTGATTTTATATATATATATATATATATATATATATATATATATATATATATATATAAATATACAATGCATTTTGACATCATGATACAAGGTTATTTGCATTATAAGAATCTTATTACATTACATTCACTACATGATCTGAAATTATCCCCTAATTGGCCATCTATGTCTGATTTAGACTCTTCTCGTACATACACTACAGATATTCTAGTAAAGATAAACAGGTGCTAATAACTGATTTCTTCTTGATCTAAAATAATAATGTAAAAGGACGTTTAAATAAGGACTGATGCACCTAATCAGCCAATCGGCAATCATTCATTAATTTAACGCTACATGTGATTTGTAAGAATTTGTACATGACACATGCATATTATTGAAGAACAGATTTTTTTTAAATTTTACTATGCTGTCAGACTATTTGAGTTTATGTATTTTGCTGCAATTTGTTTTAGGTCATTGCTGCAAGTTGAAGTTTGGTACCTTGTTTAAGTTTGGAGGACTTTTGTTTTTAGTCTATGAAAACAATGTAATTACTGCTCAGTATTTTTCAGTGTATATAAACTTGCAATTGTGTGTACTAAACTTTTATTGGATAATTTTGTATGACTAGTCTTGTTTGAGTTAAATTTAACAAATTAAAAGTAAAATTTGACTGCTGTTTTTGTGTGTTTTTTTCTTTTTGGGGGGCACTATTGTCTCTTGTATACAATCACACCTATAGTTAAACATAACCTCACCTTTTTAATTAACCTACAGTATCATTATTAGTTTCTAAATAAATATTATCCACAAAATGGCATGGGAAGTATATAATTCTACAATAAAATGTAAAAACACTCTATTGTGTCTGTATTTCTTTGGAATAATTCATTATCTCTCTCTCTTTCTTTTTTTTTTTTGGAAGAACTCGTCAACTTGAGAACAATCAGGCAGATTAGTAAAGAATGCAAAAGGACCCTAGAGTAGGATCACCAGGTTAGTAAAGTTTAAGAATTCCTAGAAGAATACCCTTAAAGCTACAAATCTGTTAGTAAGTGGAGTGAAAAAATATACTGACATGCATTCTTTTGTTTTAGCAAGCTCTGCATGGAATAATAAATGCATGTACCGATCTAAGAATTAATGTCCTAAATTTGGAATGACTAGATAAGTTCAGCGGAATATATAGCAGTAAATGTAATATGTCCTTATGTGCAGGCTTGACATTGTCCGATTTACACACAAACCTTAAAATTCTTACACTCTCCAAACTGTTCAGTTTTAGTAAATGCAGTATAATATAAAAAACAGTCTTAATTGGATGAGGTGTTAGAGCAAAGCCTCAGTCCCTCGAAAAATCAAATATTAATATGAAAAAGGTATGTATTTCAAGTCAGTTACCCCAGCAAACTAAGTTTCAATCTTGGCACCATCACATTCTGTAAATGGCAACAAAAATCTGATATTTGGAACACATATATAGTCCTCGGATACTCAATTCATAAAGTTTTAAGCATTCGTTTAAAATAACAGGCTCTTTTTCTTTAATGTAAAATGAGTCCCAGGATTGTTTAAAAAAAAAAAAAAAAAAAAACCTGTTAAATCTCAAAATTCAGCCTTCTGTCAAATTTGGCATCTCTTGATTAAATAGGATATTTCGCCACATTATACCAGTACAGTTAAAAGGTGTTAACTACGTCAAGTCCTTGTGGTGTTTTAATCCTATATTTTGGGGATTTTCTTATGCCAGCACAGGTGACTAAATCAAAATAACTAGGCAACTTCTACTCACACTGATTTATAATAATAGTTAAGTGGTCATGGGATAATAAAATAACTAATTCAGAGGTGCTCATCAGAGAACGAACTAACCTTAATAGGTTAGTTCTATGGATAATCCACTCTGAGAGCCACCTCTTTTAGGTCACTTGTGCCCTTCACAGGGAGAAATATCCTGTAGTATTTCAGTCTGGTCTCCCTCGAAAGAGTGACCCAGCCCTGAAATACCAGGCAATTCTACCCTGAACAGAAGAACCAGCAAACTGCAGACGCATTTTGGCCTTTATGGGCCTCGTCAGTGAGGTGCAGCTGAACTCCCTAAGGCACAGTGACCAAGTGGTCCATGTTTGGAGTCCCCTATCACCCTTAGGGAGACTAAACCCTAAAGGCATAATAGAAGCAATATCACTTGTTTTGCTACTTTTTAAATATCCTTCATGCCTAATGAATAAGCTAGTTTACTAAAGGGAAAGCAAAATATGCGCACTCCAACTTCACTGAAGAATCCTGTTGAGGGAGGACTGTTCTCAACAAAGCTAGAAGCTGAGATTATACCAATAACTTTTATCAGTTAAATACTTTTTTCCCCCCTAAAGGTGCTACTGTATATCTACTATGCTGTCTTGTGGAGAGGTGTTATCCCTATTCTGAATGATTCCTCCCTTTCCTTCTAACCCTATATCTTTCAGCAATTGCTAGCACTTTAACATCATAACTCCTAAAAGCCATTTACGTCAAGTTCATCGACCCAAAATGTAGATACAAAGCATTTGTTTAACCAAATAGCTTTAAGAGATGTGCTCTGGTTGGAGTTCATTGTGATTAGATGATTGTTTGGGCTACTATATGAGGGAGAGGTTAAAATAAATTACGTAAGCGGAGGAAAGAGAAGGAAGAATGAGAGGATATGGAAAAAATAGGTGGGTAGAAAGAGACGAGGAAAGGGCGCAAGAAGAAAAGGGATACAAATTTAAAATAGATGGAGGGAGGAAAGAGCGATTCGAGGTGAAAGAGAATGAAAAAATTAAAGAGGAGGGGGAAGCATAGTAAATGAACAGACTGGAAATGGGTATATTTGAATATTGCTTTTGCTGCCATTCCATGAATTCTCATCACTCTTAACTCTTTGGGCCCTTTCAATTTTAGTTTCTCAGTGTTTGTATGTTTATCTTTAGTAAGATTTTTTTAATTGTATTTTTTATTTTATTAATAAGTTTAGTTATTCACAAGAGGCAATAGTGGTGCTCAGACAGCAGATACCTATTAACATCTCTCTAATCTGACATTGTGTTTGGATCTTTTTATACTGACATTGAGAACCACTATTGTAAGATACTGACATCTAGTGGATGTAATGTACTTATTGCAATGTATTACATAACTGCTTTAATACATATAGATGTATATGCAGTTGTGCACATATTTATAAGCATAGACTTATTTAGGTCTGTGTCAACTAGGCTCAGAAGTAGGCCTAGACCATTTCCTGTGAGAACTAGAAGATACTTTGGAATTGTGTATACTGCTCTTCTCCATAAAAAATCAGGAGGAGAAGCTGTAAACATTTTTTTTGTTTGCTTTTGTCATATAATTGTTTTTAAATGTTAGTGTCCGGTTTTAAAGCCCTCTAAAGGTTTAGTTCCCTTGCGTTCTCTCAAGTTTAGCAGCTTGTCCTTTCAGGGCCTGAGGCGAGAGCTGAAGACTCTCATGCCCTTAATGGGCATGCTACTTCTCTAACTGTGTAAGATAATGGGCTGATTATGTGAAATGACACTGGATGAATTTCCACCCATCCATTTATCCACCAACGCGCTTGAGTACATGGCTCCGGTAGGATATCTCACCTGTGAAACGTCCTAATGTAGCTTTTACATGCTAACCATATTTAACCACCTTACCTATAAATTCTTACAAGTAATCTCTATTGGTGAATTGTTTCCTTCCCTATATTGGTTGTTTTCCTAAGGAACTAATGTTTATCAGAGGCTCAACCTCCCACAAGAGCAGCTAAACCATGTACAAGAATAATTGTAAGATTCCCAGTATCGGTAAAAAAAAGACACTCCTAAAGAAGATTTTTGCAGGGTCCTGATAAAATAAAAATGAGGCATACACAACTGGAAGCACCAAATCACCCTTTCTAATGGTTTACACAACTCTACAAGAAATTCTAAGTAAACACTAAAGATGTTTATCTTTAGGACAACCACCTAGGTAGCAGTGCTCAATGACAAGCAGCATCTGCAAAAGCAAATAAAATATTAGCATGTATTAAGAAGGGTATAGAAGCAAGGGAAGCAAATATAATTCTGCCACTATACAAATCTCTAGTACGCCCTCATTTAGAATATGGAGTACAATTTTGGCCATCACTTCATAAAAAGAACATTTTAGAGCTGGAAAAAGTACAGTGGCGGGCAACAAAACTTATAAGGGGAATGGAGGAGCTACATTATGAAAGGCTAACCAAATTAAACGTAATTTCTCTAGAAAAAAGTAGTCTAAGAGGGGATATGATTACCTTCTCTAAATACATCCAGGGTCAATACAAGGCTTTGTGAATTGAACTGTTTGTGCCAAGAGGTTTTCAACTGACAAGAGGACATCCTTTGAGGTTAGAAGTAAAAAGATTTCACCATAAAGAAAGAAAATGGTTCTTCACAGTAAGGGTGGTTAATCTGTGGAATTATCTACCAAAGGAGGTGGTAACATTGGATTCGATAGATAACTCTACAAAGGGATTGGATATATTTTTTAAAAAAAAAGGGCATTCAGGGTTTCCCTGGATAATTGCAGAGGGAGTATTGATCCAGGGAGGAATCCAATTGATAGTATCTGGGGTCAGGAAGGAATTTTATATGTTTTCCCTTTTAAGACAATTGGCAAAGTTTCACTGTTTTTTGTTTTTGTTTGCCTTCTTCTGGATCAATTCATCAGCATATTGCAGATCAGAGGAGACCTAAAAAGGTTGAACTTGATGGACTAAAAGTCTCTTTTCAACCTAAATTACTATGTAACAATCAACTAAATCACAATGTTCATTACAAACACTGGCTCACACAATCAATTGCTGGCACCCAACGAATAGTAAGTCACACCTGGTTAAATCCGTGAGAGCCCCAGGGATTAACACATACGCCTCACCTGCCTTAAAAATACATTTAAATCACCCCTCAACACTAATTCTGTCTTGGCTTTCGTAGCATGTCCCACTAGTTTTTTGAGAAGCACAACATTTTATATACTCCCTATAGCTATAGTTACTGAAGTTTTTGTTTTACTTGACTGGGGCCTCCTGTGTTTATTGTCTCTGATTCACTTCATACTTATAGATCTGCTTATGTAAGGCGTAAGGACTGTGTTGTAAGTCTTGTTTGCTATTTTCCCTTAAATGCCGAACTCCTAGGCTAGAGTACATTATTTCCTATGTGAGCTAGCCGGTGAAACCAATGTATTACTTCTGTAAATTCTCTAAGAACTCCTGTGTGTTTGTATGGCTCAGTCGTGTCTGACCCGCAACACACCATGCTGATTCACTTGGTATTCGTGGCAGAGTTCCTGGAGTGGGTTGCCAATTCATTCTCCAGTAGGCCACAGTATACAGCTTCTGGTGTTCCTAGGTGGTCTCCCATCCAAGTACGGACCAGGCCAACCCTGCTTGACTTCAGGGTGTTGTGATCTCTTGGTTTTCTGACTGGAATCAAACTCAGGCCACAGCGGTAAAAGCACGGAATCCTAACTACTGGACCACCAGGGAATTCTAAGAGCTCATATAGAGTGCCCAAATCCATCATGCTGCTGCTTCCCTGCCCAGCCACCTTCATGAATGACAACTTGTCCAACCACCTAATATACCTACAACACAACTAACCAAAAGACACCTGTGTGTCTACACAGGTAGATTATATTTTGTGAGTGCTGAACTATGTCTAGTTGTGGATGCTAGTGTCATGCATCTATGTGAAGTGATTTATGGTACAATATCCTGCACAATATACAGAATCGGAGCGTGCCATTCTACAAAAAGATAACTTCAAGTGGTGAGTTATGGACAGGTGGGGTGAATTATATTTCATCTAAATACATCACTGTGTATATGACTACATACTTAACTTAAGAAGCCAGAGATACTCAACAGACCTTAAACACAGCTAACACTGTAGATTTTACTGTGGGGTTTTTACTACTCAGGGTACTGTCTCTTTAGCTTGTATGTGCTGCACACCAAGGATAAATCTAAGTAAGTAAAATATCAGTCTTATTCCGCCCAAAAGGTCAGGATAGGAATAACTAATAATAATTTCAAATCTAAATTGCATTATAACCCTTAGGGTGACAAAAATTATACAGAGAAGCAGTACATATGTGTATTTATGTATCTATACAATATATCAGAAAGTATAAATAATTTGATTTCATATATTATACTCTGAAATTTAACTGGTAGAGACATGATAAAAATATGCTGCTGATGTTCCCATCACTGTCATTTCTTCTCCGTTCATTCTACAATTTATATACGTTTTCAAATCCTTGTTTTTACCAATGTGGCTTTGATATAATCTAAAAAATAAAATATTCATTTGGACCAACACCAATTTTAATGTTATGGTCTGAGGTACCTATTAACACCTATGAATCATAGGAAGCATAATAGTACCATTACATTTAAGGCATACTGATAAGCACCCTCTTAAGACATCCCGAATAAAGGATTTACAGCGGGACAGAATGACACTGACTCTACCAAATTAGAAAAGGGTCTGACATATACGCTATAACTACCTCAATATTTGGGGTATACAAAGGCGAGTTTCCACTCACATTCCTTGATGTTTATATCTGTCCAGTTTTATGGTCCTGGGTAACCTGAACTAAAAATTGTGCGCTTTCTCTTCCCCTCCACCCTTTATTGTTTCCCAGATTAATGTCAACCCATCCTGGTTCAGACGGATGATTCCACCCACAGAATTGGAGCGGTTTTAAGCCAGGTCAGTGAGCATGGTGAAGAGCATCCTGTGGCATACATCAGTTGTAAGTTGTTGCCAAGAGAGGTGGGCTATGCAGCTATTTAGGAGTATTTGGTTTGGACTCTTAAAAATCAACTACTATATGGTCTGGAGTTTACAGTATCACAGACCATAATCCACTGTGTTGCTTGCATCAGGTGGCAGGAGACAATGGCCAACTACTGCGGAGCATTGGCATTACAAATTTTAACATTCACTTTAAAGTATTGCCAAGGGAAGGCTCAACACAATGCGGACACTCAGCAGGAGGAGCAGGCCTAGCCATCTGCCACAATCTCAAGCTGTGGATGTCTCAGCTTCTGTGGACTCTGTTAGAGAGATTGGCTGTTAAAATCTGTCCTATTGCCTAACAGGAAATCTAATCTAATCTTATGCAGATCTTATCAGATTGCTTTCAACATTTCTAGATGCACCAGAGTTGTAGCTTTCCAAAAATGTATTTTATGACAATAATCCTCAGTTTCATATTAGCCAAATGTGTATACAAAGGTTAATACCCGTAAGGTATTAATCAGACATTAAAGAGGAAGCTTCACTTATATAGGTTCACATTAAAAGTTTACCTTAGAAATAAGCTACAGTTCAGTTGGCTTTTGACCCAATCAGCTTAGCATGCTTAGTGTCAGTGACAAAAATGTAACCTAAAATGGCAGCACACACACAATTACTTCAGGACCCAAATGCATATGTGACGATCAGAGGAGTTTTCTTCAGCCGCGTGCTACTTGTCATGATCTGCTGGGCTTCTCGCAACTATCTAGGCTGTCCTAAAATACTTAAATTCACTGATTCGGATTACCCTGGTTGAAGTGTTTTATAAATTGGATTTGTCGTAAAACTAACCCTAGGTGGCCTGCATTGTCACCAGGTCTGACCATTTTGTTGGGACATAGGCCGACACGTGGCTGGGAGTTGACATCCTGGCACCCCTGCCTCTTCCGGAAACCCACGCCTATACTTCCCCCCCAACCTGCAGTCACCAAGCCACATGCTCATTGGTTGAGGCCTGGCCCATGTAAATGTACCATTGTTATTGTATAGAAGAAATGTATAAAAATGAGACCTAAGGAATAAAGATTGTGCTCTTACTGGTGTCTTTCATTAGAGGGAAGACTTTTATTATTTTTACGTTGTATCCTGAACCTTTGCTGCTATCCTATGAGATAGGGGATTGCAGAACCGGATTGGATATGCGTTAGAATTGGTCTCCTAGGCCTTTCCAAGCCCAGCAGATCATGACAGTTATGCTAATCCAGTAATCCTGGGTCCTGATACCCCCGTTGATGATCCTCCCCTTGGTTGTGGAAGTGGAAAACTAGACAAGTTCCAACACTTTTACACAGATAGTTAATCTATCTTGAATATCACTTGATTTTAGATCAAACCTGCCCTTTATGCTCAAAAGCTTTATTACATGTGGAAATGTCTTCTATATGAAGAAAGATTATATCATATACAATAATTACTAAATCTCCATAGATGATTCAGAATATCTTGTCTAAATGTTAAATCTACAGGAGTGGTTTTCAAAGTTTTAAGAAACATTATTTATCTCTCAGCCTATATCCCTACACCTCATCCGCTACATTTGATTTACCTTCTACACACAGATATTATGCAGCACCCTTAACCTCATTCTCATCTCTTATTGAAGAGCAAAATCTATTTTACACATTAATTGCAGGAATAGATCAGATGAAGTCAAAAACACTGAAACTCATATTTAAGTTTAAATGGCAGCATTGCTTTTTTTTCTTTAAATGCTGATTTTATTTCTAAGCTGTTAAGTAATTAAACAAACCCCTATTGTATGAGCACTACAGTGTCCTTTAAGCTGCAAGTGTGATATGGCAATTACTTTGTTGTTAACATTATTAACTGCCATTAAATTAGTGTTGAGTTAATCACACCTGCTTTTAATAAAAATGTTTGTGTAGGAGTTAAATGTGTTAAGCGACACTTCTCAGTTGCTGTTCCTTCCATTTTAATACCATGCAGAAATCTTGGAACTTATTGGTTTTCCCAGAATATTTTTTATATTTTGAAGGAACAAGTGCTGAAAAGAACTGCTGTAGGCCGTTCATTATCCTTTCCTATAGAAGATGTTGGTTTTCCCATGTAGGATACTCCTGTGATAGAGACTTGGCTAAGCTGCAGAGTGGAGTGAACGCACAAATTAAGTGCTTCAGTCGACCTTCCCTAACAACTATAGTTTTCACCAAAAAACCTAAATATTATTTGCCGATTAGGGCTCCACCATGCATCCAAATCCCAGACTGGTACCAGGTACCCTCTTGTTGTCCTGTCATTCATCCACCACATTTAATGTACCCAACTGGTCCATAGGCCTGAAATCTGCTCCCACCAAAAGAACAGGGACTGGGACAATCATAGCAGCATACATTACAAATATAGACAAATGTGCAGAGAAACAACCACCAAACTCATCTCTATGCTCTGACACTACATTATTATTATTATTATCATTATCATCATCATTATTATTATTATCATCATCATCAAAAAAGCACCAGCATGTTCCTTAGCACTAAGTACAGGGGATATAGTGAATACATAAGAAACATTAAGAGAAACTTGACAAAAGTATATTTACCGGTGCAGAAGGTGTAGATAAACCTGTTCTTGTAATCATTTACAATTTAAGTTAAGAGTTTAGAGACCAAGGGAGATCTAGTGTGGCAGCTGGGTTCATGGACTGGAGGAATTCACTGTATTCATTGAACAGTTGATATTTGGGAATGAGTTTCTAGGCTTCTATGAAGACATGGGTTTTCAGAGAGTATTTTAAAAAGTAAAGAGTAGTGAGTAGTAAGAGAGTGAGTTTCACAGGTTGGTATAGAGAATTCCATAGGGTTGGGGTTAAAGTAAAAGTCTTGAAGAAAATGATGATGACAGATGAACATATACGTAAGTTGTGGGCAGAGTGGAGCGGCGGATAGGAGAGTATCCAGAGTGGAACAGCAGATGAAAAAGTACCAGTGAGATATATGAGCCTAGCAGAGGCATGTACAATGGATTGGAGTATGGAGAGACAAGTAAGGGGAAGTCCAGTAAATAAGCATTCTATTCATGACATCATGTGAGTGAAGTCAGATTTTTGTAGTTTCTTGTGTTGAGAAAAGGCTTTGGCAGATGTTTTGCAGGTACAGTCAGCAAGTTTTGGTAATGGAATGTGGGGAATGAAAGAGTACTGAATGCAGAATAATCCCAAGGCAATGGACCTGGTGTGTAGATGTGATAGGGCAGTTGTCAATTGTAAGGGTGATGTCCAGTGCTGAAAATGTGATACAGGCTAGGATTATTATGAGCTCAGATTTAGATGTGTTTATTTTTAGATTTCTGAGTCCATCCAGGAGATGTTGGATAGTGGTGGCATGAATTAAAAGGGAGAGAGATTTATCGAGAGCGGAGATGTAGATTTGAGTACTGGGACCTACAAAAGGGAAGAGACCCTCTGCTACTGGCAGTAAAGGATAAATCTTATTTTATTAGGGAAATGTGACCGTTTTTTTTTTTTTTGTAGAAATATGGTCTGATCACTTAAAAGGGTGATGTGACTATTTACATATATTTTGGCTTTAAATTGAGCTCTACAGGATGTATACAGAAATTGAAAGGGTGGTGATTATATTGCACCTGGACCCTGCATTCACTAGCACCACCACTGTTTTAGTATCATGAGCATAAAGATGATCAATTGTGTCAAAAGCATTGGAAGGGTCAAGGAGGAGAAGTAGAAAATAGTCATAAGTTACTTTAGTAAGTGTTGTCTCAGTACACACAATAAACCAGATTGCAGATTGTCAAATAATGAGTTTGGTGATAAAAAATTGGTTTGACAGTGTAAACAATTCCTTTTAGTGATTTTGAGACAAACGGGAGCAAATAAATAGGGTGATAGAGAGAATGGATGGATCAAGATATGGTTTCTTTAAGATGGATGTAAAAAGAGACTGGTTATAGAGCTGGTTATTGGATAGTAGAGATGGATGGAATGTGCTGTCAGTGGATACAGTGAAGTGGGGATATTGTTAGATATACATGCAACTATTACATTCTACTCTGTGGCAAAGCTAGTGAATGGAGGGCCCCGATGCAAAAATAAAATGTTTACATATATATATATATATATATATATATATATATATATATATATATATATATATATATATATATATATATATATTTATATTACTGTAATAACTGTATATATAAGTGTAATAACGTTTTTTTCTCTGAACTCTGTGCTGGAAGCAGGTTTCTTAACTTGCTTAAGACATTCAAATGTGAACACAGATGTACATTTATATATATATATATATTTATATATATATATATAATGTGTGTGTGTGCAGTGTATGTATATATATATATATGTATGTATATATATATATATATATATATATATATATATATATATATATATATATATATATATATATATATATATATATATATATTGGATATAAAAAGTCTACACACCCCTGTTAAAATGTAATGTTTCTGTGCTGTAAAAAAATGAGACAAAGAACTTTTTCCACCTTTAATGTGACCTATAAACTGTACAACTCAATTGAAAAACAAACTGAAATATTTTAGGTAGGGGGAAAAAAAATATATAAATAAAATAATATGGTTGCATAAGTCTGCACACCCTCTTATAACTGGGGATGTAGCTGTGTTCAGAATTAAGCAATCACATTCCAAATCGTGTTTAATAGGAGTCAGCATACACCTGCCATCATTTAAAGTGCCTCTGATTAACCCCAAATAAAGTTCAGCTGCTCTAGTTGGTCTTTCCTGAAATGTTCTTAGTTGCATCCCACAGCAAAAGCCATGGTCCACAGAGAGCTTCCAAAGCATCAGAGGGATCTCATTGTTAAAAGGTATCAGTCAGGAGAACGGTACAAAATAATTTCCAAGGCATTAGATATACCATGTAACACAGTGAAGACAGTCATCATCAAGTGAAGAAAATATGGCACAACAGTGACATTACCAAGAACTGGAGCTCCCTCCAAAATTGATGAAAAGACGAGAAGAAAACTGGTCTGGGAGGCTACCAAGAGGCCTACAACAATATTAAAGAAGTTGCAGACCAATGGAGCCAGATTTAGCCCAGGGGTTGCCTGATCAAGAGGGCCAGGGTAATAAAACAGTGGAGTGTTTAAGCAAAGGTTCCAAGACTTGTTTAGTAGTAGAATCAGTGGTGGAGCTTCCACCGGTGCAGGCAGTGCAATGTAGCAAGGCCTTTCAGGGGAGGGGGGCCCAGTGCAAACTAAATTAATATACATTTTTCCATTTAATTAGTTTTATTTTGCTGCACTGTGGTGGGCCCCCTGACAGCTCTACCACTGATTCTACTACTAAACAAGTCTTGGAACGTTAGCTTAAACACTCCACTGTCTCATTCACAGAAGAACCACAAAATCATGGAGCTCTCCCAACTTAAACATATGTTAATTGTTTTAAAAAATCAGCTTTTAGACCTTAACAGAAGTCTGCTTGAAATAATCTCAGTCTATTACTTGAATCAGAAAATTGACAAGGCAAAGCTAAAAATAAGATTACATCACATACAGGCAAGTATTGAAGAGTAAATACAACACAATGATAAATTGCGACCTGAAACATAGAGATTTTCTTTTGTCTTTTCTCAAATATTTATGTATTTTTTTTCTTTTTCTGAAATTAAATATGCTCTCTTGCATTGTTTCTTAAATAAACTTTAACAATTATATAACAAATATAAAGTAAAATATTGTAAAAGAAGAAAAAAGGAGGGGGAGGGGTATCAAGTCTGTAATATCAGACTCCTACACTCACCGTCTGTCAGCCCTCAGGGTTCAAATTTCCCAACATGAAGTCCATCTTCTGTAATTCCAATCTAACTCAGCAAATAATACACTCATTGAATGAATTGATCTTTTTCAGGATTTATTCTTACATTGGAATTGATAATTTCCAGTGTTTTGCAATTATATTTCTAGTTGCTCGGAATATTTTATTTGACAAAAATTTGAGCTGCTTTTTGTAGGCATTGGGATTGGTAATCCCAGCAACGCTTCCTCTGACTTTTGTGGAATATTTGTGTCCCATAATTTCTCCAGAGATATGTAAGTTTCATTCCAAATGTGTTTGATTTTGGGACAATCCCATAACATATGTTTTAGAGTTCCTAAAGTGTTACAGCCCCTGTAACAATTTCCATCTAATGAGTGTTTTGAAAGTTGCATTCTAGCTGGGGTAAAGTACCATCTCAAGATGGTTTTGTATGGATTTTCTTTCAAGGTTATATTTAGGAAAGAATTTCCTGCATTGCTCATCGTCTATGGTAGCAAGTACAGCTTCCCACAAGGATCTATATGATAATTTGATTGGGGTGGCCTGATCATTTAAATGATTGTACATTATTGTGATATTTTTCCTACTATTCGAGTTGTATAAACAACATTGTTCAAAGGGAGTTTTTCTGGCTATTTTATTATCATTCGCAATATGTCCTAGTTTACTGTTGATCAGCATCAGGTTAAACTATTCTGTAAGTGGTAGTTGGTAATTTGTGTTAAATTCTGTCGGGGAGTGTTTTTGTTTATTGTGGGGTCTTTATTTGGTAGCCAAAGGGGCGAAAGCCATGAACCTTTTTCCAACAGTTGAGATCTTTTGTTTATTTGTTTTCACAGTGTGATGGAGTACCTAACACTTTGTGGAAACAGTTTCAAATGAATTTTATGGTGTACACTTAACCATAATGACTCATAATGGCTAATTTAGCAGCCTTATGGTATCTTACAATATCTGGGGTGGCTAATCCTTCTTTCTTTTTTGAGGCCATCATGGTCATTTTGTTTATTTTTGGCTTTTTATTGCCCCAAATGACGTAAGAGATTGCCTTCTGTAAGTTTGTTAACTCTTAATTTGATCCCAGTTGGGATAGTCCTGAAAAGGTAAAGTAGTTTATGGAGGGTATTCATTTTAATAGCATGTATTTTGCCAATCCATGATCTTTGAGTAGCTCTTTTATGATATTAGGATAGTTTACATCATAAATTAACTTAGTTTCTTTGGGAATGTGAATACCTAGGTATTTTATATGATTCAATGACCATTTGAAGGAGAAGATTGCTGCTAACAAGCTTCCTTGTTTCGGTAAAGATATATTGAGGGCTTCACTATTATTTGTGTTTACTTTGAAGCCTGATATATGGCTAAATTTACCCAATGTTTTAAACAAGCGGGGAAGGCTAATTAGTGGGTCGGAAATGGTGAGTAGGACATCATCAGCAAAGAGTTTCTAGTCTTTGTCTCCTATTGTAATTCATTTGACATCTTTGGATTCCCTTAGTGCTATCACCAGAGGTTCAATACATAATGCAAACAGCAAAGGTGACGGTGGGCATCCTTGTCTTGTTCCTCTGGAATACAGTGTCATAACACTCCCAAGAAAACTTTAAAAGAGTAAAACCTATTTCTTATATGTCCAATCAATCATGGCAAATGCCTTCTCAGCATCTAGGGATAGCAGCATCAGAGGTGTATTTTTATTGGAGGCTATGTCCATGAGGTTAAAAGTTTGCCTTGTTTTCAGGCTCCTCTCTACCTGGGATAAAGCCTACCTGGTAGGGATGGATCACAGACGGCAGTAATAAGGCCAGTCTATTTGACAGAATCTTGAAATAAAGTTTAATGTCATTATTAATTAGGGATATGTATCTGTAACTATTATATTGTGTGGGGTCTTTAAGGCAAAGCTTTTTTTTGTAATTTTTTGATTCCACAAATTGTAGCCAAAATATTCTTGTAGGTTCTTTGCAAAACGCAAAGCATTTTTTCAGATTTTAATTTCAATAAATTTAAAATAAAGAAAATAAGCAGGACGGCAAATGATAGATAACATACAATTTTTCAGTGAGAATGGCAGGGTGCATGTCCCTACCTGGAGTCCGTGATACCCTTTATTACACTCATGTAAGCAACCAGTCAGGTTTATGGTAACTGCCCAGATAACAGATTTCTGGTCAGAAAAAGCAAGGGACCCATATCAGAGCTTTGAGGTGACGGTAAATGTTAATAGTGATGAAGTTGTGCCTGAGTGTGAGACACTAAAGGGGCTTTTAGATAGATATGACTAGAAGCAGTAGAGAGTAGTATTACAGAGGACAAGGGAGCTGAGAATCTGGAGCAGAACTGAATGGTCAAAGACCCTCTTGGAAGTCTTGTTAACTGCACTGGACAATTCACCTCATTGCTACGTTACAGAGCTGAAAAGAGTAAGACTTCTCAAATCAAGGCATTTATTATGGTATTAACAATGTAATAACTAAATGGTAACTCAAAATATTATCTTGGTTCTCTGCCTTAAAAAAATAAGCACAGTTCCTTTTCTTTTCAAATGTTTACTATTTGAATTGGTGTCAGTAGATACAATCACAATTCAGCATACTACATAACATTTGTAGTAATTTAAGACTTTGTACAAATAAATCTTGCCCTGACTTCATAACCTGCTTTCCTCTATCAGATAATGTTAGCAAGTTGCTACAAACTAACTTCCTACAAATTGTGAGTTATTTTATAAAGGTTATCTCAGACCAATCATTGAAGATGTTCGGTTGACTATAATCCCAGCATCTCTTACAAGGTGTTATTACGTTTCCTGGAGTCCTCCAAGGTCTTTTCCCTCAATTTAGTTTCCAAACACAGAACATGAGTAAAGTTGTGTGTTTTCCCACAGGTCGTATTGTTCTTTCTAATAATGAATCATTCTTCTAATTTTTTTCTTGCTGGTCAGCAGTTATTGAGGTTGACAAACATTTTTTAGTCCATCAAGTACAACCTCTTTAAATCTCCTTTGATCTGCAATTTGCAGATTAGTTCTTAATTTATCCAGGGGAAGGCAAACAGAACCCCCCCCCCCCCCCACTAAAACTCTGCCAATTGTCTCAAAAGGGGAAAAAATAAAATTCCTACCTGACCGCAGATACTGGTGATAGGATTCCTCCTTGGATCAATACTACCTCTAATAATCCAGGATAACCCTTAATACCTTTTTTCATATCCAATACCTTTTTAAAGTTATCTATTGAATTTGCTGCCACCACCTCCCTTGGTAGAGAAATCCACAGTTTAACCACCCTTACTGTGAAGAACCCTTTCCTTTGTTTAAGGTGAAATATTTTTACTTCTAACCTCAAAGGGTGTCATCTTGTCAGTTGAAAACCTCTTTGTGCAAAAAGTTTACTTGACAAAGCTTTATATTTCCCCTGGATATATTTATATAAGGTAATCATATCCCCTCTTACTCTTAAACGCCATTTTTCTAGAGAAAATACGTTTAATTTGGTTAGTCTTTCATAACGTAGCTCCTCCAATCCCCTTATTAGTTTTGTTCTTCTCTTTACTTTTTCCAGCTCTAAAATTTACTTTTTATGAAGTGGTGCCCAAAATTGCACTCCACATTCCAAATGAGGGCGTACTAGGGATTTGTATAGTTGCAGAATTATATCTGCATCCCTTGTTTCTATGCCCTTCTTTATACATGCTAAGATTGTATTTGCCTTTGCAGCTGCTGCTTGGCTTTGAGCACTGTTACCTAGGTTGTTGTCCACAAGCACTCCCAAATCCCTTTCAATAGTTACATAGTTACACCGTAATTGAGGTTGAAAAAAAATATTTTAGTCCATCAAGTTCAATCTTTTTAGATCTAATCTAGTGTGCAATATGCAGATTAATTGATAATTGGTAATTGATCCAGAGGAAGGCAAACCGAAAAAAAACCCAAGTGAAACTTTGCCAATTGTCTCAAAAGGGGAAAAATATATAAAATTCCTTCCTGACCCCAGATACTGGTGATCGGACTCCTCCCTGGATCAATACTCCATCTCTAATTTCCAGGATAACCCTGAATACCCTTTTTATTTAAAAAATATATCTAATCCCTTTTTAAAGTTATGTATCGAATCCGCTGTCACCACCTCCTCTGGTAGAGAATTCCACAGATTAATCACCCTTACTGTAAAGAACCCTTTTCTGTCTTTAAGATGAAATCTTTTTACTTCTAATCTCAAAGGATGTCCCCTTGTCAGTTGAAAACCTCTTGGCACAAAAAGTTCTCTTGACAAAGCCTTGTATTGACCCTGGATATATTTATATAAGGTAATCATATCCCCTCTTAGACACCTTTTTTCTAGAGTAAATAATTTAAATTTTGTTTTGTTTTTGTCTTTCTTTATAACTTAGCCCCTCCTTTCCCTTTATTAGCTTTGTTGCCCTTCTCTGTACTTTTTTCAGCTCTAAAATGTACTTTTTATGAAGGGGTGCCCAAAATTGCATATTCCAAATGAGGTCGTACTAGGGATTTGTATAGTGGCAGAATTATATCTGCTTCCCTTGATTCTATACCCTTCGTAATACATGCTAATATTTTACTTGCCTTTGCAGATGCTGGCATTGAGCACTGTTACCTAGGTGGTTATCCACAAGTACTCCCAAATCCATTTCAATATCTGATACCCCTGTTCAAATAGACATGTTCTTGAATATTACTCCTTATTAACCCTTATGAAAACTTCCCTACAACAGAAATGAAGCTTACAGGTCTATAATTGCCTGGATTTGCTCTTCCTCCCTCAAACATAGGTATCACATCTGATTTTCTCTAGTCATCTGGTAGCGACCCAGTGTTTTGAGTGAATCTTGAAATATTGATATATAATGGTTTGGCTATTACCGAACCCAGTTCCCTCAGTACCCTTAGATGTATTCCATCAGGACCTGGGGATTTATTAACATTTATTTTTTCCAACCTCTTTTGGATTTCGTGTTGCGTTAACCAATTATTTTTGGTAGTGTAGCCCCATTATGTTGCAGTGTCCCATCCACTGGTACCTCCCTTGTGTATACCAAAGAAAATAACCTATTTAGCTCATCTGCTTTTTCCTGGTCACTAATTATCAGACAGCTTTTTTCACATTGTAATGCTTCTATAGCTTCCTTCCTGGCCTTCTTCCCCTTAATATATTTAAAAAAATATTTTAGGGTTAGTCTTACTTTCCTTTGCACTAATTTTTTATTTTCTATTTTAGCCAGTCTAATAGCCCTTTTGCAAGCCTTGATTTCCTTGTAAAGCAGTCTCTGTCCCCTCTTGTTTGTATAAATGCCTGTTTTTTACTCCATATCTTGATCCGATTAAATCATTGTTAAGCTACATTGGATGTCATTTACTATTTTTACTTTTATTCCCATAGGTATATGGTGATAATACTTATATTTAGTAAGGATTTAAATGTTGTTCATTTATGTTCAGTATCTTTACCCGTCAGTCTATATTTTGTATTGCTGCCCTTAGACCGTTAAAATCTGCCCTTTTAAAATGTATGTTATGATCACTGTTTGCCAAAGGTTGCTGTATTTCAACACTTCAGAGCATTCAAATCTAGACCAATTATTGCTTTGAAACCAGACAGCGCATTAGTCAACCACATGACAGTCTGGCTATATTTTCCTATAGATCAGGTCCACTCTTTGCTTAGAATACAATGTATAGCCAAGGATACTCCTCAGGTGTAATATTTTGTTATTACCTCTGCACTTTAGAGCCTATGGAGTATCAAGTTGAGCAAGGTGATTGTTAACTGCTACTATCAACCAGATTTTACTTGCTCAAATATAGATTTGGTATAACTGCAACACCTGAGGGTTTTATTGACTTAGTGATCGATCTAGCTTTGCATAAACTCCAGTCCAACTATATCTGTATATTGAAACAATACCACAGGGACTGCTTGACCATTGAAAGCACTATCCAGAAATATAACTAATGTTGGCAAAGTTGCTCTCCATGGAAATTCCTTATTCTCTATCAACCTCCTACACCAGTCTTTTTCTGAAAATGAAACCTTCATGTGTCATTTAAAAAAACTAAAATAGGCTGGATTCCCAAGACTGCAAGATATTTTTACTTATAAAGTTCGTTTTTTTCCTATACTTCAAGCACAACTCCTCTATGTACTCTGTACCAGTTGTACAGCAATGCATTACAACCGTTCTTGAGGTTTAATTACTATTGAAATGCTGTACAACCTCTTAATCAAACACTGCTATCTTATATAAAATTTCACTGGTTTAGGGAAAAAGAGTCTCTTGATGAGGAAGACTTGGAAATAATATGAGAAATATATACTCAAATTATATAAAACAATGGTAAAACAAACCTTTTAATGGGATCCCACCCTGTTAAATTATATAGAAATATAAAAACTTAAGACCTTTCTAGAAGCTAACATGCCATACTCACCAGACTCCATTAGAAGAGCTGTAGTTGGAACCTTAAATAATGGATAGTCACAATTTGACCCAATACAGCAATGGAAGGCCTAACAGGTAACCTAAAGGGAATACTGCCTCATTTAGACTGAAGTAAGGAACCACTATTGCTTTACAGTGCCTTGCAAAAGTATTCACCCCCCTTGACTTTTTACCTATTTTGTTACATTACAGCCTTAAGTTCAATGTTTTGTTAATCTGAATTTTATGTGATGGATCAGAACACAATAGTCTAAGTTGGTGAAGTGAAATGAGAAAAGTATATACATAAAACTATTTTTTTGAAATAGAAAACAGAAAATAGGCATGTGCGTATGTATTCACCCCCTTTGTTTTGAAGCCCATAAAAAGCTCTGGTGCAACCAATTACCTTCAGAAGTCACATCATTGGGGAAATTATGTCCATTACATATACACACCTTTTTTGAAAGGCCCCAGAGGCTGCAACATCTAAGCAAGAGGCACCGCTAACCAAACACTGCCATGAAGACCAAGGAACTCTCCAAACAAGTAAGGGACAATGTTGTTGAGAAGTACAAGTCAGGGTTAGGTTATAAAAAAATATCCAAATCTTTGATGATCCCCAAGATCACCATCAAATCTATCATAACCAAATGAAAAGAACATGGCACAACAGCAAACCTGCCAAGAGAAGGTCGTCCACCAAAACTCACAGAGACCTAAGGTAACCCTGGAGGAGCTGCAGAGTTCCACAGTAGAGACTGGAGTATCTGTACATAGGGCGACAATAAGCTGTACTCTCCATAGAGTTGGACTTTATGGCAGAGTGGCCAGAAAAAAGCCATTACTTTCAGCAAAAAACAAAATGGCACGTTTTGAGTTTGCGAAAAGGCATGCGGGAGACTCCAAAAATGTATGGAGGAATGTGCTCTGGTCTGATGAGACTAAAATTTGATCTTTTCGGCCATCACCGAAAATGCTATGTCTGGCGCAAACTCAACATTTCACATCACCCAAAGAACACCATCCCCACAGTGAGACATGGTGGTGGCAGCATCATGCTGTGGGGATGTTTTTCAGCAGCCGGGACTGGGAAACTGTTCAGAGTTAAGGGAAAGATGGATGGTGCTAAATACAGGAATATTCTTGAGCTCTGTGGGTGATTTTTGGCTAGGACGGAGGTTCACCTTCCAGCAGGGCAATGACCCCAAACACACTGCTTGAGTGGTTTAAGGGGAAACATGTAAATGTGTTGGAATGGCCTAGTCAAAGCCCAGACCTCAATCCAATAGAAAATCTGTGGCCAGACTTAAAGATTGCTGTTCACAAGCGCAAACCATCCAACTTGAGGGAGCAGTTTTGCAAGGAGGAATGGGCAAAAATTCCAGTGGTAAGATGTGGCAAGCTCATAGGGACTTATCCAAAGCGACTTGGAGCTGTGATTGCCGCAAAAGTTGGCTCTACAAAGTATTGACTTTAGGGGGGTGAATAGTTATGCACATTGACTTTTTATGTTTTGTTTTGTCCTATTTGTTGTTTGCTTCATAATAAAAAAAAACATCTTCAAAGTTGTTGGCATGTTCTATAAATTAAATTATGCAAATCCTCAAACAATCAATGTTAATTCCAGGTTGTTAGGCAACAAAACACGAAAAATGCCAAGTGGGGGTGAATACTTTTGCAAGGCACTGTATACCCACCCTGTCCCATCCTACCAGTGCGACCTCCACTATTTATGTTGACAATACTGAAAATCTTCACCTTTGTTATACTGAGTGATCTGAATAATTGTATAATGACTGTTATATTTTCCCATCCAGTTTTTTTATTGAAAAATATCTTTATATATATATATATATATATATATATATTTCAACACAAAACGGGCGCAATACAAAGCATTAAACTTTATTCATACAACTTGTTTATGCATTACAGAAAAAATATGGCGCAATAAAAGAATCATGTTTATTAGTACAACACATTTTATGAAATACGGTAAACATATGATGCAATACATAAATTATCGTTTATTCATACAACACATATCATCATGCATTATGGGTAAAAATATGGAACAATACATGAATTAACTTTTATTTTTACATTTGCACAGAAATAAATCCCCCTGGGGACATGTGGATATAGTGGGATGGGTGCTGGGTGGACATGGGGCATTGTGGGCTGAAGGGGGCAATGAAGGTGATGGGGCAAGGAACTGATTTTTGGTCAGGGACAGGGGAGGTTTTAGACCTCCTCCTCAGGACAGTCTGATGAAATAGTCTCTTAGCAGGCTGAGAACGAGTCTGAGGCAGTCTTGGATGGTCACTGTGATCGTCTTCAGTAACATGCGGTATCTGGCAAACCATAGGGCATTCTTAACACAGCACATGAGGCTCCAAGCTTTCTGAATGTCCCTAACACTTTGTGTCCCAGGAAACAGTACACAAAGATACATGCCTCCTCGGCACAGTCGTCAAGTTCATCAGTGAAACTGTTCAACTGGTCAAAAGGACAGTCCCAGAAAACATGCAGAGCTTGTTTTGTCTGTGATGACCTCTTGGACAGTGCCTGTATCTGCACAGCCTGGGAGACCTCCCTGAGTGGTCATCCATGTATTGGCCTTGTGCCTGTTATTGTCTTTGATGCAACATTGTCCCAAGCTAGTTCAGTAGTTTTGGCTGGGAGGCCTGGAACTGAACAAAAAGAGAGGATGCGCTCAACTGAGAATGAAGTAGGTTTGTTTTATGGGTCTGGTTACCTACCCAGAGAGCAGCCTCTTTTAGCTCACGTGTGCCATTCACAGGGAGAAATATTCTGTACTATATCAGTCTGGTCTCACTTAAAAGTGTGATCCAGCCCCCAAATACCAGCTATTTTACCCTGAAAAGGAGAAACAGCAAACTCCATAATGCCCTTACTTCTCAATAGTTTGTAGATGACCTTTGCTGTCCACAGTTCAGGCTTGATGCTCTTGAGCTGGTGCTCCCTCACAAACTGGCCCACTTCCTGGTAAAACCATGTGGTTGTCCAGTTCCAAGGGAAAGAGCGTCCCACTTGTCCCAGCCAAGTCCTCTTCAGAGGGGTAACAAGAAAAAACGGGACATAGCAACTCCTGCAGATCCCTGGCTACTGTCTCTCAGAGTCCTGCACACACAGTTGCATGCAAAGAAGGACCACAGCATGGTAGGGATACCGGGCTCTCCGCTGCCCCCTTTTTGCGGCTCCTTGCACATCACTATGCCCTTTACTCTGCCCTTCTTTGAGTCTGAGATGAAATAAAATACTGCCTTGGAAATTACCCGGCAAACAGATGAAAAAGGGGGCCAGGCTTGGCAGAATAGGAAGAATCTCATTCCGCAGCACAACTATTTTACCCTTCATAGAATTTTCCCTGAGGCTCCACAGTCCAAACTTTCAC